>CP136060.1:610402542-611002542 GCA_032464435.1 Aegilops umbellulata | reverse complement strand
CCACTGTCTGTAAGTACTACTTCTATAATCAAGTCTTTATATATAGCTCAGCTCTTTCATTGCATGTATATATAATTATCATCACTATATTATGCAGATTGAAGATCGTCGAATATAGAAAAGAACAAATCTATGACATTCGGTTCATTAGCCCAAATGTCATACATGAATGGACGGTTAAACACAATCTCATAGAAACCGAGGACAACTTGCTACAATCGTTGCTTAAATATCAAAACAAAGAGAAAAAATACTCTTTCCTTACAACTTCAAGTGAGTGTTACTGTCTTGTGCATATTCAGTTTCCCTTATTACTCGAGGTTATAGTAATGTAACTGATGAGTTCTGCATGCGTGCGCAGGTTCCACTTTATTCTGCTAGAGATTAAGATTGAGCGGGGAGTAGTAACCGTCTTAGACTCGAGACGAAAAGATCCCAAGGACTATGCGGACATGACTGAAATGCTCCAGAAGTAAGTTCAACCGATCATTATCGCATCATATCGGCAACTTTGTTCATTTCTTGATATCAAGTAACTATTTTCTTTGTCTGGCAGGGTTTGGAAAGAGTTCACCACAATTGTTCCGGCACTGCCGAGGGAGATGCGATTTACACACCCGAAAGTAAGTACTACTAGCTAGTTCCGCACATCTCCCATTGATTCTAGTTTCATCAATGCCATTTATCATGCTTGATTATCAGTTTGACTGAACTCTATTTCTCGTAAAGTGCTTGTGGCAGGAAGCCGGGAATGATTTTTGTGGATACTACATTTGCGAGTTCATCTACAACGCGCCGACCTCTAAGCGGGGCTACTCTGAAAAATAATATGAGGTGTGTAAGCAATAATATTCATAATTTTATTTTATTACCATCATTTGTGTTGAGTTTCATTCATATATATGTATTGACCACCTTCTTCAAATTAGATGTGGCAGATGCGGGATGAACTCCTACCACATGATCGCATACGAGCAATTCAAGAGGAATTGGCGGGATTCTTTCTTGACCACGTCATACATAAAGTCGGAGAATACCATGTGGAATTTTACATTGGATGTTAGGGATTGTAAGAGATCTTATATTGTATATATTGTATAACTAATGACAAGACAATTGGCCTAGGCACCAACAAGGAGCAGTAATGTAAAGATCCTTTTTTGTTAATTTTCCTCTGTTTTTTTCGGGTTCTTCGGTTGTTTATTTCACCTTTTCATTTTTTAATTATACACATAAACACATGAATATTAATTCAACTACATGGCAGACATTTTTTTATCACATGATAAAGATTATTAAATACAAGGCAAACATTTTTAAATGCATGATGAACATTTTTCAACACATTATGAACATTTGTCAATACACGAAGACCATTTTTTGATACAGGAGGAACTTTTTTGCACAACATAATTTTTTTAATTGTTATCACAATTTAGAAAATGTTTTCTGAAATGTTTTTTCAGAAAAATGTAAGAAAAATAAGAAAAAAAATCAAATCTTATTGACACCACGATGTGGGTGGCCCATGTAGGAGAAGTGTGGGTGTTGCATTCGATGCCTGTGTGTCAAATGAGGAAACCCTATTCACCACTTTGTGCGACGAAGCAGTGGTAGATCGAGGAAACAAAGGAGACAAATCAGTAGGAGGGCCAAATTATACTAATACATCTATTTTTTCTAATAGATGAGAGGTTAAGCTAAAAAATAAGCCATGGCTCCACCCAGCCTGCCTCCACCACACCGACGAAATGTTGGAGAATTGAACAACACACACCTTGGGCCAGGTTTATTTTGGTTGTTTGTAGTGTTTCCTCTTCCAGAGTTTTATGATGTTCGCTAGCATTTTCTAATTCTTTTCTTCCTATGGTTTTCTTTCAATTTCTTTCCTCTCTTTTCTTGATTATTTCCATTTGTTTTTCTTGGATTTCTCTTATTATCAGTTTCTTCCATGTTTTGCTTATGAATCTTTCGTTTGTTTTTTCTAATTATTTCTATTATTTACTTGTTTATTCAATTGAAGAATCAGTTGTCTATTTTTAATTTCCTTTTTGCTCCTTTTTGTTTATTTTGTTTGTAAAATGTTCACAATTTTACTAAAAGTATCCATATTTAAAAATTTATATCCATGCATTTGTAAGAATGTTCAAACTTCTATTAAAATGTTCAAACATTTATTTCACTTTCACCCATTCTAAAAACATGTTCATGCTTTGTTTTTTTTTGTGCTTTCCAAAACAGGTTCACACATTTTAAAAGAGTGTCTCATATTTTTACAAAATGTTTACATATTTTTCTAAATGTCATTGCCTGTTATGAAAAGCAAAAGACCATCTTACAAACAAGGGCAAAAACCCAAAAAACTAAAAAAATTGGAAACCAAGGTAAGATATTGGGCACGGCCCCCTACAACCGGCCAATGAGGAAATTCGCGTGCCTTTCCTGCTAGTGTCAAATAGGGATCCCATCAAACAGCGGGATTTGCCCAAAAAAAAGGTCAAACGGGAGGGAGACGTGAGCCATTAGATTGGTCATCGCCTGAGAATACCAAAAGAGTTGTGAATGTTGGATGTTCACCTTGAGCCGATTACAGATGAAACACATAACTTGAGCCAATCCAATCTAAAATTGTGGTGCTCATATATGTATTGGCATCGTTCATGTAGAAGTGAAGTTTGAGAGGAGGAGCTCGAACAAGGAGGATCATATGCTAGCTAAAAATGCCTTTTATGACACTACTGCCTGTATATTTCTCTCTATATAAAGTAGGTAGATTTCTAAAAATGCTCTAGCTCTACTGGCCTGAGTTAGGCTGGCTGGTTTAAGAGGCCAGTATGGAAACCCAAATAGGCAGGCTAATTCCAAGCCGAATCCAACATCTAAAATATTTCAGGGTAAGAAAAAAATTCACAGGCATCGGGCTGTGACCCTAGGCGCCTAGAGCCCAGCTCAAATCCTTTGCTAGCTCGTCGTGGATACATATAATGCCCAGGATCCCCTCAAAAGAAAACTGTGCAAAGCCCAAGAGAATACGCTCGTTCGATTCAAACAAGAAGTGCAGGAACGCAAAGGCTTTAGGCATTTCCTATTTGGCGCCACATGCGCCGGTTAATGTGTTATTTTGCTAACCGGCGCCTGTGGCAAAGATAGATGGGCCGGCCCATTTGGTTCGACAGATTTCAAACTCGATGAACTTTATCAAACTCGATGAACTTTTTTCTTAATTCGATGAACTTTTTTCCAAACTTGATGAACTTTTTTCGAACTCGGTGAACTTTTTTCAAAATTCGGTGAACTTTTTTCAAAATTTGATGAACTTTTTTCAAAATCGGTGAACTTTTTTAAAATATCGGTGAACTTTTTTCAAAATCGATGAACTGTTTTCATTTTTTGTGAACTGCTTTCCGAATACGATGAACTTTTTAAAAATTGGTGAACTTTTTTAAATTTTATGAACTAATTTGGGCCTGTAGAGATTCGACCCATTTGCCCCAGCTGCAGGCGCCAGTTAACCTAACTGGCGCCTGTAGCGCTGAATAGGAGCTCCCAAGGCTTTATACTGCCTATTGCGTGTCAGAACTCATGCTCACCTTCAAAAGCTCGGCAAGCCATCAGGAAAATCCTATAGGACGCACACTGCTGCAAGTTGTCGAGCTTTCGCACAAGGTTTCCCTAGCGAGGCATGATCTGGGCCGGCCCATCGAGCGCTTCAGCCATCCCGATTTTGGGAACCTTCCTGGAGGTTCCTAGCTGAGGTTTTTTTCGGTTTTGGAATCTTCTAGGAGGTTCTTGAACTCTTTCTTTTCTATTTTATTTTTTATTTTCTTTTCTCTCTATTTTTCTGTTTCTTTTTCTTTCCTTATTCTTCTTCGTATTTATTTCAAAAATTCATGTTTTTAAAAATCGCTCATTATTTGTAAAAAAATCCGCATTTTACAAAAAATTTGGGACTTTAAAAATTGTTCGTGTTTCCAAACATTGTTTAGGTTTTCAAATTAATTCCGTACTTACTAAAAATGTTTGCGTTTCCAAAAAACTTTTGTTTTTCCCAAAATTGTTCCTGTTTTAAAAAGTGTTCACAAGTTTCAAAATTTGTTCTTGTTTCCAAAAATTGTTCTATTCACAAATTTGTTCCGCAGCCTAAAAAATATTCATATTTTCAATAAACTTTTGTGTTTCCGAAAATTGTTCGCAAATTTCAAAATTTGTTCTTGTTTTAAAAAAATTATTTGTGTTTTCAAAAACTTTTGCGTTTCCAAAAATTGTTCCTGTTTTAAAATTTGTTTACAAATTTCAATAACTGTTCTTATTTACAAAAAATGTTTGTATATTCCAAAAATTGTACTGTTTACAAATTTGTTCTGCAGTTTAAAAAATGTTCGTATTTTCAAAAAAAAATTGTGTTCCGAAATTTTTTCGCAAATTTTAAAAATTGTTCTTGTTTCCAAAAATTGTTCATGTTTCCAAATTTATTCTACAGTTAAAAAATGTTCATATTTTCAAAGAACTTTGGTGTTTCCAAAATTGTTCCTGTTTCAGAAATATGTTCATATTTTAAATAGTTTTTGCAGTTTTAAGAAACGTTCACGTCTAATATTTTTGTTAAGAGTTTCAAAATAGTTTTCCTGTTTTCAAAAATAAAATCATATGTTCAAATACTTTTTGGTGATTTGAAAAATTGTTTACATTTTTAGAAAATGTTTGTACTTTTGTCCAAATTTGTTAAAAGTTTATGAAAAGTGATCATGTTTTATAAGAAAAATACAAATCGGATGTCTTTAAACATGAGTATTTGTTTGGAAACCGGAACATTTTTTGAAATATGCGAATTATTTCTGAAAACATAACTTTTATTTAATTTGCGAACTAACGTCAGTATAGAGAGCATTTTTTGGAATTTCGAAAAAAAATCAAAAACACGAAAAAGGAAAAAACAGAAGAAAAAAGAAAAAGGGAATTGTTGGATATGCGTTGCTTTTTGGTTCTTATAGAATTGCGCTGATCCGAAATCATTCAATGTCATTGTTTGTTCTGGCTAGCGGAACGTGCTCTAATGCCGGAGGTCCCTGGTTCGTTCTCTGGTAGCGCAGATTTTTTTTGCGAATTTATACTACAGTGCTTGATCGCTTTTCGATACAGATCCGCTCGTTCGCTAGTGGGCCGGCCCAGTTGGATCGCCTGTGCGTTTGCGTGACAGTCTGACACAATAAGCGGCAGCTAGGAGCTCCCCCAACCCATCATTCAGATTTTTTATTTCCCCCAGGTTTTGTTTTTGAGAACTCGCCATCTTTATTAATTATCAGCAAGTGTCATAGGTACACGGTTTGGGTCGTGAGGAATGCCCAACCAAACATGTCTACCTATTTCTAGATTACAAGCAAACTTGGCGAGATTATGAGGCTCATAATTATGGTTCCTACGCTCATGAATGAAAAAACAAGAAGTAAAACTATTACAATGAACTTTGATTTCATGCACTATTGCAGCATTTGTGCCTCCGGTTCCTTTCTCAATGTCAGTCACGACTCCCTGGCAATCTGAGGCGACGCATATAGACCGTACTGCAAGATCATCCGCCAAAGATAAGGCTTCACGACACGCATAGGTCTCCAAGACCACGGGGTCATTTATACCTTGGAAAACGATAGCTGATGATCCAAGATATAGGCATGTCGCATCTCTGCACACGGCTGCGACCGCTCCTCCACGGCGTGATCTAGCTACTGCCCCATCCACGTTCACCTTGACAGTGCCAGTCGGGGGAGGCAGCCACCTGTTCGCCTGTACAGAGGACGCGCCGGGGGTTCTCCTTCCTTCGTCTCTGGTTTGCACTTGCCCTAGATCCACAATGAAGTTATTTATGAAAGAAACTGTATGTTGCGGACTCTGAAATATGGCCTCATAGACGGCCTCACGCCTAGCATACCAAACAGACCAGAGCGTCACGGCCATCTTAACGAATACCGCATGATCCATAGGATCATAGAGCTCAAAAAGCCAAAGCCTCGCATTGGGCTCCAAATTATTCGTCATGCGCGCAACCATATCAACATCTGATAGTGCCCATACACATCTAGACATGGTGCAGGAGACAAGAGCGTGTCTCCACGAGTCAGCGCACCCGCACAAGGGGCAATTGTCCTGTACAACCATGTTTCGCTTCTTGAGAGTATCTGTCATGGGGAGAGAATGATGGGCAAGTCTCCACAGGAATATTCTGATTTTTTAAGGGATTTTTAATTTCCATAAAGCAACCCATGATTTCTCATCTTGTTGATTCGATGATCCACCCCTGGCTTCTAGCCATTCCTCTCTCTACAGCTTGGTTTTCAAAATAAATTTATAAGCTGAGCTGACCGAGAACTTGCCCTTTTTGTCCGGATACTAGGCCCAAAAATCTTCAACACTGCGTGTGCATATGGGAATTTTCATAATCGCTTTAGCATCCCTTGGTATGAAGATCGATCTTACCAATGCCTTGTTCCATGACGCTGTAGCAGGAGACAGGAGCTCCGCCACCAGCCTTGGGGGATTCTGCACTAGAGATGTTATAGGTCTTGGTACTGTTTCCTTGGGGATCCAATTATCAGCCCATATGTCCGTACCTTAGCCATTGCCAATACATCGTATAATTCCCTGTTTCAAAAGGTCACACCCTTCCTTAATGGACCGCCAAATTTGAGAAGGCCTTGATCCTATTTCCGCCTCAAGTATTGTGCAATCAGGGAAATAAGCAGACTTGAGTATTCTCGCACTCAAAGTATGAGGTTCGTGAAGGATTCTCCAGGCTGTCGTGCCAAAAGAGCCAAATTAAATAATTTCGTATCTCTGAATCCAAGACCTCCCAGATGCTTCGGTCTTGTCATAACATCCCAAGCAACCCAAGCTGGTTTACGTTCTCCCTTTTTGCAACCCCACCAGAACTTGCGAATTATTGATTTGATGTGGTCACATAGCCCTCTAGGGAGTTTAATACAGGACATAGAATAAACAGGGATCGCCTGTGCAACTGATTTAATGAGAACATCTTTGCCACCAGCATAAAGGCATTTGCTCATCCATCCTTTCACTTTGTCCCAAACTCTATCACTAAGGTATTTGAAGATACCTTTCCTGGAGTGTCCAATGTCTGATGGCATCCCAAGATATCTATCACTCAATGATTCGTTTGGTACCTGCAAGTAGCCCTTAACCGCAGTGCACACTATGTCAGGGCAGCCCTTACTAAAGAAAATTGATGACTTCTCCTTATTGATGCGTTGGCCCGAAGCCATGCAATATGTATTCAATAGGTTTTACACCTCTTTCGTTCCACTTACACTTGCCCTGAAAAACAGCAAGCTATCATCTGCGAATAAAAGGAGGTTCACTGCCGGGGCCGACGGTGCTACCTTAATGCCGCTGAGCTGGGATGACTGGTTCTGGGATTTCAATAGGCACAAAAGGCCCTCCGCTGCTAACAAGAACAAGTATGGCGAGATCGGATCTCCCTGTCAAATACCTCTTGTAGGTCTAAACTCCTCTTATTCGATTCCATTGAACATAACAGAAAAAGAAACCGAGCTCACCATATTCATGACCACTGATATCCATGGTGCAGCAAAACCCAGCTTCTCCATAATTGACCTTAAGTAAGTCCACTCCACTCGATCATATGCCTTCATCATGTCAAGTTTCAAGGCACAAAAGGTGTTGCTCTTCGCTCTATTCCTCTTCATAAAATGCAAACACTCATACACTTATATAACATTGTCAGTGATAAGCCTTCCAGGAACAAAAGACTATTGCTCCTTAGAAATAATGTCAGGAAGAATTTGCTTCAAGCGGTTCACCACAACTTTGGAGGCAATCTTGTAAAATACGTTACATAAACTGATAGGGCGAAACTGAGAAAGTAACGTGGGATTCGATACCTTTGGGATAAGCACTAACAATGTGTCATTAAGGCAAGCTGGACTCTCCTCGCCTCTGACAATACTCAGCACAGACTTGGTGACGGCCTCACCACAAATATCCCAATGCCTCTGGAAAAAATGATCAGGGAATCCGTCAGGACCCGGGGCTTTCGTCGGGAACATCTAGAAGAGCGACGTCTTCACCTCCTTGGCCTCATAAGGATCCGTAAGCATATCATTCATCGCCGGAGTTACCTTTACAGGAACATGCTCAAGTACATCAGCCACCCCTTGCACACCGTTGGAGGTATATAGGTTCTTGTAGAATTCCAAGGCTAGCTGTTGCATCTCAGACATGTCATCTGTCATCTGTCTGTCTTGCCGCTGCAAAGATTTAATCAAAATTTTCCGCCTTCTGAGCGAAGCTCTCATATGAAAGTAGTGTGTGTTGCGATCGCCCTCAGCAAGCCATGCCACCCGGGATCGTTGTCTCCACATTAGCTCCTCCCTCGGGTATAGCTCAATTAAACGATCATTTATCTTAATCTCTGCATGAGAGGGTCCCACCCTAGAAACATCTAAACGGAGGCGCTCGAGCTCCTTTTTTAGCTGTCGGATCTTTGTCCTAACACTTCCAAATGAGGACTTGGACCAGTCCCCTAGATTTCTTGCTAGTTTATTCAGTTTTACTCGAACTTCAACTGTCGTCAAATTATGGCTGTTCGGCTCCCATGCATGTTGGATAGTTGGTTTCAATTCTGGATGGGTATCCCACATAACTTCATACCGAAAAACTTTCTGATCCCGTCTCGTCCTACTCGCCTGGTCAAGCTGCAATAAAATGGGAGAGTGGTCGGATGTTGCGGCAGTCAGGTGTTGCACTACCACTGCAGGAAAACGTTCACACCAGCCCACCAAACCAAGAGCCCTGTCCAGCCAGACTCTTGTAAAAATTCCTCCTGCTACCCTCTTCTCAAAGGTCTATTTAGTCCCTTTGTAGCTCAGATCGAGCAAGCCACAAACATCAACAGCGTCAATGAAGCCTTGTATCTGCACTTGGCTCCTACTACACTTTCCGTCATGCTCATCATGCTTTAGAACTTCGTTGAAATCTCCCATGCAGACCCATGGTAGATCTTGCAACACCGAGAGATTCTTCATTGTCGTCCACGTGTGGTGCCTTATATGGGTTTGAGCTTCACCATAGAAACATTAGAGTCTCCATGGATCCCCACCCAAGCCACTTAATTTCACATCAATATGATACTTTGAATAACCTAAAATTTCGACCTTTATTTCATCATTCCAGAACAAAGCAAGCCCTCCACTTCTACCGGAGGGGTCAACGGCAAACGAACAATCATAACCTAGAGTACTTTTCAGATTTTCAGCTCGATCTCTACTAATCTGTGTTTCCACAATACATAGCACTCTAGGGGCAAACTTTTGTGCGAGTTCACGCAGCTCTTGAACTGTCGGGGCGTTGCCAATCCCGCGACAGTTCCAGCTTAAAAGATTCATTGAGTCTGGCGGTCCTCCGCCGGGGAGGCCGCCGATCTTGCATCATTGTTTTTCCCTCCAAGAGCTTTCTTCACACTAATGCCTTGCTTCTCAGCCGGCAGCATCGACTTAGTTCTCTTTGGGTCTTGCTTTAGCGGTGGGCTAGGGGGCACAACACCACCGCTAGTCATTCCAGTAACAACAAGCTCTAGCCTCGAACTTGCTACAACAGATTGATTACCCTCGACCTGATCAGATGAGCACTTACGGTTCTGGTCGGCCACCTCCATGTCGATGTCCTTTGTACCGTGGCCATCAGCATCTACGGATTGTGAGTTCCCTTCAAAGTTTCTGGACTGATTTTTCACCTTCTGCACGTTATTACGCCTGCGTGTCCCCCATGTTGTAGTCGTTGGGGCTCGCAAATTCTTGAAGACAAGAGCAAAAGGAGGATGCACGCCATCCCCATGTTCTTTAAATTCATGGCCCATCATGCCGCATACTTGGCACCAGTCCGGCAAACGCTCATATTTCACGGCGAAGATCTCCCTCTCTCCGCCACGAATCAAAGATGTGGCTTTTTTCAGTGGATTCCGAACATCAAGACGTACTCGAACCCGGTAGAAGTTGCCTTCGAAGTCGGACGAGGATGGTTCAGCATCAACATACTCGCCGATCGTTGATGCTAGAGCTTTTATCTTGTTGTGGTATGCCATTGGAAAATCAAGTATTCTTGCCCAGATTTCAAAAGTGAACAGCTCAATGGACGATGGCTTGGTGTATCCATCATACGGAGCAATAATCATCGGGTTTCCCCTAAAGTGGCACGGCCCTCCTTGGGTAACCTTCTCCCAGTCGCCCAAGAAGTTGAACTGCATCTGAAACAAGTTTTCCTCAAGTGTTTTGGTCTTGACCGGCCTCGCCAGGTCCCAAGCTAATCTCATATTGCGAAAGAACCAGTATGTGCTGAAACTTTTGTCCATATGAACACGAACTAGGATCATCCAACGCAGGTCCTCTTCCGCTGGAGCATCACCCTCATCGAAAACCACATCATCAAGGTCATCGTCCTTGAGAGCTAACTCTTTCATGAGTGCCTCCAGCTTATCCTTCCCCTTTGAGCCTGATGCAGATGGATCACCTTGACGCGCCATGATCGACGCCGAAGAAGAACAGACTGTAGATCGATCTCGCAGACCTCACAGCCCCGAGAGATAACAGAAACCCTAACCCCTACCCAAGCGGACCCGCCCCAAGGCCGGGAAGCAGTCAAATACTGCCCCGGAGTCAGCCCGAGAAGGAAGGACACGAATCAGGGGAGGAGTAGGACGAGCGATCTCAACGTCGCCATTGGCGGCGATAGGAAGAAAACCCTAACGCGAGGGAAACGGCTCGTGTAGGGCCGGTCAGTGGCTGAGGGTGAAGCGACCATTTTCCCTAGGTATGCTCGCTCCGTAGTGTTGGTTGGGCTTTTCCTTGTGTGCCATACGTGACTTGCACCTCCTAGACTAGTATAAGTTTTTTACTGTCCTTTCATGTTCTTCTCTTTTCTTATCCCTTTTCATCTTCTGTTTCTTTTCCTTTTCCTTCCTGCTTTTTTATTTAATTTCTTTAATCTTTTGTTTCCTTTTCTTTTTCTTGTATGTTCATAGGGTTTTTGCGGGGAAAAATGGTAGTGCATTTTAGAAAGGTTCATTGCATACTTTGGAAAAGCGTTCAACAAATTTTTAAAATGTTCATCATACATTTATAAAATATCCACCTGGTACTTTAAAAATGGTCGTTGTGTATTTAAAATATATTCAACAACTATTTGGTAAATGGCCGATGTGTATAAAAAAGTTTTCTCTATGTATCTAGAAACTGTTTCTCATGTATACTGAATTTTCCAAATTATTCATCATGTATTAAAAAGTATCGACTCCGTCCAATCCAAATTAATAGATGCAGCCTCTATATAGTGTTGTATAGAGGCTGCGTCAATTACTTCGGATCAGAGGGTGTAGAATATTATATTCATGTTTTCAAAAAAGATGTTCAACATTTTTCCTTCAAAAAATGTTCTTTGTTCATGTGTTACAAGAAAAAATGTTCATGCATTCTAGAATAAAGGTTAGTGTTTTAATTAATTAAATATAGGAATAATCTTGTATATTCTAAAAAGTTTCATGCATTCTAGAATAAATGTTCTTTGTTCATATTGTTGGGCTAGGCCCATTAACTGCACATGGTAGGGGGCGCAGATATACCACTAGGTAAATGGACCGACCTTCCGCTCCGTCCATTATATACATATTTTCTAGATTTACTTTCACTTAGATATTATATAGTGTAACTAAAATATGTGAACATCACTAACATATTTCTCTCAACAGGCAACCACAGATCGAAAAATATTTTTTATTCTGTTATGCTACTTACAATCAATAAATATTCTACAACTATACAATAAATCTTATGATTTTTTAGTTCCAGTTCTCATATGCTATATCCAAACGTTCATGTTTCACACAACCAAATCTCGTTGAATTATATTGCGGTCAATTCTAGCATTGACGCCCGAGATATTCACTAGTTACTTTAATAACGACATGGTAGTGAAAACACTCTCAAATATTAAGTAAAGTAGTTTTTTTTGCACATGCTCTAAGATTTGCTCATGTATACTAAATATAATGTTCATGCCACTTTAAAAGTGCTGTGTGAAATTATAAAACAAACCGCCTACTGTTTTAGATATACATAAAGAAAATATTTCAATTTTAAAATGTTCATGACTATGAAAAAATGTTTACATATCTCTAAAAGTTATTTCTGTATTACAAAATAAAATGGTCATTTGTAAGAAAAATGTTAATGACTTCAAAAACATGTACACGTAATAAAAACAATGTTCATGTGTTTACCATAAAATAATTTTTACATAAATTGATAAAAGATATAAGTAATTAGTACGGATGAAATATAGAAAAGTAAGAAAAATGAAAAATAAAAAATGAACTACATATAGAAAGAAAATAAAAGAATAAAAATGAAAATCAAAACAAAATGAAGCAAAAAATAAAAAATGATCTTTTAAGGCCTGAGAATGAATGAATTGACAAAGAAAAGATGACTCAACTGCCAAGAGCCTTCTAGCGACGATTCCCTCCCCGGTTTTAATGATTGGATAAGCTCGAGTTCTAGAATCAATGCCTGCTTGATAAGTTGGGTTGACATAAAGAGTGGCCCAACCTAACCGCAACCTAGCTGTAGTCAATTGCAATAGTCTGTCTAGGTAGAATTTTCCACACATTTTTTCCTAGATTGGCATGTCCCCATAGAAAATTCCTAAATCTTCCATCCTTTTCAAATGATAAACTTACTAAAATTGCCATGTATAAGTCCTAAAAGAGGTACCATGGTATTTTTATTATTTACACCATGGCACTTTTAATAACTGGGCCATGGCAATTATTATTTTCTATGGCTACTCGTTTTTTGTATAATAGTCATCATACAACATGCAAACAAAAATTTTGCCATGGAAATTAAATATTTTGTTGACAATGTAATTTCAAACATGGCAACTTTATTAATTTCTCAGATTGTCACATGTCAAAAAAATCATGGCAGACTTATATTTTCATAAAGTTCACAAGGCATTTTTTGTTTCTTCACAAAATATTTTTTTGTCATGATATGTACAGTTGCCATGATACAAGTACTCTTATCCACATTTTTGACATGATCTACGTTGTAAATTTTCTATGATATTTTTACTTTTTAGAAAATATTGTTTTTCTAAATTTACCACGACAATTTTAAATGGAATTTTTAGTGACCACGTGCCAATTGAGCTCCTTTTTTTTGCCAATACCATGGTTTTTTATCGAACCTAGCCAATACAACATTTTGCATTGATAATATGCAATACAGTGTCATGATACATGTAGTTGCCCCGGTACATGTATTTTTTTATCTACATTTCCCGTGATCTACAAAGGTAATTTGTCTCGATTTTTGAGACTATGCCAAATTTCTTTTCTTTGACCATAACAATTGACTTTATGGACCTTGACAATTTTTCTTTGAAAAAAATCGACATTTCAACCCCAAGCTAAGCACTCGGTTTGATTTAGAACCTTCCTCTTTAAAACCGACTAAATTGCACCCATAACTTACCACCAAGTTCAAAACACTAGTCTTGTTTTTGGGCTAGTCAACTGCCTTTGATCGAAGTCAATGCTGACTTGGCATGCCAGCTCATGCATGCAACATCTAAACTTAGCCTCCCCCTCTCGATTCAGTCCCACCCCGAGATTTTTCGAGCCAGGCCTCTGGACACCTCTTATCCGTACCCTCCAATATAGCTTTGAGATCCGTTCTAGACAACTAACTTACTACATGGATTTTTCTCTTTTTTGTTTGTTTCAAATACAACTACATATGAACTTCAAACTTTGCAAGACAACAAAACATTCTTACTAAAATGTGGGGAAAAACTTTCAGATTTCTTGGTCCGACATAAGTATACAAAAATGAGATTTTTTAATTAAAAGTGTTATTTTAGTATTTATGATGCACGAAAAAAATCCCAAAGTTTTTTGCCACTGTGACGCCCGGGTAATTAAGCTACAGCAACCCTCTGCTAAGGATGCCACGTCGCCTCGGTTACTGTTGATAATCTCACGCCGGTTCGAAAACCAGTTCAAATTTCAAATTTAAAATAACGTCAAACGGTAAACGTTTTCAAACATTAAAACTAAATTGTTCATCATGTGGCAAGTAATCCCTAATTAATTGAGGTGAAGAAACCACATTCTTATAGAAAGTTTAGATGCATTTGAATAATTAAAACAGTAGGTAAAACAATGAAATAAATGTCTTTTGCATTTTATAAAATAATAAAGTATTTATTTAGTTCCCCTAAGTTAATGGGACAGTAGCATAATTATTAACACTAAATTAGTGACTACTTTTATAATTTATAAAACTAATACAAATGTGAAATTAAAAGAAAACAGGTAAGAAATAAGATAAGAAAAAAAGAAAACAAAAATAAAATAAAAGGAGTAGAACCCCCCTGGCCACTGGGCTTCGACCCAACTGGCCTCTGGGCCACCAGCTCGACCGAGCCGACGCCCCACTTAACCCCACTCCCCTGGGCACCCCCCCACTCGCTCACACTTCTCCCTTCCCCCCTCCGGACGCTCTCTCCCCCCGATCCTGATCTGGATCGGGATGGGGAACGAACCACGCCTCCACCACCGTCGATACCTGTCGCCACCACGTCGGCGCCCCTCGCCCGATCGCTCCTCCATCGCCAACGCCGCCTCGTCGCCTCCTCCCCAACGTCGACGTCGTCCTCCCCGAGCACTGCAGCCCCGAACCCTACACTACCCAGTGAGCTCGCCCGTCTCCCTCGCTCACTCACATCGCGCATCGCTCCACCGTCGTCGTGCGCCTCGCGCTCGCCATCTGCGTTCCGCCGCGCTCCCCTGTCGCACACTGCCGCCCTGCTGCCTCCTCCTGCGGCGCCCCTCTGCCGCAGCTCCACGCCGGCGCGCCGCCACGCCGTGCTCGCGGCCACTATGGCCCCGGCCGTGCCCGCACATCGCGACCCCTCGCCGCGCACGCCTCTCGCCTCGCTCGTCTCTGCCCTAGGCCACCGTGGCTTGCCCTCTGGCCTGGGCATGCGCCCGACGCCCGCGCGCCTCGATCTGCATCCCTCCTGGCTAGCCGCTGTCGCCACTCGCTCGTCCTTGCTCGGTGCCGCTCGTCGCGCCGATGGCGCCGGCCGGGGTCGCCCGTTAACGCCGTGCCCGAAGCCCGTCGCCCTCCTGCCCGCTAAACCGCTAAGGCCTCTGGGCCCATGACACGGGGGCGCCACGCCTAGAGAAAGTAAAAAAGGAGAGATTAAGATTTAAAATTAATAATAATATTAATAATGAAATGTAATTAATTAAGATAATTAATTAACTTAATTGATCATGTTAATTAATCTAATTAATCTTGTTAATTAACCTTAATTATATGATTAGATAAACAGTCTATGACAGTGGGACCCACCCGTCAGCTTGACCGGTCAACTGTCAAAGCTGACCGCTGACATCGCCTTGACATCATGCTGACGTCATAATTGCATTTTCTAATTTAATTAATTCTGTTAATTTTAAAAATGATTTAAATCTTAAAAAATTAATATAAAATAATCTGTAACCCGGATGAAAATACTTTGTACATGAAGTTGCTCAGAACGATGAGACGAATCCGGATACGCAGCCCGTTTGTCCGCCACACATCCCTAGCATAGCAAACACGCAACTTTTTCCCTCCGGTTCATCTGTCCGAAAACGTGAAACACCGGGGATACTTTCCCGGATGTTTCCTCCTTCATCGGTATCACCTCCTACCGCGTTAGGGCACACCTAGCACCGCGCATTGTCTTATCATGCACCGTCATGCTTATGTTTGCATTATATTTATTGTTTTCCCCCTCTTCTCTCGTTAGACAGCGAGACCGACGCCGTTGCTACCCAGTACGACTACGGTGTTGACGACCCCTCCTTCTCGTCTGAGCTTCCAGGCAAGCACCCCCTTGATCACTAGATATCGCCTATTCCTTCTCTCTACTTCTTGCATTAGAGTAGTGTAGCATGTTACTGCTTTCGGTTAATGCTATTCTGCTGCATAGCCTGTCGTTGTTGCTACAGTTGTTACCCTTACCTGCAATCCTAAATGCTTAGTATAGGATGCTAATATTCCATCAGTGGCCCTACACTCTTGTCCGTCTTCCATGCTATAATACTGGGTCGTGATCACTTCGGGAGGTGATCACGGGCATATGCTATATACTTTATACTGTTACATTACTTATGATACTGTTCGGAGATGGGGGCTGAAGGGGCAGGTGGCTCCATCCCGGTAGAGGTGGGTCTGGGTTCCCGACGGCCCCCGACTGTTACTTTGTGGCGGAGTGACAGGGTAGGTTGAGACCACCTAGGCGAGAGGTGGGCCTGGCCCTGGTCGGCTTTCGCGGTTACTTCATAACAACACGCTTAACGAGATCTTGGTATTTGATCTGAGTCTGGCCACTGGCCTATACGAACTAACCAACTACGCGAGAACAATTATGGGCACTCGGCGTCGTGGTATCAGCCGAAGCCTTCGTGACGTCAGCGACTGAGCGGCGTGCGCCGGATTGGACTGGAACGCCTGCTAGGCTAGGTCTGCTTCCGGCCGCCCACGCAATGTGCAGGTGTGCAATGGGCGATGGGCCCAGACCCCTGCGCCATAGGATTTAGACCGGCATGCTGACCTCTCTGTTGTGCCTAGGTCGCTAGGCTAGGTCTGCTTCTGGCTGCGACGTGTTGATGTTCCGAGGCCGGGCATGACCCAGGAAAGTGTGTCCGGCCAAATGGGAGCGAGCGGGTTGGGTTATGTGGTGCACCCTTGCAGGGAAGTTTATCTATTCGAATAGCCGTGATCTTCGGTAACAGGATGACTTGGAGTTGTACCTTGACCTTATGACAACTAGAACCGGATACTTAATAAAACACACCCTTACAAGTGCCAGATATAACCCGGTGATCGCTCTCTAACAGGGCGACGAGGAGGGGATCGCCGAGTAGGTTTATGCTATGCGATGCTACTTGGTGAACTTACCATCTACTCTATTCTACATGCTGCAAGATGGAGGTGGCTTGAAGCGTAGTCTTCCACAGGATTAGCTATCCCCCTCTTATTCTGGCATTCTGCAGTTCAGTCCACCGATATGGCCCTTTACACATATACCCATGCATATGTAGTGTAGCTCCTTACTTGCGAGTACTTTGGATGAGTACTCACGGTTGCTTTTCTCCCTGTTTCCCCCCTTTCCCTTCTACCTGGTTGTCGCAACCAGATGCCGGAGCCCAGGAGCCAGACGCCACCATCAACGACGACTCCTACTACACTAGAGGTGCCTACTACTACGTGCAGGCCGCTGATGACGACCATGAGTAGTTTAGGAGGATCCCAGGCAGGAGGCCTACGCCTCTTTTGATTTGTATCCAAGTTTGTGCTAGCCTTCTTAAGGCAAACTTGTTTAACTTATGTCTGTACTCAGATATTGTTGTTTCTGCTGACTCGTCTATGATCAAGCACTTGTATTCGAGCCCTCGAGGCCCCTGGCTTGTATTATGATGCTTGTATGACTTATTTTATTTTTAGAGTTGTGTTGTGATATCTTCCCGTGAGTCCCTGATCTTGATCGTACACGTTTGCGTGTATGATTAGTGTACGATTCAATCGGGGGCGTCACAGCCACGTTGTAGTTAGAATGTTTTGTTGTGCTGCAAAGTTTGAAATTCATATGTTGCTTTATATGAGAGAAACAAAAAAGAGGAACGTACTTGCACGAATCGCCATGTAGAAATGGATGGCTAGATAAGGAAGTGACCACGAGCCAAAGCTCCACAATATGTTTTCCCCTACCCCGAGCGCGACTGCAGTCCCCGTTGAAGCCACTTGGGACGCCTCCTACCGCTACTCAGGGCTGCCACCGATGGCCGGAGACCGTCGGCACTGCCATACCACCACACAGTCCCATGCAAGGTTCTAGTGGGTCAGCAAGGGAGTGATACGTCTCGTCTCCATCGTATCTACTTTTCCAAACACTTTCGCCCTTGTTTTGGACTCTAATTTGCATGATTTGAATGAAACTAACCTGGACTGCCACTGTTTTCAGCAGAATTGTCATGGTGTTATTTTTGTGCAGAAATCAAATTTCTCGGATTGACCTGAAAATTTACAGAGAATTTTTGTGGAAAAGATACCAGAGGGGGCCACCCAGGAGCCACAAGCTCTAGTGGCGCGCCTACCCCCCTGGCGCCATCGTCATCATCAATCTTCCTCCATCGCCAATTCCATGATGCTCACTACCGGAAGTGAGTAATTCCATCATAAGCTTGCTGGACGATGATGGGTTGGATGAGATTTACCATGTAATCGAGTTAGTTTGTTAGGTCTTGATCCCCGGTATCCACTATGTTCTGAGATTGATGCTGTTATGACTTTGCTATGCTTAATGCTTGTCACTAGGGCCCAAGTGCCATGATTTCACATCTGAACCTATTATGTTCTCATGAATATATGTGTGTTCTTGATCCTATCTTGCAAGTTGTAGACACCTATTACGAGTTATGATCCGCATACCCCAAGGTGACAATAGTTTGAGGAGTTTATGTATTCAGTAAGTGCTAATGCTTTGTTCTTGTTCTCTATTAAAAGGACGCCTTAATATTCCTTAGTTTCCTTATGGAACCCACTGCCACGGGAGGGTAGGGCAAAAGATGTCATGCAATTTTTTTTCATAAGCACGTATGACTATATACGGAATACATGCCTACATTATATTGATGAATTGGAGCTAGTTCTATGTCGCCCTAGGTTATGACGGCTACATGATGAATATTATCCAACACAATTATCCATCACTGATCCAATGCCTACAAGTTTTTCACATATTGATCTTTGCTAAGTTACTTTTGCCGTTGCTGCTGTTACAATTACTACAAAGCTGCTACTGTTACTATTACCACTGTTCCGTTACTATCATACTACTTTGCTACTAAATACTTTGCTGCAGATATTAAGTCTTTCAGGTGTGGTTGAATTGACAACTCAACTGCTAATACTCTTGAATATTCTTTGGCTCCCCTTGTGTTGAATCAATAAATTTGGGTTGAATACTCCACCCTCGGAAACTGTGGGTTATCAAGGAGAAGCATTCAGGCGTTGGGTTGCTAGGGGATCTCCTGGACATGGCGTTGTAGGCGGGCGCGTGAGCAGCCGGCGGCCAACGCACTCCCCTCAAGCGCACTTGGTTTCCTCTCGTGGCACCACTGCACCAACATCGTCGCCATCAACCCCGCCGGGATCCCGGCAGCCACCATGTAATCTTCTCCATGCAGCCTCAATCAGCGACTGCTCCCCGCCTTTAGCCGCCACTTAGTGGCCTCTTGTCGGCATCCATTGCTTGGGTGAAGACGATGTCTTCCTCGTCATGACTGACTTTGGAGTGGGATTGGCACCCCCTCTGCACTGTCCAGCATGCTCGCCGTCGTTCCCGAGTTCCATGTCCTTGTCGAAGGCTACAGATGTGTGAAGGGAAGGGGAAAGAACGTGCTCCCTGGTACAGCATCAAAGGGCACCCCAACCACGCAAGCTTGTGCTTCGTTTCCCTTCATCCCCTTCCTATACCATATCAAGCCCACCAATTTTAACCGAGGCCCCTTCCTTCCATGCGTCCAGCAGAAATTATTAGAGAACCGATCTCAAGCATGTCGTGCCGCCGGTGTGCCATCTTTCAATTAACCTTGTCTCCAGAATCTTCTATGTCTCTCTAACTCCATTATGTCGCAATTCCAGGAATGAGCAACATCAATGAGTCGTTCGTCTAGCTCTACCGCTGCCTATATCGTACCCCAGCACTGCTCCCGACCTTGTTGTTCCCAGCAATCTATCCAAATAGCCTTGCGTCGCTCCCCTAGACCTTCCAGTTGACAGAATTGCTCCAAACTGGCATTAATCAACGATGTTGTCATGTTTTCCCCCGCTTCCATCCGAGCTCCGCCATTAGAAGATGTGGTCGGCAAGCTCCCTAGCGGCCCCACAACCTTCCCACGTCCATGCAGACCACGTACTTTTCTCTGCTACCTCCTGCTCACCCGCACAACTCCTCCCGCTCCGCTACAACACCCCGTCCTAGAGGTTCCTCGGTGGACCCGAACCTCGGTTCTACTCCCCTGCTGACCAGCTAGAACCTCGCGTGGGGGCTTACACCCGTGCTGCAGGTCTCTGGTCGCTGACGGGCCCGAGTGGTTGGATCCGTCCTAGGTGGCTCAGCGGGGACTCGGGTCAGGCTCGAGGGGAACTGCACCGAAATTAGAGAGAGAGAGATTGGGGGGGGGGGTGTAACACTACTAGTGAAAAGCCTAGTAGTAGCACGGGTTTTAGGCCTACCAGTAGCGTGGGTGCGAACACTACTAGTCAGGTGATCTAGCTAAAGGTTAGCAGTAGCGTGGGTCGACCCGCGCTGCTACTATATCCACTTAGTAGCAGCGCTTCCTGTAATGGGCGCTACTGGTAATTACTAGTAGCGCCTCTCGCGGCCCGAGTTACTACTACTATTCCGCATTATTATATTTTATTTCATGTTGTATTCATACACCTTTATACAAGTTTTCATACAGCAGCAATTTAGAGATTGTTTTTACATAATAATGAGTTATTACATCACTGGGTGGAAGAACCGTGGACTAGTTTCAAGTGGATGGACATCCACTTGAAACTAATCCGTGGTTCTTTCACCCAATGATATAATAAATATCATCATCATCATCATATCATTAACAACTTATCATCACAATACATCATTGTCATATAACACCTCCTCATGATCATCATTTTCATCAATGAGACATCATATAGCAAGTTGGTCACTAGTCATAATCACAACCCCTCCTCGTCATCATCAACTCTAACACATTGTACCACATAATAACACATTGTACTTAGGACCTACTTCTCTCTCATAGGACCTACTACCTTCTCTTAGGTAAAATAGCATAAAACAAGATAGGCCCTGACTCTCCATTATGGAGAATGGGGATTATCCTGCCTCCAATTCTTGCCCTCGCACAATGTTGCTTCCAAGAACCTCCCTACGACTGACCATACATTTTTTTTCTATTCTTTGATTGTCATGTCTTCACCGGTTTTAGAAATCCGATATGGACAGGTGTGATTCGTAGGATGACCTGGCTATATGTTCAAAACATCAAGGCGACCATTCTAAAACATCAGATGAGGCACACAATACTTCGGGATTTTCTGTTGAAAAACATAGTAATAACTTCGTAGTTAGCAATGTAGTTCATTTTTAGAAGAATTTATGCAAATGATGCACAGATGTCGTAATAGTAAAAAATCTTACCATGGCATCTCCATGGATGTTACCCTAGTTCAACTCGTGCACTAGTGGCACGTATTGACCATAATGTGGAGGAGTTTGATAATAGATATTCTAATTCTCAAGATCAGTAAAAAATGCGATCAGATGATTTTTCTCCTGATAAGTTAATTCTGAGCCATCAGTGTAGTAGGTTCTGTCTACCATCTTCCCCACATTCTTTGAAGAATGAAAATAAGCTGTCAATGGAAATAAGCTGTCAAATATTTTAAAATAAACAATATAAATTACTTAATAACTATGTTTGAGCAACTCACATAGCGGTAGAATTGGAAGTGTATCAACAAGGGCCCAAATGTCCAAATTGTCTTCGGCGATGTCAGGATCACCAAGATCCATGGTGACAAGCATACCCTTATAAAAAACATACATCTTACAAAGTGCTTCCCAATTCGTGCAACCAAAATGGTTTACGCTCTCAGAATTATACATATTTACTTCAAAATCCATACCATGATGGGTCCTTAGGTGAATTTTCTTTGTTTCCATACTTTTATGATCTTCAAAATCTAGCCTCTCCAAGACATAGCGTCTTGCATGGCATGGTATAAACTAGTCGAATTGTAAAAGACAAAAATTACACGTTGAAGTAGTTGAAGTCGTGCTTAATTATGAAAAGAAACTTGTCGTCGTTGCGTACCATTTCAACATCGAAGGTCTCCTAGAGCTTCATGTTGAAGCGTCGACCTTCGTCCATGTGACGCCTGTCGCACAGACCCCGGTCGTCGTTGCACAATTCGCACTCCCTCGGGAGACTTTCATCGTCCAATGATGACATTTCCTAGGTTCATATAATTCAAAGATTAAACTTGTACAATTAAAAATATGTACTACAAAAAATAAATTAGATCATTATTATTCATTACGGATTGACTATCGGTCTACCGAGTCTTTTCTTGAAACTCTCAGCTCACGTGGTGTATATATTCGACCGTCGGTGATGGTCGCTGATACGTCTCTGTCGTATCTATAATTTTTTATTGTTCCATGCCAATATTATGCAACTTTCATATACTTTTGGCAACTTTTTATAATATTTTTGGGACTAACATATTGATCCAGTGCCCAGTGCCAGTTCCTGTTTGTTGCATGTTTTTGTTTCGCAGAAAATCCATATCAAACGGAGTCCAAACGGGATAAAAACTGATGGAGATTTTTTTTGGAATATATGTGATTTTGGGGAAAAAGAATCAATGCGATACGATGCCCGAGGGGGCCACGAGGCAGGGGGCGCGCCCCAGGGTGTCAGGCGTGCCCTGGACCCTCGTGGCCACCCTGTAAGGCCGTTGGAGCCCTTATTTTTCCGCAAGAAAGCTAATTTACGGATAGAGACCGTGTCCAAAATTCAGCCCAATCGGAGTTACAGATCTCCGGTTATAAAAGAAACAGTGAAAGGCCAGATCTGAGAACGCAGAAACAGAGAGAGACAGAGAGACATGTCCAATCTCAGAGGGGCTCTCACCCCTCCCATGCCATGGAGGCCAAGGACCAGAGGGGAAACCCTTCTCCCATCTAGGGAGGAGGTCAAGGAAGAAGAAGAAGAAGGGGCCCCCTCTCCCCCTCTCTTCCGGTGGCGCCGGAACGCTGCCGAGGCCACCATCATCATCACCGCAATCTTCACCAACACCTCTGCCATCTTCACCAACATCTCCATCACCTTCCCCCCTCTATCTACAGCGGTCCACTCTCCCGCAACCTGCTGTACCCTCTACTTGAAGATGGCGCTTTATGCTTCATATTATTATCCAATGATGTGTTGCCGTCCTGTGATGTCTGAGTAGATTTTCGTTGTCCTATCGGTGGTTGATGAATTGCTATGATTGATTTAATTTTCTTGTGGTTATGTTGTTGTCCTTTGGTGCCCATCATATGAGCGCGCGCGTGGATCACACCATAGGGTTAGTTGTATGTTGATAGGACTATGTATTGGAGGGCAAGAGTGACAAAAGCTTCAACCTAGCATAGAAATTGATGCATACGGGATTGAATGGGGACCAATATATCTTAATGCTAAGGTTGGGTTTTACCTTAATGAACGTTAGTAGTTGCGTACGCTTGCTAATAGTTCCAATCATACGTGCATAGAATTCCAAGTCAGGGATAACGTGCTAGCAGTGGCCTCTCCCACATAAAACTTGCTATCGGTCTAGTAAAGTAGTCAATTTCTTAGGGACAATTTCACAACTCCTACCACCACTTTTCCACACTCGCTATATTTACTTTATTGCTTCTTTACTTAAAACAGCCCCTAGTTTTTATTTACGCTCTCTTTATATTCTTGCAAACCTATCCAACAACACCTACAAAGTACTTCTAGTTTCATACTTGTTCTAGGTAAAGCGAACGTCTAGCATGCGTAGAGTTGTATCGGTGGTCGATAGAACTTGAGGGAATATCTGTTCTACCTTTAGCTCCTCGTTGGGTTTGACACTCTTACTTATCGAAAGAGGCTACAATTGATCCCCTATACTTGTGGGTTATGAAGACCTTTTTATGGCGCCGTTGCCGGGGAGCAATAGCGTGGGGTGAATATTCTCGTGTGTGCTTGTTTGCTTTATCACTAAGTAATTTTTATTTGTTGTTCTTAGTTGTTCTCTATCTTTAGTTATGGATATGGAACACGAAATACCAAAAAAATTAGGTGTACTTGCTACTCATGGAGATGGGGAACCTCCTAAAACCCTCGATGATCATTATGTGAAAATTGTTATGTACTACTTTGATAATCCTGAGAAAACCTCATTCAATTATGTAACGGGAGACGCGTTGGACCGACATGAATACTTTACGGATTATCGCTTGACTCAAAAAGGGAGACTATTATGGGATCAAATTTATATGTTGAAGTGGTATGCTCGGCAAGTATGCTTGAGATATGATTATACTTGTTGCTCTAGGATGAAGGCTCCACACCTTCCCTTTTCATGCAAATTTAATGATAATAAAACCTTAGCTTCTTATGCTAATGGTATATATGATTACTATGATGTGGAACAAATAGAAGAATTCATTGCTTTTATGGGTGCTTATGAAATTGAATCTATGCTCAAAGAGTTTGAAAATCTTTATGATGTTGTTTATAGACCTGAAAATTTAGCTATCCTTAAATATTGCTATGCCAATTATGAATTCAATTCTGATATTGATGCATTTATTGAGAAAGTCTCCGCTGTCCAAGAAGAGACTAATATTTTGCAGGAGCCTATGGAAGAAGAAATTGATGAAACCGTGAGCTCATTGGATGAAAAAGATGATGAGGAGAGCGAAGAACAAAAGGAGGAAGAGCGGATTAGCTACCCGTGCCCACCTTCTAGTGAGAGTAACTCTTCAACTCACACATTGTTTAATTTCCCTTCGTGCTTACCGGAGGATGATTGCTATGATGATTGTTATGATCCCGTTGATTCTCTTGAAATATCCCTTTTTGATGATGCTTGTGGCCAAGATGCCAAAATGAATTATGCATATGGAGATGAACTTTCTATAGTTCCTTATGTTAAACATGAAATTGCTGCTATTGCACCCACACATGATAGTCCTACTATCTTTTTGAATTCTCCAAACTACACTATATCGGAGAAGTTTGCTCTCATTAAGGATTATATTGACTAGTCGTCAACCCGTGCATTCGCACGGGCTACCCTGCAAAATTGAGTATTAATTTGAATTTTATGTCCTTATCAATTTAAGTTCATCATGTGGCCTGCTTGGACTGTCTAGTACTTATACTTCCTCCATTTCAATATACTTTCAATATTATATTTCCCTCCATTTAAAAATATATATGTATGTAGATGCTAATAAACTATTTTGATGAACATGGTGAATGTTTAGAAAGTTTGAGTCAAGACAATATTAACATGCGAAGTAAAACCAAATGTGTGATTAATTATTTAGGTATTTGAAATAAATGAATTAGGATGTCTATGGCATAATAGCTGACACGCTTAACAATTGGTTATAGTAATTCTCATCTTAAGAACTTCATGTAATAGATTGTTATTTTAGAGAAATGCTTTATAATAATCTTTATTTTACACTTTTTTGATAACTATGCTAACAATGGTACACAAATATAATTTTCCTGTAATATTAAAAATTACGCAAATAAATGAGCATTCGAATATAAAAATGACATACTTGTTTAATATGCAACACTATGCAATTTAGCTTTCTTGAACTTTTTTGAGTTACAAAAATCAGTTTTCCTTCTCTAGCACAATGCACATTGTCGTTCACATCACTTCTCTCCGGTTTGTATGTACACAAATATTTATATAAGCAACACAATAAGAAAGGTGACTATAATTGTAAGGAAGTCATAGCATCTATTTTCGACTTCCAATGTTCCAGGGATATCAAAATCCCTCATTAACATAAAAATTAAAATGAGATGTTAATAGATAAATTTACGTAGTAGATTTTTCGACCGTTTACAATTGATGTACTCCAATCTTCTCTGGTTCAGAACTTAATGTCTGAAATCTTATAAATTACATGACTTGCATCTGTTTCGTTGACACATCACACATACTACTTTTCATATTTGGATTTTTCATCTATTTTTATTTTATATCATGCATATACGATGTCAAAAATCCATCTCCTACATGACTTTACTCAGTATCATCATCGCCACACGGATTTTACATGGATTGCAATTGTGGTGGAACAGATAAATGTCACAATGGAAAATATATAAATCAGTAAAAAGATATGATTGCACCATTTAGTACGAACCTGTGGGTGTGGGACATCCTAGCTTGCTGATCACGTTTCACCATTGTACACATGCATGCATCCCAATGTCTGTGATTGAAGCTGCTTTTTGGCTGCCACACATCATGTGCTGCAAGCGATGGGATGACTACTGCGCGAGCACATAGCAACCGACCGCTAGCCATCCGATGCTATTGGGTTCTCAGGCTATAATTAAATTTTGTTTATAGTGTATATACTATTCTGGAAAAAGGAAATTAACATGAAGGTATTATCCAGTTCATTGCACATTTAAGAATTAACATCCTCTACAGTGGAACATAGCCTGGCAAATAGGCACGCAAATATAAAGGATTTGTGCCACGCAGAATTATGAAAAAAATATTGTTTGCCAGATTATGAAACTTAACACACAAAAATCCCCCGACTAAGAGACGGTCTAATTACCACGTACTACAGTACATATTGGAATGTAATATAACTATCCCTGCCCAGGTATTCTATAGTACTACCCAACATAACCAAGATAAATGTAAAGGAGGATTGGACACCAAAGTTAGTGTCGTCTATATTTTGCTTAGAAGGCTAGTGCCTTGTTTTCCGGAAATAAGGATCCAGGCTTCTTAGACAACTGCAACAGGAAAAAAAACATGGTTGTCAGAAAGGCTATTTTAATTTAATATATTATTATGCCATCATCACCAAAAAAAAATTGAATGCACATATTTATTGCATTGCTTCCAACTGCATTATCAGGAGAAACTAATTCAAAGTGCACATATTTATGATTTACGGCTTTTTCGAAGAAATAATAAAACAATGATTTGAAATGTCATAACATTCACCATGCAAAAAATTAGGAAAATGTATTTCAACACAGAAGTTCCATCAAACATATAGTTTCGACATTATTAATTCTAATATACAGATGTATGATTTATATCATATGGGGCACAATCTAGTTAATCAGACAACATCTAAGCGTTGGCATACCATAGGACTGAAACTTCGGAAATATGAAGTAGACAAAGCAAGGAAGCTTTGGAAAATCACTTGGAAGTAATTAAGGGAACATAAGAAAATGTTTTTGGGTACTTAAGCTATGTTGTTTCACAAAAATGCTTTAGCTCGTTGATAAAATGAACACATGGTTGGAGACTCGTCAATCCTTCATCCCAGCTTTCTTATTTCCCAATTTATTAGTACCACGTAACAGTACGACTTTTCAATAAAAAATATAAGCTCACAGAAAGGTTGGTGATCAGTCGTCAAAATTTTAATCATATTTGACGTATCAATAGGTGATGGGTCATTTAATTTATATTGCACAACCTCAAGAAAGTCGAAATTGTTTAGTACTCATTTGTCTTTAATCCTAATGACAAAACTTTTAGTAACAGGTTTTTGTAGCCTTTAACGGGAACATTCCTTATAAATATTCTGAACATAATCAAACGACCAACAAAAGGAGTAGCATATACATGTAAGTTTCACCTTTACATGTTTACCCTCAATCATATGATCACAAAGAAACATATGGATTTACTAACACATATTATAAGCGCTGCATGAATATCAAATACAAATCCTATCTGTTGTGACAACTACTCTTGAGTGATACATTGAGGTAAGGATCTCTATCTTGGCTATTAAATTAATAAAACATGGTTTAAAAAATGTAATAGGCTAATGGCATGAGAAGTAAAATGTTTCCATAGACAATAACAGAGTGGCTACACTCCAGACCCACCATAAATTATGAGTTCCACACTGGCAAATTATTTATATTCAAGCACAAATAATTCACTATGGATACTTAAAGGGAGGAGTAAATATTAGTAACCTCAGAACATGTATAAGCTCCTTATCGATGTTCTATCTGAGGCATAGAACTCAACCACAAAAGATGTAGACCGTGCTGGTCATGAACCTGAGAATTTGCTAAAACAACACATGGCATGATAGCAAAAAAAAGAGGCGGAATTGTGAAATCCCTATCGCCATGCGTGAAGAAGCTAATTATATTTCCTGCTCGTAATAATTGTTTCCTGCCATATTTCCGAAACATGTGGTTTTGGTTCAAAATTTTAATTTGTTTGCCGACTGATAAACGTAGCACATGCAAAGTTCAGTAAGATGAACTGGAACGCCATAATGATTTTAGAGAAAATAAAATTGGCAGACTTGAGACACAATTGATGTTATAATTACATGAGATGCAAAGATCAGTACAAATCATATTATAAATATATGATATGCAACAATTAGTAAGGATTGCAAATTAGCGTAATGACCTCTAAGTATGAGAGCCGCAGCTTGAGACATGAATACTTCTAATCTTCTTACCTATATGCATGCATCGTCGTTTCACGGACATATACACAATGCCTACTGGATAAACCAAACTGACCAAGTACTATCCAACATCAAGATGGGAAATTTAGGAGTTTATACACTATATTCAGACAGAAATAAAAAACATAAGAATCATACCTGAAGTTTTTGCTGAAAAAAACAGGGAGGATGAGAACAATCACATTTACATGTGTAGAGCTGCTTGTGCTCAAGCAACGTCCCACAGGCAGTCCGTGAGGAACATGCAAAAGCGGAATTGCAGGGTTCGTAGTTGGCTCACCCATGACGAAATAGTATTGCATGAATGGTGAACCACTAAGAAAACATGTCTTCCTCAAATATTATCAAGCAAAAGAGGAAGCCTGCAGCTCGATCGATTAAAAGGAGACGGTCCCCTTGTGGATGCTGTGAGTCACACCTGACTGCCATCTAGCCGGCGCACTTCGTCTTCTGGCTCCGCTTGATGTTAGACCCCCACCCAGCGCCACCACTCCCAGAAGCCAAAGTCAGAGCCGCTGGGTCACCTGCGGAAGCTCAGGAAAAAACAGAATAACAAAGGTTGTACGTGAAGTGAAATATCTCATACCATCTTGAGCAGTCCCAGATTTCAAAGCAGTTTTTCTACTCAAATGTGACAATAGCAAAGGCTGTACGTGAAGTTGTTTTTTGTATTTTCCTTCGGACTTTGCCATAGGCTGGTCCTGTCGGTTTCTTATGAGGAGAACTTAGAACCAATGCATGTTGATCTGCTAACCTGAAAATTGACTGCCATAACATGCTTTTCCTCTCCAACCATGACGGAGATTCTCTCATGATGTTATTCTGCCATGCAGCAACATATCAAATATACTGTCAACGTGTGCGCTTACCTAGGCCTCCTAGGCCTTCATCTAAGTCACAACGGTATGCCGTTAGGGCACTACAACGTGGGTTGAACTCATCCGTGTCTGTTTGATTGACGATTGCCATCGGTATGCAATTAGCTAGGCTTCCAGGCCCAATATGAACTGCAATATGCGTGTGTAATGAAGAAATTAATTGAGGCAACAAATTCCCTTGCATTGCGGATATAGCAGATCAAACACACTTGATTCAGTTACCTTAATTTTTCTGCAGGTGGAACGGGATGCAGGCTGCAGGCACGTACATGTATAGCCCGGCAAGTAGTCATTGAGCTTCCACAGGAGAGGATTCTCCGGCCAGAAGATCAAACGTCTAGACATATGGATGTTTTGCCTCTGATCCTTAGCAGTACATCTACTACAATCTTTTTAGCGCCAGACATATGGATGAGGAAACGTGAGGATTTCTAGGTTATGGTGTGGCGGCAGAAGAAGAGATCGAGGGGGAGGCAGAGATGAGGAAGCGTGAGGATTTGGGGACCTTTCTGAGAACATGAGATCTGTTTTGTTTAGCTGATCGAGAGGAAGGATGGAGTCCTGAGAGATTGGGAGAGATGCAGCGCATGTTGAGATCTTCATATCGGCTACTTAATCTGATGGCTCATAATTTCTATGGAATTTTTTTAGCATAGGAATTTCTCGGATTGATCTACACCGTAATAACTTGGCCCCACCAGATTAACGGTTCCTAATATCTAATTAACGTGGGAATTTGTTGGGAGTCTGTAATTAGTATAGGTATAGATAGATGGGTTGTGTTTTACTATTACACATGATGATTTTGATGAATATAATATGCATGTGCTTGCTGCTCCTACTTGCAATTATTATGAGAGAGGAACTATATCTCCACCTCTCTATGTTTCCAATATGATAAAATTGCAAGAAACTGTTTATACTTTGCATTGGCCTTTACTATGTGTGCATGAATTGTTCTTTTATGACATGCCGATGCATAGGAAGAGAGTTAGACTTCTTCATTTCTTGATATATGTTGCTTTTTGCTCACTACTAAATGCTAAATCATTGTTAATTAAAATTGGCTTTGATATACCTTGGGTTCCGGTTGGATTCACTACTTGAGCACTTTATGCCTAGCTTAATGGCTTTAAAGAAAGCGCTGCCAGGGAGACAACCCGGAAGTTTTAGAGAGTCATTTATTTCTCTTGTGTGCTTTTATATAGTTTAAAAACAAAAAAATAAAGAGGGGAACCCAAAACTTTTCAAAAAGAAAAGTGAAAGTGAGATAGACGAGCATTGTGAAAGTGGGGGACGTCCTTGAACTTTTTCATGCCCATGGAAACTTTGTGAATCTTAATTACAGAAACTTTTCAATAAAAATAATTATCACCTTGTACAATTTCATTGTATTATAAAAATAATGTGCCAAGGTTTGCCTTTAGGATGTTTACAATGCTTATTGGTTTGTGCGGTGCAGGACAAAAACTTTGGCTGTAGCGCGATTTTACATTTTTTACTGGAACGTCAAATGGTTCTGAAACTTTTCGCACTGTATTTCTATACAAATTGTTTATTTTTCCTAATTTTTGCAGAATTTTTAAAGTATCATAAGTATGGTGAATGTTCAGATTATTACAAACTGTTCTGTTTTAGACAGATTCTGTTTTTGATGCATAGTTTGCTTTTTTTGATGAAACTATCGATTTATATCAGTGGATTAAGACATGAAAAATCTATATTACAGTAGCTACAATGCAAAAACAAAATATGAATCAGTTTTCAACAGTACTTAGAGTAGTGATTTGCTTTATTATACTAACGGATCTTACCGAGTTTTCTGTTGAAGTTTTGTGTGGATGAAGTGTTCGAGGATCGAGGAGGTCTCGATGTGAGAAGAAGGAAGAGAGGCAAGAGCTCAAGCTTGGGGATTCCCGAGGCACCCCAAGTAAATATTCAAGGAGACTCAAGCATCTAAGCTTGGGGATGCCCCGGAAGGCATCCCCTCTTTCTTCAACAAGTATCGGTATATTTTCGGATTCATTTCGTTCATGCGATATGTGCAATCTTGGAGCATCTTTTGCATTTAGTTTTCATTTTTGTTTTATGCACCATGCTGGTATGAGATAGTCCTTGGTTGATTTATAGAATGTTCTTTGCACTTCACTTATATATTTTGAGTATGGCTTTATAGAATGCTTCATGTGCTTCACTTATATCATTTGAAGTTTGGATTGCCTGTTTCTCTTCATATAGAAAACCGCCATTTGTAGAATGCTCTTTTGCTTCACTTATACTTGTTAGAGTGTGGGAATATCTTTTGTATAAAGAATTAAACTCTCTTGCTTCACTTATATCTATTTAGAGAGATGACAGGAACTGGTCATTTACATGGTTAATCATAAAATCCTACATAAAACTTGTAGATCACTGAATATGATATGTTTGATTCCTTGCAATAGTTTTGCGATATAAAGATGGTGATATTAGAGTCGTGCTAGTGGGTAGTTGTGGATTAGTATAAATACTTGTGTTGAGGTTTGTGATTCCCGTAGCATGCACGTATAGTGAACCGTCATGTAACGAAGTCGGAGCATGATTTATTTATTGATTTTCTTCCTTATGAGTGGCGGTCGGGGACGAGCGATCGTCTTTTCATACCAATCTATCCCCCTAGGGGCATGCGTAGTAGTACTTTGCTTTGAGGGCTAATAAACTTTTGCAATAAGTATATGAGTTCTTTATGACTAATGTGAGTCCATGGATTATACGCACTCTCACCCTTCCATCATTGCTAGCCTCTTCGGTACCGTGCATTACCCTTTCTCACCTCGAGAGTTGGTGCAAACTTCGCCGATACATCCAAACCCCGTGATACGATACTCTCTATCACACATAAGCCTCATTATATCTTCCTCAAAACAGCCACCATACCTACCTATCATGGCATTTCCATAGCCATTCCGAGATATATTGCCATGCAACTTCCATCATCATCATATACATGACTTGAGCATTTATTGTCATATTGCTTTGCATGATGGTAAGATAGCTAGCATGATGTTTTCATGGCTTGTCCGTTTTTTGATGTCATTGCTACGCTAGATCATTGCACATCCCGGCACACTGCCAGAGGCATTCATATAGAGTCATATCTTTGTTCTAGTATCGAGTTGTAATATTGAGTTGTAAGTAAATAAAAGTGTGATGATCATCATTATTAGAGCATTGCCCCAAAAAAGAGAGCCCAAAGAAGCCTAAATAAAAAAAGGGTGCCAAAGAAGCCCGCAAAAAAAGAAAAAAAAAGAAAAAAAAGAAAAAGGGGCAATGTTACTATCCTTTTACCACACTTGTGCTTGAGAGTAGCACCATGTTCTTCATATAGAGAGTCTCTTGAGTTATCACTTTCATATACTAGTGGGAATTTTCATTATAGAACTTGGCTTGTATATTCCGATGACGGGCTTCCTCAAATGCCCGAGGTCTTCATGAGCAAGCAAGTTGGATGCACACCCACTTAGTTTCCAGTTTGAGCTTTCATACACTTATAGCTCTAGTGCATCCGTTGCATGGCAATCCCTACTCCTCACATTGACATCAATTGATGGGAATCTCCATAGCCCGTTGATTAGCTGCGTCGATGTGAGACTTTCTCTTTTTTTGTCTTCTCCACATAACCCCCATCATATTATTCTATTCCAACTATAGTGCTATGTCCATGGCTTGCGCTCATGTATTGCGTGAGGGTTGAAAAAGTTGAAGCGCGTTAAAAAGTATGAACCAATTGCTTGGCTTGTCATCGGGGTTGTGCATGATTTGAATATTTTATGTGGTGAAGATGGAGCATAGCCAGACTATATGATTTTGTAGGGATAACTTTCTTTGGCCATGTTATTTTCAAAATACATGATTGCTTTATTAGTATGCTTGAAGTATTATTGTTTTTATGTCAAATGATAGACTATTGCCTTGAATCACTCGTGTCTTAATATTCATGCCATGATTAGATTACATGATCAAGATTATGCTAGGTAGCATTCCACATCAAAATTATCTTTTTTATCCTTTACCTACTCGAGGACGAGCAGCAATTAAGCTTGGGGATGCTGATACGTCTCCGTCGTATCTATACTTTTTCATTGTTCCATGCCAATATTATGCAAAACTTTCAGATACTTTTGGCAACTTTTTATAATATTTTTGGGACTAACATATTGATCCGGTGCCCAGTGCCAGTTCCTGTTTGTTGAAAATCCATATAGAATAGAGTCCAAACGGGATAAAAACTGACGGAGAGTTTTTTTTTTGGAATATATGTGATTTTTGGGAAAAAGAATCAACGCGATACGATGCCCGAGGGGGCAACGAGGCAGGGGGGCGCGCCCCAGGGTGTCAGGCGCGCCCTGGACCCTCGTGGCCACCCCGTAAGGCGGTTGGAGCCCTTATTTAGCCGCAAGAAAGATAATTTCTGGATAGAGATCGTGTCCAAAATTTAGCCCAATCGGAGTTACGGATCTCCGGTTATAAAAGAAACGATGAAAGGCCAGATCTGAGAGCGCAGAAATAGAGAGAGACAGAGAGACAGATCCAATCTCGGAGGGGCTCTCGCCCCTCCCATGCCATGGAGGCCAAGGACCAGAGGGGAAACCCTTCTCCCATCTAGGGAGGAGGTCAAGGAAGAAGAAGAAGAAGGGGGGCCCTCTCTCCCTCTCTTCTGGTGGTGCAGGAACGCTGCCGAGGTCACCATCATCATCACCGCGATCTTCACCAACACCTCCGCCATCTTCACCAACATCTCCATCACCTTCCCCCCTCTATCTACAGCGGTCGCTCTCCCGCAACCCTCTGTACCCTCTACTTGAACATGGTGCTTTATGCTTCATATTATTATCCAATGATGTGTTGCCATCCTATGATGTCTGAGTAGATCTTCGTTGTCCTATCGGTGGTTGATGAATTGCTATGATTTATTTAATTTGCTTGTGGTTATGTTGCTGTCCTTTGATGCCCATCATATGAGCGCGCGCATGGATCACACCATAGGGTTTTATGCCACTGGCCCCCTGCTCCGTCCCCTGCCGGGTCCGCCCGCCCCTGGGCGTGCGCCCGAACGAGCGGGTGCTGGGCACCCGTTGCGCCCGAACCCGCTAACGCCGGCGCCTACTAAGGCCCCAGGCACAATGACAGCCGGGGCCCGGCCCCAGAACGTTTTATAAAATAAAATAAAATAAAATAAAAATGAATTAATCTATACCTATACTAATTACAGACTCCCAACAAATTCCCACGTTAATTAGAAATTAGGAACCGTTAATCTGGTGGGGCCAAGTTATTACGGTGTAGATCAATCCGAGAAATTCCTATGCTAAAAAAAATTCCATAGAAATTATGAGCCATCAGATTAAGTAGCCGATATGAAGATCTCAACATGCGCTGCATCTCTCCCAATCTCTCAGGACTCCATCCTTCCTCTCGATCAGCTAAACAAAATAGATCTCATGTTCTCAGAAAGGTCCCCAAATCCTCACGCTTCCTCATCTCTGCCTCCCCCTCGATCTCTTCTTCTGCCGCCACACCATAACCTAGAAATCCTCACGCTTCCTCATCCATATGTCTGGCGCTAAAAAGATTGTAGTAGATGTACTGCTAAGGATCAGAGGCAAAACATCCATATGTCTAGACGTTTGATCTTCTGGCCGGAGAATCCTCGCCTGTGGAAGCTCAATGACTACTTGCCGGGCTATACATGTACGTGCCTGCAGCCTGCATCCCGTTCCACCTGCAGAAAAATTAAGGTAACTGAATCAAGTGTGTTTGATCTGCTATATCCGCAATGCAAGGGAATTTGTTGCCTCAATTAATTTCTTCATTACACACGCATATTGCAGTTCATATTGGGCCTGGAAGCCTAGCTAATTGCATACCGATGGCAATCGTCAATCAAACAGACACGGATGAGTTCAACCCACGTTGTAGTGCCCTAACGGCATACCGTTGTGACTTAGATGAAGGCCTAGGAGGCCTAGGTAAGCGCACACGTTGACAGTATATTTGATATGTTGCTGCATGGCAGAATAACATCATGAGAGAATCTCGTTATGGTTGGAGAGGAAAAGCATGTTATGGCAGTCAATTTTCAGGTTAGCAGATCAACATGCATTGGTTCTAAGTTCTCCTCATAATAAACCGACAGGACCAGCCTATGGCAAAGTCCGAAGAAAAATACAAAAAACAAGTTCACGTACAGCCTTTGCTATTGTCACATTTGAGTAGAAAAACTGCTTTGAAATCTGGGACTGCTCAAGATGGTATGAGACATTTCACTTCACGCACAACCTTTGTTATTCTGTTTTTTCCTGAGCTTCCGCAGGTGACCCAGCGGCTCTGACTTTGGCTTCTGGGAGTGGTGGCGCTGGGTGGGGGTCTAACATCAAGCGGAGCCAGAAGACGAAGTGCGCCGGCTAGATGGCAGTCAGGTGTGACTCACAGCATCCACAAGGGGACCGTCTCCTTTTAATCGATCGAGCTGCAGGCTTCCTCTTTTGCTTGATAATATTTGAGGAAGACATGTTTTCTTAGTGGTTCACCATTCATGCAGTGCTATTTCATCATGGGTGAGCCAACTACGAACCCTGCAATTCCGCTTTTGCATGTTCCTCACGGACTGCCTGTGGGACGTTGCTTGAGCACAAGCAGCTCTACACATATAAATGTGATTGTTCTCATCCTCCCTGTTTTTTTCAGCAAAAACTTCAGGTATGATTCTTATGTTTTTTATTTCTGTCCGAATATAGTGTATAAACTCCTAAATTTCCCATCTTGATGTTGGATAGTACTTGGTCAGTTTGGTTTATCCAGTAGGCGTTGTGTATATGTCCGTGAAACGACAATGCATGCATATAGGTAAGAAGATTAGAAGTATTCATGTCTCAAGCTGCGGCTCTCATACTTAGAGGTCATTACACTAATTTGCAATCCTTACTAATTGTTGCATATCGTATATTTATAATATGATTTGTACTGATCTTTGCATCTCATGTAATTATAACATCAATTGTGTCTCAAGTCTGCCAATTTTATTTTCTCTAAAATCATTGTGGCGTTCCAGTTCATCTTACTGAACTTTGCATGTGCTACGTTTATCAGTCGGCAAACAAATTAAAATTTTGAACCAAAACCACATGTTTCGGAAATATGGCAGGAAACAATTATTACGAGCAGGAAATATAATTAGCTTCTTCACGCATGGCGATAGGGATTTCACAATTTCGCCTCTTTTTTTTTCTATCATGCCATGTGTTGTTTTAGCAAATTCTCAGGTTCATGACCAGCACGGTCTACATCTTTTGTGGTTGAGTTCTATGCCTCAGATAGAACATCGATAAGGAGCTTATACATGTTCTGAGGTTACTAATATTTACTCCTCCCTTGAAGTATCCATAGTGAATTATTTGTGCTTGAATATAAATAATTTGCCAGTGTGGAACTCATAATTTATGGTGGGTCTGGAGTGTAGCCACTCTGTTATTGTCTATGGAAACATTTTACTTCTCATGCCATTAGCCTATTACATTTTTAAAACCATGTTTTATTAATTTAATAGCCAAGATAGAGATCCTTACCTCAATGTATCACTCAAGAGTAGTTCTCACAACAGATAGGATTTGTATTTGATATTCATGCAGCGCTTATAATATGTGTTAGTAAATCCATATGTTTCTTTGTGATCATATGATTGAGGGTAAACCTGTAAAGGTGAAACTTACATGTATATGCTACTCCTTTTGTTGGTCGTTTGATTATGTTCAGAATATTTCTAAGGAATGTTCCCGTTAAAGGCTACAAAAACCTGTTACTAAAAGTGTTGTCATTAGGATTAAAGACAAATGAGTACTAAACAATTTCGACTTTCTTGAGATTGTGCAATATAAATTAAATGACCCATCACCTATTGATACGTCAAATATGATTAAAATTTTGACGACTGATCACCAACCTTTCTGTGAGCTTATATTTTTTATTGAAAAGTCGTACTGTTACGTGGTACTAATAAATTGGGAAATAAGAAAGCTGGGATGAAGGATTGACGAGTCTCCAACCATGTGTTCATTTTATCAACGAGCTAAAGCATTTTTGTGAAACAACATAGCTTAAGTACCCAAAAACATTTTCTTATGTTCCCTTAATTACTTCCAAGTGATTTTCCAAAGCTTCCTTGCTTTGTCTACTTCATATTTCCGAAGTTTCAGTCCTATGGTATGCCAACGCTTAGATGTTGTCTGATTAACTAGATTGTGCCCCATATGATATAAATCATACATCTGTATATTAGAATTAATAATGTCGAAACTATATGTTTGATGGAACTTCTGTGTTGAAATACATTTTCCTAATTTTTTGCATGATGAATGTTATGACCTTTCAAATCATTGTTTTATTATTTCTTCGAAAAAGCCGTAAATCGTAAATATGTGCACTTTGAATTAGTTTCTCCTGATAATGCAGTTGGAAGCAATGCAATAAATATGTGCATTCAATTTTTTTTGGTGATGATGGCATAATAATATATTAAATTAAAATAGGCTTTCTGACAACCATGTTTTTTTTCCTGTTGCAGTTATCTAAGAAGCCTGGATCCTTATTTCCGGAAAACAAGGCACTAGCCTTCTAAGCAAAATATAGAAGACACTAACTTTGGTGTCCAATCCTCCTTTACATTTATCTTGGTTATGTTGGGTAGTACTATAGAATACCTGGGCAGGGATAGTTATATTACATTCCAATATGTACTGTAGTACGTGGTAATTAGACCGTCTCTTAGTCGGGGGATTTTTGTGTGTTAAGTTTCATAATCTGGCAAACAATATTTTTTTCATAATTCTGCGTGGCACAAATCCTTTATATTTGCATGCCTATTTGCCAGGCTATGTTCCACTATAGAGGATGTTAATTCTTAAATGTGCAATGAACTGGATAATACCTTCATGTTAATTTCCTTTTTCCAGAATAGTATATACACTATAAACAAAATTTAATTATAGCCTGAGAACCCAATAGCATCGGATGGCTAGCGGTCGGTTGCTATGTGCTCGCGCAGTAGTCATCCCATCGCTTGCAGCACATGATGTGTGGCAGCCAAAAAGCAGCTTCAATCACAGACATTGGGATGCATGCATGTGTACAATGGTGAAACGTGATCAGCAAGCTAGGATGTCCCACACCCACAGGTTCGTACTAAATGGTGCAATCATATCTTTTTACTGATTTATATATTTTCCACTGTGACATTTATCTGTTCCACCACAATTGCAATCCATGTAAAATCCGTGTGGCGATGATGATACTGAGTAAAGTCATGTAGGAGATGGATTTTTGACATCGTATATGCATGATATAAAATAAAAATAGATGAAAAATCCAAATATGAAAAGTAGTATGTGTGATGTGTCAACGAAACAGATGCAAGTCATGTAATTTATAAGATTTCAGACATTAAGTTCTGAACCAGAGAAGATTGGAGTACATTAATTGTAAACGGTCGAAAAATCTACTACGTAAATTTATCTATTAACATCTCATTTTAATTTTTATGTTAATGAGGGATTTTGATATCCCTGGAACATTGGAAGTCGAAAATAGATGCTATGACTTCCTTACAATTATAGTCACCTTTCTTATTGTGTTGCTTATATAAATATTTGTGTACATACAAACCGGAGAGAAGTGATGTGAACGACAATGTGCATTGTGCTAGAGAAGGAAAACTGATTTTTGTAACTCAAAAAAGTTCAAGAAAGCTAAATTGCATAGTGTTGCATATCAAACAAGTATGTCATTTTTATATTCAAATGCTCATTTATTTGCATAATTTTTAATATTACAGGAAAATTATATTTGTGTACCATTGTTAGCATAGTTATCAAAAAAGTGTAAAATAAAGATTATTATAAAGCGTTTCTCTAAAGTAACAATCTATTACATGAAGTTCTTAAGATGAGAATTACTATAACCAATTGTTAAGCGTGTCAGCTATTATGCCATAGACATCCTAATTCATTTATTTCAAATACCTAAATAATTAATCACACATTTGGTTTTACTTCGCATGTTAATATTGTCTTGACTCAAACTTTCTAAACATTCACCATGTTCATCAAAATAGTTTATTAGCATCTACATACATATATATTTTTAAATGGAGGGAAATATAATATTGAAAGTATATTGAAATGGAGGAAGTATAAGTACTAGACAGTCCAAGCAGGCCACATGATGAACTTAAATTGATAAGGACATAAAATTCAAATTAATACTCAATTTTGCAGGGTAGCCCGTGCGAATGCACGGGTTGACGACTAGTAAAATTAATTAGTGAATTTATTAAGTTAATTAACTCTGTTTAGTGATCTAATTAATTAGTTAGTTTAATTAAATGGTAATTAGATTAATTATACCCTAATTAAAATAATCAGAGTATGACACCTGGGACCCACCGTCAGATTGACCCAGTCAACACCTCTGTTGACTGCTGACGTCATGCTGATGTCATGCTGACGTCAACATGCACTATTCTGGATAATGTTAAATTAAATTAATTAATTAAATTCCAGAAATTAATAAAATCTTTAGAAAATCATATCTTTTAATCCGTAACTCGGATTAAATTATTTTCAACATGAAAGTTGCTCAGAACGACAAGACGAACCCGGTACGCAGCCCGTTCGTCCGCCACGCATCCCTAACCTATCGAACTCGCAACTTTCCCCTCCGGTTCACCGATCCAAAAACGCGAAACACCGGGGATACATTCCCGGATGTTTTCCCCCTTCGCCGGTATCACCTCCTACTGCGTTAGGTCACCCCTAGCACCGCGTATCACCATGTTATGCTTTGTGTTGCTTTGATTGCTCTGTTATTTATTATGTTCCCCCTCCGATACTTCTTTCTGGTAGACTCCGAGACTACTGCCGATGTCCGTGTGTTCGACTACATTGAAGATGACCCCCCTTCTTGCCAGAGGAACCAGGCAAGCCCCCCCTTGATCACCAGATATTGCCTACTCTCCTCTATACTGCTTGCATTAGAGTAGTGTAGCATGTTACTGCTTTCAGTTAATCCTATACTGCTGCATAGCCTGTCCTTGCTACTACTATTGTTACCTTTACCTGCTATCCTACTGCTTAGTATAGGATGCTAGTGTTCCATCAGTGGCCCTACACTCTTGTCCATCTGCCATGCTATACTACTGGGTCGTGATCACTTCGGGAGGTGATCACGGGCATATACTATATACTTTACACTGTTACATTACCTGTGATACTGTTCGGAGATGGGGGCTGAAGGGGCAGGTGGCTCCATCCCGGTAGAGGTGGGCCTGGGTTCCCGACGGCCCCCGACTGTTACTTTGAGGCGGAGCGACAGGGCAGGTTGAGACCACCTAGGAGAGAGGTGGCATGGCCCTGGTCGGCGTTCGCGGATACTTAACACGCTTAACGAGATCTGGGTATTTGATCTGAGTCTGGCCATTTGGTCTATACGCACTAACCATCTACGCGGGAGTAGTTATGGGTATCCCGGCATCGTGGTATCAGCCGAAGCACTTCGTGACGTCAGCGACTGAGCGGCGCGCGCCGGGTTGGACCGCGTAACGTGGCTTCCTTTGTAATGGAGGTTGCTAGGTCTGCTCTCCGGCCGCGTACGCAACGTGTAGGTGTGCAATGGGCTATGGGCCCAGACCCCTGCGCGCATAGGATTTAGACCGGCGTGCTGACCTCTCTGTTGAGCCTAGGTGGGGCTGCGACGTATTGATCTTCCGAGGCCGGGCATGACCCAGGAAAGTGTGTCCGACCAAATGGGATCAAGCGTGTTGGGTTATGTGGTGCACCCCTGCAGGGAAGTTAATCTATTCGAATAGCCGTGTCCCTCGGTAAAAGGACGACCCGGAGTTGTACCTTGACCTTATGACAACTAGAACCGGATACTTAATAAAACACACCCTTCCAAGTGCCAGATACAACCCGGTGATTGCTCTCCAACAGGGCATCGAGGAGGGGATTGCCGGGTAGGATTATGCTATGCGATGCTACTTGGAGGACTTCAGTCTACTCTCTTCTATATGCTGCAAGACGGAGGCTGCCAGAAGCGTAGTCTTCGATAGGATTAGATACCCTGATCTTGTTATTACAAGATACCCTGAAATTCTCTCTAATGTTGCGAGAATACTTTGTGCCTACTGCCTTGCTGTGCTTTGTCACCTGAATACCCCTACGGATAATTCTCGCACTTATCGAGTAACCGCTCATTCCCCGTTGTTCATGTGTTTCGCCAAGGACTTCAAAATATCATTCGGTCTTCCGAAAATCCCGAGCAGCTTATTGCTCTTGAAATTCTCGCTTGCTTGCATTATGGTTAATCCCATAAGTTTCGTAATCTTATTGGCCTCCCTTGTCTTTATCATTTTAAGTCCGTTGATTCAATATGTTGAGGATGCTCGCATTCCTCAGTCGGATCCTCGGATTCATCCATCCGGCTTAGACGTCATTTGGATATGAGCTGGTTCTTGACCATTCAATGCCTTGATCGTTTGTGCTTTCAAGTCTATTGAACTTATTCATTTTCGTTCAGAACGATTGCTTCTGATCCCTTGATTGGGAAATCATAAAATTCCTTTGCATTAAGCTTTGAAGTAGTCAGTTGTTTTTATAATCCAATGCCTTGGCATTCCTTCTTCCTTTGATTGAGTACCGATACTCACATCAGCCCCGTTGTGGACCGCCATACCCATTGCCCGGTTATTATCCGACAATGTCCTTCACAACCAAAATTCTTGAGAGTTCTTTACCTGATACATAATGCCCTTCGTAAATTGTATCATCTGCATGGCCAACATGCTCTGCTTTCGAGCTGGTGGTATTTACTATTGAAGCTTGTGGCATATGTTTCCACGATACCCTGACGGGTTGAACTTATGCCTTCCTTTATATGTGTGAACTCAGAAGTTTTCACGAGTCATACTCATCTAGTATTTCACCAAGTAAAACTTTCAAAACTAATGCCTTTATCAAAACAAGAAGTGAATGAAAGGTTATGCATTGGAGAAGTGGGAGTCGACCTTGAACCTTGTGTTCATGCCCATGGACACGATGTAGATCTTATCATTAAAGCTTCTCTTAAATTAATTATTCCCTTGGTATAAGTTCATATATCTGGTATCCAACCTTTTTCAATCGTGGTTCCGACCATGTTCGCCTTAAAATACCATTTCTCATGCAAGTTTAAGCACTTGTCTTCTGTAGAGCAATACCCTAGTCCAACCGCTACTTTGATCTGTCGTCAAATATTACCCCCCTCGTATCTTGAGATTATCTAGTGTAACGCCCCGGATCTGATGCGCCAGGTGTCTGTCAGTTTTTCGCTGTTGTTGCTTTGTCATGTGTTTGCGTGTTGCACTTTGCCATGTCATCATCTGCATTTCATATCATGTGATCATGTGCATCGCATTCGCATACGTGTTCGTCTTATGCATCCGAGCATTTTCCCCATTGTCCGTTTTGCAATCCGGCGCTCCTATGTTCCCCGGCGTCCCCTTTTATCTTTTTCCGTGTGCGGGTATTAAATCTTCTCGGAATGGACCGAGGCTTGACATGTGGCCTTGGTATAGTACCGGTAGACCGCCTGTCAAGTTTCGGGTCAATCGGAGGTCGTTTGGTACTCCAACGGTTAACCGGGCATCCGCAAAGGCCTCTTTTGGTGCAGCCCAACACCCCTTTCAAAGTGGCCCAAAACCCACCTAAGTCATCTCCATGTTATCGGTCGTTCGATCACGATCGCGTGGCCGAAAACCGCTCTTCATTTGGAGCTTCCTAGCCCCCTCTACCTATTTAAACAGCTCCCCTCCCCGAAATTCCGGATCTTCTCGCAGATGAACCCTAGCCCCGCTCCCCTCGCGCAGCCGGACGTGTCCGCCCGCACCGGACGCGTCCGCCCGCCACGTCGCAGCGGCCAATCGGAGGCCGCCACGTCAGCGAGCCGCCTCCCGCGCCCAACCCCGCGCCGCCACGTGGCCTCCCCGGCCCCTCCTCTCTCCTCCGCCGCCGGCCCGGAAGCCCATCGCGGACCCGCCCGGGCCCGAGCCGCCGCCACCGCAGGCCCGCGCCTCCCGCGCGCCCCGGCGCCCTGGTCGCCGCACCGCCACCGCCCGCATCGCCGCGCCCGCCGCCGCCCGGTGCCGCGCGCCACCCGCGGCCGCCCGTCCCCGCGAGGCGCCGCCGCTAGCTCGCCGCGGCTCCGCCCGCCTCCACCCGCCGGCGACGCCCTCCGCCGCCTTCGCCGCCCGTACTCGCGCTCCCCCCTCGCCGGTCCGCCCTCTCCGGCCGCGTCCTCGCGAGCTCCGGCGAGATCCGCCCCGCCTCGGGATCCGTGCCAAGTCAACCCTAGATCTGAGATTCGGAGGGTATAATTTTCACTAAGTCTCCGACATTCTATCATTATCATGCCATGTTCATCATGCCATAACTCTCTGCATGTAGCTCGGTTTTGGGCGTATAATATGTCAGATTGTTCGTCTCGAAGAGTAAATCATTTCATTCCATTGCTTCATTTTCATTTGAGGTCATCTTGATGCCCGAAATGCTGTTAGAAGAGGGCTATGTGATGTTAGTTCCTGATTCTTATCTGAACATGCACTTTTGTCATTTTTGCCATGATAAATGTGTACCTCCTATGAAGTTGTGTCCTACATGAGTTTTGTAATATGCCATGTTACCTATCCAGGCAATTTTGCCATGTATTTTTGTGATCTATGTGGTGACTAGAACAAGCATGCAAACTAGGTATCTTGATGTTGCTGATTTCAGAGACTTAGTGATTTCACCAAGTCCCTGACTGCTGTTATTTTCATGCCATGTATTCATGTTGTTACAGAGAGATCCATGCATATTTTGAGTATGATCAGTAAGGGTGTTTTGGACTTGAGTATTTGCTCTATCCATACATGCCTTTTTTTGCAATTATGGAGTGCCATAGCTTGAGTCAATCGAGCTCTACTTTTGCTTCAAATTGTTGCTGGCACATTGTTTGCATGTTATTCGATTTTGCCACGCTTGGTGTAGTTGATCCTTTCATGGTATGATGTTATTCTTGCCATGTTTTGTTACTATGCCATGTCTTCTTGATGTATGTATGCTTAGTTTATCTTGCAATGCTCTGTAGTGAGTGCACCGAGCTCACGAACATGCCTAGTCGTTATCTGTTTCTGTCATGCCCAGTTTTCTGCTAAGTCTGAAACCTGTAACGAAACTTGCTTATTTGACATGGGTGTAATCATATTTTCTGATCCTTTTTTGCTTATGGTCAGTAAGGGTTTTTTGTCAAGTGCTTTGAGTAGATTCATGCCATGCCCTACTTTTCTATGTTCAGATCCTGTAGCATGTTGTTTCATTGCTCTAAACATGTCATCCTGATGTTAGTTTCTGCTATGTTATTATTTTCACCAAGTCTGTGAACCTGTTATCTTTTGCATTTTTGCCATGCTTGTTTGAACCTGTTGTGGTGTGATTTATCCGTAGCTCAGTGTTCATCTTTTGTCGTGCATCTTGTGTAGGTTACTGTCATATGCTTTGTTGACATGTTTGGGTGCAGTAGCTTAATTTCTTGTTGCTTGCTAAGTAGCATCATGCTGTTAATGGCAGATTATTGTCATTCTTGTATTGCTTGTCATTTGCAAACCGTGCATCCGATTCCGGTGATCTTTATATCGATTTCAACCGAAATCACCTCATATTTCCAGTGGCATACTTGGTTTGCCAAGATTATGCCTGGTTCATCTTTTCCCTTCCCGAGCATGCATATGCATTGCATACCACATCTCGCATATCATACCATGTCTATGTGTTGGTTGTTTACTTTGTTGTTTGCTTCTTTCCGGTGTTGCTTCTTCGGGTTAGTTCCAATAACGTTGCGATTGTGAGGATCCGTGCATCTACGTCCGTTTGTCTTCTTCATGGACTCGTTCTTCTTCCTTGCGGGATCTCAGGCAAGATGACCATACCCTCGAAATCACTTCTATCTTTGCTCGCTAGATTGCTCGCTCTTTTGCTATGCCTATGCTGCGATACCTACCACTTGCTATATCATGCCACCCATATTGCCATGTCAGCCTCTAACCATCCATGTCCTAGCAAACCGTTGATTGGCTATGTTACCGCTTTGCTCAGCCCCTCTTATAGCGTTGTTAGTTGCAGGTGAAGATGAAGTTTGTTCCTTGTTGGAACATGGAGATGTTGTTCCTTGTTGGAACATGTTTACTTGTTGGGATATCACAATATCTCTTATATTATTTATACATCTATATACTTGGTAAAGGGTGGAAGGCTCGGCCTTATGCCTGGTGTTTTGTTCCACTCTTGCCGCCCTAGTTTCCGTCATATCGGTATTATGTTCCCGGATTTTGCGTCCCTAACGCGGTCGGGTGATTTATGGGACCCCCTTGACAGTTCGCTTTGAATAATACTTTTCCAGCGAGGCCCAACCTTGGTTTTACCATTTGCCTCACCTAGCCCTTTTTCCCTTGAGAGTCGCTCTCTCGAGGGTCATCTTTATTTTAGCCCCCCCGGGCCAGTGCTTCTCTAAGTGCTGGTCCAAACCGAGCGATGTCTGGCGCCCCCTGCGCAATCAGGGTCTATGCCAACCCGACGTCTTGCTCATCCGGTGTGCCCTGAGACCGAGATATGTGCAGCTCCTATCAGGATTTGTCGGCACATCCGGGCGGCTTTGCTGGACTTGTTTTATTACTGTCGAAATGTCTTGTAGCCGGGATTCCGAGACTGATCGGGTCTTCCCGGGGAGAAGGAATATCCTTCGTTGATCGCGAGAGTTATCATGGGCTAAGTTGGGACACCCCTGCAGGGTTTGAACTTTCGAAAGCCGTGCCCGCGGTTATGGGCAGATGGGAATTTGTTAATGTCCGGTTGTAAAAAACCCGAAGTGGATCTTAATTAAAATACACCAACCGCGTGTGTAATCGTGATGGTCTCTTCTCGGCGGGGTCCGGGAAGTGAACACGGTTGTTGGAGTTATGTTTGACGTAAGTAGTTCAGGATCACTTATTGATCATAGTTGTTCGACCGTGCTTTGCCTTCTCTTCTCGCTCTCATTTGCGCATGTTAGCCACCATATATGCTAGTCGCTTGCTGCAGCTCCACCTCATACCTTTTATCCTACCTATAAGCTTAAATAGTCTTGATCTCGCGGGTGTGAGATTGCTGAGTCCTCGTGACTCACCAGATACTTCCAAACCAGTTTGTAGGTGCCGATGAGACCGTGCAGGTGACTCACTCGAGCTCAAGGAGGAGCTTGATGAAGATCTTATCCTTTATGTTGTTCCGTTCTAGTCGATCAGTAGAGGAGCCCAGTTGGGGTCGATCGTGGACCTTTGTCGCTTTTGGGGTTTCTTATTTTATTTTTGGCTCCGTAGTCGGGCCCTGATTGTAACTGTTTGATGTAATGTTTATTCATGTATTTGTGTGAAGTGGCGATTGTAAGCCAACTATGTATCTCTTTCCCTTATGTATTACATGGGTTGTGTGAAGATTACCTCACTTGCGACATTGCTTTCAATGCGGTTATGCCTCTAAGTCGTATCTTGAGATTATCTAGGAAGTTCATAACTTCTTATGAGTTCTTCATCAAGTACTACATTCTCACCGATTCCAATTTTTCATGGGTTCTGAGTTGTTAGTCGCTCAAGAAAACCGATATGTGAACCAGTTCCGCATTCTGGTACGATAACTCTTAAGTAATTTTCATTGCTTATGAGTTTAATCCTCCAAGTCATTCCTAGCCTTATCGGCTATGTCATTATCATGCAACTTTTTAACTGTGCTATCTGGTCCTTCTTTCCGAAGCACAATTTTCGACGATGAGCTAAACTTACGTCGACTTTCCTCGTCATATCATTTCGCCTTGAACAACAAGCTTGATTCCGAGTTTGTGTCGTATCCGTGGTTTCAATGACTTTTTGCTCCATCCTTCCTTTAACTTGATGTCATCGCCGATCGATTACATCTTCATGAGATCTCTCGACAAATGTGTCGTGATCATCATCAACATTTTGAGCTCTTCCAGGATATCAATTGAGTTCATGATGAGAAATACCATCCTTACCCTTGATGATCTGTGTTATCATCGACCACCTTATTGATTTCCCTCCAACACAAACTTGATTGAGTTTTGTGTTATGCCTTGAGTTCCTCGCTATCTCGCATCTGTTCTTCTTTACCTTGGAGTATTACCGTCTTTTATGTCAAGAGTGTGGTAAGAATTTCACCACCTCTTAAATTTTCTTGGTATAGTTATACCTCTCATCATCACGATTCTTTCTTGGTCCTCGCGTTGATTCCAACAGGGGTACCAGCAAGTGAACGGTGCTGTTTGGATTATGCCTTTCTAGCATCCCTGTTTCTTTGAAGTTAATGGTCGGCCATTCATTCTTAGACTATTGATTATTGAATCACCATTCTGACATTGGTCGTGCAGCCCAACCCATATTTCGGGTGCACCTTTCAACCAATGTTTAATTGTGTATGTTTTCCTCAAACATGCTTCACTATATCATTTGATCTAACAAATGATATCTCCTTATCCACATAATTGAGGAGATGCATCTTTTTGGATACCCCGTTGAATTATCGCTGAGTCCGTCAGCCACTTCCTCATCCTCTCCTTGGTTTAATTATGAACTCTTGTTTCGGAACTCGCTTCCATAGTTCATTTCCTGAGAATCTTACAATGACATCTCGACAATTTGTGTTTCACCTTTTTCTTCTCAGGCATCCTGAGTCTGAGGTATCCTGACACCAATCAGATCTGAATCTCAGTCAGATATGATGGTTGGGACATATTTCCAAGAGTTATAAATTTGGTCTTTATTAGACCCGGTAAGGTGATGTCATGCCTAGCACACCTGATCGGAGGACCTAGTGATATAGTTTCCTTTTTGACAAGGTTACCATTTTTCCATGAGGAAATTGAATGCCTTGTTTAATAAGTTATCCTGATGGATCCTTTGTGTATTCAAAGCCTGACCTTTGCTTGAAGACCATGCCAATGCGACCTCGAAGCATGTCTATGGTACTTCGTTTTTCAACAAGAACATTTGAAGCCCCATTATCCAAACACCGTTGTTTGGGTAATGTCATGAAATTCCTTTCGCCTTACCTAAACGGTTATCTACTTTCTATCCTGTCGTGGATATCATGCTCTGCTTGTCCTTGGGAAGGATATATCCCTGAAACATGTGTTTAAACACATTTACCTTTCCATTATTCTGTTTAATCTGATGGTCACCTCTTCCTTTTCATTGATTTGTTTAACCTTTCTTGTGATCTATATGATCTAAGCAGTAATATTCTCCTGCTTATGTAAACACCCTGGTGTACAATTCTGTTAGAAAGACCCTTTTACTATTGTTGATGACAATCTGGTAGCCGCCGATGGATGAGAACTTTGCCTATTGGTCCGCCTCATTCAACGAGAAGGAAAATGGTTCTCTTCGTCCCTCTCCCTTGGTATCGATGTTGTTGCCGACACAACTGACAGACTATCCTCTGACATGCCTCGCTTACATGATCGAAGAAGCAATCACCTTCCTACTTTTAAACCACATGGTGGGCCCATAACCCACAGTTCCACAGGATCAAAACCTGACCCTCCTGTACACCCCATGTTTCCAAAGTTATTCCTCGCGCGTGGCCTCGTATGTAATTCACGGGCCACCGTCCTAGTGATCTATTCTGGTAACAGACGCAATACTTAATCTCGTTGCTCTGGACGTCTTTTTCACTTTGTTTCAGGCTTCGAACGATTGCCTACCCGTTTGAAACTTCTCTTGGTACCTTCTTACTTTACTCTCGATATTTCTTAAGTATCTATTCGAGGGTTACTTTCTACCACATTCCCTGAGTTATCTGCCAGATAGTTGACCTTGAAGGTCCATTCTTCTGAAGTTACCCCTTATCATTATCGTAAGTACGATGGAGATCCCGAAGAAAGGATGACGACTTGATCATGATGACCTGGAGCGGACAAATAAAGACTTCAACGTAATGGATCGACCTCTTCGAGAAGAGCAACCAAGATCGAGAAGACCCATTAGAATTTCGTAACCAGGAATTTCCCCTTAGTCCCCCTCTTAAATCTCAGGACGAGATTTCTTTTAGTGGAGGAGAATTGTGACGCCCGAATAATCAAGCTACAGTAACCTCTGCTAATGATGCCACGTCACCACTCTTACTGTTGTAAATCTCACGATGATTCAATCCCGTTCGAATTCAAAAATTCAAAATCAAGTCAAACGGTAAAGTTTTCAAACATTAAAGTTAAAATGTTCTAGAGGTGGAAAATAATGCTTAGGTAATTATGGTGGAGGATCACATTTTTATAAAATAATTAAAAGCACTAAACTAAATAAAACAGTGGCTTATGCAAATAAGTAAATGCATTTTATAAATATTAAAACATTAAACTATTCTATTAGGTATGAGAAATTAATGGGGCAATAGAGTATTTATAAATACTAATTTAGGGGCTAGTGGTATATTTTATAAAATTAAAAATAAAGTGAAACTAATATGAAAACAGAAAAAGAAAAACAAACAAACAGAAAACAAAAGGAGAAAAGCAATCACCCCTTCCCCCCACTAGGTTCGGCCCAGCAGGCCGGGCCCAACTGGCCCAACCGGCCAACCCCCCATTCCCCATATCCCCTCACCCCCGCAACCCTAACCCCCCACCAATCCCACTCGCACCACTCCTCTCCCCCCGCTGGATCTGGATCTGGATCCCGATCCCCTCGCCGTCGACCCTGCGCGCCCGACGCCGCCCCGACGCCCGTCACCGGCGCTCCCTCGCCGGCCTGCATCCGCTCCGCCCGGTCGTCCCCGTCAACCCCCACGAGCCCCGCTGCCATTTCCCTACCGGCCTCGTGAGCCTCTCCCTCTCCTCCTCTCTACCTCGCATTCACGCACTCGCGCACCGGCGCCCCGCGCGCGCCCACCGTGGCCGTGCCCCGCACGCGCTCACCCCGCTCCCCGCGCACTCCTGCAGCCCATGCCCGTGCGCCGCATCCCCTCCCCCCGCTCTGCTGCGGCCTCGCCGGCCTACGCCGGCCTCCATTCCTCCCCTGCTCCGGCCACTTGGGGCAGGACCTCGCTCACTGGCGCCCGCACGTGCGCGCATGACCCCGCCCGCGCCTCTGCCCGCTACCGCTCAAGCTCACCTATGCCGCGCGGCCTTCCGCCCGCGCTGCTGCCACCTGAAGCTTCTGCTTCTGCTGCTTGCGCAGCCTGCCGCTGCACGTTGCCGCTGAACCTCCCACCACACCCCGGTGCGTGCCCCGCCTGCGACGTCGCCGCCGGCGGCCGTCTCCGCTTCTCCTGCACTCGCTCGCCCGCTGCCACCGGCGTCCTGCCTCCAGCCGTGCTCGCGTGTGCCCACCGCAACTCCCCTGCCCCTGCTCGCGCGCTTGCGCGCCTCGCCGTGCTCGCCCGCCCTCTCGACCGCGCCGTCCAGAGCCCCGAGCATCGCCACGGCCACCACACCGCATGGCCTCGCCATCCGTCGCCCGCGCTGGCTGCGCCTGCTCCGGCCATGGCTTCGCCGTGGCCACTGGCCCCCTGCTTCGTCCCCTGCCGGGTCCGCCTGCCCCTGGGCGTGCGCCCGAACGAGCGGGTGCTGGGCACCCGTTGCGCCCAAACCCGCTAACGCCGGCGCCTGCTAAGGCCCCAGGCACAATGACAGCCAGGGCCCGGCCCGAGAACGTTTTATGAAATAGAAGAAAATAAAATAAAAATGAATTAATAAAATTAATAATTAATTAGTTAATTAATTAGTAAATTAATTAGTGAATTTATTAAGTTAATTAACTCTGTTTAGTGATCTAATTAATTAGTTAGTTTAATTAAATGGTAATTAGATTAATTATACCCTAATTAAAATAATCCGAGTATGACAGCTGGGACCCACCGTCAGATTGACCCAGTCAACACCTCTGTTGACTGCTGACGTCATGCTGATGTCATGTTGACGTTAGCATGCACTATTCTGGATAATGTTAAATTAAATTAATTAATTAAATTTCAGAAATTAATAAAATCTTTAGAAAATCATATCTTTTAATCCGTAACTCGGATTAAATTATTTTCAACATGAAAGTTGCTCAGAACGACGAGACGAACCCGGTACACAGCCCGTTCATCCGCCACACATCCCTAACCTATCGAACTCGCAACTTTCCCCTCCAGTTCACCGATCCAAAAACGCGAAACACCGGGGATACTTTCCCGGATGTTTTCCCCCTTCGCCGGTGTCACCTCCTACTGCGTTAGGTCACCCCTAGCACCGCGTATCACCATGTTATGCTTTGTGTTGCTTTGATTGCTCTGTTATTTATTATGTTCCCCCTCCGTTACTTCTTTCTGGTAGACTCCGAGACTACTGCCGATGTCCGTGTGTTCGACTACATTGAAGATGACCCCCCCTTCTTGCCAGAGGAACCAGGCAAGGCCCCCCTTGATCACCAGATATCGCCTACTCTCCTCTATACTGCTTGCATTAGAGTAGTGTAGCATGTTACTGCTTTCAGTTAATCCTATACTGCTGCATAGCCTGTCCTTGCTACTACTGTTGTTACCTTTACCTGCTATCCTATTGCTTAGTATAGGATGCTAGTGTTCCATCAGTAGCCCTACACTCTTGTCCGTCTGCCATGCTATACTACTGGGTCGTGATCACTTCGGGAGGTGATCACGGGCATATACTATATACTTTACACTGTTACATTACCTGCGATACTGTTCGGAGATGGGGGCTGAAGGGGCAGGTGGCTCCATCCCGGTAGAGGTGGGCCTGGGTTCCCGACGGCCCCCGACTGTTACTTTGAGGAGGAGCGACAGGGCAGGTTGAGACCACCTAGGAGAGAGGTGGCCTGGCCCTGGTCGGCGTTCGCGGATACTTAACACGCTTAACGAGATCTGGGTATTTGATCTGAGTCTGGCCATTTGGTCTATACGCACTAACCATCTACGCGGGAGTAGTTATGGGTATCCCGGCGTCGTGGTATCAGCCGAAGCACTTCGTGACGTCAGCGACTGAGCGGCGCGCGCCGGGTTGGACCGCGTAACGTGACTTCCTTTGTAATGGAGGTTGCTAGGTCTGCTCTCCGGCCGCGTACGCAACGTGTAGGTGTGCAACGGGCGATGGGCCCAGACCCCTGCGCGCATAGGATTTAGACCGGCGTGCTGACCTCTCTATTGAGCCTAGGTGGGGCTGCGACGTGTTGATCTTCCGAGGCCGGGCATGACCCAGGAAAGTGTGTCCGCTCGTTCGCTAGTGGGCCGGCCCAGTTGGATCGCCTGTGCGTTTGCGCGACAGTCTGACACAATAAGCGGCAGCTAGGAGCTCCCCCAACCCATCATTCAGATTTTTTATTTCCCCCAGGTTTTGTTTTTGAGAACTCGCCATCTTTATTAATTATCAGCAAGTGTCATAGGTACACGGTTTGGGTCGTGAGGAATGCCCAATCAAACATGTCTACCTATTTCTAGATTACAAGCAAACTTGGCGAGATTATGAGCCTCATAATTATGGTTCCTACGCTCATGAATGAAAAAACAAGAAGTAAAACTATTACAATGAACTTTGATTTCATGCACTATAGCAGCATTTGTGCCTCCGGTTCCTTTCTCAATGTCAGTCACGACTCCCTGGCAATCTGAGGCGACGCATATAGACCGTACTGCAAGATCATCCGCCAAAGATAAGGCTTCACGACACGCATAGGTCTCCAAGACCACGGGGTCATTTATACCTTGGAAAACGATAGCTGATGATCCAAGATATAGGCATGTCGCATCTCTGCACACGGCTGCGACCGCTCCTCCACGGCGTGATCTAGCTACTGCCCCATCCACGTTCACCTTGACAGTGCCAGTCGGGGAGGCAGCCACCTGTTCGCCTGTACAGAGGACGCGCCGGGGGTTCTCCTTCCTTCGTCTCTGGTTTGCACTTGCCCTAGATCCACAATGAAGTTATTTATGAAAGAAACTGTATGTTGCGGACTCTGAAATATGGCCTCGTAGACTGCCTCGCGCCTAGCATACCAAACAGACCAGAGCATCACGGCCATCTTAACGAATACCGCATGATCCATAGGATCATAGAGCTCCAAAAGCCAAAGCCTCGCATTGGGCTCCAAATTATTCGTCATGCGCGCAACCATATCAGCATCTGATAGTGCCCATACACATCTAGACATGGTGCAGGATACAAGAGCGTGTCTCCACGAGTCAGCGCACCCGCACAAGGGGCAATTGTCCTGTACAACCATGTTTCGCTTCTTGAGAGTATCTGTCATGGGGAGAGAATGATGGGCAAGTCTCCACAGGAATATTCTGATTTTTTAAGGGATTTTTAATTTCCATAAAGCAACCCATGATTTCTCATCTTGTTGATTCGATGATCCACCCCTGGCTTCTAGCCATTCCTCTCTCTACAGCTTGGTTTTCAAAATAAATTTATAAGCTGAGCTGACCGAGAACTTGCCCTTTTTGTCCGGATACTAGGCCCAAAAATCTTCAACACTGCGTGTGCATATGGGAATTTTCATAATCGCTTTAGCATCCCTTGGTATGAAGATCGATCTTACCAATGCCTTGTTCCATGACGCTGTAGCAGGAGACAGGAGCTCCGCCACCAGCCTTGGGGGATTCTGCACTAGAGATGTTATAGGTCTTGGTACTGTTTCCTTGGGGATCCAATTATCAGCCCATATGTCCGTACCTTAGCCATTGCCAATACATCGTATAATTCCCTGTTTCAAAAGGTCACACCCTTCCTTAATGGACCGCCAAATTTGAGAAGGCCTTGATCCTATTTCCGCCTCAAGTATTGTGCAATCAGGGAAATAAGCAGACTTGAGTATTCTCGCACTCAAAGTATGAGGTTCCTGAAGGATTCTCCAGGCTGTCGTGCCAAAAGAGCCAAATTAAATAATTCCGTATATCTGAATCCAAGACCTCCCAGATGCTTCGGTCTTGTCATAACATCCCAAGCAACCCAAGCTGGTTTATGTTCTCCCTTTTTGCAACCCCACCAGAACTTGCGAATTATTGATTTGATGTGGTCACATAGCCCTCTAGGGAGTTTAATACAGGACATAGAATAAACAGGGATCGCCTGTGCAACTGATTTAATGAGAACATCTTTGCCACCAGCAGAAAGGCATTTGCTCATCAATCCTTTCACTTTGTCCCAAACTCTATCACTAAGGTATTTGAAGATACCTTTCCTGGAGTGTCCAATGTCTGATGGCATCCCAAGATATCTATCACTCAATGATTCGTTTGGTACCTGCAAGTAGCCCTTAACCGCAGTGCACACTATGCCAGGGCAGCCCTTACTAAAGAAAATTGATGACTTCTCCTTATTGATGCGTTGGCCCGAAGCCATGCAATATATATTCAATAGGTTTTACACCTCTTTCGTTCCACTTACACTTGCCCTGAAAAACAGCAAGCTATCATCTGCGAATAAAAGGAGGTTCACTGCCGGGGCCGACGGTGCTACCTTAATGCCGCTAAGCTGGGATGACTGGTTCTGGGATTTCAATAGGCACAAAAGGCCCTCCGCTGCTAACAAGAACAAGTATGGCGAGATCGGATCTCCCTGTCAAATACCTCTTGTAGGTCTAAACTCCTCTGATTTGATTCCATTGAACATAACAGAAAAAGAAACCGAGCTCATCATATTCATGACCACTGATATCCATGGTGCAGCAAAACCTAGCTTCTCCATAATTGACCTTAAGTAAGTCCACTCCACTCGATCATATGCCTTCATCATGTCAAGTTTCAAGGCACAAAAGGTGTTGCTCTTCGCTCTATTCCTCTTCATAAAATGCAAACACTCATACACTTATATAACATTGTCAGTGATAAGCCTTCCAGGAACAAAAGACTATTGCTCCTTAGAAATAATGTCAGGAAGAATTTGCTTCAAGCGGTTCACCACAACTTTGGAGGCAATCTTGTAAAATACGTTACATAAACTGATAGGGCGAAACTAAGAAAGTAACATGGGATTCGATACCTTTGGGATAAGCACTAACAATGTGTCATTAAGGCAAGCTGGACTCTCCTCGCCTCTGACAATACTCAGCACAGACTTGGTGACGGCCTCACCACAAATATCCCAATGCCTCTGGAAAAAATGAGCAGGGAATCCGTCAGGACCCGGGGCTTTCGTCGGGAACATCTAGAAGAGCGACGTCTTCACCTCCTTGGCCTCATAAGGAGCCGTAAGCATATCATTCATCGCCGGAGTTACCTTTACAGGAACATTCTCAAGTACATCAGCCACCCCTTGCACACCGTTGGAGGTATATAGGTTCTTGTAGAATTCCAAGGCTAGCTGTTGCATCTCAGACATGTCATCTGTCATCTGTCTGTCTTGCCGCTGCAAAGATTTAATCAAAATTTTCCGCCTTCTCAGCGAAGCTCTCATATGAAAGTAGTGTGTGTTGCGATCGCCCTCACCAAGCCATGCCACCCGGGATCGTTGTCTCCACATTAGCTCCTCCCTCGGGTATAGCTCAATTAAACGATCATTTATCTTAATCTCTGCATGAGAGGGTCCCACCCTAGAAACATCTAAACGGAGGCGCTCGAGCTCCTTTTTTAGCTGTCGGATCTCTGTCCTAACACTTCCAAATGAGGACTTGGACCAGTCCCCTAGATTTCTTGCTAGTTTATTCAGTTTTACTCGAACTTCAACTGTCGTCAAATTATGGCTGTTCGGCTCCCATGCATGTTGGATAGTTGGTTTCAATTCTGGATGGGTATCCCACATAACTTCATACCGAAAAACTTTCTGATCCCGTCTCGTCCTACTCGCCTGCTCAAGCTGCAATAAAATGGGAGAGTGGTCGGATGTTGCGGCAGTCAGGTGTTGCACTACCACTGCAGGAAAACATTCACACCAGCCCACCAAACCAAGAGCCCTGTCCAGCCAGACTCTTGTAAAAATTCCTCCTGCTACCCTCTTCTCAAAGGTCTATTTAGTCCCTTTGTAGCTCAGATCGAGCAAGCCACAAACATCAACAGCGTCAATGAAGCCTTGTATCTGCACTTGGCTCCTACTACACTTTCCGTCATGCTCATCATGATTCAGAACTTCGTTGAAATCTCCCATGCAGACCCATGGTAGATCTTGCAACACCGAGAGATTCTTCATTGTCGTCCACGTGTGGTGCCTTATATGGGTTTGAGCTTCACCATATAAACATTAGAGTCTCCATGGATCCCCACCCAAGCCACTTAATTTCACATCAATATGATACTTTGAATAACCTAAAATTTCGACCTTTATTTCATCATTCCAGAACAAAGCAAGCCCTCCACTTCTACCGGAGGGGCCAACGGCAAACGAACAATCATAACCTAGAGTACTTTTCAGATTTTCAGCTCGATGTCTACTAATCTGTGTTTCCACAATACATCGCACTCTAGGGGCAAACTTTTGTGCGAGTTCACGCAGCTCTTGAACTGTCGTGGCGTTGCCAATCCCGCGACAGTTCCAGCTTAAAAGATTCATTGAGTCTGGCGGTCCTCCGTCGGGGAGGCCGCCGATCTTGCATCATTGTTTTTCCCTCCAAGAGCTTTCTTCACACTAATGCCTTGCTTCTCAGCCGGCAGCGTCGACTTAGTTCTCTTTGGATCTTGCTTTAGCGGTGGGCTAGGGGGCACAACACCACCGCTAGTCATTCCAGCAACAACAAGCTCTAGCCCCGAACTTGCTACAACAGACTGATTACCCTCGACCTGATCAGATGAGCACTTACGGCCATGTCGATGTCCTTTGTACCGTGGCCATCAGCATCTACGGATTGTGAGTTCCCTTCAAAGTTTCTGGACTGATTTTTCGCCTTCTGCACGTTATTACGCCTGCGTGTCCCCCATGTTGTAGTCGTTGGGGCTCGCAAATTCTTGAAGACAAGAGCAAAAGGAGGATGCACGCCATCCCCATGTTCTTTAAATTCATGGCCCATCATGCCGCATACTTGGCACCAGTCCGGCAAACGCTCATATTTCACGGCGAAGATCTCCCTCTCTCCTCCACGAATCAAAGATGTGGCTTTTTTCAGTGGATTCCGAACATCAAGACGTACTCGAACCCGGTAGAAGTTGCCTTCGAAGTCGGACGAGGATGGTTCAGCATCAACATACTCGCCGATCGTTGATGCTAGAGCTTTTATCTTGTTGTGGTATGCCATTGGAAAATCAAGTATTCTTGCCCAGATTTCAAAAGTGAACAGCTCAATGGACGATGGCTTGGTGTATCCATCATACGGAGCAATAATCATCGGGTTTCCCCTAAAGTGCCACGGCCCTCCTTGGGTAACCTTCTCCCAGTCGCCCAAGAAGTTGAATTGCATCTGAAACAAGTTTTCCTCAAGTGTTTTGGTCTTGACCGGCCTCGCCAGGTCCCAAGCTAATCTCATATTGCGAAAGAACCAGTATGTGCTGAAACTTTTGTCCATATGAACACGAACTAGGATCATCCAACGCAGGTCCTCTTCCGCTGGAGCATCACCCTCATCGAAAACCACATCATCAAGGTCATCGTCCTTGAGAGCTAACTCTTTCATGAGTGCCTCCAGCTTATCCTTCCCCTTTGAGCCTGATGCAGATGGATCACCCTGACGCGCCATGATCGACGCCGAAGAAGAACAGACTGTAGATCGATCTCGCAGACCTCACAGCCCCGAGAGATAACAGAAACCCTAACCCCTACCCCAAGCGGACCCGCCCCAAGGCCGGGAAGCAGTCAAATACTGCCCCGGAGTCAGCCCGAGAAGGAAGGACACGAATCAGGGGAGGAGTAGGACGAGCGATCTCAACGTCGCCATTGGCGGTGATAGGAAGAAAACCCTAACGCGAGGGAAACCGGGTCGTGTAGGGCCGGTCAGTGGCTGAGGGTGAAGCGACCATTTTCCCTAGGTATGCTCGCTCCGTAGTGTTGGTTGGGCTTTTCCTTGTGTGCCATACGTGACTTGCACCTCCTAGACTAGTATAAGTTTTTTACTGTCCTTTCATGTTCTTCTCTTTTCTTATCCCTTTTCATCTTCTGTTTCTTTTCCTTTTCCTTCCTGCTTTTTTATTTAATTTCTTTAATCTTTTGTTTCCTTTTCTTTTTCTTGTATGTTCATAGGGTTTTTGCGGGGGAAAATGGTAGTGCATTTTAGAAAGGTTCATTGCATACTTTGGAAAAGCGTTCAACAAATTTTTAAAATGTTCATCATACATTTATAAAATATCCACCTGGTACTTTAAAAATGGTCGTTGTGTATTTAAAATATATTCAACAACTATTTGGTAAATGGCCGATGTGTATAAAAAAGTTTTCTCTATGTATCTAGAAACTGTTTCTCATGTATACTGAATTTTCCAAATTATTCATCATGTATTAAAAAGTGTCGACTCCGTCCAATCCAAATTAATAGATGCAGCCTCTATATAGTGTTGTATAGAGGCTGCGTCAATTACTTCGGATCAGAGGGTGTAGAATATTATATTCATGTTTTCAAAAAAGATGTTCAACATTTTTCCTTCAAAAAATGTTCTTTGTTCATGTGTTACAAGAAAAAATGTTCATGCATTCTAGAATAAAGGTTAGTGTTTTAATTAATTAAATATAGGAATAATATTGTATATTCTAAAAAGTTTCATGCATTCTAGAATAAATGTTCTTTGTTCATATTGTTGGGCTAGGCCCATTAACTGCACATGGTAGGGGGCGCAGATATACCACTAGGTAAATGGAACGACCTTCCGCTCCGTCCATTATATACATATTTTCTAGATTTACTTTCACTTAGATATTATATAGTGTAACTAAAATATGTGAACATCACTAACATATTTCTCTCAACACGCAACCACAGATTGAAACATATTTTTTATTCTGTTGTGCTACTTAGAATCAATAAATATTCTACAACTATACAATAAATCATATGATTTTTTAGTTCCAGTTCTCATATGCTATATCCAAACGTTCATGTTTCACACAACCAAATCTCGTTGAATTATATTGCGGTCAATTCTAGCATTGACGCCCGAGATATTCACTAGTTACTTTAATAACGACATGGTAGTGAAAACACTCTCAAATATTAAGTAAAGTAGTTTTTTTTGCACATGCTCTAAGATTTGCTCATGTATACTAAATATAATGTTCATGCCACTTTAAAAGTGTTGTGTGAAATTATAAAACAAACCGCCTACTGTTTTAGATATACATAAAGAAAATATTTCAATTTTAAAATGTTCATGACTATGAAAAAATGTTCACATATCTCTAAAAGTTATTTCTGTATTACAAAATAAAATGGTCATTTGTAAGAAAAATGTTAATGACTTCAAAAACATGTACACGTAATAAAAACAATGTTCATGTGTTTACCATAAAATAATTTTTACATAAATTGATAAAAGATATAAGTAATTAGTACGGATGAAATATAGAAAAGTAAGAAAAATAAAAAATAAAAAATGAACTACATATAGAAAGAAAATAAAAGAATAAAAATGAAAATCAAAACAAAGTGAAGCAAAAAATAAAAAATGATCTTTTAAGGCCTGAGAATGAATGAATTGACAAAGAAAAGATGACTCAACTGCCAAGAGCCTTCTAGCGACGATTCCCTCCCCGGTTTTAATGATTGGATAAGCTCGAGTTCTAGAATCAATGCCTGCTTGATAAGTTGGGTTGACATAAAGAGTGGCCCAACCTAACCGCAACCTAGCTGTAGTCAATTGCAATAGTCTGTCTAGGTAGAATTTTCCACACATTTTTTCCTAGATTTGCATGTCCCCATTAAAAATAACTAAATCTTCCATCCTTTTCAAATGATAAACTTACTAAAATTGCCATGTATAAGTCCTAAAAGAGGTACCATGGTAGTTTTATTATTTACACCATGGCACTTTTAATAACTGGGCCATGGCAATTATTATTTTCTATGGCTACTCGTTTTTTGTATAATAGTCATCATACAACATGCAAACAAAATTTTTGCCATGGAAATTAAATATTTTGTTGACAATGTAATTTCAAACATGGCAACTTTATTAATTTCTCAGATTGTCACATGTCAAAAAAATCATGGCAGACTTATATTTTCATAAAGTTCACATGGCATTTTTTGTTTCTTCACAAAATATTTTTTTGTCATGATATGTACAGTTGCCATGATACAAGTACTCTTATCCACATTTTTGACATGATCTACGTTGTAAATTTTCTATGATATTTTTACTTTTTAGAAAATATTGTTTTTCTAAATTTACCACGACAATTTTAAATGGAATTTTTAGTGACCACGTGCCAATTGAGCTCCTTTTTTTGCCAATACCATTGTTTTTTATCGAACCTAGCCAATACAACATTTTGCATTGATAATATGCAATACAGTGTCATGATACATGTAGTTGCCCCGGTACATGTATTTTTTTATCTACATTTCCCGTGATCTACAAAGGCAATTTGTCTCGATTTTTGAGACTATGCCAAATTTCTTTTCTTTGACCATAACAATTGACTTTATGGACCTTGACAATTTTTTCTTTGAGAAAAATCGACATTTCAACCCCAAGCTAAGCACTCGGTTTGATTTAGAACCTTCCTCTTTAAAACCGACTAAATTGCACCCTTAACTTACCACCAAGTTCAAAACACTAGTCTTGTTTTTGGGCTAGTCAACTGCCTTTGATCGAAGTCAATGCTGACTTGGCATGCCAGCTCATGCATGCAACATCTAAACTTAGCCTCCCCCTCTCGATTCAGTCCCACCCCGAGATTTTTCGAGCCAGGCCCCTGGACACCTCTTATCTGTACCCTCCAATATAGCTTTGAGATCCGTTCTAGACAACTAACTTACTACATGGATTTTTCTCTTTTTTGTTTGTTTCAAATACAACTACATATGAACTTCAAACTTTGCAAGACAACAAAACATTCTTACTAAAATGTGGGGAAAAACTTTCAGATTTCTTGGTCCGACATAAGTATACAAAAATGAGATTTTTTTAATTAAAAGTGTTATTTTAGTATTTATGATGCACGAAAAAAATCCCAAAGTTTTTTGCCACTGTGACGCCCGGGTAATTAAGCTACAACAACCCTCTGCTAAGGATGCCACGTCACCTCGGTTACTGTTGATAATCTCACGCCGGTTCGAAAACCAGTTCAAATTTCAAATTTAAAATAACGTCAAATGGTAAACGTTTTCAAACATTAAAACTAAATTGTTCATCATGTGGCAAGTAATCCCTAATTAATTGAGGTGAAGAAACCACATTCTTATAGAAAGTTTAGATGCATTTGAATAATTAAAACAGTAGGTAAAACAATGAAATAAATGTCTTTTGCATTTTATAAAATAATAAAGTATTTATTTAGTTCCCTTAAGTTAATGGGACAGTAGCATAATTATTAACACTAAATTAGTGACTACTTTTATAATTTATAAAACTAATACAAATGTGAAATTAAAAGAAAACAGGTAAGAAATAAGATAAGAAAAAAAGAAAACAAAAATAAAATAAAAGGAGTAGAACCCCCCTGGCCACTGGGCTTCGACCCAACTGGCCTCTGGGCCACCAGCTCGACCGAGCCGACGCCCCACTTAACCCCACTCCCCTGGGCACCCCCCCCACTCGCTCACACTTCTCCCTTCCCCCCTCCCGACGCTCTCTCCCCCCGATCCTGATCTGGATCGGGATGGGGAACGAACCACGCCTCCACCGCCGTCGATACCTGTCGCCACCACGTCGGCGCCCCTCGCCCGATCGCTCCTCCATCGCCAACGCCGCCTCGTCGCCTCCTCCCCAACGTCGACGTCGTCCTCCCCGAGCACTGCAGCCCCGAACCCTACACTACCCAGTGAGCTCGCCCGTCTCCCTCGCTCACTCACATCGCGCATCGCTCCACCGTCGTCGTGCGCCTCGCGCTCGCCATCTGCGTTCCGCCACGCTCCCCTGTCGCACACTGCCGCCCTGCTGCCTCCTCCTGCGGTTGCCACGCGCGGCGCCCCTCCGCCGCAGCTCCACGCCGGCGCGCCGCCGCGCCGTGCTCGCGGCCACTATGGCCCCGGCCGTGCCCGCACATCGCGACCCCTCGCCGCGCACGCCTCTCGCCTCGCTCGTCTCTGCCCTAGGCCACCGTGGCTTGCCCTCTGGCCTGGGCATGCGCCCGACGCCCGCGCGCCTCGATCTGCATCCCTCCTGGCTAGCCGTTGTCGCCACTCGCTCGTCCTTGCTCGGTGCCGCTCGTCGCGCCGATGGCGCCGGTCGGGGTCGCCCGTTAACGCCGTGCCCGAAGCCCGTCGCCTCCTGCCCGCTAAACCGCTAAGGCCTCTGGGCCCATGACACGGGGGCGCCACGCCTAGAGAAAGTAAAAAAAGGAGAGATTAAGATTTAAAATTAATAATAATATTAATAATGAAATATAATTAATGAAGATAATTAATTAACTTAATTGATCATGTTAATTAATCTAATTAACCTTGTTAATTAACCTTAATTATATGATTAGATAAACAGTCTATGACAGTGGGACCCACCCGTCAGCTTGACTGGTCAACTGTCAAAGCTGACCGCTGACATCGCCTTGACATCATGCAGACGCCATAATTGCATTTTCTAATTTAATTAATTCTGTTAATTTTAAAAATGATTTAAATCTTAAAAAATTAATATAAAATAATCTGTAACCCGGATGAAAATACTTTGTACATGAAGTTGCTCAGAACGATGAGACGAATCCGGATACGCAGCCCGTTTGTCCGCCACACATCCCTAGCATAGCAAACACGCAACTTTTCCCCTCTGGTTCATCTGTCCGAAAACGTGAAACACCGGGGATACTTTCCCGGATGTTTCCTCCTTCATCGGTATCACCTCCTACCGCGTTAGGGCACACCTAGCACCGCGCATTGTCTTATCATGCACCGTCATGCTTATGTTTGCATTATATTTATTGTTTCCCCCCTCTTCTCTCGTTAGACAGCGAGACCGACACCGCTGCTACCCAGTACGACTACGGTGTTGACGGCCCCTCCTTCTCGGCTGAGCTTCCAGGCAAGCCCACCCTTGATCACCAGATATCGCCTATTCCTTCTCTCTACTTCTTGCATTAGAGTAGTGTAGCATGTTACTGCTTTCGGTTAATGCTATTCTGCTGCATAGCCTGTCGTTGTTGCTATAGTTGTTACCCTTACCTGCAATCCTAAATGCTTAGTATAGGATGCTAATATTCCATCAGTGGCCCTACACTCTTGTCCGTCTGCCATGCTATAATACTGGGTCGTGATCACTTCGGGAGGTGATCACGGGCATATGCTATATACTTTATACTGTTACATTACTTATGATACTGTTCGGAGATGGGGGCTGAAGGGGCAGGTGGCTCCATCCCGGTAGAGGTGGGCCTGGGTTCCCGACGGCCCCCGACTGTTAGTTTGTGGCGGAGCGACCGGGTAGGTTGAGACCACCTAGGCCAGAGGTGGGCCTGGCCCTAGTCGGCTTTCGCGGTTACTTCATAGCAACACGGTTAACGAGATCTTGGTATTTGATCTGAGTCTGACCACTGGCCTATACGAACTAACCAACTACGCGGGAACAATTATGGGCACTCGGCGTCGTGGTATCAGCTGAAGCCTTCGTGACGTCAGCGACTGAGCGGTGTGCGCCGGATTGGACTGGAACGCCTGCTAGGCTAGGTCTGCTTCCGGCCGCCCACGCAATGTGCAGGTGTGCAATGGGCGATGGGCCCAGACCCCTGCGCCATAGGATTTAGACCGGCATGCTGACCTCTCTGTTGTGCCTAGGTCGCTTGGCTAGGTCTGCTTCTGGCTACGACGTGTTGATGTTCCGAGGCCGGGCATGACCCAGGAAAGTGTGTCCGGCCAAATGGGAGCGAGCGGGTTGGGTTATGTGGTGCACCCCTGCAGGGAAGTTTATCTATTCGAATAGCCGTGATCTTCGGTAACAGGACGACTTGGAGTTGTACCTTGACCTTATGACAACTAGAACCAGATACTTAATAAAACGCACCCTTACAAGTGCCAGATATAACCCGGTGATCGCTCTCTAACAGGGCGACGAGGAAGGGATCGCCGAGTAGGTTTATGCTATGCGATGCTACTTGGTGAACTTACCATCTACTCTATTCTACATGCTGCAAGATGGAGGTGGCTTGAAGCGTAGTCTTCCACAGGATTAGCTATCCCCCTCTTATTCTGGCATTCTGCAGTTCAGTCCACCGATATGGCCCTTTACACATATACCCATGCATATGTAGTGTAGCTCCTTACTTGCGAGTACTTTGGATGAGTACTCACGGTTGCTTTTCTCCCTGTTTCCCCCCTTTCCCTTCTACCTGGTTGTCGCAACCAGATGCCGGAGCCCAGGAGCCAGACGCCACCATCAACGACGACTCCTACTACACTAGAGGTGCCTACTACTACGTGCAGGCCGCTGATGACGACCATGAGTAGTTTAGGAGGATCCCAGGCAGGAGGCCTACGCCTCTTTTGATTTGTATCCAAGTTTGTGCTAGCCTTCTTAAGGCAAACTTGTTTAACTTATGTCTGTACTCAGATATTGTTGTTTCTGCTGACTCGTCTATGATCGAGCACTTGTATTCGAGCCCTCGAGGCCCCTGGCTTGTATTATGATGCTTGTATGACTTATTTTATTTTTAGAGTTGTGTTGTGATATCTTCCCGTGAGTCCCTGATCTTGATCGTACACGTTTGCGTGTATGATTAGTGTACGATTCAATCGGGGGCGTCACAGCCACGTTGTAGTTAGAATGTTTTGTTGTGCTGCAAAGTTTGAAATTCATATGTTGCTTTATATGAGAGAAACAAAAAAGAGGAACGTACTTGCACGAATCGCCATGTAGAAATGGATGGCTAGATAAGGAAGTGACCACGAGCCAAAGCTCCACAATATGTTTTCCCCTACCCCGAGCGCGACTGCAGTCCCCGTTGAAGCCACTTGGGACGCCTCCTACCGCTACTCAGGGCTGCCACCGATGGCCGGAGACCGTCGGCACTGCCATACCACCACACAGTCCCATGCAAGGTTCTAGTTGGTCAGCAAGGGAGTGATACGTCTCGTCTCCATCGTATCTACTTTTCCAAACACTTTCGCCCTTGTTTTGGACTCTAATTTGCATGATTTGAATGAAACTAACCTGGACTGCCACTGTTTTCAGCAGAATTGTCATGGTGTTATTTTTGTGCAGAAATCAAATTTCTCGGATTGACCTGAAAATTTACAAAGAATTTTTGTGGAAAAGATACCAGAGGGGGCCACCCAGGAGCCACAAGCTCTAGTGGCGCGCCTACCCCCCCGAGCGCCATCGTCATCATCAATCTTCCTCCATCGTCAATTCCATGATGCTCACTACCGGAAGTGAGTAATTCCATCATAAGCTTGCTGGACGATGATGGGTTGGATGAGATTTACCATGTAATCGAGTTAGTTTGTTAGGTCTTGATCCCCGGTATCCACTATGTTCTGAGATTGATGCTGCTATGACTTTGCTATGCTTAATGCTTGTCACTAGGGCCCAAGTGCCATGATTTCACATCTGAACCTATTATGTTTTCATGAATATGTGTGTGTTCTTGATCCTATCTTGCAAGTTGTAGACACCTATTACGAGTTATGATCCGCATACCCCAAGGTGACAATAGTTTGAGGAGTTTATGTATTCACTAAGTGCTAATGCTTTGTTCTTGTTCTCTATTAAAAGGATGCCTTAATATTCCTTAGTTTCCTTATGGAACCCACTGCCACGGGAGGGTAGGACAAAAGATGTCATGCAATTTTTTTTTTCATAAGCACGTATGACTATATACGGAATACATGCCTACATTATATTGATGAATTGGAGCTAGTTCTGTGTCGCCCTAGGTTATGACGGCTACATGATGAATATTATCCAACACAATTATCCATCACTGATCCAATGCCTACAAGTTTTTCACATATTGATCTTTGCTAAGTTACTTTCGCCGTTGCTGCTATTACAATTACTACAAAGCTGCTACTGTTACTATTACCACTGTTCCGTTACTATCATACTACTTTGCTACTAAATAGTTTGCTGCAGATATTAAGTCTTTCAAGTGTGGTTGAATTGACAACTCAACTGGTAATACTCTTGAATATTCTTTGGCTCCCCTTGTGTTGAATCAATAAATTTGGGTTGAATACTCCACCCTCGGAAACTGTGGGTTATCAAGGAGAATCATTCAGGCGTTGGGTTGCTAGGGGATCTCCTGGACATGGCGTTGTAGGCGGGCGCGTGAGCAGCCGGCGGCCAACGCACTCCCCTCAAGCGCACTTGGTTTCCTCTCGTGGCACCACTGCACCAACATCGTCGCCATCAACCCCGCCGGGATCCCGGCAGCCACCATGTAATCTTCTCCATGCAGCCTCAATCAGCGACTGCTCCCCGCCTTTAGCAGCCACTTAGTGGCCTCTTGTCGGCATCCATTGCTTGGGTGAAGACGATGTCTTCCTCGTCATGACTGACTTTGGAGTGGGATTGGCACCCCCTCTGCACTGTCCAGCATGCTCGCCGTTGTTCCCGAGTTCCATGTCCTTGTCGAAGGCTACAGATGTGTGAAGGGAAGGGGAAAGAACATACTCCCTGGTACAGCGTCAAAGGGCACCCCGACCACGCAAGCTTGTGCTTCGTTTCCCTTCATCCCCTTCCTATACCATTTCAAGCCCACCAATTTTAACCAAGGCCCCTTCCTTCCATGCGCCCAGCAGAAATTGTTAGAGAACCGATCTCAAGCATGTCGTGCCGCTGGTGTGCCATCTTTCAATTAACCTTGTCTCCAGAATCTTCTATGTCTCTCTAACTCCATTATGTCGCAATTCCAGGAATGAGCAACATCAATGAGTCGTTCGTCTAGCTCTACCGCTGCCTATATCATACCCCAGCACTGCTCCCGACCTTGTTGTTCCCAGCAATCTATCCAAATAGCCTTGCGTCGCTCCCCTAGACCTTCCAGTTGACGGAATTGCTCAAAACTGGCAGGAATCAACGATGTTGTCATGTTTTCCCCCGCTTCCATCCGAGCTCCGCCATTAGAAGATGTGGTCGGCAAGCTCCCTAGCGGCCCCGCAACCTCCCCACGTCCATGCAGACCACGTACTTTTCTCTGCTGCTCACCCGCACAACTCCTCCCGCTCCGCTACAACACCCCGTCCTAGAGGTTCCTCGATGGACCCGAACCTCGGTTCTACTCCCCTGCTGACCAGCTAGAACCTCGCGTGGGGGCTTACGCCCGTGCTGCAGGTCTCTGGTCGCTGACGGGCCCGAGTGGTTGGATCCGTCCTAGGTGGCTCAGCGGTGACTCGGGCCAGGCTCGAGGGGAACTGCACCGAAATTAGAGAGAGAGAGAGATTGGGGGGGGGGGGTAACACTACTAGTGAAAAGCCTAGTAGTAGCACGGGTTTTAGGCCTACTAGTAGCGCGGGTGCGAGCACTACTAGTCAGGTGATCTAGCTAAAGGTTAGCAGTAGCGTGGGTCGACCCGCGCTACTACTATATCCACTTAGTAGCAGCGCTTCCTGTAATGGGCGCTACTGGTAATTACTAGTAGCGCCTCTCGCGGCCCGCGTTACTACTACTATTCCGCATTTTTTTTTTATTTCATGTTGTATTCATACACCTTTATACAAGTTTTCATACAGCAGCAATTTAGATATTGTTTTTACATAATAATGAGTTATTACATCACTGGGTGGAAGAACCGTGGACTAGTTTCAAGTGGATGGACATCCACTTGAAACTAATCCGTGGTTCTTTCACCCAATGATATAATAAATATCATCATCATCATCATCATATCATTAACAACTTATCATCATAATACATCATTGTCATATAACACCTCCTCATGATCATCATTTTCATCAATGAGACATCATATAGCAAGTTGGTCACTAGTCATAATCACAACCCCTCCTCGTCATCATCAACTCTAACACATTGTACCACATAATAACACATTGTACTTAGGACCTACTTCTCTCTCATAGGACCTACTACCTTCTCTTAGGTAAAATAGCATAAAACAAGATAGGCCCTGACTCTCCATTATGGAGAATGGGGATTATCCTGCCTCCAATTCTTGCCCTTTGCACAATGTTGCTTCCAAGAACCTCCCTACGACTGACCATACATTTTTTTTTCTATTCTTTGATTGTCATGTCTTCACCGGTTTTAGAAATCCGATATGGACAGGTGTGATTCGTAGGATGACCTGGCTATATGTTCAAAACATCAAGGCGACCATTCTAAAACATCAGATGAGGCACACAATCCTTCGGGATTTTCTGTTGAAAAACATAGTAATAACTTCGTAGTTAGCAATGTAGTTCATTTTTAGAAGAATTTATGCAAATGATGCACAGATGTCGTAATAGTAAAAAATCTTACCATGGCATCTCCATGGATGTTACCCTAGTTCAACTCGTGCACTAGTGGCACGTATTGACCATAATGTGGAGGAGTTTGATAATAGATATTCTAATTCTCAAGATCAGTAAAAAATGCTATCAGATGATTTTTCTCCTGATAAGTTAATTCTGAGCCATCAGTGTAGTAGGTTCTGTCTACCATCTTCCCCACATTCTTTGAAGAATGAAAATAAGCTGTCAATGGAAATAAGCTGTCAAATATTTTAAAATAAACAATATAAATTACTTAATAACTATGTTTGAGCAACTCACATAGCGGTAGAATTGGAAGTGTATCAACAAGGGCCCAAATGTCCAAATTGTCTTCGGCGATGTCAGGATCACCAAGATCCATGGTGACAAGCATACCCTTATAAAAAACATACATCTTACAAAGTGCTTCCCAATTCGTGCAACCAAAATGGTTTACACTCTCAGAATTATACATATTTACTTCAAAATCCGCACCATGATGGGTCCTTAGGTGAATTTTCTTTGTTTCCATACTTTTATGATCTTCAAAATCTAGCCTCTCCAAGACATAGCATCTTGCATGGCATGGTATAAGCTAGTCGAATTGTAAAAGACAAAAATTACACGTTGAAGTAGTTGAAGTCGTGCTTAATTATGAAAAGAAACTTGTCGTCGTTGCGTACCGTTTCAACATCGAAGGTCTCCTAGAGCTTCATGTTGAAGCGTCGACCTTCATCCATGTGACGCCTGTCGCACAGACCCCGGTCGTCGTTGCACAATTCGCACTCCCTCGGGAGACTTTCATCGTCCAATGACGACATTTCCTAGGTTCATATAATTCAAATATTAAACTTGTACAATTAAAAATATGTACTACAAAAAATAAATTAGATCATTATTATTCATTACGGATTGACTATCGGTCTACCGAGTCTTTTCTTGAAACTCTCAGCTCACGTGGTGTATATATTCGACCGTCGGTGATGGTCGCTGATACGTCTCCATCGTATCTATAATTTTTTATTGTTCCATGCCAATATTATGCAACTTTCATATACTTTTGGCAACTTTTTATAATATTTTTGGGACTAACATATTGATCCAGTGCCCAGTGTCAGTTCCTGTTTGTTGCATGTTTTTGTTTCACAGAAAATCGATATCAAACGGAGTCCAAACGGGATAAAAACTGATGGAGATTTTTTTTGGAATATATGTGATTTTGGGGAAAAAGAATCAATGCGATACGATGCCCGAGGGGGGCACGAGGCAGGGGGGCGCGCCCCAGGGTGTCAGGCGTGCCCTGGACCCTCGTGGCCACCCCGTAAGGCCGTTGGAGCCCTTATTTTGCCGCAAGAAAGCTAATTTCCGGATAGAGACCGTGTCCAAAATTCAGCCCAATCAGAGTTACAGATCTCCGGTTATAAAAGAAACGGTGAAAGGCCAGATCTGAGAACGCAGAAACAGAGAGAGACATGTCCAATCTCAGAGGGGCTGTCACCCCTCCCATGCCATGGAGGCCAAGGACCAGAGGGGAAACCCTTCTCCCATCTAGGGAGGAGGTCAAGGAAGAAGAAGAAGAAGAAGAAGGGGGCCCCTCTCCCCCTCTCTTCCGGTGGCGCCGGAACGCTGCCGGGGCCACCATCATCATCACCGCAATCTTCACCAACACCTCTGCCATCTTCACACCAACATCTCCATCACCTTCCCCCCTCTATCTACAGCGGTCCACTCTCCCGCAACCTGCTGTACCCTCTACTTGAAGATGGCGCTTTATGCTTCATATTATTATCCAATGATGTGTTGCCATCCTGTGATGTCTGAGTAGATTTTCGTTGTCCTATCGGTGGTTGATGAATTGCTATGATTGATTTAATTTTCTTGTGGTTATGTTGTTGTCCTTTGGTGCCCATCATATGAGCGCGCGCGTGGATCACACCATAGGGTTAGTTGTATGTTGATAGGACTATGTATTGGAGGGCAAGAGTGACAGAAGCTTCAACCTAGCATAGAAATTGATGCATACGGGATTGAATGGGGACCAATATATCTTAATGCTAAGGTTGGGTTTTACCTTAATGAACGTTAGTAGTTGCGTACGCTTGCTAATAGTTCCAATCATACGTGCATAGAATTCCAAGTCAGGGATAACGTGCTAGCAGTGGCCTCTCCCATATAAAACTTGCTATCGGTCTAGTAAAGTAGTCAATTTCTTAGGGACAATTTCACAACTCCTACCACCACTTTTCCACACTCGCTATATTTACTTTATTGCTTCTTTACTTAAAACAGCCCCTAGTTTTTATTTACGCTCTCTTTATATTCTTGCAAACCTATCCAACAACACCTACAAAGTACTTCTAGTTTCATACTTGTTCTAGGTAAAGCGAACGTCTAGCATGCGTAGAGTTGTATCGGTGGTCGATAGAACTTGAGGGAATATCTGTTCTACCTTTAGCTCCTCGTTGGGTTTGACACTCTTACTTATCGAAAGAGGCTACAATTGATCCCCTATACTTGTGGGTTATGAAGACCTTTTTATGGCGCCGTTGCCGGGGAGCAATAGCGTGGGGTGAATATTCTCGTGTGTGCTTGTTTGCTTTATCACTAAGTAATTTTTATTTGTTGTTCTTAGTTGTTCTCTATCTTTAGTTATGGATATGGAACACGAAATACCAAAAAAATTAGGTGTACTTGCTACTCATGGAGATGGGGAACCTCCTAAAACCCTCGATGATCATTATGTGAAAATTATTATGTACTACTTTGATAATCATGAGAAAACCTCATTCAATTATGTAACGGGAGACACGTTGGACCAACATGAATACTTTACGGATTATCGCTTGACTCAAAAAGGGAGACTATTATGGGATCAAATTTATATGTTGAAGTGGTATGCTCGGCAAGTATGCTTGAGATATGATTATACTTGTTGCTCTAGGATGAAGGCTCCACACCTTCCCTTTTCATGCAAATTGAATGATAATAAAACCTTAGCTTCTTATGCTAATGGTATATATGATTACTATGATGTGGAACAAATAGAAGAATTCATTGCTTTTATGGGTGCTTATGAAATTGAATCTATGTTCAAAGAGTTTGAAAATCTTTATGATGTTGTTTATAGACCTGAAAATTTAGCTATCCTTAAATATTGCTATGCCAATTATGAATTCAATTCTGATATTGATGCATTTATTGAGAAAGTCTCCGCTGTCCAAGAAGAGACTAATATTTTGCAGGAGCCTATGGAAGAAGAAATTGATGAAACCGTGAGCTCATTGGATGAAAAAGATGATGAGGAGAGCGAAGAACAAAAGGAGGAAGAGCGGATTAGCTACCAGTGCCCACCTTCTAGTGAGAGTAACTCTTCAAATCACACATTGTTTAATTTCCCTTCGTGCTTACCGGAGGATGATTGCTATGATGATTGTTATGATCCCGTTGATTCTCTTGAAATATCCCTTTTTGATGATGCTTGTGGCCAAGATGCCAAAATGAATTATGCATATGGAGATGAACTTTCTATAGTTCCTTATGTTAAACATGAAATTGCTGCTATTGCACCCACACATGATAGTCCTACTATCTTTTTGAATTCTCCAAACTACACTATATCGGAGAAGTTTGCTCTCATTAAGGATTATATTGACTAGTCGTCAACCCGTGCATTCGCACGGGCTACCCCGCAAAATTGAGTATTAATTTGAATTTTATGTCCTTATCAATTTAAGTTCATCATGTGGCCTGCTTGGACTGTCTAGTACTTATACTTCCTCCATTTCAATATACTTTCAATATTATATTTCCCTCCATTTAAAAATATATATGTATGTAGATGCTAATAAACTATTTTGATGAACATGGTGAATGTTTAGAAAGTTTGAGTCAAGACAATATTAACATGCGAAGTAAAACCAAATGTGTGATTAATTATTTAGGTATTTGAAATAAATGAATTAGGATGTCTATGGCATAATAGCTGACACGCTTAACAATTGGTTATAGTAATTCTCATCTTAAGAACTTCATGTAATAGATTGTTATTTTAGAGAAACGCTTTATAATAATCTTTATTTTACACTTTTTTGATAACTATGCTAACAATGGTACACAAATATAATTTTCCTGTAATATTAAAAATTATGCAAATAAATGAGCATTCGAATATAAAAATGACATACTTGTTTAATATGCAACACTATGCAATTTAGCTTTCTTGAACTTTTTTGAGTTACAAAAATCAGTTTTCCTTCTCTAGCACAATGCACATTGTCGTTCACATCACTTCTCTCCGGTTTGTATGTACACAAATATTTATATAAGCAACATAATAAGAAAGGTGACTATAATTGTAAGGAAGTCATAGCATCTATTTTCGACTTCCAATGTTCCAGGGATATCAAAATCCCTCATTAACATAAAAATTAAAATGAGATGTTAATAGATAAATTTACGTAGTAGATTTTTCGACCGTTTACAATTAATGTACTCCAATCTTCTCTGGTTCAGAACTTAATGTCTGAAATCTTATAAATTACATGACTTGCATCTGTTTCGTTGACACATCACACATACTACTTTCCATATTTGGATTTTTCATCTATTTTTATTTTATATCATGCATATACGATGTCAAAAATCCATCTCCTACATGACTTTACTCAGTATCATCATCGCCACACGGATTTTACATGGATTGCAATTGTGGTGGAACAGATAAATGTCACAGTGGAAAATATATAAATCAGTAAAAAGATATGATTGCACCATTTAGTACGAACCTGTGGGTGTGGGACATCCTAGCTTGCTGATCACGTTTCACCATTGTACACATGCATGCATCCCAATGTCTGTGATTGAAGCTGCTTTTTGGCTGCCACACATCATGTGCTGCAAGCGATGGGATGACTACTGCGCGAGCACATAGCAACCGACCGCTAGCCATCCGATGCTATTGGGTTCTCAGGCTATAATTAAATTTTGTTTATAGTGTATATACTATTCTGGAAAAAGGAAATTAACATGAAGGTATTATCCAGTTCATTGCACATTTAAGAATTAACATCCTCTACAGTGGAACATAGCCTGGCAAATAGGCATGCAAATATAAAGGATTTGTGCCACGCAGAATTATAAAAAAAAATATTGTTTGCCAGATTATGAAACTTAACACACAAAAATCCCCCGACTAAGACACAGTCTAATTACCACGTACTACAGTACATATTGGAATGTAATATAACTATCCCTGCCCAGGTATTCTATAGTACTACCCAACATAACCAAGATAAATGTAAAGGAGGATTGGACACCAAAGTTAGAGTCTTCTATATTTTGCTTAGAAGGCTAGTGCCTTGTTTTCCGGAAATAAGGATCCAGGCTTCTTAGATAACTGCAACAGGAAAAAAAAACATGGTTGTCAGAAAGCCTATTTTAATTTAATATATTATTATGCCATCATCACCAAAAAAAAATTGAATGCACATATTTATTGCATTGCTTCCAACTGCATTATCAGGAGAAACTAATTCAAAGTGCACATATTTACGATTTACGGCTTTTTCGAAGAAATAATAAAACAATGATTTGAAAGGTCATAACATTCACCATGCAAAAAATTAGGAAAATGTATTTCAACACAGAAGTTCCATCAAACATATAGTTTCGACATTATTAATTCTAATATACAGATGTATGATTTATATCATATGGGGCACAATCTAGTTAATCAGACAACATCTAAGCGTTGGCATACCATAGGACTGAAACTTCGGAAATATGAAGTAGACAAAGCAAGGAAGCTTTGGAAAATAACTTGGAAGTAATTAAGGGAACATAAGAAAATGTTTTTGGGTACTTAAGCTATGTTGTTTCACAAAAATGCTTTAGCTCGTTGATAAAATGAACGCATGGTTGGAGACTCGTCAATCCTTCATCCCAGCTTTCTTATTTCCCAATTTATTAGTACCACGTAACAGTACGACTTTTCAATAAAAAATATAAGCTCACAGAAAGGTTGGTGATCAGTCGTCAAAATTTTAATCATATTTGACGTATCAATAGGTGATGGGTCATTTAATTTATATTGCACAACCTCAAGAAAGTCGAAATTGTTTAGTACTCATTTGTCTTTAATCCTAATGACAACACTTTTAGTAACAGGTTTTTGTAGCCTTTAACGGGAACATTCCTTAGAAATATTCTGAACATAATCAAACGACCAACAAAAGGAGTAGCATATACATGTAAGTTTCACCTTTACAGGTTTACCCTCAATCATATGATCACAAAGAAACATATGGATTTACTAACACATATTATAAGCGCTGCATGAATATCAAATACAAATCCTATCTGTTGTGAGAACTACTCTTGAGTGATACATTGAGGTAAGGATCTCTATCTTGGCTATTAAATTAATAAAACATGGTTTTAAAAATGTAATAGGCTAATGGCATGAGAAGTAAAATGTTTCCATAGACAATAACAGAGTGGCTACACTCCAGACCCACCATAAATTATGAATTCCACACTGGCAAATTATTTATATTCAAGCACAAATAATTCACTATGGATACTTCAAGGGAGGAGTAAATATTAGTAACCTCAGAACATGTATAAGCTCCTTATCGATGTTCTATCTGAGGCATAGAACTCAACCACAAAAGATGTAGACCGTGCTGGTCATGAACCTGAGAATTTGCTAAAACAACACATGGCATGATAGCAAAAAAAAGAGGCGAAATTGTGAAATCCCTATCGCCATGCGTGAAGAAGCTAATTATATTTCATGCTCGTAATAATTGTTTCCTGCCATATTTCCGAAACATGTGGTTTTGGTTCAAAATTTTAATTTGTTTGCCGACTGATAAACGTAGCACATGCAAAGTTCAGTAAGATGAACTGGAACGCCACAATGATTTTAGAGAAAATAAAATTGGCAGACTTGAGACACAATTGATGTTATAATTACATGAGATGCAAAGATCAGTACAAATCATATTATAAATATACGATATGCAACAATTAGTAAGGATTGCAAATTAGCGTAATGACCTCTAAGTATGAGAGCCGCAGCTTGAGACATGAATACTTCTAATCTTCTTACCTATATGCATGCATTGTCGTTTCACGGACATATACACAACGCCTACTGGATAAACCAAACTGATCAAGTACTATCCAACATCAAGATGGGAAATTTAGGAGTTTATACACTATATTCGGACAGAAATAAAAAACATAAGAATCATACCTGAAGTTTTTTCTGAAAAAAACAGGGAGGATGAGAACAATCACATTTATATGTGTAGAGCTGCTTGTGCTCAAGCAACGTCCCACAGGCAGTCCGTGAGGAACATGCAAAAGCGGAATTGCAGGGTTCATAGTTGGCTCACCCATGATGAAATAGTACTGCATGAATGGTGAACCACTAAGAAAACATGTCTTCATCAAATATTATCAAGCAAAAGAGGAAGCCTGCAGCTCGATCGATTAAAAGGAGACGGTCCCCTTGTGGATGCTGTGAGTCACAACTGACTGCCATCTAGCCGGCGCACTTCGTCTTCTGGCTCCGCTTGATGTTAGACCCCCACCCAGCGCCACCACTCCCAGAAGCCAAAGTCAGAGCCGCTGGGTCACCTGCGGAAGCTCAGGAAAAAACAGAATAACAAAGGTTGTACGTGAAGTGAAATATCTCATACCATCTTGAGCAGTCCCAGATTTCAAAGCAGTTTTTCTACTCAAATGTGACAATAGCAAAGGCTGTACGTGAAGTTGTTTTTTGTATTTTTCTTCAGACTTTGCCATAGGCTGGTCCTGTCGGTTTCTTCATCTAAGTCACAACGGTATGCCGTTAGGGCACTACAACGTGGGTTGAACTCATCCGTGTCTGTTTGATTGACGATTGCCATCGGTATGCAATTAGCTAGGCTTCCAGGCCCAATATGAACTGCAATATGCGTGTTTAATGAAGAAATTAATTGAGGCAACAAATTCCCTTGCATTGCGGATATAGCAGATCAAACACACTTGATTCAGTTACCTTAATTTTTCTGCAGGTGGAACGGGATGCAGGCTGCAGGCACGTACATGTATAGCCCGGCAAGTAGTCATTGAGCTTCCACAGGCGAGGATTCTCCGGCCAGAAGATCAAACGTCTAGACATATGGATGTTTTGCCTCTGATCCTTAGCAGTACATCTACTACAATCTTTTTAGCGCCAGACATATGGATGAGGAAGCGTGAGGATTTCTAGGTTATGGTGTGGCGGCAGAAGAAGAGATCGAGGGGGAGGCAGAGATGAGGAAGCGTGAGGATTTGGGGACCTTTCTGAGAACATGAGATCTGTTTTGTTTAGCTGATCGAGAGGAAGGATGGAGTCCTGAGAGATTGGGAGAGATGCAGCGCATGTTGAGATCTTCATATCGGCTACTTAATCTGATGGCTCATAATTTCTATGGAATTTTTTTTAGCATAGGAATTTCTCGGATTGATCTACACCGTAATAACTTGGCCCCACCAGATTACCGGTTCCTAATATCTAATTAACGTGGGAATTTGTTGGGAGTCTGTAATTAGTATAGGTATAGATAGATGGGTTGTGTTTTACTATTACACATGATGATTTTGATGAATATAATATGCATGTGCTTGCTGCTCCTACTTGCAATTATTATGAGAGAGGAACTATATCTCCACCTCTCTATGTTTCCAATATGATAAAATTGCAAGAAACTGTTTATACTATGCATTGGCCTTTACTATGTGTGCATGAATTGTTCTTTTATGACATGCCGATGCATAGGAAGAGAGTTAGACTTCTTCATTGCTTGATATATGTTGCTTTTTGCTCACTACTAAATGCTAAATCATTGTTAATTAAAATTGGCTTTGATATACCTTGGGTTCCGGTTGGATTCACTACTTGAGCACTTTATGCCTAGCTTAATGGCTTTAAAGAAAGCGCTGCCAGGGAGACAACCCGGAAGTTTTAGAGAGTCATTTATTTCTCTTGTGTGCTTTTATATAGTTTAAAAACAAAAAAATAAAGAGGGGAACCCAAAACTTTTCAAAAAGAAAAGTGAAAGTGAGATAGACGAGTATTGTGAAAGTGGGGGACGTCCTTGAACTTTTTCATGCCCATGGAAATTTTGTGAATCTTAATTACAGAAACTTTTCAATAAAAATAATTATCACCTTGTACAATTTCATTGTATTATAAAAATAATGTGCCAAGGTTTGCCTTTAGGATGTTTACAATGCTTATTGGTTTGTGTGGTGCAGGACAAAAACTTTGGCTGTAGCGCGATTTTACATTTTTTACTGGAACGTCAAATGGTTCTGAAACTTTTCGCACTGTATTTCTATACAAATTGTTATTTTTCCTAATTTTGGCAGAATTTTTAAAGTATCATAAGTATGGTGAATGTTCAGATTATTACAAACTGTTCTGTTTTAGACAGATTCTGTTTTTGATGCATAGTTTGCTTGTTTTGATGAAACTATCGATTTATATCAGTGGATTAAGACATGAAAAATCTATATTACAGTAGCTACAATGCAAAAACAAAATATGAATCAGTTTTCAACAGTACTTAGAGTTGTGATTTGCTTTATTATACTAACGGATCTTACCGAGTTTTCTGTTGAAGTTTTGTGTGGATGAAGTGTTCGAGGATCGAGGAGGTCTCGATGTGAGAAGAAGGAAGAGAGGCAAGAGCTCAAGCTTGGGGATTACCGAGGCACCCCAAGTAAATATTCAAGGAGACTCAAGCATCTAAGCTTGGGGATGCCCCGGAAGGCATCCCCTCTTTCTTCAACAAGTATCGGTATATTTTCGGATTCGTTTCGTTCATGCGATATGTGCAATCTTGGAGCATCTTTTGCATTTAGTTTTCATTTTTGTTTTATGCACCATGCTGGTATGACATAGTCCTTGGTGATTTATAGAATGTTCTTTGCACTTCACTTATATATTTTGAGTATGGCTTTATAGAATGCTTCATGTGCTTCACTTATATCATTTGAAGTTTGGATTGCCTGTTTCTCTTCATATAGAAAACCCCCATTTGTAGAATGCTCTTTTGCTTCACTTATACTTGTTAGAGCGTGGGAATATCTTTTGTAGAAAGAATTAAACTCTCTTGCTTCACTTATATCTATTTAGAGAGATGACAGGAACTGGTCATTTACATGGTTAATCATAAAATCCTACATAAAACTTGTAGATCACTGAATATGATATGTTTGATTCCTTGCAATAGTTTTGCGATATAAAGATGGTGATATTAGAGTCGTGCTAGTGGGTAGTTGTGGATTAGTATAAATACTTGTGTTGAGGTTTGTGATTCCCGTAGCATGCACGTATAGTGAACCGTCATGTAACGAAGTCGGAGCATGATTTATTTATTGATTGTCTTCCTTATGAGTGGCGGTCGGGGACGAGCGATGGTCTTTTCCTACCAATCTATCCCCCTAGGGGCATGCGTAGTAGTACTTTTCTTTGAGGGCTAATAAACTTTTGCAATAAGTATATGAGTTCTTTATGACTAATGTGAGTCCATGGATTATACGCACTCTCACCCTTCCACCATACCTACCTATCATGGCATTTCCATAGCCATTCCGAGATATATTGCCATGCAACTTCCATCATCATCATATACATGACTTGAGCATTTATTGTCATATTGCTTTGCATGATCGTAAGATAGCTAGCATGATGTTTTCATGGCTTGTCCGTTTTTTGATGTCATTGCTACGCTAGATCATTGCACATCCCGGCACACTGCCAGAGGCATTCATATAGAGTCATATCTTTGTTCTAGTATCGAGTTGTAATATTGAGTTGTAAGTAAATAAAAGTGTGATGATCATCATTATTAGAGCATTGCCCCAAAAAAGAGAGCCCAAAGAATCCTAAATAAAAAAAGGGTGCCAAAGAAGCCCGCAAAAAAAGAAAAAAAAGAAAAAAAGAAAAAGGGGCAATGTTATTATCCTTTTACCACACTTGTGCTTTAGAGTAGCACCATGTTCTTCATATAGAGAGTCTCTTGAGTTGTCACTTTCATATACTAGTGGGAATTTTCATTATAGAACTTGGCTTGTATATTCCGATGACGGGCTTCCTCAAATGCCCGAGGTCTTCATGAGCAAGCAAGTTGGATGCACACCCACTTAGTTTCCAGTTTGAGCTTTCATACACTTATAGCTCTAGTGCATCCGTTGCATGGCAATCCCTACTCCTCACATTGACATCAATTGATGGGAATCTCCATAGCCCGTTGATTAGCTGCGTCGATGTGAGACTTTCTCTTTTTTTGTCTTCTCCACATAACCCCCATCATATTATTCTATTCCAACTATAGTGCTATGTCCATGGCTTGCGCTCATGTATTGCGTGAGGGTTGAAAAAGTTGAAGCGCGTTAAAAAGTATGAACCAATTGCTTGGCTTGTCATCGGGGTTGTGCATGATTTGAATATTTTATGTGGTGAAGATGGAGCATAGCCAGACTATATGATTTTGTAGGGATAACTTTCTTTGGCCATGTTATTTTCAAAATACATGATTGCTTTATTAGTATGCTTGAAGTATTATTGTTTTTATGTCAAATGATAGACTATTGCCTTGAATCACTCATGTCTTAATATTCATGCCATGATTAGATTACATGATCAAGATTATGCTAGGTAGCATTCCACATCAAAATTTTCTTTTTTATCCTTTACCTACTCGAGGACGAGCAGCAATTAAGCTTGGGGATGCTGATACGTCTCCGTCGTATCTATACTTTTTCATTGTTCCATGCCAATATTATGCAAAACTTTCAGATACTTTTGGCAACTTTTTATAATATTTTTGGGACTAACATATTGATTCGGTGCCCAGTGCCAGTTCCTGTTTGTTGAAAATCCATATAGAATAGAGTCCAAACGGGATAAAAACTGACGGAGAGTTTTTTGGAATATATGTGATTTTTGGGAAAAAGAATCAACGCGATACGATGCCCGAGGGGGCAACGAGGCAGGGGGGCGCGCCCCAGGGTGTCAGGCGTGCCCTGGACCCTCGTGGCCACCCCGTAAGGCGGTTGGATCCCTTATTTAGCCGCAAGAAAGATAATTTCCGGATAGAGATCGTGTCCAAAATTTAGCCCAATCGGAGTTATGGATCTCCGGTTATAAAAGAAACGATGAAAGGCCAGATCTGAGAGCGCAGAAATAGAGAGAGACAGAGAGACAAATCCAATCTCGGAGGGGCTCTCGCCCCTCCCATGCCATGGAGGCCAAGGACCAGAGGGTAAACCCTTCTCCCATCTAGGGAGGAGGTCAAGGAAGAAGAAGAAGAAGGGGGGCCCTCTCTCCCTCTCTTCTGGTGGTGCAGGAACGCTGCCGAGGTCACCATCATCATTACCGCGATCTTCACCAACACCTCCGCCATCTTCACCAACATCTCCGTCACCTTCCCCCTCTATCTACAGCGGTCGCTCTCCCGCAACCCTCTGTACCCTCTACTTGAACATGGTGATTTATGCTTCATATTATTATCCAATGATGTGTTGCCATCCTATGATGTCTGAGTAGATCTTCGTTGTCCTATTGGTGGTTGATGAATTGCTATGATTTATTTAATTTGCTTGTGGTTATGTTGCTGTCCTTTGATGCCCATCATATGAGCGCGCGCATGGATCACACCATAGGGTTAGTTGTATGTTGATAGGACTATGTATTTGAGGGCAAGAGTGATAGAAGCTTCAACCTAGCATAGAAATTGATGCATACAGGATTGAAGGGGGACCAATATATCTTAATGCTATGGTTGGGTTTTACCTTTGTGAGGCCCGGATAATGAAGCTACAGTAACCTCTGCTAATGATGCCACGTCACCACTCTTACTGTTGTAAATCTCACGATGATTCAATCCCGTTCGAATTCAAAAATTCAAAATCAAGTCAAACGGTAAAGTTTTCAAACATTAAAGTTAAAATGTTCTAGAGGTGGCAAATAATGCTTAGGTAATAATGGTGGAGGATCACATTTTTATAAAATAATTAAAAGCACTAAACTAAATCAAACAGTGGCTTATGCAAATAATTAAATGCATTTTATAAATATTAAAACATTAAACTATTTTATTAGGTATGAAAAATTAATGTGGCAATAGAGTATTTATAAATACTAATTTAGGGGCTAGTGGTATATTTTATAAAACTAAAAATAAAGTAAAACTAATATGAAAACAAAAAAAGAAAAACAAACAAACAGAAAACAAAAGGAGAAAAGCAATCACCCCTTCCCCCCACTAGGCTTCGGCCCAGCAGGCCGGGCCCAACTGGCCCAACCGGCCAACCCCCCATTCCCCATATCCCCTTACCCGCGCTACCCTAATCCCCCACCAATCCCACTCGCACCACTCCTCTACCCCCGCTGGATCTGGATCGGGATCCAGATCCCCTCGCCCTCGACCCTGCGCGCCCGACGCTGCCCTGACGCCCGTCACCGGCGCTCCCTCGCCGGCCTGCATCCGCTCCGCGCGGTCGTCCCCGTCAACCCCCACGAGCCCCGCTGCCATTTCCCTACCGGCCTCGTGAGCCTCTCCCTCTCCTCCTCTCTACCTCGCGTTCACGCACTCGCGCACCGGCGCCCCGCGCGCGCCCACCGTGGCCGTGCCCCGCACGCGCTCACCCCGCGCCCCGCGCACTCCCGCCGCCCATGCCCGTGCGCCGCATCCCCTCCCCCCGCTCTGCTGCGGCCTCGCCGGCCTACGCCGGCCTCCATTCCTCCCCTGCTCCGGCCACTTGGGGCAGGACCTCGCTCACTGGCGCCCGCACGCGCGCGCATGACCCCGCCCGCGCCTCTGCCCGCTACCGCCCAAGCCCACCTATGCCGCGCAGCCTTCCGCCCGCGCTGCTGCCACCTGAAGCTTCTGCTTCTGCTGCTTGCGCAGCCGGCCGCTGCACGTTGCCGCCGAACCTCCCACCACACCCCGGTGCGTGCCCCGCCTACGACGTCGCCGCCGGCGGCCGTCTCCGCTTCTCCTGCAATCGCTCGCCCGCTGCCACCGGCGTCCCGCCTCCAGCCGTGCTCGCGTGTGCCCACCGCAACTCCCCTGCCCCTGCTCGCGCGCTTGCGCGCCTCGCCGTGCTCGCTCGCCCTCTCGACCGCGCCGTCCAGAGCCCCGAGCATCGCCACGGCCAGCACACCGCACCGCCTCGCCATCCGTCGCCCGCGCTGGCTGCGCCTGCTCCGCCCATGGCTTCGCCGTGGCCACTGGCCCCCTGCTCCGTCCCCTGCCGGGTCCGCCCGCCCCTGGGCGTGCGCCCGAACGAGCGGGTGCTGGGCACCCGTTGCGCCCGAACCCGCTAACGGCGGCGCCTGCTAAGGCCCCAGGCACAATGACAGCCGGGGCCCGGCCCCAGAACGTTTTATAAAATAAAAGAAAATAAAATAAAAATGAATTAATCTATACCTATACTAATTACAGACTCCCAACAAATTCTCACGTTAATTAGAAATTAGGAACCGTTAATCTGGTGGGGCCAAGTTATTACGGTGTAGATCAATCCGAGAAATTCCTATGCTAAAAAAAATTCCATAGAAATTATGAGCCATCAGATTAAGTAGCCGATATGAAGATCTCAACATGCGCTGCATCTCTCCCAATCTCTCAGGACTCCATCCTTCCTCTCGATCAGCTAAACAAAACAGATCTCATGTTCTCAGAAAGGTCCCCAAATCCTCACGCTTCCTCATCTCTGCCTCCCCCTCGATCTCTTCTTCTGCCGCCACACCATAACCTAGAAATCCTCACGCTTCCTCATCCATATGTCTGGCGCTAAAAAGATTGTAGTAGATGTACTGCTAAGGATCAGAGGCAAAACATCCATATGTCTAGACGTTTGATCTTCTGGCCGGAGAATTTTCGCCTGTGGAAGCTCAATGACTACTTGCCAGGCTATACATGTACGTGCCTGCAGCCTGCATCCCGTTCCACCTGCAGAAAAATTAAGGTAACTGAATCAAGTGTGTTTGATCTGCTATATCCGCAATGCAAGGGAATTTGTTGCCTCAATTAATTTCTTCATTACACACGCATATTGCAGTTCATATTGGGCCTGGAAGCCTAGCTAATTGCATACCGATGGCAATCGTCAATCAAACAGACACGGATGAGTTCAACCCACGTTGTAGTGCCCTAACGGCATACCGTTGTGACTTAGATGAAGGCCTAGGAGGCCTAGGTAAGCGCACACGTTGACAGTATATTTGATATGTTGCTGCATGGCAGAATAACATCATGAGAGAATCTCCGTCATGGTTGGAGAGGAAAAGCATGTTATGGCAGTCAATTTTCAGGTTAGCAGATCAACATGCATTGGTTCTAAGTTCTCCTCATAAGAAACCGACAGGACCAGCCTATGGCAAAGTCCGAAGAAAAATACAAAAAACAACTTCACGTACAGCCTTTGCTATTGTCACATTTGAGTAGAAAAACTGCTTTGAAATCTGGGACTGCTCAAGATGGTATGACATATTTCACTTCACGTACAACCTTTGTTATTCTGTTTTTTCCTGAGCTTCCGCAGGTGACCCAGCGGCTCTGACTTTGGCTTCTGGGAGTGGTGGCGCTAGGTGGGGGTCTAACATCAAGCGGAGCCAGAAGACGAAGTGCGCCGGCTAGATGGCAGTCAGGTGTGACTCACAGCATCCACAAGGGGACCGTCTCCTTTTAATCGATCGAGCTGCAGGCTTCCTCTTTTGCTTGATAATATTTGAGGAAGACATGTTTTCTTAGTGGTTCACCATTCATGCAGTACTATTTCATCCTGGGTGAGCCAACTACGAACCCTGCAATTCCGCTTTTGCATGTTCCTCACGGACTGCCTGTGGGACGTTGCTTGAGCACAAGCAGCTCTACACATATAAATGTGATTGTTCTCATCCTCCCTGTTTTTTTCAGCAAAAACTTCAGGTATGATTCTTATGTTTTTTATTTCTGTCCGAATATAGTGTATAAACTCCTAAATTTCCCATCTTGATGTTGGATAGTACTTGGTCAGTTTGATTTATCCAGTAGGCGTTGTGTATATGTCCGTGAAACGACAATGCATGCATATAGGTAAGAAGATTAGAAGTATTCATGTCTCAAGCTGCGGCTCTCATACTTAGAGGTCATTACACTAATTTGCAATCCTTACTAATTGTTGCATATGTATATTTATAATATGATTTGTACTGATCTTTGCATCTCATGTAATTATAACATCAATTGTGTCTCAAGTCTGCCAATTTTATTTTCTCTAAAATCATTGTGGCGTTCCAGTTCATCTTACTGAACTTTGCATGTGCTACGTTTATCAGTCGGCAAACAAATTAAAATTTTGAACCAAAACCACATGTTTCGGAAATATGGCAGGAAACAATTATTACGAGCAGGAAATATAATTAGCTTCTTCACGCATGGCGATAGGGATTTCACAATTTCGCCTCTTTGTTTTGCTATCATGCCATGTGTTGTTTTAGCAAATTCTCAGGTTCATGACTAGCACGGTCTACATCTTTTGTGGTTGAGTTCTATGCCTCAGATAGAACATCGATAAGGAGCTTATACATGTTCTGAGGTTACTAATATCTACTCCTCCCTTGAAGTATCCATAGTGAATTATTTGTGCTTGAATATAAATAATTTGCCAGTGTGGAATTCATAATTTATGGTGGGTCTGGAGTGTAGCCACTCTGTTATTGTCTATGGAAACATTTTACTTCTCATGCCATTAGCCTATTACATTTTTAAAACCATGTTTTATTAATTTAATAGCCAAGATAGAGATCCTTACCTCAATGTATCACTCAAGAGTAGTTCTCACAACAGATAGGATTTGTATTTGATATTCATGCAGCGCTTATAATATGTGTTAGTAAATCCATATGTTTCTTTGTGATCATATGATTGAGGGTAAACCTGTAAAGGTGAAACTTACATGTATATGCTACTCCTTTTGTTGGTCGTTTGATTATGTTCAGAATATTTCTAAGGAATGTTCCCGTTAAAGGCTACAAAAACCTGTTACTAAAAGTGTTGTCATTAGGATTAAAGACAAATGAGTACTAAACAATTTCGACTTTCTTGAGGTTGTGCAATATAAATTAAATGACCCATCACCTATTGATACGTCAAATATGATTAAAATTTTGACGACTGATCACCAACCTTTCTGTGAGCTTATATTTTTTATTGAAAAGTCGTACTGTTACGTGGTACTAATAAATTGGGAAATAAGAAAGCTGGGATGAAGGATTGACGAGTCTCCAACCATGTGTTCATTTTATCAACGAGCTAAAGCATTTTTGTGAAACAACTTAGCTTAAGTACCCAAAAACATTTTCTTATGTTCCCTTAATTACTTCCAAGTGATTTTCCAAAGCTTCCTTGCTTTGTCTACTTCATATTTCCGAAGTTTCAGTCCTATGGTATGCCAACGCTTAGATATTGTATGATTAACTAGATTGTGCCCCATATGATATAAATCATACATCTGTATATTAGAATTAATAATGTCGAAACTATATGTTTGATGGAACTTCTATGTTCAAATACATTTTCCTAATTGTTTGCATGGTGAATGTTATGACCTTTCAAATCATTGTTTTATTATTTCTTCGAAAAAGCCGTAAATTGTAAATATGTGCGCTTTGAATTAGTTTCTCCTGATAATGCAGTTGGAAGCAATGCAATAAATATGTGCATTCAAATTTTTTTTGGTGATGATGGCATAATAATATATTAAATTAAAATAGGCTTTCTGACAACCATGTTTTTTTTCCTGTTGCAGTTATCTAAGAAGCCTGGATCCTTATTTCCGGAAAACAAGGCACTAGCCTTCTAAGCAAAATATAGAAGACACTAACTTTGGTGTCCAATCCTCCTTTACATTTATCTTGGTTATGTTGGGTAGTACTATAGAATACCTGGGCAGGGATAGTTATATTACATTCCAATATGTACTGTAGTACGTGGTAATTAGACTGTGTCTTAGTCGGGGGATTTTTGTGTGTTAAGTTTCATAATCTGGCAAACAATATTTTTTTTTATAATTCTGCGTGGCACAAATCCTTTATATTTGCATGCCTATTTGCCAGGCTATGTTCCACTGTAGAGGATGTTAATTCTTAAATGTGCAATGAACTGGATAATACCTTCATGTTAATTTCCTTTTTCCAGAATAGTATATACACTATAAACAAAATTTAATTATAGCCTGAGAACCCAATAGCATCGGATGGCTAGCGGTCGGTTGCTATGTGCTCGCGCAGTAGTCATCCCATCGCTTGCAGCACATGATGTGTGGCAGCCAAAAAGCAGCTTCAATCACAGACATTGGGATGCATGCATGTGTACAATGGTGAAACGTGATCAGCAAGCTAGGATGTCCCACACCCACAGGTTCGTACTAAATGGTGCAATCATATCTTTTTACTGATTTATATATTTTCCACTGTGACATTTATCTGTTCCACCACAATTGCAATCCATGTAAAATCCGTGTGGCGATGATGATACTGAGTAAAGTCATGTAGGAGATGGATTTTTGACATCGTATATGCATGATATAAAATAAAAATAGATGAAAAATCCAAATATGAAAAGTAGTATGTGTGATGTGTCAACGAAACAGATGCAAGTCATGTAATTTATAAGATTTCAGACATTAAGTTCTGAACCAGAGAAGATTGGAGTACATTAATTGTAAACGGTCGAAAAATCTACTACGTAAATTTATCTATTAACATCTCATTTTAATTTTTATGTTAATGAGGGATTTTGATATCCCTGGAACATTGGAAGTCGAAAATAGATGCTATGACTTCCTTACAATTATAGTCACCTTTCTTATTATGTTGCTTATATAAATATTTGTGTACATACAAACCGGAGAGAAGTGATGTGAACGACAATGTGCATTGTGCTAGAGAAGGAAAACTGATTTTTGTAACTCAAAAAAGTTCAAGAAAGCTAAATTGCATAGTGTTGCATATTAAACAAGTATGTCATTTTTATATTCGAATGCTCATTTATTTGCATAATTTTTAATATTACAGGAAAATTATATTTGTGTACCATTGTTAGCATAGTTATCAAAAAAGTGTAAAATAAAGATTATTATAAAGCGTTTCTCTAAAATAACAATCTATTACATGAAGTTCTTAAGATGAGAATTACTATAACCAATTGTTAAGCGTGTCAGCTATTATGCCATAGACATCCTAATTAATCACACATTTGGTTTTACTTCGCATGTTAATATTGTCTTGACTCAAACTTTCTAAACATTCACCATGTTCATCAAAATAGTTTATTAGCATCTACATACATATATATTTTTAAATGGAGGGAAATATAATATTGAAAGTATATTGAAATGGAGGAAGTATAAGTACTAGACAGTCCAAGCAGGCCACATGATGAACTTAAATTGATAAGGACATAAAACTCAAATTAATACTCAATTTTGCAGGGTAGCCCGTGCGAATGCACGGGTTGACGACTAGTAAAATTAATAATTAATTAGTTAATTAATTAGCAAATTAATTAGTGAATTTATTAAGTTAATTAACTCTGTTTATTGATCTAATTAATTAGTTAGTTTAATTAAATGGTAATTAGATTAATTATACCCTAATTAAAATAATCAGAGTATGACACCTGGGACCCACCGTCAGATTGACCCAGTCAACACCTCTGTTGACTGCTGACGTCATGCTGATGTCATGCTGACGTCAACATGCACTATTCTGGATAATGTTAAATTAAATTAATTAATTAAATTCTAGAAATTAATAAAATCTTTAGAAAATCATATCTTTTAATCCGTAACTCGGATTAAATTATTTTCAACATGAAAGTTGCTCAGAACGACGAACCCGGTACGCAACCCGTTCGTCCGCCACGCATCCCTAACCTATTGAACTCGCAACTTTCCCCTCCGGTTCACCGATCCAAAAACGCGAAACACCGGGGATACATTCCCGGATGTTTTCCCCTTTCGCCGGTATCACCTCCTACTGCGTTAGGTCACCCCTAGCAACGCGTCTCACCATGTTATGCTTTGTGTTGCTTTGATTGCTCTGTTATTTATTATGTTCCCCCTCCGATACTTCTTTCTGGTAGACTCCGAGACTACTGCCGATGTCCGTGTGTTCGACTACATTGAAGATGACCCCCCTTCTTGCCAGAGGAACCAGGCAAGCCCCCCCTTGATCACCAGATATTGCCTACTCTCCTCTATACTGCTTGCATTAGAGTAGTGTAGCATGTTACTGCTTTCAGTTAATCCTATACTGCTGCATAGCTTGTCCTTGCTACTACTATTGTTACCTTTACCTGCTATCCTACTGCTTAGTATAGGATGCTAATGTTCCATCAGTGGCCCTACACTCTTGTCCGTCTGCCATGCTATACTACTGGGTCGTGATCACTTCGGGAGGTGATCACGGGCATATACTATATACTTTACACTGTTACATTACCTGTGATACTGTTCGGAGATGGGGGCTGAAGGGGCAGGTGGCTCCATCCCGGTAGAGGTGGGCCTGGGTTCCCGACGGCCCTCGACTGTTACTTTGAGGAGGAGCGACAGGGCAGGTTGAGACCACCTAGGAGAGAGGTGGCCTGGCCCTGGTCGGCGTTCGCGGATACTTAACACGCTTAACGAGATCTGGGTATTTGATCTGAGTCTGGCCATTTGGTCTATACGCACTAACCATCTACACGCGAGTAGTTATGGGTATCCCGGCGCCGTGGTATCAGCCGAAGCAGTTCGTGACGTCAGCGACTGAGCGGCGCGCGCCGGGTTGGACCGCGTAACGTGGCTTCCTTTGTAATGGAGGTTGCTAGGTCTTCTCTCCGGCCGCGTACGCAACGTGTAGGTGTGCAATGGGCGATGGGCCCAGACCCCTGCGCGCATAGGATTTAGACCGGCGTGCTGACCTCTCTGTTGAGCCTAGGTGGGGCTGCGACGTATTGATCTTCCGAGGCCGGGCATGACCCAGGAAAGTGTGTCCGACCAAATGGGATCAAGCGTGTTGGGTTATGTGGTGCACCCCTGCAGGGAAGTTAATCTATTCGAATAGCCGTGTCCCTCGGTAAAAGGACGACCCGGAGTTGTACCTTGACCTTATGACAACTAGAACCGGATACTTAATAAAACACACCCTTCCAAGTGCCAGATACAACCCGGTGATTGCTCTCCAACAGGGCATCGAGGAGGGGATTGCCGGGTAGGATTATGCTATGCGATGCTACTTGGAGGACTTCAGTCTACTCTCTTCTATATGCTGCAAGACGGAGGCTGCCAGAAGCGTAGTCTTCGATAGGATTAGATATCCCCCTCTTATTCTGGCATTCTGCAGTTCAGTCCACCGATATGGCCCTTTACACATATATCCATGAATATGTAGTGTAGCTCCTTGCTTGCGAGTACTTTGGATGAGTACTCACGGTTGCCTTGTTTCCCCTTTTCCCCATCTCTCTATCCGATTGCTGCAACCAGATGATGGAGCCCAGGATCTAGACGCCACCGTCGACGATGACTCCTTCTACACTGGAGGTGCCTACTACTACGTGCAGCCAGCTGACGACGACCAGGAGTAGTTAGGAGGATCCCAGGCAGGAGGCCTACGCCTCGTTCGATCTGTATCCTAGTTTGTGCTAGCCTTCTTAAGGCAAACTTGTTTAACTTATGTCTGTACTCAGATATTGTTGCTTCCGCTGACTCGTCTATGATCGAGCACTTGTATTCGAGCCCTCGAGGCCCCTGGCTTGTATTATGATGCTTGTATGACTTATGTTATGTTTTAGAGTTGTGTTGTGATATCTTCCCGTGAGTCCCTGATCTTGATCGTACACGTTTGCGTGCATGATTAGTGTACGATTGAATCGGGGGCGTCACAAGTTGGTATCAGAGCCGACTGCCTGTAGGAATCCCCCTTCCAACTCCTTGGCCGAAGTCGAGTCTAGAATTTACAAATTTTTTACTAACATGGCTGTGCGGCCCATGGGCCCACGTCGCCATTGGGTGGTATTAGGATCTTTTTATTCCTCGTCTATACTCTGCGACTCTGATCTCTCTTCTATTCGGGTTAAATGATTTTACTAAATCTGACTCTAGGTTCTCGTAACTACTTCCTCCCGGAGAGCCCCTTATTACAGATGATTGCCGGCTGCACCAGAAGATTTCAAAGATGATCTCCGATATTCTCTCCAGACCTTGTGCCCATTGCTTTTGCAATTCCCTACCACCGAAACATCCCTATGGATAAATACTTACACCTGTCGTTCTTACTTTTAATCCCAGTTGATCTTGTTATTACAAGATACCCTGAAATTCTCTCTAATGTTGCGAGAATACTTTGTGCCTACTGCCTTGCTGTGCTTTGTCACCTGAATTCCCCTACGGATAATTCTCGCACTTATCGAGTAACCGCTCATTCCCCGTTGTTCATGTGTTTCGCCAAGGACTTCAAAATATCATTCGGTCTTCCGAAAATCCCGAGCAGCTTATTGCTCTTGAAATTCTCGCTTGCTTGCATTATGGTTAATCCCATAAGTTTCGTAATCTTATTGGCCTCCCTTGTCTTTATCATTTTAAGTCCGTTGATTCAATATGTTGAGGATGCTCGCATTCCTCAGTCGAATCCTCTGATTCATCCATCCGGCTTAGACGTCATTTGGATATGAGCTGGTTCTTGACCATTCAATGCCTTGATCGTTTGTGCTTTCAAGTCTATTGAACTTATTCATTTTCGTTCAGAACGATTGCTTCTGATCCCTTGATTGGGAAATCATAAAATTCCTTTGCATTAAGCTTTGAAGTAGTCAGTTGTTTTTATAATCCGATGCCTTGGCATTCCTTCTTCCTTTGATTGAGTACCGATACTCACATCAGCCCCGTTGTGGACCGCCATACCCATTGCCGGGTTATTATCCGACAATGTCCTTCACAACCAAAATTCTTGAGAGTTCTTTACCTGATACATAATGCCCTTCGTAAATTGTATCATCTGCATGGCCAACATGCTCTGCTTTCGAGCTGATGGTATTTACTATTGAAGCTTGTGGCATATGTTTCCACGATACCCTGACGGGTTGAACTTATGCCTTCCTTTATATGTGTGAACTCAGAAGTTTTCACGAGTCATACTCATCTAGTATTTCACCAGGTAAAACTTTCAACACTAATGCCTTTATCAAAACAAGAAGTGAATGAAAGGTTATGCATTGGAGAAGTGGGAGTCGACCTTGAACCTTGTGTTCATGCCCATGGACACGATGTAGATCTTATCATTAAAGCTTCTCTTAAATTAATTATTCCCTTGGTATAAGTTCATATATCTGGTATCCGACCTTTTTCAATCGTGGTTCCGACCATGTTCGCCTTAAAATACCATTTCTCATGCAAGTTTAAGCACTTGTCTTCTGTAGAGCAATACCCTAGTCCAACCGCTACTTTGATCTGTCGTCAAATATTACCCCCCTCGTATCTTGAGATTATCTAGGAAGTTCATAACTTCTTATGAGTTCTTCATCAAGTACTACATTCTCACCGATTCCAATTTTTCATGGGTTCTGAGTTGTTAGTCGCTCAAGAAAACCTATATGTGAACCAGTTCCGCATTCTCGTACGATAACTCTTAAGTAATTTTCATTGCTTATGAGTTTAATCCTCCAAGTCATTCCTAGCCTTATCGGCTATGTCATTATCGTGCAACTTTTTAACTGTGCTATCTGGTCCTTCTTTCCGAAGCACAATTTTCGACAATGAGCTAAACTTACATCGACTTTCCTCGTCATATCATTTCGCCTTGAACAACAAGCTTGATTCCAAGTTTGTGTCGTATCCGTGGTTTCAATGACTTTTTGCTCCATCCTTCCTTTAACTTGATGTCATCGCCGATCGATTACATCTTCATGAGATCTCTCGACAAATGTGTCGTGATCATCATCAACATTTTGAGCTCTTCCAGGATATCAATTGAGTTCATGATGAGAAATACCATCCTTACCATTGATGATCTGTGTTATCATCGACCACCTTATTGATTTCCCTCCAACACAAACTTGATTGAGTTTTGTGTTATGCCTTGAGTTCCTCGCTATCTAGCATCTGTTCTTCTTTACCTTGGAGTATTACCGTATTTTATGTCAAGAGTGTGGTAAGAATTTCACCACCTCTTAAATTTTCTTGGTATAGTAATACCTCTCATCATCATGATTCTTTCTTGGTCCTCGCGTTGATTCCAACAGGGGTACCAGCAAGTGAACGGTGCTGTTTGGATTCTGCCTTTCTAGCATCCCTGTTGCTTTGAAGTTAATGGTCGGCCATTCATTCTTAGACTATTGATTATTGAATCACCATTCTGACATTGGTCGTGCAGCCCAACCCATATTTCGGGCGCACCTTTCAACCAATGTTTAATTGTGTATGTTTTCCTCAAACATGCTTCATTATATCATTTGATCTAACAAATGCTATCTCCTTATCCACATAATTGAGGAGATGTATCTTTTTGGATACCCTTTTGAATTATAGCTGAGTCCGTCAGCCACTTCCTCATCCTCTCCTTGGTTTAATTATGAAGTCTTGTTTCGGAACTCGCTTCCATAGTTCATTTCCTGAGAATCTTACAATGACATCTCGACAATTTGTGTTGCACCTTTTTCTTCTCAGGCATCCTGAGTCTGAGGTATCCTGACACCAATCAGATCTGAATCTCAATCAGATATGATGGTTGGGACATATTTCCAAGAGTTATAAATTTGGTCTTTATTAGACCCGGTAAGGTGATGTCATGCCTAGCACACCTGACCGGAGGACCTAGTGATATAGTTTCCTTTTTGACAAGGTTACCATTTTTCCATGAGGAAATTGAATGCCTTGTTTAATAAGTTATCCTGATGGATCCTTTGTGTATTCAAAGCCTGACCTTTGCTTGAAGACCATGCCAATGCGACCTCGAAGCATGTCTATGGTACTTCGTTTTTCAACAAGAACATTTGAAGCCCCATTATCCAAACACCGTTGTTTGGGTAATGTCATGAAATTCCTTTCCCCTTACCTAAACGGTTATCTACTTTCTATCCTGTCATGGATATCATGCTCTGCTTGTCCTTGGGAAGGATATATCCCTGAAACATGTGTTTAAACACATTTACCTTTCCATTGTTCTGTTTAATCTGATGGTCACCTCTTCCTTTTCATTGATTTGTTTAACCTTTCTTGTGATCTATATGATCTAAGCAGTAATATTCTCCTGCTTATGTAAACACCCTGGTGTACAATTCTGTTAGAAAGACCCTTTTACTATTGTTGATGACAATCCGGTAGCCGCCGATGGACGAGAACTTTGCCTATTGGTCCGCCTCGTTCAACGAGAAGGAAAATGGTTCTCTTCGTCCCTCTCCCTTGGTATCGATGTTGTTGCCGACACAACTGACAGACTATCCTCTGACATGCCTCGCTTACATGATCGAAGAAGCAATCACCTTCCTACTTTTAAACCACATGGTGGGCCCATAACCCACAATTCCACAGGATCAAAACCTGACCCTCCTGTACACCCCATGTTTCCAAAGTTATTCCTCGCGCGTGGCCTCGTATGTAATTCACGGGCCACCGTCCTAGTGATCTATTCTAGTAACAGACGCAATACTTAATCTCGTTGCTCTGGACGTCTTTTTCACTTTGTTTCAGGCTTCGAACGATTGCCTACCCGTTTGAAACTTCTCTTGGTACCTTCTTACTTTACTCTCGATATTTCTTAAGTACCTATTCGAGGGTTACTTTCTACCACATTCCCTGAGTTATCTGCCAGATAGTTGACCTTGAAGGTCCATTCTTCTGAAGTTACCCCTTATCATTATCGTAAGTACGATGGAGATCCCGAAGAAAGGATGACGACTTGATCATGATGACCTGGAGCGGACAAATAAAGACTTCAACGTAATGGATCGACCTCTTCGAGAAGAGCAACCAAGATCGAGAAGACCCATTAGAATTTCGTAACCAGGAATTTCCCCTTAGTCCCCCTCTTAAATCTCAGGACGAGATTTCTTGTAGTGGAGGAGAATTGTGACGCCCGGATAATCAAGCTACAGTAACCTCTGCTAATGATGCCACGTCACCACTCTTACTGTTGTAAATCTCACGATGATTCAATCCCGTTCGAATTCAAAAATTCAAAGTCAAGTCAAACGGTAAAGTTTTCAAACATTAAAGTTAAAATGTTCTAGAGGTGGCAAATAATGCTTAGGTAATTATGGTGGAGGATCACATTTTTATAAAATAATTAAAAGCACTAAACTAAATAAAACAGTGGCTTATGAAAATAAGTAAATGCATTTTATAAATATTAAAACATTAAACTATTCTATTAGGTATGAGAAATTAATGGGGCAATAGAGTATTTATAAATACTAATTTAGGGGCTAGTGGTATATTTTATAAAAATAAAAATAAAGTGAAACTAATATGAAAACAGAAAAAGAAAAACAAACAAACAGAAAACAAAAGGAGAAAAGCAATCACCCCTTCCCCCCACTAGGTTCGGCCCAGCAGGCCGGGCCCAACTGGCCCAACCGGCCAACCCCCCATTCCCCATATCCCCTCACCCCGCAACCCTAACCCCCACCAATCCCAATCGCACCACTCCTCTCCTCTCCCCCCGCTGGATCTGGATCGGGATCCCGATCCCCTCGCCGTTGACCCTGCGTGCCCGACGCCGCCCCGACGCCCGTCACCGGCGCTCCCTCGCCGGCCTGCATCCGCTCCGCCCGGTCGTCCCCGTCAACCCCCACGAGCCCCGCTGCCATTTCCCTACCGGCCTCGTGAGCCTCTCCCTCTCCTCATCTCTACCTCGCATTCACGCACTCGCGCACCGGCGCCCTGCGCGCACCCACCGTGGCCGTGCCCCGCACGCGCTCACCCCGCGCCCCGCGCACTCCTGCCGCCCATGCCCGTGCGTCGCATCCCCTCCCCCCGCTCTGCTGCGGCCTCGCCGGCCTACGCCGGCCTCCATTCCTCCCCTGCTCCGGCCACTTGGGGCAGGACCTCGCTCACTGGCGCCCGCACGCGCGCGCATGACCCCGCCCGCGCCTCTGCCCGCTACCGCCCAAGCCCACCTATGCCGCGCGGCTTTCCGCCCGCGCTGCTGCCACCTGAAGCTTCTGCTTCTGCTGCTTGCGCAGCCTGCCGCTGCACGTTGCCGCCGAACCTCCCACCACACCCCGGTGCGTGCCCCGCCTGCGACGTCGCCGCCGGCGGCCGTCTCCGCTTCTCCTGCACTCGCTCGCCCGCTGCCACCGGCGTCCTGCCTCCGGCCGTGCTCGCGTGTGCCCACCGCAACTCCCCTGCCCCTGCTCGCGCGCTTGCGCGCCTCGCCGTGCTCGCCCGCCCTCTCGACCGCGCCGTCCAGAGCCCCGAGCATCGCCACGGCCACCACACCGCACGGCCTCCCCATCCGTCGCCCGCGCTGGCTGCGCCTGCTCCGGCCATGGCTTCGCCGTGGCCACTGGCCCCCTGCTCCGTCCCCTGCCGGGTCCGCCTGCCCCTGGGCGTGCGCCCGAATGAGCGGGTGCTGGGCACCCGTTGCGCCCAAACCCGCTAACGCCGGCGCCTGCTAAGGCCCCAGGCACATTGACAGCGAGGGCCCGGCCCCAGAACGTTTTATGAAATAAAAGAAAATAAAATAAAAATGAATTAATAAAATTAATAATTAATTAGTTAATTAATTAGTAAATTAATTAGTTAATTTATTAAGTTAATTAACTCTGTTTAGTGATCTAATTAATTAGTTAGTTTAATTAAATGGTAATTAGATTAATTATACCCTAATTAAAATAATCTGAGTATGACAGCTGGGACCCACCGTCAGATTGACCCAGTCAACACCTCTGTTGACTGCTGACGTCATGCTGATGTCATGTTGACGTTAGCATGCACTATTTTGGATAATGTTAAATTAAATTAATTAATTAAATTTCAAAAATTAATAAAATCTTTAGAAAATCATATCTTTTAATCCGTAACTCGGATTAAATTATTTTCAACATGAAAGTTGCTCAGAACGATGAGACGAACCCAATACACAGCCCGTTCGTCCGCCACGCATCCCTAACCTATCGAACTCGCAACTTTCCCCTCCGGTTCACCGATCCGAAAACGCGAAACACCGGGGATACTTTCCCGGATGTTTTCCCCCTTCGCCGGTGTCACCTCCTACTGCGTTAGGTCACCCCTAGCACCGCGTATCACCATGTTTTGCTTTGTGTTGCTTTGATTGCTCTGTTATTTATTATGTTCCCCCTCCGTTACTTCTTTCTGGTAGACACCGAGATTACTGCCGATGTCCGTGTGTTCGACTACATTGAAGATGACCCCCCTTCTTGCCAGAGGAACCAGGCAAGCCCCCCCTTGATCACCAGATATCGCCTACTCTCCTCTATACTGCTTGCATTAGAGTAGTGTAGCATGTTACTGCTTTCAGTTAATCCTATACTGCTGCATAGCCTGTCCTTGCTACTACTATTGTTACCTTTACCTGCTATCCTATTGCTTAGTATAGGATGCTAGTGTTCCATCAGTGGCCCTACACTCTTGTCCGTCTGCCATGCTATACTACTGGGTCGTGATCACTTCGGGAGGTGATCACGGGCATATACTATATACTTTACACTGTTACATTACCTGTGATACTATTCGGAGATGGGGGCTGAAGGGGCAGGTGGCTCCATCCCGGTAGAGGTGGGCCTGGGTTCCCGACGGCCCCCGACTGCTACTTTGAGGCGGAGCGACAGGGCAGGTTGAGACCACCTAGGAGAGAGGTGGCCTGGCCCTGGTCGGCGTTCGCGGATACTTAACACGCTTAATGAGATCTGGGTATTTGATCTGAGTCTGGCCATTTGGTCTATACGCACTAACCATCTACGCGGGAGTAGTTATGGGTATCCCGGCGTCGTGGTATCAGCCGAAGCACTTCGTGACGTCAGCGACTGAGCGGCGCGCGCCCGGTTGGACCGCGTAACATGACTTCCTTTGTAATGAAGGTTGCTAGGTCTGCTCTCCGGCCGCGTACGCAACGTGCAGGTGTGCAACGGGCGATGGGCCCAGACCCCTGCGCGCACAGGATTTAGACCGGCGTGCCGACCTCTCTGTTGAGCCTAGGTGGGGCTGCGACGTGTTGATCTTCCGAGGCCGGGCATGACCCAGGAAAGTGTGTCCGGCCAAATGGGATCAAGTGTGTTGGGTTATGTGGTGCACCCCTGCAGGGAAGTTAATCTATTCGAATAGCCGTGTCCCTCGGTAAAAGGACGACCCGGAGTTGTACCTTGACCTTATGACAACTAGAACCGGATACTTAATAAAACACACCCTTCCAAGTGCCAGATACAACCCGGTGATTGCTCTCCAACAGGGCATCGAGGAGGGGATTGCCGGGTAGGATTATGCTATGCGATGCTACTTGGAGGACTTCAGTCAACTCTCTTTTATATTCTGGCATTCTGTAGTTCAGTCCATCGATATGGCCCTTTACACATATATCCATGCATATGTAGTGTAGCTCCTTGCTTGCGAGTACTTTGGATGAGTACTCACGGTTGCCTTGTTTCCCCTTTTCCCCATCTCTCTATCCGATTGCTGCAACCAGACGATGGAGCCCAGGATCCAGACGCCACCGTCGACGACGACTCCTTCTACACTGGAGGTGCCTACTACTACGTGCAGCCAGCTGACGACGACCAGGAGTAGTTAGGAGGATCCCAGGCAGGAGGCCTGCGCCTCGTTCGATCTGTATCCCAGTTTGTGCTAGCCTTGTTAAGGCAAACTTGTTTAACTTATGTCTGTACTCAGATATTGTTGCTTCCGCTGACTCGTCTATGATCAAGCACTTGTATTCGAGCCCTCGAGGCCCCTGGCTTGTATTATGATGCTTGTATGACTTATTTTATGTTTTAGAGTTGTGTTGTGATATCTTCATGTGAGTCCCTGATCTTGATCGTACACGTTTGCGTGCATGATTAGTGTACGATTGAATCGGGGGCGTCACAACTTTAATGAACGTTAGTAGTTGCGGACGCTTGCTAATAGTTCCAATCATAAGTGCGTAGAATTCCAAGACAGGGATGACATGCTAGCAGTGGCCTCTCCCACATAAAACTTGCTATCGGTCTAGTAAAGTAGTCAATTGCTTAGGGACAATTTCGCAACTCGTTCCACCACTTTTCCACACTCGCTATATTTACTTTATTGCTTCTTTACTTAAAACAGCCCCCAGTTTTTATTTACGCTCTCTTTATATTCTTGCAAACCTATCCAACAACACCTACAAAGTACTTCTAGTTTCATACTTGTTCTAGGTAAAGCGAACGTCAAGCGTGCGTAGAGTTGTATCGGTGGTCGATAGAACTAGAGGGAATATTTGTTCTACCTTTAGCTCCTCGTTGGGTTTGACACTCTTACATATCGAAAGAGGCTACAATTGATCCCATATACTTGTGGCTTATCAGTCGCTCCTCCCTTCGTCCCCGAGTGCATTACACCAAAATGTCTAGCACAAGGGAACAAAGGAGAAGCGACCCCCACGACAACAGTCGGGATTCTTCGTCCTCTCATATATGATGGAGACTCTCCCTCACTGTTTCCTCTCTGACATTTGTGACTATCGGTGATGGTCGTTGAGGGAGTCCTGGATCAGGGGGTGTTCGGATAGCCGGACTATACCTTCGGCCGGACTCCTGGACTATGAAGATACAAGATTGGAGACTTCATCCCGTGTCCGGAGGGGACTTTCTTTGGCATGGAAGGCAAGGTTGGCGATATGAATACGTAGATCTCCTACCATTGTAACCGACTCTGTGTAACCCTAGCCCTCTCCGGTGTCTATATAAACCGGAGGGTTTTAGTCCGTAGACAAGCCAACAATCATACCATAGGCTAGCTTCTAGGGTTTAGCCTCCTTGATCTCGTGGTAGATCTACTCTTGTACTACCCATATAATCAATATTAATCAAGCAGGAGTAGGGTTTTACCTCCATCGAGAGGGCCCGAACCTGGGTAAAAACATGGTGTCCCTTGTCTCCTGTTACCATCCGCCTAGACGCATAGTTCGGGACCCCCTACCCGAGATCTGCCGGTTTTGACACCGACATTGGTGCTTTCATTGAGAGTTCCTCTCTGCCGTCGCCATCAGGAAGGATGCCTCATCCCGTCTTTAAAGACGACACCGTTGCTAAGGGAGCTTTGGCTGTCGGCCAAACTCTCCGGCTAGGTGGTTTTCTTATGATCGCTTGTTCGGCTGCTGCGCCGACGAAGAGCTCTCAGGTCATTAAAAGCAATCTTCATGTCAGCTCGGAACTTGCCGAGCAGTTAGAACCAATGGAGCTCTCTTCCATAAACGAGCTCTTGGATCGCATCGCCGCCCTGGGAGTCGCTATGGATTATGACCAGATCGTGCCTAAACCCGATCTGAGAGAGATCAACTCTCCCTAGGTCACCCATCACGTTGCCGTGGTAGAGGGACAGTGCAGCGACCCTTCATCTATCTTAAGGACTAGCTACATCCGGATTCCCGATCCCTCCAAGCCGGATAACCACTGAGGGGAGGACATCACTCAAGTCCTGAACTTAGAGTCGGGCAACATGCTAGATTCATTGGACAACATCCAAAAATCCAAACTTTCGAGTTCGGAAAATCCTTGGCCTCTGAGTCTCAGATTGGGTGAGGTTTCGGATTTAATTCCACCCACCCACCCGAACATATGCGATCTATCCCAAATTAGGCAAAAGCCAGAAGAAACAGTACATCATTACTGGGCCAGACTCCTCCTGGTTATGAACAGGATCAAGGACTACCGCGAGGAAGACGCAATCTCATTCTTCTACAATAATTGCACGGACAAGGGAATCCTCAACGCCATAATTCGCCGTGATATTACACACTTCGCTGACTTGGCATCCATAGTACGAAAGTACTGTGCGATGGAAAGCGCCTGGAAAACCAAAATAAAATTTTGGGATAATCCGGCCCTGAATACAAACCCAGTCCGAAATAAAAGGGTGCATCATCGCCGGACACCCGAGTTAAACACCAAAAAGAAAAAACCCTCTACAGGACATGGAACCGTACTGGAAGGGTGGCTTAATGGACCCTGTAAAATTCACAGTATAGAGGGCGCCACACCAACTCACAGCCTTAGAGCATGTTGGATACTCCGGCAGGTGGCCAAAATTGGCGAAGATCTTCTAATTCCGGAGGCCACAGAAAAGCCACCCCAGAGACACCGGTACGGTATTAACAGTCTTCGAGACTTCCGCATCAAATAATATGCGAAAAAGAACACTCCGCAGCCTTGCCGAAGTCTACCTGTAGCAACAATAAACCCATGGAGTGACACGGCTATTACTTTCAATGCAAGTGATGAACCTAAATTCCGAACAGCCCGAGCACCAGCCGCATTGGTCCTCAGTCCAATAGTGGACGACTTTCGCCTTACCAAGGTACTCATTTACAAGGAAACCCTTCAAAAAATGGAAATAGACTGGAACCGCATTGAGCGAAGCAGCACAACCTAAAGAGGAATAATCCCTAGTCGGGAAGCGCACTGTACAGGAAAAATCACACTAGATGTGGTGTTCGGCACGCCGGATAATTACAGGTCCGAAGAGGTCATGTTCCAAGTGGCCCCGTTTAGTAGCGGATACCACGCTCTGCTAGGGCGGGAAGCGTTTACAATCTTCCAAGCAATACCCCATTCCGGGTACATGAAGCTCAAGATGCCCGGGCTGAATGGAATTATCACTCTCGCTAGTGATCTGGACATAGCACTCCACGCCGAAAATAAGACAGCCGCACTGGCCCTCGAGGCACACTATCCGAAGCCCTAGCGGCTGAGGAGCTGACTGCGCTGCGCTCCACGGTGAACAGGGACGATGTGATACTCGACAAAAGATCCAAGTCCACCTCGTTTAAACCAGCGAATGAAATAGTCAAATTCTAGGTCCATCCAACGGACCCAATAAAACAGCTTCCATCGGGGCACAATTAAACCCTGGTGTAGACGCCACACTACAAGAGTTCCTACGGGAGAACTGGGACATTTTCACCTGGCACCCTTCAGACATGCCAGGAATCCCACGCAGGCTGGCTGAACACAGCTTAAATATCCTAAAAGATTCAAACCCGTCAAACAGGCTCTCCGGTGTTTTTCCGAACCTAAGAGACAGACCATGGGAGAGGATCTAGCCAAGCTATTGGAGGCCGGATTCATCAGAGATATAAAACATTCGGACTGGCTAGCAAACCTGGTGATGGTACCAAAGAAGGACAAATCCTGGCGCCTGTGCGTTGATTTTAAAGACCTTAACAAGGCTTGCCCAAAGGATCCCTTCCCCCTACCCCGCATCGATCAAATTATCGACGCTACCGCAGGACACGATTCGTTGTGTTTCCTCGACGCATATTCCGGTTACCATCAAATCAAGATGGCAGAGTCCGACCAAGCCGCAACGGCATTCATCACACCATACGGCCCATTCTGCTTGAACACAATGCCCTTTGGGCTCAAAAATGCCGGCGCAACATATCAGCGCATGATTCAGACATGTCTGGCAAACCAGATCGGCAAAACAGTGGAGGCATACATGGATGACGTGGTCGTTAAAACAAGACATGTCAAAACTCTAGTAGACGACATGAGGCTCACATTTGATAACCTCCAAACATACGATATCAAGCTCAATCCGGAAAAATGCGTTTTCGGCGTTCCAGGCGGAAAGCTCTTGGGCTTCATTGTATCCGGTAGAGGAATTGAAGCAAATCCGGCCAAGATCTGAGCTCTGGCACAATTGGATATCCCAAAGGACCTCAAACAAATACAAAAACTAACCGGATGCGTGGCGGCTCTAAGACGCTTTCGCTTGGGAGAAAAGGCACTACCCCTTTACCGCCTTCTTCGGTGCACCGAACACTTCGAGTGGACGGACGTCGCCACGGCCGAACTCGACAAAATAAAAGCCGTATTGGCAACAAACCCAGTCCTGGCCGCGCCAAACATTGGCGAACCAATGCTATTGTACATTGCAGCAACCCATCAGGTTGTAAGCACAGTGCTCGTCGTCGAACGAGAAACGGACGGACACAAATTCCCCCTTGAAAAGCCGGTCTATTATGTGTCCACTGTCCTCACTCCGTGCAAATCACGGTACCCGCATTATCAAAAGATTGCGTACGCGGTATTCATGGCATCCCGGAAGCTGCAACACTACTTTCAAGAGTGTTCAATAACAGTAGCCTCGGAAGTACCACTTAACGATATTATAAACAACCGCGACGCGACGGGCCGGATTGCAAAACGGGCCATTGAGCTCCTCCTGTTCGACACAACTTATAAGCCACGGTGAGCTATCAAGTCGCAAGTTTTGACCGACTTCGTCGCAGAATGGACGGAGGCCGAACTCCCTAAAGAGTACGGCACATATTCAAACTGGATCATGCATTTCAACGGATCCAAAATGTTGGCCGATCTAGGGGCTGGCGTCGTTTTGACGTCCCCCACAGGAGATACAGTTCAATACGTACTCCAGATTATGTTCACAGACTCCAACAATGCAGCTGAATATGAGGCCCTTTTACACGGTCTTCGGATGGCAGTATCCATGGGTATTCAACGCCTAGAGGTGCGCGGGGATTCGAATATCGTGATATCCCAAATAAATGGAGACTTTGATGCCAAGGATCCAAAAATGGCAGCTTACCGCAACACCGTCTTAAAAATGTCAGCTCGGTTCGAAGGGCTCGAATTTCACCATATAGCCCAGGAAAATAATCACGCGGCAGATGTCCTGGCACGCTGTCGGTGTCAAAACCGGCGGATCTCGGGTAGGGGGTCCCGAACTGTGCGTCAAGGTCGGATGGTAACAGGAGACAAGGGACACTTTATTTTACCCAGGTTCGGGCCCTCTCGATGGAGGTAAAACCCTACTCCTGCTAGATTAATATTGATGATATGGGTAGTACAAGAGTAGATCTACCACGAGATCAAGGAGGCTAAACCCTAGAAGCTAGCCTATGGTATGATTGTGTATGATGATGGTTGTCCTACGGACTACAACCCTCCGGTTTATATAGACACCGGATAGGGTTAGGGTTACACAGAGTCGGTTACAATGGTAGGAGATCTTGAATATCCGCATGCCTAGCTTGCCTTCCACGCCAAGGAATGATCCTTCCGGACACGGGACGAAGTCTTCAATCTTGTATCTTCATAGTCCTGGAGTCCGGCTGAAGATATAGTCCGGCTATCCGAACACCCCCTAATCCAGGACTCCCTCAGTAGCCCCCGAACCAGGCTTCAATGACGATGAGTCCGGCGCACAGATTGTCTTCGGCATTGCAAGGCGGGTTCTCCTTCTAACTTTGTGTACCTGCGGGTATAACGTCCGATTTTTATAATGCAGCGCTCCTTGGCCTTCACGCCCAATAATGGCCGCCTTCCACGTGTCAAACGAATGCAAAAAGTTGGGGTAGTTTTACATCCAAGCCCCTAGACGTATAAACGAGCCGCCTAATTAACAGGATGAGGATTCAGATCCAAACCACACCTTCCCCTTCTGCGAGAAATCATCAGAGCGTCTCCAGCAAAGATCGATTCTAACATGGCCAGCCGCCGTAGCTCCTCCTCTCGCCCTTCCAGTCCTATCCCTGGAGACTGGGAGAGTTGTTCCATCCCGCATAGCAAATTAGTGTCTCTCCAAGCCAAGGGATTTCTCCCTCAAGCCTATATGGTCTCGGTCCAAGCCGGACTCTGCACTTATCAAGGCGGAAAACAAGCGGAGAACTCACCTAGTCCCTCTAAAGGGGAGCGGGTGTGCCTGGTCCCTTATCTAATAAGGGGACTGGGATTTCCAATTCATCCCTTTCTCCGCGGGCTTCTGGAGTTCTATGGCCTCCAGCTGCACCACCTTACGCCCGGCTCCGTGTTACACATCGCGGGCTTCGTTGCTCTTTGCGAGCTATTTTTAGGCGTCGAGGCTCATTTCGCGCTGTGGAAGAAGATATTCTGCCTAGTGCCCCGTTCCCAAGAGGGGTGCATATATCAAGTGGGCGGAGCCGAAGTATGGCGCATCGCTGGGACCGGATATCCGTCGGGAACCCCGAAGAAGGCATCCGAGGACTGGCCTTCAGAATGGTTTTACATAGACGACGTCCCCCTGCCGGACCCTATCCGGGCCGGTCTCCCTGAGTTTAACAACGCTTCACTGAAGAAACGCCTGAGCTGGCGCCCTCGGAGCACTACAACAAAAACCGCCGGTAGAGACGCCCAATTACATAGCTTGTGACGCGTTATTTCATCTCTAGGCAATTGTAGAGTCGTTTTAGTAAAGCGTCCTTCGAGCGTCTCCACACGGACCGTCTCAAAACATGTAGACACGCTTGTTGGGCGTGTCTACATGGCATGAGACGCTACATAGGGACGCTGAAAAGCGTGTCTACATGACTAAAGCTATATAGGTACCGTATGAAATGTGTCTAAGCAGAGATGTTCTACTACACATGATCGTACAACGTCTCATACACTTCTGTATTTCATCATTTTGAATTCAATTGTTTTATGATGGTACTGCTACATATGCCAATCAACCAATAATGTAGTTATGAAGGCATCCTTCAATATCAGATCGCATTTGCAATCATCGTATTCTCACACTTAACTAAGAACAATTCTCATTATCACAGTCGCAAAACAAGTAGCAAAATGCAAGCCATTGCAGCTATTTTCATCATAAAGAGCATTGATAGTTTACAAGTAAACTGTACGTTCATACAATAATGTGTATGTAACTACAAAATAAACTTCTAATTCTAACTATATGGAAGCTTAAACCTATATAAGAAAAATTGGAAATTCTCAGTTGAAATCTTTCTACAAACTCGATTGCTAGTTTGGTACATCAGCTTCATGGCTTTCACAGGTTTTATGGATATGGCTTCTAGAAAAACAGTGAAGATTTCCCTTGCACATTCTTTTTCAAGATTATTTCCCATAGAAAACCTATTATAATATGTCCATATCATTAGCCTTGTCCCCTGAATCCTGCAATAAAACCACATTAGCATCAGAAAAGGGGAAGGGAAATATAGAGAAGCAGAGCTAGATAATTTTAAATAAGAAATATACGTTGATTTCACCAAGAACAGTTTATATCATTATATGTGTTTCTTCTATATAGAACTAAGATTTCTTAGGATTTACTGGTTATGCTTGTTGACACTAGTAATTTTCAGTCCAATAGAAACTCTACACCAGTGAGGATGACACAGAAAACAAGTTTCAGCCAACTAATCATTGTCTGTCAAATAGATGACGACTACAATGTTGTCAACCATCTATTTTAGAGAAAAGGTTATGCATAAATTAAATACCTTGTATTGATCCCACATTGATTGCTTCATATAAACATGTGTTCTTTTCATTTGCAGAAGATCAATTGCTGAACATTTCCATAGTGTTAAATCCTTCAATATTTGCAAACAACAAGAAAACATTGTCTCTTATGATAGTGTCAATGAAATATAAAGTTCACCAAAGAGAAATCACAGTGACGTTGGGTTATAGCCCACATCCATTTAACAATATTATAATATGTATAACATTGACCAGTTAATGTGCGGACAGAAAAAATTACTATGTTGTCTGGTTATAGCCCTCATCAATTGGTATGATTATAATCTGTATAAAATTGACCAGCTAAACTGTATTTTTTAGGGTATACCAGCTAAACTGCTGTCAGAAATAAATCACAATACTCTGTTTGGTTATAGCCCACATAAATTTGTCAGAATTATAATCTGTTGTCATGTATAAAGGTATCGCAGAGAAACGTTGATCACCTGAACTTACTACTGAATCTACAGCCTTTGGATACACTCTAGGAGATATCAGAAGTACATTATACTCTTACATGGCATAGTAACAAAATAAACCTACCACCATTGACCGTTGAGCAAAACAGGTGAACAATGGTACGAGTTATACTGTATGCAGAAGTATTAATATTCTTCCTCGAAATAGGTTTTCGCCCCGCATTATAAATAAAGCGACAAGCATTAATATTCTCGTACTAGATCCATCCTGACCTGTACAAAAACATGAATTCTATCATTCATTCTGATACATAACAAGGGGAACTCGTCCAACGCCCAGAATTAGAGCTCTTAGCATCAAATCGCTCATAGCAGTTGTACTGATTGAAGAAGGCGAGGAATACTTGGGGGCAGAAACAAACTAACATTATAAAAAATTGATTGAACAAAGGGTCGCGAAGTACCAGGTGCCTTCCATTGGAGAGGATGGACTCACGGCTGCACCTCTGCATCGCCTTGAACATCTAGCCTGCCAGCGCAGGAAGGAATCGATCTATCGGCGGCATCTTCCGAAGGGAGCAGGGGGAACTTGGGTTGGCAGCGTGCCGCATCACCCAGATGTCTGGCGTCCAGGAAGTGTCAACGTCGGAAGTTAGCCAGCCTAGCCGCCGGGAGCCATGGATGCGGCGCCAGGAGCCATGGACGCGCCGCCGGGAGCCGTCGGAAGTTAGCCGATCTGGGGGGATCGATGCAATTTTTTTTCTGTTTCTTTGAGGGTTAGGGATACGGCAGTTGTGTGTGACAGGGAGGAATACGTGGGGGTACGTGGTTTTCTAGTGGGTTGGGCCAAAGGATGAGATTGAGAGTTTGAGACGCCATCGTTTTCGTCTCAAGTGACGTCCCAAATATAATTTGTAATTGCCGTATTTATTTTTTATTTGCAAGTTTGCGTCGCACCCTTGAACGTCTTAAAGAAACGTCTCTACGTGTCATACGACCTACGATGTTGAGACGTAGTATAAAGCGTCTACAATTAAACGTCCTTACACGACCTTTTTGTTGTAGAGCTCTCAGAGAGAGAATGACAGAGACGTCCTTTACTTAATGGGTCGGATTAAGCTACTGGCTCATTCCGGACTAACCATGATTAAAGTCATGGCCATATGCATTATGCGGGGGGTGCAGCCGCTCCAATACAGAAGCCACCCCATGTGGGATTTCAACGGGGAAGATGACGCCACCCGTTACGGCCGTAAAGGGCCGTACTCGCCTGCCGCTCTAATGAAGATCTTATCATCTTTATACAAGGGAGAAGAAGAGGAATTCCTCCGCGTTGACCCGCAGGGCGGATTTTCCATGTATAGTCCTCCGAATTGGGTAAGCAGACAGTCGTGCTTCCCTGTTCATTTTACATTCCCATGATTAAATAGGCAGTCTAACGACTTCAACGCAGGACCTGCGCCAGGAGGTAAAAAACATAAACAGCCGTCCTACACAGCCAGAGGACCCAGAATGGTCCCTCGATCCGGACTCCGAAGAGGATCCGGACTTAGCGGTGGAGTTTATCGACGGAGTGTTTTATCAGCTAAGCAAGGACGATACCTTGGTAGCTATTATAGCTGATTACCCAGGGTTAATCCCGGCCTCCCAGGTGACAAATACCGGAGCTTTACCCCCTTAAGAGGGGTTCCGTTTTCACGGGTTTGGTTGTTCTGACAGCAACCATGCTTTGTAGGGGAGATTCCCGAGGCGGGAAGCCGACCCCGCTGCAGCTAGCCAGCGGGGGGCCGCAGGGCCCCGTGGGGCAAAAAGGAACGTAGTCCGGACTGAGGTGCCAGAGCAAAGGTATGGCGTACCCTTTCTTTTCCCTGGTGTTTTACTCCTCCAGGATATATTAACATTTGCGCTATCTTCAGGACGAAGAGACCTCGCCGGACTATATCCGGAGAGGTTGCCAATCGCGCCTCCACCAGCCAGACTCCAACGCCCGGCCCGGAAGCGGAGGCCCGCGCAAGGCACGCACCGGACGCTCCTCCATCAGCTGATGCGGACAGGCTATCTGCCACCCATTCCGAGGTGAAGAGTGCCATGAACCACAGGCGTCGCCGGACAGTTCTTCGCGACGCTTGTTTCTGCCAGGAGGCTTTAAATGCCTTCAATTCAGGAGACGCGTACCTCCGTGCTGCTCAAAATGGTTTAGCCAGAGCCACAGAGCAGTATGTAAAAGACATACGGGTAAGAAAATTTTGGTAAATATAGATATGCCAGTAGCCCCCGAGACTTGAAGCAGTGGAAATAACTGATTCGAGAATCAAATAACATGTAGTTTCTTACCGAGAAGAACACTGCGCTGTCCCAGGAGCTGGAAAGGTGCAGGGCCCAACTAGAGGCCGCACTAACGGCAGCAGGGGGGTCTAAAGAGACCCCAGCAGGTAAACAATACACAAAAATATTTAGTATTGTGCAGATTTAATTGCCAATCTGACAAATGGTATTGCAGATGGTGCTGGACTCGATCCAGACAGGCAACAGCTTCCACGCCGGTTAAAGGCTGGTGAAAGCGTGCTAACAAAGGTGAGGCGGGAGAAGAATGATCGCCAGGATGCCAACACCAGGCTGGATGTTGAACAAAAAGATGTTCGTGGCCAGCTGTCGGACTCCAATAAGGAGAATCAGCGACTTCGACACGACATTTTTAGTAAGTGCTTAAGCGAACTCTTGAAAAAGGAGTTCGGCGAGGAAGACGACTAACAGAGTTATGTCTGTAGGTATGCTGACAGGTCGTCCTGCAGAGGAGATGCTCGGTTCAACGGGCGATCTTCTTCCCGAACTCTCGCAACTGCACGAACGAGTTCGGCAGGCGATGCGAGGTATTGCCCAAGCCTTGTGGCCTGCCCACTCCATACCCGAGGGCCTTGGAGAACTTGCGGAGAAGTTGAAGGGAGCTCGGCGGCGCTTCCGGTTATGGAAGATATCGGCCTGCCGCCAGGGCGCTAGGGAGGCCTGGGCCATGGTGAAGACCCGCTTTACGAAGTCTGACCCCAATCACATGGCCGAGGTCGGACCGGTGGGGCCTGACGAGAAGGAGATCCCTGTGAGCTTAGTGTATGGCCAGGTAGAATTGGCCGCAAAGTATTCCCAGCAGGACTGTAAATTAGACAGCCTGCTAGATGGTATAGAGGAGGAATACAATCAGTCAAGATGACTATGTAATTTATAATTGACATGTGTAATGCCTTCTAGCCGGATTGTAGATCGTTTGTCGTTGCCGACCTTTTCCCTTCGATCTCGGGACGTGACGGTCCGGAGTGTGTCCGAATACCATAACGGTTATATAAGAACCAAGGTATGCATGGAGACCAGGCGTAGGGGTCATTAGTGCTTTATCAGACAAGTGCCCAACTAGTTATGTTATATTACATGTTTAGTAAGAAACATCTTCTAGAGAGAATAGTTCCGTTAAGGGTTCCTTTCGCTGGGGTGGCGTGCCCTGAAGTGCACGTCCGGACTGCAAATGCAGGAAAACAGCTGGGGGCATGTATAAGTAAAAAAGGTTCATCTTTAGTTCACCGACCGAATATTCCCTTAAGAACGCTAGCTTTCGGCTTCACCCAGTCTGAGGTACACATCCGGCTTATCCGGCAGTAGCAATCACAGAGGTGCTCCCTTTACCGCCTAGCCGAACAATCGGGAATGTAGGGGTAAGCACAAGAGCCAGGCAACCCAGCTTGGCCAAAACTTAAGTCATATCGATGCATATAATGGTGAAGAAAAGGTGCATGCGGAAGTCTGACGCATGTGTTGGGCGTGAAACCCATATAAACAAGCTTCTGTTAAAGAAGCCCCTAGGTTTAAGGAGCGCGGGTAGCGCGTCACATGATGAGCATTTAAGGGCTATAAAAGGAAAGAGTGAGAGGAGACAAAACAGAAAAAAATATATATAAATGGACAGAGGAAGGAGACAAACCCAGAGTCCGGCGCTAGGCATAGAATCTTCGGAGACGTGCGGCGTTCCATGGGTTCGGCTCGAGTCGGTTATCCGACGCATCTCGCAGGCGGTACGCTCCACCAGTCAGGACTTGGTCAATTATGAAGGTACCTTCCCATTTGGGCTTGAGTTTGTCCTTTTTCTTATCCGGCAGGCGTAGAACTAGTTCGCCAACGTTGTAATTTTTGGCCCATAGTTCTCTGCTTTGATATCTTCGAGCCTGCTATTGATAAAATGCGGAACGGGCTTTAGCCACGTCGCGCTCCTCCTCTAAGGCGTCCAGGTTGTCCTGCCGATCAAGCTCGGCTTCTCTTTCTTCGTACATGCGCACTCGAGGTGAGTCATGAATTATGTCGCAGGGCAGAACTGCCTCTGTGCCGTACACCATAAAGAATGGTGTGAATCCGGTGGTACGATTCGGCGTGGTTCGCAGCCCCCAGAGTACGGAGTCGAGCTCCTCCACCCAGTGCGTATTAGATTCCTTGAGGGACCGCACTAGTCTGGGTTTAATGCCGCTCATGTTGAGACCATTTGCACGTTCGACCTGACCGTTAGTTTGTGGGTGATAGACAGAAGCATAGTCGAGCTTAATGCCCATGTTTTTGCACCACAGCTTTACTTCGTCGGAGGTGAAGTTTGTGCCGTTATCGGTGATGATGCTGTGAGGGACACCGTAACGGTGTATGACCCCGGATATGAAGTCTATCACAGGTCCGGATTCGGCCGTCTTAACAGGCTTGGCTTCTATCCATTTGGTGAATTTATCCACCATGACCAATAAGTATTTTTTCTTGTGGGTTCCACCTTTAAGGGGTCCCACCATATCAAGCCCCCAGACCGAAAAAGGCCAAGTGATGGGGATAGTTCAGAGGGCATTGGGCAGCATATGGCTATGGTTTGCAAAGAGCTGGCAACCGACGCATCATTTGACTAAGTCATGAGCGTCTGCTCAGGCCGTCGGCCAATAAAAGCCCGTACGGAAAGCCTTGCTTACAAGGGACCGAGCTGCGCCGTGATGGCCACCGAGTCTGGCATGAATTTCAGCCAACAAACTCCGCCCTTCCTCTTCGGAGATACATCTTTGAAGGACTCCTGTAGTGCTTTTCTTATATAGCTCTCCCTCATGGACTTTATAGGATTTAGATCGCCGCACTATGCAGCGTGCCTCGTTTTGGTCCTCTGGGAGTTCCTGCCTAGTAAGGTAGGCTAGGAATGGTTCTGTCCACGGGGTGATGACCGCCATTATTACGTGGGCTGAAGGTGTGATTTCGGTGGCAGGGCCTCCGATTATGTCGGATTGTTCGGCGTCGGGTTGTGCGGTTGCGTCCGGACTGTTATCCGAGGGTTCCCCCTCCCATGCTACAGATGGCTTGAATAATCTTTCTAAGAAGATGCTGTGGGGTACTGCATCTCGTTTTGCTCCGATGCGTGCCAGGACGTCCGCTGCCTGATTATTTTCTCGGGCTATATGGTGAAACTCCAGTCCCTCGAATCGAACTGACATTTTTAGGACGGCATTGTGATAAGCTACCATTTTTGGGTCTTTGGCGTCGAAGTCGCCATTTATTTGGGATTGCGCGAGGTTTGAGTCCCCGCGTACTTCCAGGCGTTGAATGCCCATGGATACTGCCATCCGGAGACCATGTAGAAGGGCCTCGTATTCGGCTGCATTGTTGGAGTCCGTGTACATAATTTGGAGTACATATTGGACTGTGTCTCCTGTAGGGGACGTCAAAACGACGCCAGCCACCAGTCCGGCCAACATTTTGGAGCCGTCGAAATGCATGATCTAGTTTGAATATGTGCCGTACTCTTTAGGGAGTTCGGCCTCTGTCCATTCGGCGATGAAGTCGGCTAGGACTTGCGATTTAATGGCTCGCCGTGGTTTGTAGGTTATGTCGAACGGGAGGAGCTCTATGGCAAATTTTGCTATCCGGCCCGTTGCATCGCGGTTGTTGATAATATCATTGAGTGGTACTTCCGAGGCTACTGTTATAGAACACTCTTGAAAGTAGTGTCGTAGCTTCCGGGATGCCATAAACACCGCGTATGCAATCTTTTGGTAATGCGGGTACCGAGATTTGCATGGTGTGAGGACAGTGGACACGTAGTAGACCGGCCTTTGAAGGGGGAGTTTGTGTCCGTTCGTTGCCCACTCGACGACGAGTACTGCGCTAACAACTTGATGAGTTGCGGCGATGTACAATAGCATGGGTTTGCCAGTGTTCGGCGCGGCCAGGACTGGGTTTGTTGCCAAGATGGCCTTTATTTCCTCGAGTCCGGCCGTGGCAGCGTCTGTCCACTCGAAGTGTTCGGTGCGCTTGAGGAGGCGGTAAAGGGGCAATGCCTTTTCTCCCAGGCGGGAGATAAAGCGGCTTAAAGCCGCCACGCATCCGGTGAGTTTTTGTATTTGTTTGAGGTCTTTTGGGACATCCAATTGTGACAAAGCTCGGATTTTAGCTGGATTTGCTTCAATTCCTCTACCGGATGCAATGAAGCCCAGGAGCTTTCCAGCTGGAACGCCGAAAACGCATTTTTCCGGAATGAGCTTAATGTCGTATTTTCGGAGGTTGTCGAATGTAAGCCTCAAGTCGTCTACTAGAGATTCGACATGTCTTGATCTAACGACCACATCGTCTACATACGCCTCCACTGTTTTGCCGATCTGGTTTGCCAGGCATGTTTGAATCATGCGCTGATATGTTGCGCTGGCGTTTTTTAGCCCAAAGGGCATTGTGTTGAATGCTATTGCGGCTTGGTCTGATTCTGCCATCTTGATTTGATGGTAACCGGAGTATGCGTCGTGGAAGCACAGCGAATCGTGTCCTGCAGTGGCATCGGTGATTTGATCTATTCGAGGGAGGGGGAAGGGATCCTTTGGGCAAGCCTTATTAAGGTCTTTGAAATCGACACACAGGCGCTAGGATTTGTCCTTCTTTGGTACCATCACCAGGTTTGCTAGCCAGTCCAGGTGTTTTATGTCTCTAATGAATTCGGCCTCCAATAACTTGGCTAGCTCCTCTCCCATAGCCTGTCTCTTTGGTTCGGAGAAACGCCGAAGGGCTTGTTTGACAGGTTTGAATCCTTTCTGGATATTTAGGCTGTGTTCGGCCAACCTGCGTGGGATTCCTGGCATGTCTGAAGGGAGCCAAGCGAAAATGTCCCAGTTCTCTCGTAGGAACTCTCGCAGTGCGGCGCCTACATCAGGGTTCAGTCCTACCCCGATGGAGGCTGTTTTATTGGGGTCCGTTGGGTGGACCTGGAATTTGACTATTTCGTCCGCTGGTTTGAAGGATGTGGATTTGGATCTCTTATCGAGTATCACATCATCCCTATTGACCGTGGATCGCAGCACAGTCAGTTCTTCGGCCGCTAAGGTTTCGGATAGTGCCTCGAGGGCCAATGCGGCTGTCTTGTTCTCGGCGCGGAGTGCTATGTCCGGATCACTAGCGAGAGTGATAATTCCGTTTGGCCTAGGCATCTTAAGCTTCATGTACCCGTAATGGGGTATAGCTTGGAAAACTGTGAAAGCCTCCCGTCCTAGTATAGCGTGATATCCGCTTTTGAACGGGGCCACCTGGAACGTGATCTGTTCGGACCTGTAATTATCCGGCGTGCCGAATACCACATCTAGTGTGATCTTTCCGGTGCAGCACGCTTCCTAACTGGGGATTATTCCTCTAAAGGTTGTGCTGCTTCGCTCAATGCGGTTCCAGTCTATTTCCATCTTTTGGAGGGTTTCCTCATAAATGAGGTTCAATCCGCTGCCTCCGTCCATGAGTACCTTTGCGAGGCGACAGCCGTCCACTATGGTACTAAGGACCAATGCGGCTGGTGCTCTAGCTGTTTGAAATTTAGGTTCGTCACTCGCGTTGAAGGTGATAGCAGTATTACTCCATGGGTTTATTGTCGCTACTTGATAGACTTCAGTGAGGCTGCGGAGTGTTCTTTTTCGCATGTTATTTGATGCGAAAGTCTCAAAGACTGTGAGAATGGAACTGAAATTCTCGGGTTGGTTTCCTTCGACCTCTGTAATTAGGAGGTCCTCGCCAATTTTGGCCACCTGCCGGAGTATCCAACATGCCCTGAGGCTATGAGTTGGGGTGGCGTCCTCTGCACTGTGAATCTTGCAGGGTCCATCTAGACACTTTTCTAGTATGGTTCCATGCCCTCTGACGGGTTTTGATTTTTTGGTATTTAGTCCGGGCGCCTTACTGTGGTGCGCCCTCTTAATTCGGACGGGATTGCTATTCAAGGCCGGATTATCCCAAAATTTTATTTCGGTTTTCCAAGCACTTTCCATCGCACAGTATTTTTGTACTATGGACGCCAAGTCAGCAAAGCGTGTAATATTACGATGACTTACGGCATTGAGTATTCCCTTGTCTGTGCAGTTACTGCAAAAGATTGAAATTGCGTCTCCCTCGGGGCAGTCCTTTATCCTGTTCATAACCAGGAGGAATCTGGCCCAGTAATGATGTACTGTTTCTTTGGGCATTTGCCTGGTTTGGGAAAGATCGCTTAAGATCGGGCGGGCGGGTGTCGTTGAATCTGAGACCTCGCCTAGTTTGTTGTTCGAAGGCCGAAGAACTTCCGAATTCTGAGATCCAGAGTCTTGGATGTTATCCGATTTGCCTGATTTTAAGCTCAGGTCTTGGGTTGTATCCTCTCCTCCGCGGATATCCGGCATGGAGGGTTCGGGGATTCGGACGTAGCTAGTCCTTAAGATAGATGAAGGGTCGTCGCATTGTGTCTCCACCACAGCAACGTGGTGGGTGACTTGGGGAGAGTTAATTTCTCTTAGATCGGGTTTAAGCCCAACCTGGTCGTAATTTGTAGCGACACCCAGTGCGGCAATGCGATCCAGGAGCTCGTTTACAGAAGAGAGCTCCATCGGATCCAATTGCTCGGCGAGTTCTGAGCCGAGGTGGAGGTTGCTTTCGATGACCCGGGAGGTCACCGTCGGCGCAACAGCCGAACAGGCGGTTGCGAGAAACCACCTAGCCGGAGAGTTTGGCCGACAACCAAGGCTCCTTTTGTAATGGCGCCGTCTTTAAAGACGGGAAGAGGCATCCTTCCTGATCGCGATGGCACAGAGGAACTCTCAATGAAAGCACCAATGTCGGTGTCAAAACCGGCGGATCTCGGGTAGGGGGTCCCGAACTTTATTTTACCCAGGTTTGGGCCCTCTCGATGGAGGTAAAACCCTACTCCTGCTAGATTAATATTGATGATATGGGTAGTACAAGAGTATCTCTATCACGAGATCAAGGAGGCTAAACCCTAGAAGCTAGCCTATGGTATGGTTGTGTATGATGATGGTTGTCCTACGGACTACAACCCTCCGGTTTATATAGACACTGGATAGGGTTAGGGTTACACAGAGTCGGTTACAATGGTAGGAGATCTTGAATATCCGCACGCCTAGCTTGCCTTCCACGCCAAGGAAAGATCCTTCCGGATACGGGACGAAGTCTTCAATCTTGTATCTTCATAGTCCTGGAGTCCGGCTGAAGATATAGTCCAGCTATCCGAACACCGCCTAATCCAGGACTCCCTCACACGCATCAGCGCAAAACGTGATGAAGTCCCCCCGAGATCTTGTTGGAAAGGCTATTCAAGCCATCCGTAGCATGGGAAGGGGAACCAGGCAATAACAGCCCGGACCCAACCGCACTGCCCGATACCGAACAATCTGACATAATTGGAGGATCTGCCAATGAAATCTCACCTTCAGCCCACGTAATAATGGTCGTCATCGCCCCATGGACAGAACCTTTCCTAGCCTACCTTACTAGGCAGGAACTCCCCGAGGACCAAAACGAGGCACGCTGCATAGTGCGGCGATCTAAAGCCTACAAAGTCCATGAGGGAGAGCTTTATAAGAAAAGCACTACCCGAGTCCTTCAAAGGTTCATCTCCGAAGAGGAAGGGCGGAACCTTCTAGCTGAAATTCATGCCGGACTCGGTGGTCATCACGCCGCAGCTCGGTCCCATGTAAGCAAGGCCTTCCGTACAGGCTTTTATTGGCCGACGGCCCGGGCAGACGCCCAGGACTTAGTCCAACGATGCATCGATTGCCAGATTTTTGCAAACCAAAGCCATATGCCACCCACAGCCCTCCAAACTATCCCCATCACTTGGCCCTTCGTGGTCTGGGGGCTTGACATGGTTGGACCCCTTAAAGGCGAAACCCACAAGAAAAAATACTTACTGGTCATGGTGGATAAGTTCACCAAATGGATAGAAGCCAAGCCTGTTAAGACAGCCGAATACGGACCAGTGATAGACTTTATATCTGGGGTTGTACACCGTTACGGCGTCCCCCACAGCATCATCGCTGACAACGGCACGAACTTTACAGCCGACAAGGTAAAACTCTGGTGCAAAAACAGGGCATCAAGCTCGATTATGCTTCCGTCTATCACCCACAAACTAACGGCCAGGTCGAACGTGAAAATGGTCTTATCATGAGCGGCATCAAACCCAGATTAGTGCGGTCCCTCAAGGAACCTAACACGCACTGGGTATAGGAGCTCGAATCCGTACTCCGGGGGCTGTGGACCACGCCGAATCGCACCACCGTATACACACCATTCTTCATGGTGTACGGCGCAGAGGCAGTTTTGCCTTGCGACATAACTCATGACTCACCTCGAGTGCGCATGTACAAAGAAAGAGAAGACGAGCTCGATCGACAGGACAGTTTGGACGCCTTGGAGGAGGAGCGTGACGTGTCAAAAGCCCGTTCCGCATTCTATCAACAGTAGGCTCGAAGATACCAAAGCAGAGAAGTACGGGCCAAAAATTACAACGTTGGCGAATTAGTTCTACGCCTGCCGGACAAGAAAAAGGACAAACTCAAGCCCAAGTGGGAAGGTCCCTTCATAATTGACCAAGTCCTGACTGGTGGAGCGTACCGCCTGCGAGATGCATTGGATAACCGACTCAAGCCGAACCCATGGAACGCAGCCCGTCTCCAAAGATTCTATGCCTAGCGCCGGACTCTGTGTTCATCTCCTTCCTCTGTCCATTTTTTATATACTGTCTGTCTTACATTTCTCTCCTTCTCCCCTCCCTTTCTTTTATAGCCTTTAAAGGCTCATCAAACGACGTGCTATCCGCACTCATTGGGGGCTTCTTTTAACAGAAGCTTATTTATACGGGCTTTATGCCCAACACATGTGTCACACTTCCGCATGTACCTTTTATTTCACCATTATATGCATCGATATGACTTAAGTTTTGGCCAAGCTGGGTTGCCTGGCTCCTGTGCTTACCCCTACGTTCCCGATTGTTCAGCTAGGTGGTAAAGGGATCACCTCTGCGATTGTTACTGTCGAGTCAGCCGGATGTGTACCTCAGACTGGGTGAAGCCGAAAGCTAGCGTTCTTAAGGGAATATTCGATCGGTGAACTAGAAGATGATGTTTTCACTTATTGATTTATGCACCCCCAGATGCTTTTTCCTGCGTCTTTTTCGCAGAATGGACATGCACTTTAGGGCATGCCTCCCAGGGAAAGGAACCCTTAACGGAACTATTCTCCCTGGAAGATGTTTCTTACTAACCATGTAATATAACATAACTAGTTGGGCACTTGTCTGTTCAAGCACTAATGACCCCTACGCCTGGTGTCCATGCATACCCTAGTTCTTATCTAACCGCGAGGGTATTCTGACACACTCCGGACCGTTAGGTCCCGAGGTTGAAGCGAAAAGGTCGGCCATGACAAACGATCTACAATCCGGCTAGAAGGCATTACAAATGTCAATTAAAATTACATAGTCATTCTGACTGATTGTATTCCTCTTCAATACCATCTAACATGCTGTCTAGTTTATATTCCTGCTGGGAATACTTTGCGGCCAATTCTACTTGGCCGTATACTAAGCTTATAGGGATCTCCTTCCCATCAGGCCCCACAGGTCCGTCCTCGGCCATGTGGTTGGGGTCAGCCTTCATGTACCGCATCTTCACCATGGCCCAGGCCTCCCAAGCGCCTTGACGGCGGGCCGATATCTTTCACAATCGGAAGCGCCGCCGCGCTCCCTTCAGCTTCTCTGCAAGCTCTCCAAGGCCTTTGGGCATGGAGATGGATGGCCACAAGGCCTGGGCGATGCCTTGCATCACCTGCCGAACTCGCTCATACAGTTGCGAGAGCTCGGGAAGAAGGTCACCCGTAGAACCGGTCATCTCCTCTGCAGGACGACCTGTTAGCACACCTACAGACATTACTCTGTTAGTCGACTTCCTCGCTGAACTCTTTTTTTTCAAAGGTTCGTTTAAGAACTTACTAAATATGTCGCGCCGAAGCCGCTGATTCTCCTTAGCGGAGTCCGACAGCTGGGCACGAACATCTTTCAGTTCAACGCCCAGCTTGGTGTTGGCATCTTGGAGATCATTCTTCTCCCGCCTCACCTTTGTTAGCACGCTCTCACCAGCCTTTAACTGGCGTAGGAGTTGTTGCTTTTCCGGATCTAATCCGGCGCCATCTGCAATTTCATTTGTCAGATATGCACACACACTGCACTTCACAAAATACTTATCTTTTTGAAGTATATATTACTAACGGGGGTCTCCTTGGGCTCCCCTGTCGCGGCTAGTGCGGCCTCAAGTTGGGCTTTGCACTCTTCTAGCTCCTGGGACAGTTGGGTATTCTTTTCCGCAAGACCCTGCATTATTAAATGATCCTTAAATCAGTTCTTCCAACTGTTTCAAGTCTCGGGGGCTACTGATATATATAACCATTAAAATTTTCTCACCCGTATGTCTTTTACATATTGCTCCGTGGCTTTGGCTAGACCATTTTGAGCGGCACGGAGGTACGCATCTCCCGAATTGAAGGCATCCAACGCCTCTTGGGAGAAACAAGCATCGCGAAGAACTGTCCGGCGACGCCTGTGGTTCATGGCACTCTCCACCTCGGAATTGGTGGCAGACAGCCTGTCCGGATCCTTTGTTGGAAGGGCGTCCGGTGCGCGCCTCGTGTTCGCCTCCGCCTCCGGACCAGGCTTTGGAGCCTGGCTAGTGGAGGCATGATTAGCAGCCTCTCCAGATATAGTCCGGCGAGGTCTCTTTGTCCTGAAGAGAGCACGAGTGTTAATATGCCTTGAAAGAATAACACCTGGGAATAAGAGGGCGCGCTATACCTTTGCGCCGGCGTCTCGGTCCGGGCTGAACTTCTTTTCTGCCCACGGGGCCCTGCTGCCCCTCGTTGGCTTGTCGCCGCAGGCTCGGCCTCCCGTCTCAAAAACCTCCCCTGCAAAACACGGTTGTAATCAGGAAACTGAAAACACGCGAGGGTGGATCCCTTTTCGAGGTGCTGGGACTTCGGTCTCAGTTACCTGGGAGGCCGGGATTAGCCCTGGGTAATCGGCCGTAATGGCCTCCAAGGCGTTGTCCTTGCTCAATTGATGGAACACTCCATCAATCAGCTCCATAGATAAGTCCGGATCCTCTTGGGAGGCCGGGTCGAGGGACCGTCCCGGATCCTCGGGTTGTGAAGGGGGACTGTTTATTTCTTTAACAGCCTGGCGCAGTTCCTGCGTTGAAGTCGTTAGACTATATACTTAAGCGACGGGAATGCAAAACGGATGGGCAAGTAAAAGTATCCACTTACCCAACTCGGAGGATTGTACATAGTAAATCCACCCTGTGGGTTGACGCGCAAAAATTCCTCTTCTTCTCCCTTGTACAAAGCGGGCAAGATATTTATTAGAGTGGGAGCCGAGTCCGGCCCCTTACGGCCATGACGGGTGGCGTCGTCCTCCCCGTTGAAATCCCACATGGGGTGGCCTCTATACTGAAGCGGCTGCACCCCCGCATGATGCATGCGGCCATGACTCCGATCATGTTTAGTCCGGAATGAGCTAATAATCTTATCTGGCCCATCAGGTAAAGGACGTCCTTGTCACTTTCCCTCTAAGGTCTCCGTGGACGCCAGCTTAGGCGCTTCTTCAGGGGAGCAGTGTCGAACTCAGGGAGGCCGATCCAAACAGGATCCGGCAACAGGACGTCCTCTATATAAAACCATCCGAAGGCCAATTCTTGGACACCTTCTTTGGGGTTCCGGATAGATATCCGGTGTAACGCCCTCGATGCGGCTATATCTCCCACGTGTCGAAGCACGACTTAGAGGCATAACCGCATTGAAAGCAATGTCGCAAGTGAGGTAATCTTCACACAACCCATGTAATACATAAGGGAAAGAGATACATAGCTGGCTTACAATCGCCACTTCACACAAATACATGAATAAAACATTACATCATACAATTGCAATCAGGGCCCGACTACGGAGCCAAAATAAAAGAAGAAACCCCAAAAGCGACAAAAGGTCCAAGATCGACCCCAACTGGGCTCCACTACTGATCGACTAGAACGAAACAACATAAAAGGACAAGATCTTCATCGAGCTCCTCCTTGAGCTCGGGTGTGTCACCTACACGGTCTCATCGGCACCTGCAAACTGGTTTTGGAAGTATCTGTGAGTCACGGGGACTCAGCAATCTCACACCCGCGAGATCAAGACTATTTAAGCTTATAGGTAGGGTAAAAAGGTATGAGGTGGAGCTGCAGCAAGCGACTAGCATATATGGTGGCTAACATACGCAAAAGAGAGCGAGAAGAGAAGGGAAAGCACGATCGAACAACTATGATCAATAAGTGATCCTGAACTACTTACGTCAAGCATAACTCCAACAACCGTGTTCACTTCCCGGACCCCGCCGAGAAGAGACCATCACGGTTACACACGCGGTTGGTGTATTTTAATTAAGATCAACTTCGGGTTTTATACAACCGGACGTTAACAAATTCCCATCTGCCACATAACCGCGGGCACGGCTTTCGAAAGATCAAACCCTGCAGGGGTGTCCCAACTTAGCCCATGATAAGCTCTTGCAATCAACGAAGGATATTACTTCTCCCCGGGAAGACTCGATCAGTCTCGGAATCCCGGCTACAAGACATTTCGACAGCAATAAAACAAGTCCAGCAAAACCGCCCGATGCGCCGACATCCTGATAGGAGCTGCACATATCTCGTTCTCAGGGCAACATCGGATAAGTCAAGCTACGAGTAAAACCAGGCCTCAAGTTTCCACGAGGTGGCCTCGCAGGTTGCTCGGTTCGGGCCAACACTTAGACAAGCATTGGCCCGGGGGGGCTAAATAAAGATGACCCTCGGGTTGATCAGACCCGAGAGAAAAGGGATAGGTGGTAGGCAAATGGTAAAACCAAGGTTGGGCCTGCTGGAAAAGTCTTATTCAAAGCGAACTGTCAAGGGGGTCCCATAAATCACCCGACCGCGTTAGGGACGCAAAATCCGGGAACATAACACCGATATGATGGAAACTAGGGCAGCAAGAGTGGAACAAAACACCAGGCATAAGGCCGAGCCTTCCACCCTTTACCAAGTATATAGATGCATTAATTAAATAAGATATATTGTGATATCCCAACAAGTAAACATGTTCCAACAAGGAACACAAGTCCATGTTCCAACAAGGAACAAACTTCATCTTCACCTGCAACTAACAACGCTATAGGAGGGGCTGAGCAAAGCGGTAACATAGCCAAACAATGGTTTGCTAGGACAAGGTGGGTTAGAGGCTTGGTTTAACAATATAGGAGGCATGATAAGCAAGTGGTAGGTATCGCAGCAAAGGTATAGCAAAAGAGCGAGCAATCTAGCAAGCAAAGATAGAAGTGATTTCGAGGGTATGGTCATCTTGCCTGAAATCCCGCAAGGAAGAAGAACGAGTCTAGGAAGAAGACAAACAGACGTAGTCGTACGGGTCCTCACAAACGCGATGATAACGAAATCAACCCGAAGAAGCAACACCGAAAAGAAGCACACAATAAAGTAAACAACCACCACATAAACATGGCATGATGCACAATCAAGTATGATGCATGTCCGGCTTAAATAGCATGGCATGGCAAAGTGCAACAAGCAACACTACAAATTAAGTGGAGCTCAATATGCAACGAGTTGTATATTGACGAAACACCACAAACAAGTATTTAGTTCTCTCTCGTTTAGGTACCCATCAATATTAAATGTTTTTTAACATGGCGAGGGGTGAAGCACAACAAAACTACCTATCTAGACAAGTTTAAATGAGGCCGGAACAACAAACAACAGTTCCGGAAAATCCTCATATGCATAATTTAAGGTTTGGTACTGTTCTGCCCTAAACATTATTTTAGAGTTATTAGACATGCAAGATGATGCCACCATGTTAAACTAGGCAAAATTCTACCCCATTTACATATAAATATTATTTAAATCGGAGCTACGGTTATTTAGTTATGAATTAAATCATTTTAACATGGCATTTATATAAATTTAATCAAACAGCAAGTTTAAACATTTTTAACATGGATGAAAGTTGGATATTATTAAACTACACAAATTTCTGAGCAAGTTTCATATATAAATTAGTTTAATAATATCTGTGGGTTGACGCGCAGAAATTCCTCTTCTTCTCCCTTGTACAAAGCGGGCAAGATATTTATTAGAGCGGCAGCCGAGTCCGGCCCCTTACGGCCATGACGGGTGGCGTCGTCCTCCCCGTTGAAATCCCACATGGGGTGGCCTCTATACTGAAGCGGCTGCACCCCCGCATAATGCATGCGGCCATGACTCCGATCATGGTTAGTCCGGAATGAGCTAATAATCTTATCTGGCCCATCAGGTAAAGGACGTCCTTGTCACTTTCCCTCTAAGGGCTCCATGGACGCCAGCTTAGGCGCTTCTTCAGGGGAGCAATGTCGAACTCAGGGAGGCCGATCCAAACAGGATCCGGCAACAGGACGTCCTCTATATAAAACCATCCGAAGGCCAATTCTTGGACGCCTTCTTTGGGGTTCCGGATAGATATCCGGTCCCGGCGATGCGCCACACCTCGGCTCCGCCCACTTGATATATTGACCCATCCTGAGAACGGGGCACCAGGCAGAATAGCCTCTTCCATAGCGCGAAATGAGCCTCGACACCCAAAAACAGCTCGCAGAGGGCTACGATGCCCGCGATATGCAATATGGAGGCAGGCGTGAGGTTGTGCAGCTGGAGGCCATAGAACTCCAGGAGCCCCCGGAGAAACGGATGAATTGGAAATCCGAGCCCTCTTATTAAATAAGGGACAAGGCATACCCGCTCTCCTTTGGAGGGACTGGGGGCACTCCCCGCTTGCTCTCCGCCATTATAGGTGGCAAGTCCGGCTCGAACTGGGACCATATAGGCCCGGGGGAGAAATTCCTTGGTCTGGAGCATCACTAGCTCGCTGTGCGGGATGGAGCATCTCTCCTAATCTCCAGGCTGAGGGCTGGAAGGGCGAGAGGAGGAGTTGCGACGGCTGGCCATGGTGGGATGGACCTTTGTTGGATGCGCTCTAATGAACACTCGCGGAGGGGAGAAGGTGTGGTTTGGATCTAAATCCTCGTCCCTTTAAATAGGCGGCTCATTTACGCAGCTAGGGGTGTAAATGTAAAAACTCCCAGACTTTTCGTATTCATTTGACACGTGGAAGACGACCATTATTGGGCGTAGAAGCCAAGGAGCGCTACATTTACAAGAAACCAGACATTATTCAACAGGTACACGGAATTTGGAGGAGAACCCGCCTTGCAATGCCGAAGACAATTTGCGCGCCGGACTCGTCGTCATTGAGGCCTGGTTCGGGGGCTATTGAGGGAGTCCTGGATTAGGGGGTGTTCTGATAGCCGGAATATACCTTCGGCCGGACTCCTGGACTATGAAGATACAAGATTGAAGACTTCGTCCCGTGTCCGGAGGGGACTTTCCTTGGCGTGGAAGGCAAGCTAGGCGATACGAATTCGTAGATCTCCTACCATTGTAACCGACTCTGTGTAACCCTAGCCCTCTCCGGTGTCTATATAAACCGGAGGGTTTTAGTCCGTAGACAAGCCAACAATCGTACTATAGGCTAGCTTCTAGGGTTTAGCCTCCTTGATCTCGTGCTAGATCTACTCTTGTACTACCCACATCATCAATATTAATCAAGCAGGAGTAGGGTTTTACCTCCATCAAGAGGGCCCGAACCTGGGTAAAAACAACGTGTCCCTTGTCTCCTATTACCATCCGCCTAGACGCACAGTTCGGGACCCCCTACCCGAGATCTGCCGGTTTTGACACCGACAATCGTTACTTCTCCTTCCCCTAGTGCATAACAAAGGTCTAGCACAAGGAGAAGAAGGAGAAACGACACCCACGACAATAGTCGGGATTCTTCGTCATGTCTCATATATGGTGAACACACTCCCTCACTGATTTTTCGATCATCGGTGATGGTCGTTTTTTCTCCTTCCCCTAGTGCATAACAATGGTCTAGCACAAGGAGAAGAAGGAAAAATGAGCCCCACGATAACAGTCGGGATTCTTCTTCTCTCATATATGGTGCAGACTTCTCCGTCACTCATTTGTTGAATGTCATGTATGGAGCCTCGACAGACTTGAAGTCAACCCGAAATGTCGTTTCATTATCTTTCTAGAAAATCTAGGCCACTCGATATTTCCTACATATTCTAGCACAAGTCATGCCAAAATTCACTGGAAAATCCGGCATGACTTTGCTTAAAAAGGACATATCGAGCGCCTGAAATTTGCCGGAACGGAAATTAATCAACACTCTGGCAAAAGATAGGCCACTCGGAGGTGTAACCTGCAAGCATGGCCGACAACTTGGGCAAGCACATATCCTATTTGAGCAACATAAGATATACAAGTTTATATCTACATCATATGAGCATTCAAACTTGATGGTCATTGCATTTCAATGTTTGAAAATATGAACAAAAACATTTCAAAATATCATATAGGACTCATATTGACATGGAGATTTGGCTGGTCTCACATCGAGGTCGGAGGGGGTCGGTGACGGGGATGACGGCGGTGTCGGTGTACAAAAGTAGGGGCTCTCCTTTTTACCCGTTTACTTGTGCACGGGCAGTCAGAGCCGCGCCCATGGCCACACTAAGTAGGGCAGAGGAGGGAAGCCAGAGGCACTAGACAACCAGAGCAACACCAAGACCAGCGACACAAAGAGCAAGAGGGCAAGGCGGACTCCCCCGGCAAGACCCTTGCCAGGACGGCCCCCCGGCCTCGACAAGAGCCTTGCCGAGGCAACTTGCCCAATGCCAGCGGAGCGCGCCACCCTTGAGCCCAGGGGTTCCAACGTCATCAACCATATTGGAACCAAGGCTCGGGAGGCACCTCCGTAGTGGCATGCACAAGGTTGGAAAAAGCGATAGGCGTAAGCGAGGCGGTTAGTGTCAGGACCCCGATCCTAAGTCACACCGATCTAGCATGTAACACATCATATCACTTTGCGGCCTCACGCACGGTATTCCCACGGGTGCCACCTTACCTGGCCCGGGACCGTTTGCGCCTTTTGGCTCACGTATATGATAGTGTCGCTAGCATCCATATGACAAAGGACCCGGGCCGACATGGCTAGTCGTGAACCCAAAGCGGCGCTAACCTATGAGGACAGGCATACATGAATCACATCGAGCATGTCGGTCATCAACGTGTGAATCCGGGCTGTAGCACTGGGCTAACAGGACTCCGGTAACCCGGGCTGTAGCAGGCTAGGCAGGACTCCGGATGTCACCGCGTGACATTTCCCCGAAGGGACAGACACAGGAACGACGTGAAACACATGCCGGCCAGTCAAGTGTTCCGAGCAGTAGTGCTGGGCTAGCAGGACTCCGGTGAACCGGGCTGTAGCGGACTACTATCGCTCAGAAGCACTAGACTACATTTCCCCATAGGATAGGCTGCCAAGGATAAACAACTAGATAGTCGGATCCCACCCATACCAAGCATTTCAATCATACACACAATATGCCCGATATGAGTAGATACAACATGGCATCACAACATAACTCTACGACTCATAGTATTTATTCATTAGGTTCCGAGGAGCGAGATATTACAAACATGGGTCTCATGACCCAACATACAGAGCATACAAGCAACAAGCACATGCGGAAGCTTAACTTGTCTGAGTACAGACAACTACAAGTGAAAAAGGCTGAGAGGCCTGACTATCCACTAGATCTTGCCGAGGGCACAAGATCATAGCTGAGGTATCAAGCTAACCGTCGAAGTCCAAGCGGTACTACTAGCGAGACTAAAGTCTCTCTGCAAAAACATAAAATAGGCAAACGTGAGTACAATTGTACTCAGCAAGACTTACATCAGAACTAACTACATATGCATCAGTATCAATAAAGGGGGTGGTGGAGTTTGACTGCAGCAAGCCAGCTTTGACTCAGTGGCTAACCTGAACTACGACTGCAAGTAACTCTTTTGAGGTGGCGCACACGAGTCCACATATTCACCATATCAATACACCACTATGGATCCACTTCCGTCTCCCTACGAGAAGGCCATCCATAGCACTCACGCTTATCTTGCGTATTTTAGAGTATCCACTTTCACTTGTCTATGAACTGTTATAGGCAACCCAGAAGTCCATTACCGCGGACACGGCTATTCGAATAGATGATGTTAACCCTGCAGGGGTGTACTTCTTCACACACGCTCTCACCACTTACCGCCGTTTACACGACATGTACTCGGCAACCTTCAAGCGGAAGCCCAGCGAGGGTGTCGGCCACGGCCTACCTAAACACTCAAGTCTCTAGTCCAGGTTTATTGCCTATTCGGGTTCCATCCATGAGGAGATCCGGCCGGAGTTTCGCTCACAGCCCCAAACGATGTGTGCAGGGTTCCCGGAGCACCAAACGGGCGCCCGGTACACCGTGCCACGTGCCTACCGCAACACAGCCCACCCCTACGGTCAGCGCTGCGTGCGGCCCCCAGCATACTACAAACACCAGAAACTACTTGCAACTCCTGGACAGAGGACAAGGTGATCAAGAAGCCGAGAGGGTCCATTGGTTTCGGGCCCAATGCGTGGTAGTAACTGTTTCATGGATCACAAACACAGAACTCAGTTCCTGAGGACGGCTTCAATGAGACAACCCACCATGTACTCCTACATGGCCTCTCACCAATACCTTTACCAAATCGTGTTCACACACCTAGCTCACACACAATAGGACATGTTCATCACCATTCCAATTCATTCCCGATGAATCAGACCCGACTCAACTCTAAGCAGTAGCAGGCATGACAAACAAGCATGAATGAGTAGGCACAACATCGGCTCAAACAACTCCTACTCATGCTAGTGGGTTTCATCTATTTACTGTGGAATGACAGGTCATGCAAAGGATCAAGGGGTTCAGCTACCGCAGCAAGTAACACATGAATCGTTGTTGTCCTAATGCAATAAAAGAGAGCAGGGGCGAGAGAGTGGGATTTTATCGGAATGAACAAGGGGGTTTTGCTTGCCTGGCACTTCTGAAGATAATATAGTTCTTCATCGGTGTCATCGATCACATCGTCGGAACCACGTCTATCGAGAGGGGACAAACACCGGCAACTGAGAAAGAACACAATCAATGCAATGCGACAATATGATGCATGATCATGACATGGCAATATGATGTGATTAGAGCTAATGCAGCTAGCAACCAGATTAAATGAAGTTGAGTTGAATCCAGGATTCAAATTCAAACTCAATATGTGGATATTTAAATGCCATTATATGATTTGTGCTAAGCAGCAACAATAAGTTGTTCTAACATGCAAGAAAATGGTACAGATGGATATATTGAATTTTTCTGATCATTTTTCATATATAAATTAATTCAATCTGAGCTACGGTTGATTTTATATGAATTTTTGAAGTTTGCAACATTTTCTGGAATTTCCTGATTTATTTTAAAACCAGAAAATGACTTATTGCGTCAGCACTAGATCATGCTGACCTCAGCAGGTCAACAGGCGGGTCCAGGTCAAACCTGGCCTGTGGGACCCATACGTCAGTGTCTCAGGCCGGTTTTGGTGTATGACAGGTGGGACCGGTCAACGTTGACTTGACCAAAGTCAAATTGACACGTGGGGTCCACACAGATTAGTAGTAATCTTAATCAGAAAATAAAACTAATTAGTTTAGGCACTGGGGCCCACGGGTAAGTGGATCAGGAAGTTAATTAGTGGGTGATTAGTGCTAACTAGGTGGCCACGTCGGCTCTCGCCGGAGTCTCGCCGGCGGTGACCTCGAACCGCGACGGAGTTCGCTCGGAACTCGCCAGAGGCGACGAATCGACGCGCCAGGGGCACCGGAGGATAGCCCGTGCCCGTGCGCATCTAGGGAGACCAACGGGAGGTGCGGGGGTGGCCGGAGTTCGCCGGAGTGGAACCCGCGGCGGCTGCCGGAGTTCGGGGCTGGCGTGGATTAGCGCTACGGTGTGCTAACGAGCGAGGCGATGGGCTAGCGGAGCTCTACGCGATGCAGGGAGCAGGTTAGGCGTGCCGGGGTGACCTAATGGTCACCGGAGCTACGCCGGCGACGAGCTCAGGCGGCGGCGCAATCGGGTAAGAAGGGCGCGGCAGCTATGGTGCACAGGGAAGAAAACAGAGAGGGGGAGGACGGGCAGAAGCTCACGGCGATCTTCTTGGAGTGGACGGCGAGCTCAGGGAGGGCCTGAGGCACTCGGGGCGTCGAGGGGGATCTCCGGCGACGGCGGTCGGGGACGATCTCGGCGAGGCAGAGGGGCGCGCCCGGCGTCGAGTGGCGGAGCGAGGAAGTCGAGGACGTTGAGGCGGAACTCGGGGATAGGTCGGAGAGGCTCGAGGGCGGCTGTGGCCGCGAGAACTACGGCGGCGCATCCATGGCGGCTTCGGCCATGGGTGGAGGGGAGTGAGGGAGAGGCGAGGGGGAGGACTGGAGAGGCCGGCTCGATCCATACGGCGGTGGCGGGATCGTTCGAGGCGTCGCGCTGGCAGGGGAGGGCAGGCAGGCAGCTCGCGTGGCGCGCGGAGCACGCGCGCGCGTCAGGCACGCGCCCTGTCCGAATGGCGGGAGGACGACGACGACTGGCACAGGCCAGTGGGCTGGCCGCACAACGCTGGGCCAAGTGGGCGCCAGGTAAGCCACAGGTAAGTTTCTGTTTTTTTAATATTTTCTATTTGTTTAATTATTTTGCCACTGTTTTGAATTCAAAACAATTCAAACAATGCCAAGAACTCCTCTGAATATTTTTATTTTGCTAGATGGACTTCTCCAAAAGCTCATAAAATATTTCAGGGGTATTTGAAATTATATTCTAATTGTATGAATATAATTCAAATTCAAATAGTTAATGATTTAAATTCAAAGTCCCAAAATTAAGTCTTTAAAAATGTTCAATATTTTTGGTTGGGACCAGAACCCTTTCCAAAAATATCAAACTTATAAGAAGAGCATTTTGGAAACAAGTGAATGAGATTTTAGGGGTTTTTTTTCCTTCTTTTATTTAAGTTTTTGAGGCTTCCAAAATTCCTCAGTTCAACTTGAATAGAATTTAAACATGATGCAACAAAATGAAGACACCTGGCAGTACCAGAAGCTAGGGATGTGACAACTCACCCCCACTAAACAAGAATCTCGTCCCGAGATTCAAGACATGAGGTAAGGAGACACTGGGGACACATAGCTAACACTATCTTCGCGCTCCAACTGTCCTTCTCGAAGATGTTGATTCATTGCGTCAATTGATCTTAACATCCTTGCTTTTGAGATCTTCATCCAACACGATGAAGACAGAAAGAAGCTCTACAAGAATCGATCTTCTTGAAGATCGAGCAACTCAAGATCAACTCGTGGAATGAGATGTTGGAACATCTCGAGTTGAGACACAAAACACATCGAGAGGGACGGAAGAACAAACAACGAAGTTTGATTTGGTAGGCACCAACTCAACGCTTAGAGAGACGGTGGATGGTGTCAAGGTGGCGAGGAAATAATTACCACGATTCCATATAGGGGCACCCTAGAGGAGGTGACTCGAAGAACTATTCCCTTAAGTGGCAAAAAGAATTACTTTTGATCCATCGATCACTGGAACTCTTTTCACCAGCCTGAGGCAATTTACGATCGATCGTTTGGAAGAGCTCGAAAAAATGGCATACTCGGACTAGGTTGGATGATGTGGACTACCTTGTTGAAGACAACGCAATGGATGACTTTTGCTTATCACCGGAAATGGATGAGACTCATGGTAGGTCCACTTTTGAAAATGATCCTAAACAGTACCTGCTGGGGTGCAAGCTGGGAACAAGATGCAAATGCTGGGAATGATTCTGGTAACTGGGAATAACTCAACGAGGGTGATTCCACCGTTTGAATGGTTATAGCTTAATCAAAGAAACTAGGAGCACAAGAATCCTAGGAAGCAACTCCTGGAATAAGTCGCACGAGATCCTCATGGAGAAGATGTCAAATAGTTCAATCAAGATACTACAATGATAGATCTTCCGGCTAGGTGTGTCGGCCAGACATCAACCTTGTCGGGACCTACATAATAGATCTTGGAGAAAGTGCCAACCATCATATCTGCCTGAGATTCAGATCTGATTGGTAACGGAATATTTCAGACAGCCTGTCTGGAAAAGGAAGTTTGTAACACAAACCGACGAGATGACGTTGCGAGATTCTCAGGAAATGAACTACGATAGCAAGCTCCAAAACATGAGCTGGTTCTGCTACAAGCATGTGAACACGTTGTCCTAGACAAGCATGACCACATGATAGTCTTATAATAAAACACTACCGAGTTCAGGTGGGAAACCATCATTGCAGATAACGAAGTCCTTGATTAAGCCCGGGTTAGCTCTTAAAAAGGAACTTCCTCTCCTTGAACAAATCAATCAGTGGCTTGGTGTGCTAGGGACACATATAGAATGAAGGTTGCAAGTCTCCAAACCACAGAATACTTCGCACGTATGCATGACTGATTTGGGATGATTCCAGAGGAGGCAAAACAAACTTTCTCAAATCCACGGCAGTAACTTACATCAACTGCACGTGAATTAGAGGAAGTCACTCCTTTCATCCAAGCATAAGCTTCATGAACGGAACACGAAGGCATTGCTTACAAAGTTTCCAATACTAGTATAATGTTCAACATGAATCATGGGGGAGACAAAATGCTGCTAATGGGCTCAACAACAACTCATCGGAATTTCCATATCACTGGACTTCCACCATCATGTGAACACGGTGATAGCATTGGTCAGACCAAAAGATGTAATGGTGTATGCTCGAGGGATCAACCACGAGTAAGACAACATTACGAACATCGTTGGTTCTGATTTGACTTGACGATAGCCCATACTCAAGTCAAAGTTTTGACAAGACAATACATCCAACAACTGATCCCGAGGACCAATTGGTGAAGATATCATCTTTCTTCAACACACACCACAAAAAATATCCCTTAACATGAACTAAGTCAGACAAACTTTATCTTCCAACTCTCCAAGTTGTTGTCTGGCTCAAACAACTAGCTCAGGGATATCTAACACAGATTCTTGGAGAAAGGGTGGTACACAAGAAACCAACTTGATCACGAACTCAACATAGCGGTCAGGTGACAACCTGGTGATACTTCCGAGAAGATCTTCGGAAAACCACGAACCACCGATATATTACTAAGCTCAAGATCAATCTTGCTTTTCAGGGCAAGACGATATGATCAAAAGAGCAGGGATTTGACTAATCCTCACTCATTGATCAAGGAGTGCACCAGAAATAAGGACTAGGTAGCATGATCAATCTTATAATGATGATTCCATAACCAACACGCTAAGAATGAGAATATTGTCCATTTACTACCAGGCAACACGGTTGCTAGGAGTATTGATTTCACACATCATGGTTCACTTGTCGGCATTCCGGTTGTGACAACACGGAACCGAGGAATGAACAGTGATGGCAAGAAGTATTACTGCGTCAAAAATTCATGAGAGATGGTGCAATTCTCATGACCATCCTGACATAAAGGGGGTAATACTCCGAGGTAGAACAGAACAAAAGCTGGATTGGCATTTTGATCTGCGAAGTACAATTGCTTTGACCCAATCCTAGATATGGATGAGGTACTGGAGTTTGTTTCTCCTAGTCATTCCAGAACAGAATGGCTTGACGAACCACAAGAATACTAGGATCGATGAACATGAATGCACGACCACTCCTGACTATCAATTGATAGACGAGGGTCAGAAAATGACTAAGGGGAGCAACTCAAGGAGCATATAACTTCCTGAGTTGTGGATTCATGGGTTAGTATGTCAAACGAGTTCAACAAATTTCTTCCGGATAACCCATGCAGGAAGGAGGTACTGGCAGAATCACAATTATGGATGGAGAACTCCTCAAGAGTACTCTGGTTGTGATCTTTTGGTTCAGCAGAACTTCTGCCATAAGCAGTTCATGGTATTTGGAAGAATGAAATACCACAGACCTCGATGACTATCGCAAAGGTTACTAATGTCCTAAAGGAACTAGCAAGCACTATCAACATGAAGTAAGTAGGGTGAATCACGGGTTCAAAACCCAGGAGTAGAATACCTACTACTGGATGGCATCACAGGATGCTTTCGAGAATGGTGGCCAGAATCGTCACACCGGAAACACAAAACATTGCTAGATTACTAGGTGACTCCCTAAAACACCTAGGGTCATAATAGTAGCTCCAACATAGATGTCGAGGCAATAGAGTACCTCAACTCACCGATTAGTATGCTTATTCTGACCAAGAGGACATCAGGAACGGAAAGAAAGGATTTGCAAATGCATCAGACTATTTAGAGACCTGGGATGACTCGGACAGCATAACGGCTGTAAATGCTCAAAAAGATTTGAGACATCCTGCAAAATGGTGGCATAACCACTCATCATCACAATATCAAGGTTCTGAGGCCAGCTATGAACATATGGAGGTAGTAGAAACAGAACTGGGGCTTGAATCCATCAATCTTAGGCAACTACGGTTTAGTAACACGTCATCCTGATAGATAGATGAGAAGCCTATTTCTTAAACCCCGTAGAAGAGAAGAGGATGACTCAGATCAGAAGGCCATGAGGTATAAGGAGTAAAAAGAGCCTTACGTTCCCTTCCACAATCAATTCCCTTATATAACTAAAGCATTTCTAGACACAACTTCGACCAGTTTGGCTTGGTAATCCTACAGGCAGTCAGGCTCTGATACCAACGCTGTCAGGACCCCGATCCTAAGTCACACCGATCTAGCATGTAACACATCATATCACTTTGCGGCCTCACGCACGGTATTCCCACGGGTGCCACCTTACCTGGCCCGGGACCGTTTGCGCCTTTTGGCTCACGTATATGATAGTGTCGCTAGCATCCATATGACAAAGGACCCGGGCCGACATGGCTAGTCGTGAACCCAAAGCGGCGCTAACCTATGAGGACAGGCATACATGAATCACATCGAGCATGTCGGTCATCAACGTGTGAATCCGGGCTGTAGCACTGGGCTAACAGGACTCCGGTAACCCGGGCTGTAGCAGGCTAGGCAGGACTCCGGATGTCACCGCGTGACATTTCCCCGAAGGGACAGACACAGGAACGACGTGAAACACATGCCGGCCAGTCAAGTGTTCCGAGCAGTAGTGCTGGGCTAGCAGGACTCCGGTGAACCGGGCTGTAGCGGACTACTATCGCTCAGAAGCACTAGACTACATTTCCCCATAGGATAGGCTGCCAAGGATAAACAACTAGATAGTCGGATCCCACCCATACCAAGCATTTCAATCATACACACAATATGCCCGATATGAGTAGATACAACATGGCATCACAACATAACTCTACGACTCAAAGTATTTATTCATTAGGCTCCGAGGAGCGAGATATTACAAACATGGGTCTCATGACCCAACATACAGAGCATACAAGCAACAAGCACATGCGGAAGCTTAACTTGTCTGAGTACAGACAACTACAAGTGAAAAAGGCTGAGAGGCCTGACTATCCACTAGATCTTGCCGAGGGCACAAGATCGTAGCTGAGGTATCAAGCTAAACGTCGAAGTCCAAGCGGTACTACTAGCGAGACTAAAGTCTCTCTGCAAAAACATAAAATAGGCAAACGTGAGTACAATTGTACTCAGCAAGACTTACATCAGAACTAACTACATATGCATCAGTATCAATAAAGGGGGTGGTGGAGTTTGACTGCAGCAAGCCAGCTTTGACTCAGTGGCTAACCTGAACTACGACTGCAAGTAACTCTTTTGAGGTGGCGCACACGAGTCCACATATTCACCATATCAATACACCACTATGGATCCACTTCCGTCTCCCTACGAGAAGGCCATCCATAGCACTCACGCTTATCTTGCGTATTTTAGAGTATCCACTTTCACTTGTCTATGAATTGTTATAGGCAACCCAGAAGTCCATTACCGCGGACACGGCTATTCGAATAGATGATGTTAACCCTGCAGGGGTGTACTTCTTCACACACGCTCTCACCACTTACCGCCGTTTACACGACATGTACTCGGCAACCTTCAAGCGGAAGCCCAGCGAGGGTGTCGGCCACGGCCTACCTAAACACTCAAGTCTCTAGTCCAGGTTTATTGCCTATTCGGGTTCCATCCATGAGGAGATCCGGCCGGAGTTTCGCTCACAGCCCCAAACGATGTGTGCAGGGTTCCCGGAGCACCAAACGGGCGCCCGGTACACCGTGCCACGTGCCTACCGCAACACAGCCCACCCCTACGGTCAGCGCTGCGTGCGGCCCCCAGCATACTACAAACACCAGAAACTACTTGCAACTCCTGGACAGAGGACAAGGTGATCAAGAAGCCGAGAGGGTCCATTGGTTTCGGGCCCAATGCGTGGTAGTAACTGTTTCATGGATCACAAACACAGAACTCAGTTCCTGAGGACGGCTTCAATGAGACAACCCACCATGTACTCCTACATGGCCTCTCACCAATACCTTTACCAAATCGTGTTCACACACCTAGCTCACACACAATAGGACATGTTCATCACCATTCCAATTCATTCCCGATGAATCAGACCCGACTCAACTCTAAGCAGTAGCAGGCATGACAAACAAGCATGAATGAGTAGGCACAACATGGGCTCAAACAACTCCTACTCATGCTAGTGGGTTTCATCTATTTACTGTGGAATGACAGGTCATGCAAAGGATCAAGGGGTTCAGCTACCGCAGCAAGTAACACATGAATCGTTGTTGTCCTAATGCAATAAAAGAGAGCAGGGGCGAGAGAGTGGGATTTTATCGGAATGAACAAGGGGTTTTTGCTGGCCTGGCACTTCTGAAGATAATATAGTTCTTCATCGGTGTCATCGATCACATCGTCGGAACCACGTCTATCGAGAGGGGACAAACACCGGCAACTGAGAAAGAACACAATCAATGCAATGCGACAATATGATGCATGATCATGACATGGCAATATGATGTGATTTGAGCTAATGCAGCTAGCAACCAGATTAAATGAAGTTGAGTTGAATCCAGGATTCAAATTCAAACTCCATATGTGGATATTTAAATGCCATTATATGATTTGTGCTAAGCAGCAAATATAAGTTGTTCTAACATGCATGAAAATGGTACAGATGGATAGATTGAATTTTTCTGATCATTTTTCATATATAAATTATTTCAATCTGAGCTACGGTTGATTTTATATGAATTTTTGAAGTTTGCAACATTTTCTGGAATTTCCTGATTTATTTTAAAACCAGAAAATGACTTATTGCGTCAGCACTAGATCATGCTGACCTCAGCAGGTCAACAGGCGGGTCCAGGTCAAACCTGGCCTGTGGGACCCATACGTCAGTGTCTCAGGCCGGTTTTGGTGTATGACAGGTGGGACCGGTCAACGTTGACTTGACCAAAGTCAAATTGACACGTGGGGTCCACACAGATTAGTAGTAATCTTAATCAGAAAATAAAACTAATTAGTTTAGGCACTGGGGCCCACGGGTAAGTGGATCAGGAAGTTAATTAGTGGGTGATTAGTGCTAACTAGGTGGCCACGTCGGCTCTCGCCGGAGTCTCGCCGGCGGTGACCTCGAACCGCGACGGAGTTCGCTCGGAACTCGCCAGAGGCGACGAATCGACGCGCCAGGGGCACCGGAGGATAGCCCGTGCCCGTGCGCATCTAGGGAGACCAACGGGAGGTGCGGGGGTGGCCGGAGTTCGCCGGAGTGGAACCCGCGGCGGCTGCCGGAGTTCGGGGCTGGCGCGGATTAGCGCTACGGTGTGCTAACGAGCGAGGCGATGGGCTAGCGGAGCTCTACGCGATGCAGGGAGCAGGTTAGGCGTGCCGGGGTGACCTAATGGTCACCGGAGCTACGCCGGCGACGAGCTCAGGCGGCGGCGCAATCGGGTAAGAAGGGCGCGGCAGCTACGGTGCACAGGGAAGAAAACAGAGAGGGGGAGGACGGGCAGAAGCTCACGGCGATCTTCTTGGAGTGGACGGCGAGCTCACGGAGGGCCTGAGGCACTCGGGGCGTCGAGGGGGATCTCCGGCGACGGCGGTCGGGGACGAGCTCGGCGAGGCAGAGGGGCGCGCCCGGCGTCGAGTGGCGGAGCGAGGAAGTCGAGGACGTCGAGGCGGAACTCGGGGATAGGTCGGAGAGGCTCGAGGGCGGCTGTGGCCGCGAGAACTACGGCGGCGCATCCATGGCGGCTTCGGCCATGGGTGGAGAGGAGTGAGGGAGAGGCGAGGGGCAGGACTGGAGAGGCCGGCTCGATCCATACGGCGGTGGCGGGATCGTTCGAGGCGTCGCGCTGGCAGGGGAGGGCAGGCAGGCAGCTCGCGTGGCGCGCGGAGCACGCGCGCGCGTCGGGCACGCGCCCTGTCCGACTGGCGGGAGGACGAGGACGACTGGCACAGGCCAGTGGGCTGGCCGCACAACGCTGGGCCAAGTGGGCGCCAGGTAAGCCACAGGTAAGTTTCTGTTTTTTTTATATTTTCTGTTTGTTTAATTATTTTGCCACTGTTTTGAATTCAAAACAATTCAAACAATGCCAAGAACTCCTCTGAATATTTTTATTTTGCTAGATGGACTTCTCCAAAAGCTCATAAAATATTTCAGGGGTATTTGAAATTATATTCTAATTGTATGAATATAATTCAAATTCAAATAGTTAATGATTTAAATTCAAAGTCCCAAAATTAAGTCTTTAAAAATGTTCAATATTTTTGGTTGGGACCAGAACCCTTTCCAAAAATATCAAACTTATAAGAAGAGCATTTTGGAAACAAGTGAATGAGATTTTAGGGTTTTTTTCCCTTCTTTTATTTAAGTTTTTGAGGCTTCCAAAATTCCTCAGTTCAACTTGAATAGAATTTAAACATGATGCAACAAAATGAAGACACCTGGCAGTACCAGAAGCTAGGGATGTGACAGTTAGCCTTCGCCTAGTGCCTAGGCGGTGCTTAAGCGCCCTAGGCGCGGCCTAGGCGGCAATATAGTTTTACTATCAGGATGTATTTGCGAGTATTATATGTGTGTAGATATTAATTTAGGGCAAATAAATATGTTAATTTCCAGCCACTCCCATTGGAATATGGTCTGTTTGATATACTAGTGCAATACGGCATGATTCTTCACTTGGGTAGACAATTCCTTGCTTGCCCTGCCTAGACTTCCATTTATGCCCTAGGCGAGGCGTTTGTCCATCGCCTAGCGCCTAGGCGTGCCTAAGCGCCTCCTAGGCACTGCCTTTTCCAATAGAGGGCATGCATATCTTTGTGAAGATCATGAACACTCAAGATCAGATGAAGACCAGAAGGCGATGATCCTCGCCGGGATCCTATAGCCGAGGGAAATCCACGAGACCCCCGGCAAGATCCTTGTCGGGGATGACCGCGATGCCGCAGCAAGACCCTTGCTGGGGCCCCGGAAAGGCCCTTGCCGAAGATGCCTGCGAGGCCACAACTAGGTCCGCATCTGCCAAGACTCCACCGCCGTTCCCATATAGCTGCCAGCCCAACTAGCTGTGCAGGCACCTGCGTGGCAGCGTGCGGCTTCCAGGCCAGCTCAGCAAGCACCTGTGTGGTGGAATGCAGATCTTCATGAAGATCCTACCACCACGCCCTCTCAGCAGCCTACCAGCCTACATGGCGCTGCATGCATCGTTGGCCTGGACGCGCGTTGGAGCGAGGCAGAGCGGCGACGGACGGGACGGGCCTCGTTGCCATCCCCAATAAAGCAGCAGGACACCTAGGGGGCGCATTTAATGCGTCTTGTCCTGTAATGACAACTGATAAGCTTGCGCACTGTACACCTTTCCACCTCCTGTGTGCCATTGTGGCGATCCCTTTTGTCTATAAAAGGAGGCCCATGGCGTCCAGGAGGTAGGATTCGGATCTTTTGGGAAACACACGCACCGTAGCTATCTCAAGAGCTCAAGAACACTCAAATACATACACCAAAGCAGGACTAGGGTATTACGCATCTTCGTGGCCCGAACCTGGGTAAACGATCCTTGCACTGACCGCCAGACCCGCTCTTTGCACAACCCCGCGCTCGCCAACCATAGAAGGGATCCAAGTGATCCCATAGGTGTCGTTTCCCCGACATATTTGGCGCGCCAGGTAGGGGCCGTAGTTGACGAAATCTGGTCTGGTTGGAGCAGCGGCTTCATCGTGGTCATCACTCCAAGGAACAAGACGACCAAACGGGCGGCGTCGCTTGCGGATGCGGTGAACGCCAGCTCAATGATAGAAAAGCTAAGTCACGCGAAATCTTGGTTATTGTCACATATATAAGGCTTTTCTCCCCGAGAGATCTCGTTCTTTGTACGGGAATCCTGCACGCGATGGGACCCTTCCGCTGTTGGCAACGCGTTTGTTTCTATCTCGAGCCCGCTCGACAGTTCATGCGGCCGCGCTGGCGGCGGCAAGGTGGCTGATGTCTACTACACAACCTTCTTCTTGTAGACGTTTTTGGGCCTCCAAGTGCAGAGGTTTATAGGACAGTAGCAAATTTCCCTCAAGTGGATGACCTAAGGTTCATCAATCCGTGGGAGGCGTAGGATGAAGATGGTCTCTCTCAAACAACCCTGCAACCAAATAGCAAAGAGTCTCTTGTGTCCCCAACACACCCAATACAATGTTAAATTGTATAGGTGCACTAGTTCGGCGAAGAGATGGTGATACAAGTGCAATATGGATGGTAGATATAGGTTTTTGTAATCTGAAAATATAAAAACAGCAAGGTAACAAGTGGTAAAACTGAGCGTAAACGGTATTGCAATGATAGGAAACAAGGCCTAGGGTTCATACTTTCACTAGTGCAAGTTCTCTCAACAATAGTAACATAATTGGATCATATAACTATCCCTCAACATGCAACAAAGAGTCACTCCAAAGTCACTAATAGCGGAGAACAAACGAAGAGATTATGATAGGGTACAAACCACCTCAAAGTTATTCTTTCCAATCAATCCATTGGGCTATTCCTATAAGTGTCACAAACAGCCCTAGAGTTCGTACTAGAATAACACCTTAAGACACAAATCAACCAAAACCCTAATGTCACCTAGATACTCCAATGTCACCTAGATACTCCAATGTCACCTCAAGTATCCGTGGGTATGATTATACGATATGCATCACACAATCTCAAATTCATCTATTCAATCCAACACAAAGTACTCAAAGAGTGCCCCAAAGTTTCTACCGGAGAATCAAGACGAAATCGTGTGCCAACCCCTATGCATAGGTTCATGGGCGGAACCTGCAAGTTGATCACCAAAACATACATCAAGTGAATCACGTGATATCCCATTGTCACCACAGATACGCACGACAAGACATACATCAAGTGTTCTCAAGTCATTAAAGACTCAGTCCGATAAGATTACTTCAAAGGGAAAACTCAATCCATTACAAGAGAGTAGAGGGGGAGAAGCAACATAAGATCCAATTATAATAGCAAAGCTCGCGATACATCAAGATCGTGCCAAATCAAGAACACAAGAGAGAGAGAGAGAGATCAAGCACATAGCTACTGGTACATACCCTCAGCCCCGAGGGTGAACTACTCCCTCCTTGTTGGGGATATTACTACTGGGCGTAAACAGGCCAGGAGAGGCCGGGTTAACTTCATCAGTAGTTCATTATACTTGAAGCCCATGAAGATAGACAGTAACACTGTGTAAAGGCCCCGGGCCCAGAACCAGTTTAAGGCCCGTGTCCATAAACCGGTATTGATAAGGTAGAAAGAGCGGAGACCGAGCCGGACACGTTTATGAGCCGCCCTCGGGACTCTGTAAACCGACGGGCGTCAACCCGTGTATATAAGGGGATGACCCGGCGGCGGTTTAGGACAACAGACAACAACTCGAAACTCAGGCAAAGCGTATTTGCTCCCTGGTCATCGAAACGCCATCAATTCCATCACAACTAGACGTAGTCTTTTACCTTCATCGTAAGGGGCCGAACTAGTATAAAACTCTCTCGCGTGCCTTGTCCACTTTAAGCCCTTTAAGCTAACCCGTAGTGATGGCTCCACGACTAAGTCCTTTTATGAGGACATCTGCCGTGACAATCCCATGACAGTTGGCGCCCACCGTGGGGCTATCGCACGATGGTTTCAAGTTCTTAGAGGGAAACTTTGAAGGACTCAAGGATTACGCTATGGGCCGGATGACCAAGAGTCGTCACGGCAAGCTCTACATCGACGATGGAGGCTGGGCCCCCGAGGCCGGCTGAATCGAGTATGGGTATCGGGTCCCCTTTGGTGGCATACACATTTTCAATGGCAAGATTGGAGAATCGGGCCCTGAGCCGGACATCTACACCAACCTCGTCGAGACGGCTCAGCGTGCGAGATCTGCCCGGGTCAAGCCTATCATGAAGCGTGCCTTCGTGGGAGTCATCCATGGAGGGGAATACAAGGACAGATCGGAATCTGGTGGTGAGACCGTCGTTTATTCCGGCGACGAGTCATTATATCAGCTACAAGATAGCCGGATCGGGGGCTATTCCGATGGCGACAGTATTCCGGACACCTCCGATCTGCCAAACCGGGTTGGAATCTTCATGGCTGGTACACACCCGGCGCTTCACTCTTCGACCGCAGCAGCAATGATTTCTGGATCAATAGTGGTGACGGTAGCCGGGGCAGGAGGCCCAATGCGACCGCCGGCTCAGGTTTTATCTGATTAATTTGATGCGTTGCCAACGCTGATGGCGGAGGCTAACCCGGCGGATTAGGATGCTGTCACACCCTAGCTAGTCATGCATTAGAGTGCTGCATCATGTTTACCTTTCATCAGAAATTTGAAATGGGGAAGGCAGAACCCCCAGCAGCCCCCCTGAAATCAACTAGGGTTTACTAAAAGCTTTTTCAATGAACCTGAAATTCCCTTCTAAAATGTTCACCCTCTTTGTCTTGGGTTAGAACCTCTGATAAAATAGGTGCACAATTTTCAAGGTCAACAAAAGGTCACTGAATTAAATCATATGTATATTGATTTTGGACATTTAAATGCTAATAAATATTTTAAGTGTTCAAATAATTCTGGAAATAAGTTAGGGTTGTTAGGAATAATCCCAACAGAGCCCTCAATTATTTCCAGGATTTTAAAAAGTGCCTAAGCATTTTTAATAATGCCACAAAGTTACAGAAAAATAGAAAAGGGAAAATAAAAGAGAAACTTACCTGCCCCCCCCCCCCCACCAGGCCCACCTGCCGGCCCAGCCCAGCCACCGCGCCAGCGAGCAGCTTGGCTTGGCCAGGCAGGCAGCCAGGTGCTCGACGGCGAGCTCAGCGCGTGCCACGCAGCTGGCCGCCGCCCTGCTTCCTCCCCTCGCTGCTCCGCTGCCTGGGCAAGCTCCACGTCGCTCCCCCGACCCCCTGGACACGCCCATTCGCCCCCTGCCTCTCTCCCTCCACTCCCTCGCCATGGCCGAAGCAGCCGTCGTCGTTCCGCCACCGTAGCCGCGTCCAACGCCGTTCCCACGCTGCACCACCGTGTCCACTCGCTCCGCCGTCGCCGACTTCTTGGAACCGGCCGAGCCCCGAGCGCTCGCACGCTCTGCATCACCTCCATCGACCTCGCCTTCGTCAGCCACCGCCGGAGATCCCTTTCGACGTCGCCGCCGCACCAGCTCGTCCCCAACCACGCCGGCTAGCTCCACATGACCACCGTGAGCTCAGCTACCTCCCCATCCTCCCCGTTTTCTTCCTCGTGCACTACAGCGACTGCATGAAGCTCACCCGCACGCACCGCCGTGGAGCTCGTCGCCGACGTGTCTCCGGTCAACCACCGGCCAAGCCACCTAGTCTACTAACCTCACCGCGTCCCCAGGAGCACAACGCCCCACTCCACGCACCTCGCCGTGCCCCACAGCCTCGGGTTCGCCCTCACCCGACTCCGGCGACTGCCCAGCTCGTCGCCGGTGACGTCTCCGGCCACCCCGAGTTCAACCACCACCACGAAACGCTGCGGCTCGTTCCAAGCTACCCGTAGATGACCTCCGCCATCCATTTGGTCGCCGGAATGCACTAATGCACTTCCACCACCGCGTCTGGCCTCGTCGGTGGCTAAACGTCGGCGAGTTTGACCGTTGACGTTGACTGGTGGGCCCCAGGTTGACTCCCCTGAGTCACTGACAAGTGGGACCCCCTCTGCTAACTAACTGGTTTAGTTTTAATTAAAATTAATTAGTTTAACTAATTACTGACATGCGGGACCCACTGGTCAGTTTGACCTGGACGACCCCGTTGACCTCTGACGTCATCCTGACGTAGTGCTGACGCAGTAAATTATTTACTGGAATTATTTTTATACAGGAAATTCCAGAAAATAGTTTAAACTTCAAAAATTCATAGAAATTAATCTGTAACTCCAAATGCAAAGATTTGTATATGAAATTTGATCAGAAAAATCCAATCTATCCATTGGTGCTGGTTTCATGCATATTTGAACAAGTTAAACCTGCTGTTTATACAATACAAGGTGATGCTGTATAATGGCTATGGTAAGTGATCTAACACTTGAACCTTTGGTTCATATAAGCACTTTCCTCCCTGTTTTAGCTTGCATTAGGCCAAGACACTCTCATATTGCCATGTCATAGCATGCATCATATTGCTGCATATCGTCATGTGTTGATTGTGTTCCGATGTGTTCTTCGTGGTAGGTTCTGCCTCCGAGGATATTCAAGAGTATCCAACTGAAGGGCAGTATCCCACCACCACTCCATCAAGCAAGCAACCCATTGATCATTCCGATACAAACCCATGTTCTCGCTTCTGCTCTCGTTTACTGCATTAAGACAACGCGATTCAAATTGCTGTGTGTCTCGGTAGTTGAACCCACTTCCTCTGCATGACCTATCATTGCCACAGTAACTAGATGAAACCCACTAGCATGTGTAGGAGTTGATTGAGCCATTTGTGTGTGTGTTCCTACCATGCTATGCTTGCTATGCTTAGAGTTGTGTCAGGTATGGCTCATCGGGATGATGAACTAGAGTGAAAGGTGGTGACGTTATCGAGAGTGTGAAAGTGTTGAACCGATTTGGTAAAGGAATCGATGGAAGGCCATGTAGGAGTACATGGTGGGTTATTTCATTGCGGCCGTCCTTAAGAACTGAGATATGTGTGTGTGATTTAAGACTCAGCTACTACCATGCATTGGGCCCGAAACCAATGGACCCTCTCGGCTTATTAACCATACTTGTCCTCTATCCGGGAGTTGCAAAGTAGTTTCTGGTGTTTGTAGTATGCTGGGGGCCGCACGCAGCGCTGACCATAGGGGTGGGCTGTGTTGCGGTAGGCACGTGGCCGGTGTACCGATTCACCCGTTTCGTGTCTCGGGAACCCTGCACACATCATTCGGGGCCGTTAGTGGAAACCTCGGCCGGACTCCCTGCGGATGGAACCCGAATAGGCGATAAACCTGGACTAGGGACTTGTGTGTTTAGTCAGGTCGTGGCCGACACCCTCGCTGGGCTTCCGCTTGAAGGTTGCCGAGTACATGTCGTGTAAACGGCGATAAGTGGTGAGAGCGTGTGTGAAGAAGTACACCCCTGCAGGGTATGAAACTATTCGAATAGCCGCGTCCGCGGTAAAGGACTACTTGGTCACCTATACAGTTCATAGACAAGTAAATGGATTCTACTAAAAATCTCAAGATAAGTGTGAGTACCGCGGATGGCCCTCTCGTAGTTTGGCGAGAGAGGATCCACGGTGGAGTATTGTGTTGGTGATAGTGGACTCGTGTGCGACAAATGCTTTACAAGTTGTGTCTGTCGTAGGATAGCTTAGCCAAGAGTCAAAGCTGGCTTGCTGCAATAACTCCACTACCTTCTTGAGAATGGGCATGTATAGTAGGATTCTGTTGTAAGACTTGCTGAGTACCTTCGTACTCATGTTGCTTTAATTAATGTTTTCAGACGACTACGCCAACCCCTCTGATGGGTTCTACGTAGACCTCGACGTTGACTAGTGACTTATCACCCAGGTGGTGATCCAAGACTTGTGAAGGGTCGATGTAGATATACAGGCTTCGTCAAGCCTTCTTTGTTTCTAGTGTCTGTACTCAGACTACTTTGCTTCCGCATGTGCTTGTATGATTGTATGACTTGAGTGTCGGGTCATGTGACCCCTGTCTGTATGGATGATATGTATGGCTCTTCGGAGCCTCTTAAATAAAGTACTTGAGTTGTTGAGTTTTGTTGTGATGCAATGTTGTATTTACTCATATCGGGCATATTGTGTGTATGATTGAAATGCTTGGTATGAGTGGGATCCGACTATCTAGTTGTTTATCCTTGGCAGCCTATCATATGAGGAAATGTAGTCTAGTGCTTCTGAGCGATAGTAGTCCGCTACAGCCCGGTTCACCGGAGTCCTGCTAGCCCAGCACTACTGCTCGGAACACATGACTGGCCGGCATGTGTTTCACTTCGTTCCTATGTCTGTCCCTTCGGGGAAATGTCACGCGGTGTTATTCGGAGTCCTGCCTAGCCTGCTACAGCCCGGGTTACCGGAGTCCTGTTAGCCCAGTGCTACAACCCGGATTTATACGTTCTTGACCGACATGCTCGATGTGATTCACGTATGCCTGTCCTCATGGGTTAGTGCCGCCTTGGGTTCACGACTAGCCATGTCGGCCCGGGTTCTCTGTCATATGGATGCTAGCGACACTATCATATACGTGAGCCAAAAGGCGCAAACGGTCCCGGGCCAGGTAAGGTGGCACCCGTGGGAGTACCGTGCGTGAGGCCGCAAAGTGATATGATGTGTTACATGTTGGATCGATGTGGCTTAGGATCGGGGTCCTGACAGCGTTGGCATCAGAGCCGGACTGCATGTAGGTTCGCTAAGCCAAACTGGTCGATGTCGAGTCTAGAAATGCTTTAGTTATATGTAGGGGAATTGATTGTGGGAGGGAACGTAAGGCTCTTTTACTCCTTTACCATATGCCATCTATCTTGAGTCATTCTCTTCTCATTCTACGTGGGTTGAGGACTAGGCTCTCTTGTCTCTATCAGGTTCACGTGTTACTAATCCGTAGTAACTTATAGGATTGTTGGTTACAACCCAGTTCAGTTCCTACTAAATTTTAGTATGTTGCCAGTTGAACCAGAACCTTGATATGATGTTGTTCAGTGGTTTTGCAAACTGTTGTGGATGTCTCATCTCTTTATCTGAGCATTTACAGCCGTTATGCTGTCCAAATTCTCCTAGAAAATTCTAATGCCTTTGCATTATTTTGTGCTTTCAGATGGCCACCCGTTCCCAGAACCAAGTGGTTCGTCTGACCCGTTGCATCGATATATGTGGTCACACAGCTATGTTGGTTCGAGTGATGGTCGAGACAGGTTACCGATGGTATCCTGAATATACCGTCGAGGAGCAGTTTAGAGACTTTAATCAAAGCCAGTATCTTTGCACGGTCAGGATATATCCATCTTATCCCGGAGCTACTGAACCGCTCCACTGTTCTTATGGACTTGGGATCACCATTGGGATGTCCGTGCAGGATGCAGCCTACTCGATGATGACTATTATTCGAGCCAGAACTGCCTTGCTGAGCAACACTGATTTCCGCTACATGCCAGCATCCCTCCCTGGGGCGCATGGTTATCTTCAGGGTATGTACAGTGACGCATCCCATGAGGACTCACTCCTCCGCACCACTACTGAGATGTTGGAAGACAAGGACTGTGAAAACCGGGCCTTGCGTATGGAGCTCTTTAATGCTCGTTCTGATCACTGGCCTACTTTGACTCGGTTTGCCCCTGCAGTGCAAGCCGAATACATGGACATGAGGGACTTGTATCCTGTGCGTGCCAGTCTGCCAGATTTCATGGAGTGGCGTGAGGTGGGAGGCATCACTCCTCCTCGTGGACCTCGTCTGCCGCCGTTTGTTGGACCAAGGCCACACCCAAGTCCCTATGGTCCGCAAGCTCCTCTGGACCGTCTGTTCCCGGATGATCATGTTCCGCTTCCAGGCTTGGGTGGTGACTTCTATGAGGATTACTACGGAGCTGTCTGAGCTAGTAGTAGTTTTCGCTAGTATTGTAACAGTTGTATGTCCACCGTCCTGCGTGACTTGTGGAATATGACTTAGTGTGTATCCATTCCGGAGGTGTAGAAAAATAATGTATAGGAGCTTGGAATGCCTCCGATGAGATGTAACGTCTTTCATCATAGTTGTACCTTAGCTTGGGCTTGTACTAAACTATGTATGGTGTGTATGACTGTTGGTTAATGTATGGCAGTTTCTGTATTACCTTGTCATACGGATGAACATCCCTGCATTCCTTGTTATCCATTACATTCCGCACTTCTTTGGCCAGATTTTGCCATCCTGGTCTAAATCGTTGTTTTGTTTTTCCTAGGATGGTCAACACCCGCAGCAACCCTACTGCTCCGGAGCAGGGTGAAGCTAGCGCAGCTAGGGATGAAAATCTGCCGCAACCGCCATCCCTGGCCGAAGTGATGCTGGAGGCAGAACGAAACAAGCGTGAGACTAACCGCTTGCTGGAGCGGATTGAGCAGAATACTACACGCCAGCAGAGGATCATTCCAGTGTCAATCAATGACTTTGTCAAGCTGTATCCACAAAAGTTTAACCATTCCATCGAACCTCTCGATGCGGATGACTGGCTTCGCAGCATCGCCCACAAGCTACGTTCTGCCAACGTAGCCGAAGATGATAAAGTTACCTTTGCTGCTTATCACCTCGAAGGACCTGCTAGCCTTTGGTGGGAAAATTATGAGGCTATGCGCCCAGTCGGCCAAATCACTACTTGGGCTGATTTCAGTGCTGCTTTCCGTGAACATCACATTCCGAAAGGTCTCATGTATCGCAAGAGGGAGGAGTTCTGTAACTTCACCCAGGGTAGACTGACTGTGGATGCATACAGTCGCGAGTTTGGGAAGTTAGCACGTTATGCTCCCGAAGAGGTATCCACCGACGCCAAGAAGCAGGTAAGGTTCCGCAAGGGACTTAGCCCCGAGCTTCGCCGTGACCTTCGTCTGCACGAATGCACCTCTTTTCCGAAGCTAGTCAACCAGGCCATCAGTGCCGAGACAGGACAGACTGATTTTGAAGCTTCACGCAAGCATTCCCGTGACTTTGGGTCTTCATCCGGCTCTGGATCTCAGAAGCGTCGGGTCTGGATCCCAAACACTGCCGTGCCATCCAGGTTCACCCCGAGGCCATCCTTTGAGGCGCCTCGCCCCAACCAGCAGTATGTACCACCCAAGACTTATGGTGGTCCCGCTGCTAATACTGCTCCACGCCCCAATATGATAACCTGCTTCAAGTGTGGAGAGACGTGTCACTACATCCGCGAGTGTCCCCAGAACAACCCCAACCAGTTCGGAAAGTCTATTGGCCGTGGTAAGTCAACAGCAAAAGTGCTCATCGCCAAGCCGGCCACCACTGCTCGTGGCCATGTCAACTACGTCTCAGCTGAGGAGACTCAGGAAGACCCCAACGTTGTTCTCGGTACGCTCCGTGTTAATTGCCATCCGGCAACTGTTCTGTTTGATACTGGAGCATCTCATTCATTTATTTCTGAGAGCTATGCTCGTTTGCACAATACCACATTTAGTGACATGCCCACCTCCATGGAAATTCAAACTCCTGGTTCTAGATGGCAAACCTCTAGAATCAGCCATGGAAATGAAATTCTTGTCGGCAGATTGGTCTTCCTCGCCTTGCTAATAGCTCTCAAGTCCTCGGACATAAACATCATCTTGGGTATGGACTGGATGTCAGCCCATTACGCCAAGATTGATTGCTCTACTAGAACCGTTCAACTCACCCATCCATCGGGCAAGACAGTCCATGTTTTGACCCGAGTGTCGGAGCGTCAGCTCTACTCTCTAAATGCCAACCCCCTTCCAGACCTTGAAGATATTTCGGTAGTTCGTGACTTTCCGGATGTCTTTCCAGAGGAACTGCCAGGTGTTCCACCTGACACAGATGTCGAGTTCGTGATAGACCTTGTTCCAGGAACCGTCCCAATCTCTAGGAGACCTTATAAGATGGCACCCCTAGAACTAGCCGAGCTCAAGAAACAACTCGATGAGTCCTTGCAGAATGGTTTCATCCGTCATAGTTCTTCTCCATGGGCTTGCCCCGTCCTCTTCGTCAAGAAGAAGGATGGAACGGATCGGATGGTTGTAGATTACCGACCTGTAAATTTGGTCACTATCAAGAACAAGTATCCGCTCCCCAGGATCAACGACCTGTATGACCAGCTCGCTGGATCCTCAGTCTTTTCCAAGATGGATTTGAGGTTGGGCTACCATCAAATCAAAATCAAGAACGGGGACATTCCCAAAACGGCTTTTGTTACTCGTTATGGCCAATACGAGTACACCGTCATGTCCTTCGGTTTAACCAATGCTCCAGCCACCTTTTCTCGGTTGATGAACTCGATCTTCATGGAGTATTTGGATAAATTTGTCGTGGTTTACCTCGATAATATACTCATCTACTCCAAGAATGAGGAGGAACATGCCGAACATCTAAGGCTAGTATTGACGAAACTTCGAGAGCATCGTCTTTATGCCAAATTCTCCAAGTGCGAATTTTGGTTGCCAGAAGTGACCTATCTGGGCCATGTAATCTTTGGTAAGGGCATTGCTGTCAATCCCGAGCGAGTTCAAGCCGTCCTTGACTGGACTCCACCTGAAACGGTCAAGCAAGTTCGGAGTTTTCTTGGTTTAGCGAGCTATTGCCGCCGCTTCGTCGAGAATTTCTCCAAAGTTGCTAAGCCCCTAACTGAACTCCTCAAGAAAGATAAAAAGTTCGAGTGGACCCCACAGTGCGAGTTCAGCTTTCAGGAACTGAAAAGACGCCTGACATCTGCTCCCGTACTGGTACCACCAGATTTTTCCAAGGACTTTGTTATCTATTGCGACGCCTCGCGACAAGGACTAGGTTGCATTCTCATGCAAGATCATCATGTGATTGCCTACGCTTCTCGACAGTTGCGTCCACATGAGGATAACTATCCCACACATGATCTAGAGCTTGCAGCTGTAGTCCATGCACTCAAAACCTGGCGACATTACCTTCTTGGTAATCATTGCGAAAACTACACTGATCACCAAAGTTTGAAATACATCTTCACCCAACCGGATTTGAATCTCAGGCAAAGACGTTGGGTCGAGTTGATCTCGTATTACGACATAGGAATAACTTACACCCCAGCCAAAGCCAATGTCATGGCTGATGCGCTAAGTCGTAAGTCTTATTGTAACAATATGATGTTACAACAGGGTCAACCACTTCTCCATGAGGAATTTTGTAAGCTTAACCTTCACATTGTTCCTCGAGGATTCCTTTCCACCCTGGTGGCGAAACCTACCCTTACGGATCAGATCATCAAGGCACAGAAGGTGGATTCGGGAATCTCCCGTATCAAGAGAAACATCAAGAAGGGAGTTGCAGGTTGTTTCTCCATTGATGATCAAGGTGTCGTGTTCTTTGGGGACCGCCTAGTGGTTCCCAAAGTACGCAACCTGAGGCGATTGATCCTTAAGGAAGCTCATGAATCCCCTCTCACCATTCATCTCGGTAGTACTAAAATGTATCAAGACCTACGCCAGAGGTTTTGGTGGACTAGGATGAAGAGAGAAATCGCTCAATACATTGCAAATTGCGACGTCTGTCGTCGCGTTAAAGCAGAGCATCAACGGCCTGCTGGCACCCTTCAACCATTGGAAATTCCTGAATGGAAATGGGATAAAATCGGTATGGATTTCATTACCCGGTTTCCCAGAACCAAAAGAGGGAATAATGCTATCTTCGTTGTTGTCGATCATCTTTCCAAAGTAGCCCGCTTCTTACCTGTTCGTGGGAGTATAACCGCTAGCCAACTAGCTGAATTGTACATCTCTCGAATAGTGTCCCTCCATGGTGTCCCTTTGGAAATTAATTCAGACAATGGAAGTCTTTTCACCTCGCGATTTTGGGAAAGTTTCCAAAATGCTATGGGAACTCGTCTCTCCTTTAGCACCGCCTTCCATCCTCAGTCAAGTGGTCAAGTAGAACGAGTCAATCAAATTCTAGAGGACATGCTCCGAGCTTCTGTCATCTCTTTCGGTATGGATTGGGAGAAGTGCCTTCCGTTCGCCGAGTTCGCTTATAACAACAGTTATCAAGCTAGCTTGGGCAAAGCTCCTTTCGAAGTTCTCTATGGACGAAAATGTCGAACGCCTCTTAACTGGTCAGAAACCGGAGAAACACAACTCTTTGGCCCGGATATGATCCAGGAAGCAGAAGAGCAGGTTCGCATTATTCGTGAGAAATTGAAAACAGCCCAATCTCGACAAAAGAGTCAGTATGACCGCAAGCATAGGCCGATGGCTTATGAAGTTGGTGAGATGGCTTATCTTTGGGTTACACCTTTAAAGGGAACCCATCAATTCGGTATCAAAGGCAAATTGGCTCCTCGTTACATTGGGCCCTTTCGCATTCTCGCTAAACGAGGGGAAGTTGCCTACCAATTGGAACTACCTCCGCATCTCTCCAGAGTTCATGATGTCTTCCACGTTTCTCAACTCAGGCGTTGCTTCTCGGATCCTATCCGTGGAGTGGACCACGAAACGCTTGATCTCCAAGATAACCTCACATATCGAGAGTATCCCGTCCGGATCCTTGATCAAGCCGAGCGTACCACTCGACGCCAGAATATCTAGTTTCTCAAAGTTTAATGGTCACACCATTCCGAGCAAGAAGCTACTTGGGAAAGGGAGGATCGTCTTCGACTCGAGTACCCTACCTTGTTTCCGACGGATCCTAAATCTCGGGACGAGATTCTTTCGAGTGGGGGTGAGTTGTCACACCCTAGCTAGTCATGCATTAGAGTGCTGCATCATGTTTACCTTTCATCAGAAATTTGAAATGGGGAAGGCAGAACCCCCAGCACCCCCCTGAAATCAACTAGGGTTTACTAAAAGCTTTTTCAATGAACCTGAAATGCCCTTCTAAAATGTTCACCCTCTTTGTCTTGGGTTAGAACCTCTGATAAAATAGGTGCACAATTTTCTAGGTCAACAAAAGGTCACTGAATTAAATCGTATGTATGCTGATTTTGGACATTTAAATGCTAATAAATATTTTAAGTGTTCAAATAATTCTAGAAATAAGTCAGGGCTGTTAGGAATAATCCCAACAGAGCCCTCAATTATTTCCAGGATTTTAAAAAGTGCCTAAGCATTTTTAATAATGCCACAAAGTTACAGAAAAATAGAAAAGGGAAAATAAAAGAGAAACTTACCTGGCGCCCCCCCCACCAGGCCCACCTGCCGGCCCAGCCCAGCCACCGCGCCAGCGAGCAGCTTGGCTTGGCCAGGCAGGCAGCCAGGTGCTCGACGGCGAGCTCAGCGCGCGCCACGCAGCTGGCCGCCGCCCTGCTTCCTCCCCTCGCCGCTCCGCTGGCCTGGGCAGGCTCCACGTCGCGCCCCCGACCCCCTGGACACGCCCATTCGCCCCTGCCTCTCTCCCTCGCACTCCCTCGCCATGGCCGACGCAGCCGTCGCCGTTCCGCCACCGTAGCCGCGTCCAACGCTGCACCACCGTGTCCACTCGGTCCGCCGTCGCCGACTGCTTGGAACCGGCCGAGCCCCGAGCACTTGCACGCTCTGCATCACCTCCATCGACCTCGCCTTCGTCAGCCACCGTCGGAGATCCCTTTCGACGTCGCCGTCGCACCAGCTCGTCCCCGACCACGCCGGCTAGCTCCACGTGACCACCGTGAGCTCAGCTACCTCCCCATCCTCCCCGTTTGCTTCCTCGTGCACTACAGCGACTGCATGAAGCTCACCTGCACGCACCGCCACGGAGCTCATCGCCGACGTGTCTCCGGTCAACCACCGGCCAAGCCACCTAGTCTACTAACCTCACCGCGTCCCCAGGAGCACAACGCCCCACTCCACGCACCTCGCCGTGCCCCACAGCCTCGGGTTAGCCCTCACCCGACTCCGGCGACTGCCCAGCTCATCGCCGGTGATGTCTCCGGCCACCCTAAGTTCAACCACCACCACCAAACGCTGCGGCTCGTTCCCAGCTACCCGTAGATGACCTCCGCCGTCCATTTGGTCGACGGAATGCACTAACGCACTTCCACCACCGCGTCTGGCCTCGCCGGCAGCTAAACGCCGCCGAGTTTGACCATTGACGTTGACTGGTGGGCCCCAGGTTGACTCCCCTGAGTCACTGACAAGTGGGACCCCCTCTGCTAACTAACTGGTTTAGTTTTAATTAAAATTAATTAGTTTAACTAATTACTGACATGCAGGACCCACTGGTCCGTTTGACCTGGACGACCCCGTTGACCTCTGACGTCATCCTGACGTAGTGCTGACGCAGTAATTTAATTACTGGAATTATTTTTATACAGGAAATTCCAGAAAATAGTTCAAACTTAAAAAATTCATAGAAATTAATCTATAACCCCAAATGCAAAGATTTGTATATGAAATTTGATCAGAAAAATCCAATCTATCCATTGGTGCTGGTTTCATGCATATCAGAGCAAGTTAAACCTGCTGTTTATACAATACAAGGTGATGCTCTATAATGGCTATGTTAAGTGATCTAACACTTGAACCTTTGGTTCAAATAAGCACTTTCCTCCCTGGTTTAGCTTGCATTAGGCCAAGACACTCTCATATTGCCATGTCATAGCATGCATCATATTGTTGCATATCGTCATGTGTTGATTGTGTTCCGATGTGTTCTTCGTGGTAGGTTCTGCCTCCGAGGATATTCAAGAGTATCCAACTGAAGGGCAGTATCCCACCACCACTCCATCAGGCAATCGACCCATTGATCATTCCAATACAAACCCATGTTCTCGCTTCTGCTCTCGTTTACTGCATTAAGACAACGCGATTCAAACTACTGTGTGTCTCGGTAGTTGAACCCACTTCCTCTGCATGACCTGTCATTGCCACAGTAACTAGATGAAACCCACTAGCATGTGTAGGAGTTGATTGAGCCATTTGTGTGTGTGTTCCTACCATGCTATGCTTGCTATGCTTAGAGTTGTGTCAGGTCTGGCTCATCGGGATGATGAACTAGAGTGAAAGGTGGTGACGTTATCGAGAGTGTGAAAGTATTGAACCCGATTTGGTAAAGGAATCGATGGATGGCCATGTAGGAGTACATGGTTGGTTGTTTCATTGAGGCCGTCCTTAAGAACTGAGATCTGTGTGTGTGATTTAAGACTCAGCTACTACCACGCATTGGGCCCGAAACCAAAGGACCCTCTCGGCTTATTAACCATACTTGTCCTCTATCCGGGAATTGCAAAGTAGTTTCTGGTGTTTGTAGTATGCTGGGGGCCGCACGCAGCGCTGACCATACGGGTGGGCTGTGTTGCGGTAGGCACGTGGCCGATGTACCGATTCGCCCGTTTGGTGTCTCGGGAACCCTGCACACATCGTTCGGGGCCGTTAATGGAAACCTCGGCCGGACTCCCTGCGGATGGAACCCGAATAGGCGATAAACCTGGACTAGGGACTTGTGTGTTTAGTCAGGTCGTGGCCGACACCCTCGCTGGGCTTCCTCTTGAAGGTTGCCGAGTACATGTCGTGTAAACGGCGATAAGTGGTGAGAGCGTGTGTGAAGAAGTACACCCCTGCAGGGTATGAAACTATTCGAATAGCCGCGTCCCCGGTAAAGGACTACTTGGTCACCTATACAGTTCATAGACAAGTAAATGGATTTTACTAAAAATCTCAAGATAAGTGTGAGTGCCGCGGATGGCCCTCTCGTAGGTTGGCGAGAGAGGATTCATGATGGAGTATTGTGTTGGTGATAGTGGACTCGTGTGCGACAAATGCTTTACAAGTTGTGTCTGTCGTAGGATAGCTTAGCCAAGAGTCAAAGCTGGCTTGCTGCAATAACTCCACTACCTTCTTGAGAATGTGCATGTATAGTAGGATTCTGTTGTAAGACTTGCTGAGTACCTTCGTACTCATGTTGTTTTAATTAATGTTTTCAGACGACTACGCCAACCCCTCTGATGGGTTCTACGTAGACCTCGACGTTGACGAGTGACTTATCACCCAGGTGGTGATCCAAGACTTGTGAAGGGTCGATGTAGATAGACAGGCTTCGTCAAGCCTTCTTTCTTTCTAGTGTCTGTAAACAGACTACTTTGCTTCCGCATGTGCTTGTATGATTGTATGACTTGAGTGTCGGGTCATGTGACCCCTATCTGTATGGATGATATGTATGGCTCTTCGGAGCCTCTTAAATAAAGTACTTGAGTTGTAGAGTTTTGTTGTGATGCAATGTTGTATTTACTCATATCGGGCATATTGTGTGTATGATTGAAATGCTTGGTATGAGTGGGATCCGACTATCTAGTTGTTTATCCTTGGCAGCCTATCATATGAGGAAATGTAGTCTAGTGCTTCTGAGCGATAGTAGTCCGCTACAGCCCGGTTCACCGGAGTCCTGCTAGCCCAGCACTACTGCTCGAAACACATGACTGGCCGGCATGTGTTTCACTTCGTTCCTATGTCTGTCCCTTCGGGGAAATGTCACGCGGTGTAATTCGGAGTCCTGCCTAGCCTGCTATAGCCCGGGTTACCGGAGTCCTGTTAGCCCAGTGCTACAACCCGGATTTATACGTTCTTGACCGACATGCTCGATGTGATTCACGTATGCCTATCCTCATGGGTTAGTGCCGCCTTGGGTTCACGACTAGCCATGTCGGCCCGGGTTCTCTGTCATATGGATGCTAGCGACACTATCATATACGTGAGACAAAAGGCGCAAACGGTCCCGGGCCAGGTAAGGTGGCACCCGTGGGAGTACCGTGCGTGAGGCCGCAAAGTGATATGGTGTGTTACATGCTGGATCGATGTGGCTTACGATCGGGGTCCTGACAGATGCGCACAATGCGGAAATCGCGAAAGTAAAGGATCAGATTACTCAGGCCAAAGCCGACTTGGCCGTGGAGGATACCAGGATGGTCATAGAGCCGACCGCTTTGGATGCACAGGCTTACCGGCTTATGCTGGATCAGAATGCGTCGCATGAAGTCCTGAAAAGGAGACACCGATCTCGCCTACCTCCGGTTAATGATGCTAGGAACCTCTTTAATACCCCAGGGGCGGGGACCAGTAATCCACCGGTGGTGAACCGGACGGAGGCACCTGGGGCAGGGGCGCCGGTCTAGCCACAATTGATGGATCCACCTCGACAGAACAACATTGTGACACAACCCGTCCCAACACCACCGGGTCATTATTCTACTCCGATGGACAATCTTGTTGCTGCCGCTTCACGGCTAGAGGCTATTCCGATTGAAGGCGATTCTCCGGCGGCGGTCGAGACGCGTCGGGTTAAGGAGCTTCTTCGGACAGCCTTAGTTCAGCAGGAGGCTTACTCATACAGTCGTGATCGAATTCATTCCACCCCCCATCCAAGCCGGAGTTACAGCAAGCATATGGATGAACCGGCCGTGTCAAGCAATGCGCGGAACCGTGAACCGCCCCGTGGCAACAATCCGGCGGGTGGTGCAGGTGATGCTCAGGAGGTAGTGGACCGGGCTCGAGCACGCAGGGAGGCCGAGTTACCGGCGCAACATGAGGCGCGTCAGCTTACTCCGGTTCATCCAACCACGTCGGTTGAGCCAGGAGTTACCTCTAGTTCTTTGGGGGTGCCGTGTCTCGTCCCAGCATTGCGCAACGTGCGCTTGCCCAAGGATTTCAAGGGCCCGTGCAAGGTGCCGAATTACATGGCCGATTTATCCCCTGAGACATGGGTTGAAAGCTACGAGATGGCCATGGAGATGCTGGATGTGGATGATACACCATGTGCAAAATATTTCACCATGATGTTGGAAGGGACGGCATGTACTTGGCTAAAGAGTTTACCGGCGAATTCTATCAGGTCGTGGGCTGAGTTGAGAACCCGGTTTATCCAGAATTTCAAAGATACCTGCAAGCAGCCCATGTCAATTTTGGACTTAGCTGCTTGTGTCCACGAGGAAGGAGAGTCAACAACCCGGTGGGTGCGCCGGGTTTTAGAAGTTTTGCATTCATCAGACCGCATCAATGCGGATACCGCAGTGTTAACACTGGAAGGCAATTGCCGGTTTGAACCTCTGAAGTTGAAGTTGGGACGGCTCAAACGTCACTGTAATGACATGGGAACACTCATGGCTGCTCTGGTGAAGTATGCTGACTTTGATAGTACCAAGGATCCCGAGTCTGACGATGATAAGACAGGGAGGGGAAAAAGGAGGGGCAACGCCAAGGGGCAGCACCACAACCCGGCAGGTCATGGAAACGACAGTAAGCGTAAAGTGGATCACAGCTTGGACTTTGTGGCTAATACCAGCACACAGGACAAGGGCCAGCGATGCAAGGGTAAACCGCCATAGCGCGGTGGGGCGCCTAGTCCTAACCCAGACCGCCTATCTTACCTGCTGAACCAGCCCTGCCCGAAACATGGGACGAAGGAGATGCCGGCCACACACCTTTGGAAAGACTGCTACATCATGCAAGAGTTTAAAAATTCTAATGCTTTCCGGTATGATCACGGATGAGGTGGCGGTTCAGGCCCTGGATCTCATGGGTCGGGTTATGGTGGAGGAAATTCTGGTTCAGGCTTCCATGGTAATCAGGGCAGACATAACAGTCAAGGTAGTCAGGGCAATCAAGGTGGATACAATCATCAGGGAAATCAGCAGCAGCATCAGCAATCGGGTTACCAGAGCAACCCAAAGCAGTTGAATAGTGGGAAGTATCATGTCTTCACCGCTAGCTTAGACAAGTGTGACCAAAAGCTTCATAAGAGGGCAGTGAACTCCGTCAAACCGGCAGTGCCCTGTTACCTATGCTGGTCTGAGCAGCCGATTGTGTGGAGCAGAGAAGATCACCCACCCCGGGTTGATAACCCGGGTCATCTGGCATTGGTGGTGGCGCCTCAGGTGGGAGGTTATAAATTCACCAAGGTACTCATGGATGGAGGAAGCAGTATCAATATCCTTTATTATGAAACCTTCCATCGCATGGGGTTAACAGTTAAAAATCTTAAACCGTCCAATACGGTGTTCCATGGTGTGGTGCCTGGTAAATCGGCATATCCTGTTGGTAAGATAGCTCTAGAGGTGGCTCTTGGAGATGATCAAGACTTGAGATCAGAAACTTTGACATTTGAAGTGGTGAAAATCAGAAGTCCTTATCACGCCCTGTTTGGACGACCGGCTTATGCTAAATTTATGGCACGGCCCTGCTATGTCTATCTGCAGCTCAAGATGTCGGGTCACAAGGGAACTATAACCGTTCATGGGAGCCGCAAGATTGCTTGGGAGTGTGAAGAAGGTGATGCGGCTTACGCTGAGTCGGTTTGTGCCACAGAAGAGTTAAAATTTTACAAAGATAATGTTGATCCGGCAGATATGACTTCATTGAAGAAGCCAGCTACAGAGCATGATCCGGCCCTGAAGTTTAAATCGGCTGATGAGACTAAGCTTGTTGACTTCGTACCTGGCGATTTGTCCAAGCAGTTCAGCATCAGCGCTAACTTGGATCCGAAATAGGAAAGCACGCTCATCGAGTTCATCCGTGAGAATCGGGACATCTTTGCGTGGAAGCCTTCTGACATGCCAGGTGTACCGAGGGAACTCGCTGAGCACACTCTTAATGTTGATCCTAAGTATAAACCGGTCAAGCAGTTTCTCCGCCGGTTCAATGAAGAAAGACGCAAAGCTATTGGAGAAGAAGTGGCCAGGCTCTTAGCGGCTGGATTTATCGTTGAAGTTTTCCATCGTGACTGGTTGGCTAATCCGGTGCTGGTCCTTAAGAAGAACGGCACTTGGCGTATGTGTGTGGACTACACAGATCTCAATAAAGCTTGTCCAACAGATCCTTTTGCTCTCCCCCGTATTGATCAAATTATTGATGCTACGGCGGGTTGTGAACGTTCGAGCTTTTTGGATGCATATTCTGGTTATCATCAGATCAAAATGGCAGTTAAGGAACAGGAGAAGACGGCTTTCATAACCCCCTTTGGAGCCTTCTGCTATGTGTCCATGCCCTTTGGCCTCAAGAGTGCCCAGGCGACTTATCAGAGGTGTGTGTGTAGAATTGCCTTCATAAACAAATTGGCCGTAATGTTCATGCCTATGTGGATGAAATTGTGGTGAAATCGAGGAAGAAGGAGACATTGATTGATGACTTGAAGGAAACCTTTGATAACCCGCGGCTTTACAAGATGATGCTTAATCTGGCCAAGTGCGTTTTTGGTGTACCGGCGGGCAAGCTCTTGGGCTTTTTGGTGTCTAACAGGGGTATTGAAGCTAATCCAGAAAAGATCAAGGCTATCACCTCCTTAGCTAAACCGAAGTGTATCAATGACGTTCAACGCTTGGCAGGCCGGATTGCCGCGTTGAGCCGGTTTATCAACTGCCTTGGTGAGAAGGCCATTCCGTTGTATCAGATGCTGAAGAAGACGGATAACTTCGTTTGGAGCTCTGCCGCAGATGAGGCGTTTGAGGACATAAAGCGGCAGTTGTCTAATCCGTCAGTTCTTGCTGCTCCGGTCGATAAGGAGCCATTGTTGTTATATGTGGCGGCTAATGCTCGAGCAGTCAACATGGATATTTTGGTGGAGCGCAAGGAGGCAGGAATGTAATATCCGGTTCAGTGTCCGGTTTATTATACTAGCGAGGTACTTATTGAGTCCAAGCAAAGGTACCCGCATTGGCAAAAGCTAGTATATGGGGTTTTCATGGCAAGCCGGAAGCTCAAGCAATATTTCCAAGCGCATCCCATCACAGTGGTTAGCTCTGCTCCTTTGGGAGTTATAATCCAGAACAGGGAAGCAGCTGGCCGGAATGCCAAGTGGGCTATTCAGCTCGGACCTCATGGGTTGAAATACATACCCCGAACGGCGATCAAGTCTCAGGCACTTGTGGATTTCATCAACAATTGGACAGAACTACAAGCACCTGAAGAGAAGCCGGACCACACTTTATTTGACTATTCATTTTGATGGGTCTAGGCAATTGGAGGGCTCGGGGGCCGGAGTCGTATTAACTTCCCCACGAGGTGATAAGTTTTGTTATGTTCTCCATTTAATGTTCCCTTGCACTAACAATGCAGCTAAGTACGAGGCTTTACTCCATGGTCTTCGGATGGCTAAGGAGATGAATCTAAGCCGAGTTAAGTGCTTCGATGACTCGGACCTGGTAGCTCAGCAGGTGTCTGGCACTTGGGATTCCAAGGATCCACTCATGGCAGCATATCGTCGTGAGGTGGATATTGTTGCGCGTCACTTTAAAGGTTATCAGGTGGATCATGTGGACCGGTGGAAGAACGAAGCGGCGGACGCTTTAAGCCGCCTGGGTTCTCAACGTAAACCGGTTCCACCTAATTTCTTCTTGGATGTTCTACATAATCCGTCTGTCAAGCTCCCTGGTGAAGAGGATCTGGCTGTTCCTGATCCAGAAGCTCATTTGGTGGCGGCTCTTCATGTCATCCAGGATTGGACGATTCCTTATCTGGCGTATATGAACCGGGGCGAGTTACTAGAGGATGAGACAATGTCCAGGCAGATAATCCGGCGGTCCAAATCCATGACCATTATCAATGGTGAATTGCATCATTGCAGTGTGACAGGGGCGTTTCAACGTTGTGTGTCTCCTGAAGAAAGTTGTGAAATTTTGCGTCAAATCCATGAAGGAGACTGTGGTCACCACGCCGGTTCAAAATCTTTGGTGGCCAAGGTGTTTCATCATGGTTTCTATTGGTTGACAGCTCATGCTGATGCAGAGGATTTGGTCAGACGATGTGATGGCTGTCAGAAATTTTCAAGGCGTGCTCATATACCAGCTCAAGAATTGAAGATGACTGCAATCACTTGGCCGTTTGCAACTTGGGGGCTGGATATGGTTGGGCCTTTCAAGAGGTCCAAGGACAAGAAGACCCACCTTTTGGTGGCGGTTGACAAATTCACAAAGTGGGTGGAGGCAGAGCCCGTTAGCAAGTGTGATGCAGCCACGGCGGTTCAATTCATCAAAAAGGTGATCTTCCGGTTTGGTTTTCCACACAGCATTATAACAGACAATGGTACTAATCTGTCAAAGGGTGCCATGAAGGAGTTCTGTCAACGTGAGCATATCCGGCTTGACGTGTCATTAGTAGCTCACCCATAGTCTAATGGTCGAGCGAAGAGGGCCAATCAAGAGAACTTGAGAGGCATCAAACTCCGGCTATGGTTCCTTTGCAACGAACGCCGGGTTGTTGGGTTGAGGAGCTACCTTCTGTGCTATGGAGCATCAACACCACACCCAACAAATCGACAGGATACACGTCGTTCTTCATGGTTTATGGAGCGGAGGCAGTTTTTCCTAGTGACATACGTCATGACTCACCTCGTGTAGCGGCATATGTCGAAGCTGACAACGAGAAGGCACGGCAAGAGGCTCTTGACCTGTTAGATGAGGAGCGTGACATAGCGGCGGCCCGTTCGGCGATTTATCAGCAAGATCTGCGTCGTTGTCATAGCCGCCGGGTTAGAACCAGAAGCTTTCAAGAAGGAGATTTGGTGATTCGACTCATCCAGGATCAGACAGACATGCACAAGTTATCCCCCCCCGTGGGAAGGACCTTTTGTGGTCAGCAAGAATCTACACAACGGGTCGTACTACCTAATCGATGTTCAAGAGTGCAAAGACTCACGTAAATCGGAGGAGGAGACCAACCGGCCATGGAATATTGCTCATCTTTGGCCCTACTATACTTGAGCCATGGGCTCTGCTTATGTACATATTATGACAATGTATTTATTATGCTCAATATAATAAACCGGAACCTCAGCCTGAGCGGGGTATCTGTTGTTATGTCGCATCATGTGTGGTTTCATGGAGCTTCTGTTTTTAAAGCGGCGTCCGGTTTACCCCTTGATTTAGCTTCTCAAAGCTTTCTGTTATATCACTTGGGGGCTTGGTCATGTCCAAACCATAGCTACACCTTTTGATAGGCGCAATGCCACAGCATCACTTGGGGGCTTGGTCAAACCCGAACCATAGCTACACCTCTTGATCGGCGTCATGCCACAACATCACTTGGGGGCTTGGTCAAACCCGAACCATAGCTACACCCCTTGATCGGCGTAATGCCACAACATCACTTGGGGGCTTGGTCGAACCCGAACCATAGCTACACCTCTTGATCGGCGTAATGCCACAGCATCACTTGGGGGCTTGGTCGAACCCGAACCATAGCTACACCTCTTGATCAGCGTAATGCCAAAATGTCATTTGGGGGCTTGGTCGTATCCGAACCATAGCCACACCTCTTGATCGGTTCAAAGCCTCGCCTACAATGGTTTTATTTGCCTTTGTTTGAATTTTGTTCTCTACAACAACAACAAAAACAACAACAAAGCCTTTAGTCCCAAAAAAGTTGGGGTAGGCTAGAGGTGAAACCCATAAGATCTCGCAACCAACTCATGGCTCTGGGACATGGATAGCAAGCTTCCACGCACCCCTGTCCATAGCTAGCTCTTTGGTGATATTCCAATCCTGAATTTTGTTCTCTCTTTTATAAAAGTTTTTGGTTGCTTTTTAAACCGGCATTAACAACCCGGCTCGACTGTCAATTACGAGTTGACGGTACATGATCAAATCATCGTCCGGAGACTATCAGCCCGATCTGGATTTCAATCAAAATCGAAGTATGGAGTAAACCAGCTTTTATCATAACTCGGAACGGTTTATACTGTAAATTGGCCTTATGTCCACAGGAGTTGCTTCTCCTCCAATAGTTGGGTCATGCCCCTCGCTACACTGTTGGTTAGCCAGCCTTACGCCTCAAAGTCACAGGTATTACATATATATCTGTGTTTGGTTATATTTTATCGCCTTGGTTATGCACCTTGGTCGTATATATAAGTATGAGTATCATAACCCGCCCGGCGGTAAATTGCGGGGCTCTTTTGAGCTTTTTATCTACAGAAACAGCTTAAATAAATGGCTATGGATTATGAATATCATAAACATGTCGGTTCAAGCAAAGCATCAATTGCAGATAAATATGCGCGAAGGCATATCAGCGCAAGTATTTTAGCTAAGCCTATTACCAGGCTTTTCAGTGCCCAAAAGGATCATCGTTTTCTCAGATACATGTCACAGCATGTGGAAGATTAAATCGGCTTCCGGTTTATGGTTGGTCATCAGCTTGGCCTGATGGTTGTGGATCATCTCGCGCCGGTTCAGCTTCCTCTGTTCTACCCAGCGGCTGGAAATCAACAGTTGCCCAGTCGATCCCAGTTAGGGCTTGGAATACAGTTTCATCACTTATCAGCGTGGGTCGTTCAAATGTCAGGGGCGTAAGTGTGCTTACGGATTGGCGGGATAAGACTTTGAGCTTCAGGAATCGGCGCAACAACCTGTTTGTTCTTGTCATCATAGTTTGCTTGATAGTGGGAAAGATCTGCTTCTTCAACCAATTGACAAGCCAGTGGGCGCACTTCCCGGTTTATGATTCGAAGATCATCTTCGTTAAATTCTGATCCGTCTTCCTTCAAGCCGGGATAGCCTTGGGCCGCTTCAACAGGATCAAAGTCAAGGACCCATGCTTTTGCCCGGATTAGGGCGGCCAAAGCACTCGTTCTAGCAGCAGACTTTTTCAGTTCGTCAACCCGGGCAGGAAGCATAGATAACCTTTCAATGGTATCTTTGATCAAAGTGGGAGGAGGATTGTTGTGGGAAGCAGTGTAGATGATACGTTGTGCGCCGGTATACAGCTGCTCTCTCAGAGTATATGCAGCCTTCAAATTCTTCCGAACGTCAGTTCCCAAGTGACCAATACGAGTTCCTGTATCATTGCAAGGATTAGTAAACCGGCAGCTACATGAAAGGATATGGTCAAGTCGGGAGACAAGGATACTTACCAAACACAGCTGCAGTCATGGCATGAACCTGCCGCTTTACGCTGGTCAATTCATCAACCAGCGGTTTAAGAGCGGCTTCTGCTTTTTCAGCCCTTTGCACCAAAGTGGATTTCTCAGTCTCCCAATCCGCCCGCTCTTTGTTGAAGCCTTCTTTAAGTTTTTCCATAGCGCTTAGGGAGCTGGTTAATTCTTCCTTTGCCTTGGAGGTTTCTGCTTGTTGCTGTTTCAGATTCTCCTGCAGATCAGCGGTTCGGCTATTCTTCTTACTCAGCTCGGCCTTAAAAGAGACATTCATATGATAAGGTGGCAGTATATACTCGAAGTACCAAGCACACAACAAGTTATGCCCTTGGTACTTGGGGGCTAATGCATATTTGCTCTTCATCGTCAATTTTCTACAAGTCCCAAGCATAATAGAAGTATTCAATTTGGTACTTGGGGCCTAATGGATATTTGCTCAAAAACTACTGACACAGGAGTTATCTTTTACAAAGTCCCGGTCCATCTTCGTAAAAGTTAAACCGGCATTGGAGGCTACTTCAGTGATGTTCAGATGCATTGTTGCAAGGTATAAAGTTTTTTACTACATCCCGGTTTAGATCGATATCTTAAACCGGCGCTTGGGGCCCAGTGGAGTTGATAAATTGTGATTAAGAAAATAAAAGGGGCAGTGATTATGAAATTACCTCATATCGTTCCTTCATCATATTTACCAAGACGGCTTCATAGTCACGACTGGTATATAGACGATTCAGATAGCTGGAATGAAGGTCCTGAGCATTCAGATGGGCATAAGTGGATAGATCGGCATTCCATTTGCCTTTGCCAATTGCAGAGAACTCTTCTTTGGCGGTATGCCTGGACAAAGCGACAGGATTTCCTGGATCTGTATGGCCAATGCCAGTAATCAGAACGTCATCATCCTTCTCCTTAGCAGCTCGTACTGGAGTTGCCGGTTTGTCAGTATTTTTTTGCTGGACTGACCGGCTTGTTAGTCCGGATTGGGCTTGTGGCTGGTCGGTATGGCCGGTGGCATCAACTTCTGCCTGTTCAGCAACGAAGTCATGATCTTGAGGCGGAAGATCGTTCAACATATCATCAATGTTGGCTTCTTCAGGACCTGGAGTCTTCTTCGGATTAACAGCCATGTTCTCATCAGCCGGTGTGTTCAACCAGTCTTTCTTGCTTGGTCTGGGCTTAGCACTGAAAAAAGTAAGAAGGCTGGAGGTCAGTATAATGTATAAATGCATGTTAAGGGCAAAAATAAGTATATAACTCACCCGAGCACCGTTTTGAGGGGTGGAAGTTTGGTGGATGACGACTCGCCAGAGGATGAATGAGAAGTTCCCTGATAATTTGAATCAGACGGGTTAAGAGGTAGGCGAAAACAACCCGCTTTGGGGCGTGGAGTGTCAAGGGAATAAGAGACCTCTGATCGGCGTTTTCAAACTGGACTGTTCGGTAAACCGGCGGAGGTAACTACCTAGCCGCTATGCCGGGTTGTGCGGCGAACCTCGTGCTGTTGTGTCTTCACAAGAAAGTTTGGATCCAGATAAGCAAGAGGATGAGAAAATTTAACTTTCCGGTTTGCTCGACGGATTTTTAGTGATGGCAAAAAGTTTGAATCAGAAGAAAGAATGATTACCTCTACAGCCTCGGCGTAACTGAGTTCAGTGTCGTCCTGACAATAATCATCATCAATAAGGCGTATGAAAAATGAACCAAGTGAGTCAAGTTCTACTTTTAAATCTGGGTTACCCACATCATCGTCAGCTGGTGGATCGGAGGATGCAGTGGTTCTCTTCGTGTTGACAGTTTTCTTCACAGCCTTGGTCTTTTGACGGGTTGGCTTCAGCGGTTTGTCTTGCGGGGGTTTCTTGTTCCAGAACGGTCATCACCCTATCAAGAAAAATAGTCACACTTTCAGAAGAATATTGGGATAGAAGCAGTTTCAGATAGACAGTTTATATGGTTCTTACAGCTGGCGGCTTGTTGGTAGCACAGAAAGGGAGTAATCCTGTTTGGGACATCCTCCGGTTCATTCAACATCTTTTTTACAGCTTCAGAGACTTCATCATCTGTAAGCTGAATGTCAATACGCCGCTGAGCGTCCTTCAAGTCCTCTGTATATTCACACATCAAGCCGGGGCGCTGGCTTAAAGGCAAAACGCTCCAGCTTATCCAGCAGTGCGCAAGATCAACTCCTGTCAAACCGTTTTCCATAAAGGCACTGAGCTTTGATAGTTGAGGAGTATATTTGGCCTTTTCTTTGGCGGTCAGCCTTTGAGGAAGAGGATGTGTGTTACTCAGATGTTCTGGACGGTAACCCGACAGGGGATTTTTGTCAGCTGGAGACGTGTCCTTGCAATAAAACCAGGTCTGGTTCCATTCTTTGGGGTGACTATGCAGTCTGGGATGAGGAAAGGTGACTTTCCTTTTCTGAATTGCCATTCCGCCCAATTCTGATTTGGGCCCATCTTTGAATTCAGTACGACGGTTTAGGTGAAAAATGTCCCTAACAGTTCTACCGTAGGTTCCTCTTGAAGGTAGACCTCACAAAATACTTGGAAGTGGCAGATGTTAGTTACAGAATTAGGGCTGATGTCTTGCGGGCGCAGTTGGAAGCTGGCCGGTACATCCCGGAAAATTTTTGAACCGGGATGGTTGAAGCCCCGACCTAAATGATCAGCAAATACAATAACTTCTCCATCCTTGGGGGTAGGAGGACTTTTCGAGCCAGGGACCCTCCAGTCAATGACATCTTTCCCGGATAAAGCGCCCATGCTAACGAGGTTGTCTAACTGTTCTTCAGTCACTTGAGAAGGGACCCAATTGCATTCGTGCACATGCTTGGCCATGGCGATAACAGATCTACAACATGATAATTACCGGTTTAAGATTTGCAGTGGACAAGCTATGTGGCGGTACGAGCATGTAAGTACATTGTTAATCCGGGGTTTGTTGATCATAAGCCAGAGCTTATTAAAGCGAAGGCTAAATTTGACGTATATCGGCGGTTCAACAAGGGGACTAATGGTATATACCGGGTTATCATTTTTTTCCAACAAGTTAAACCGCTTACTCTGATGCGGAGGATACAAGTCTATAGATGTACAAGTAAAGGAAAAAAAGATTTAACATGTTGATGTTATAGTTTTGGATCTGCCACATGACAGAAAAAGAAAATATACTCAGACCTAAGAAGAAGTACCGAAGCAATGGATGAAGGTTCAGATGGGATCTTCTATTTTACCGAGGTGCGTTAGATGGGAAAGAAAAGGCTACGGCTATCATTGAACAGGATGAACATCAAGGTTCAGATCAAAAGGCTACTATGCAGGCAATGAACGCCGACGAACACCGAAACCCTAGAACAGATCTATGGTGGAAGGGCATTAAGCTTACCAGTGCTGATGAAGAAGTGGGGAAGCGCCGTAGTTCTCTAGTGCGTTCAGGGTGATGCAGCGGCCAGAGTCGAAGCAGAGGCGACGGTCGACGGTGGCGGCAGAGCTCCAAAGGCTGAGCGGCGCGAGGAAGACGATGAAGTGAAGAGGCACGAGGGGGAAAGGTGAAAATGACCCCTCGGCCCTATTTAAAAAGGTAAGGGATAAGTGTCAGGCGCAAAAATCGAGGAGCCAGAAATTTGGAAATAAAGCAGAGCTGTCGCCTCGATTGTCGGAGACCCATTAATGAAGATGGGTTGTTTACAGTTTTTAATAACAGATGATGTCACGGCGGTTTACTACGGTCCAGGATAATGACGTCACGGCGGTTTACAAAATTGTGAGAAGATGTTGAAGACGAAGTCTTATCAAGTGCTGAGGATTGACATGAACTTGATCAAATCAATCTGGGGCCTAATGTTGGGGATATTACTACTGGGCGTAAACCGGCCAAAAGAGGCCGGGTTAACTTCATCAGTAATTCATTATACTTGAAGCCCATGAAGATAGACAGTAACGCTGTGTAAAGGCCCAGGGCCCAAAACCGGTTTAAGGCCCGTATCCATAAACCAGTATTTATATATAACTTGCATTGTAAGGTAGAAAGAGCGGAGACCGAGTCGGACACGTTTATGAGCCGGCCTCGGGACTCTGTAAACCGACGGGCGTCAACCCGTGTATATAAGGGGACGACCCGGCGGCGGTTTAGGAAAACAGACAACAGACAACAACTCGAGACTCAGGCAAAGCGTATTTGCTCCCTGGTCATCGAAACCCCATCAATTCCATCACAACTAGACATAGGCTTTTACCTTCATCGTAAGGGGCCGAACTAGTATAAAATTCTCTCGCGTCCCTTGTCCGCTTTAACCCCTTTAAGCAAACCCATAGTGATGGCTCCACGACTAAGTACTTTTACGAGGACATCTGCCGTGACAATCCCACGACACTCCTCGTCATGGAGAGCGCTGGGATGATGAAGATGACCAGTGGTGAGGGTTCCCCCCTCCAGCAGGGTGCCGGAACAGGGTCCCGATTGACTTTTGGTGGCTACAGAGGCTTGCGGCGGCGGAACTCCAGATCTATTCTCGCCTCTGGAACTTTTAGGGTATATGGAGTTATATAGGCGGAAGAAGTACGTCAGGGGAGCCACGTGGGGCCCACGAGGCAGGGGCGCCCCCTAATGGGGTGGGCACGCCTCCCACCCTCGTGGCTCCCTCGTTCCTTTCCTGATGTGCACTCCAAGCTTTTTCGGTAGCTTTCCTTCCAAAAATAACTTCTCTAGTTGATTTCATTCCGTTTCGACTCCGTCTGATATTCCTTTTCTTCAAAACACTGAAATAGGCAAAAAATAGCAATTCTGGGCTGGGCCTCCGGTTAATAGGTTAGTCCCAAAAATAATATAAAAGTGGATAATAAAGCCCAATATTGTCCAAAACAGTAGATAATATAGCATGGAGCAATAAAAAGTTATAGATACGTTGGAGACGTATCAAGCATCCCCAAGCTTAATTCCTGCTCGTCCTCGAGTAGGTAAATGATAAAAAAGATAATTTTTGATGTGGAATGCTAGTTTTCATAATTTCAATGTAATTCTTCGTAATTGTGGCATGAATATTCAGATCCGACAGATTCAAGACAAAAGTTCATATTGACATAGAAATAATAATACTTCAAGCATACTAACAAAGCAATTATGTCTTCTCAAAATAACATGGTCAAAGGAAGTTATCCCTACAAAATCATATAGTCTGGCTATGCTCTATCTTCACCACACAAAGTATTTAAATCATGGACAACCCCGATGACAAGCCAAGCAATTGTTTCATACTTTTGACATTCTCAAAACTTTTTCAATCTTCACGCAATACATGAGCGTGAGCCATGGATATAGCACTATATGTGGAATAGAAGGGTGGTTGTGGAGAAGACAAAAAGAGGGTAAGATAGTCTCACATCAACTAGGCGTATCAACGGGCTATGGAGATGCCCATCAATAGATATCAATGTGAGTGAGTAGGGATTGCCATGCAACGGATGCACTAGAGCTATAAGTATATGAAAGCTCAAGAAAAGAAACTAAGTGGGTGTGCATCCAACTCGCTTGCTCACGAAGACCTAGGGCATTTTGAGGAAGCCCATCATTGGAATATACAAGCCAAGTTCTATAATGTAAAATTCTCACTAGTATATGAAAGTGAAAAAATGAGTGACTCTCTGATAACCCACAAGTGTAGGGGATCGCAACAACTTTCGAGGGTAGAGTATTCAACCCAAATTTATTGATTCCACACAAGGGGAACCAAAGAATATTCTCAAGTATTAGCAGCTGAGTTGTCAATTCAACCACACCTGGAAACTTAGTATCTGCAGCAAAGTGTTTAGTAGCAAAGTAATATGATAGTGGTGGTAACGTTAACAAAAGAGTAATGAAAGCAAAGTAATTTTTTTTGTGTTTTGTAGTGATTGTAACAATAGCAACGGGAAAGTAAATAAGCATAAACCAGTATATGGAAAGCTCATAGGCATTGGACCGGTGATGGATAATTATGTCGGATGCGGTTCATCATGTAACAGTCATAACATAGGGTGACACAGAACTAGCTCCAATTCATCAATGTAATGTAGGCATGTATTCCGAATATAGTCATACGTGCTTATGGAAAAGAACTTGCATGACATCTTTTGTCCTACCCTCCTGTGGCAGCGGGGTCCTAATGGAAACTAAGGGATATTAAGGCCTCCTTTTAATAGAGAACCGGAACAAAGCATTAGCACATAGTGAATACATGAACTCCTCAAACTATGCTCATCACCGGGAGTGGTCCCAATTATTGTCACTTCGGGGTTGCCGGATCATAACACATAGTAGGTGACTATAGACTTGCAAGATAGGATAAAGAACTCACATATATTCATGAAAATATAATAGGTTCATATCTGAAATCATGGTAGTCAGTCCCTACTAACAAGCATTAAGCATAGCAAAGTCATAGCAACATCAATCTCAGAACATAGTGGATACTAGGGATCAAACCCTAACAAAACTAACTCGATTACATGATAGATCTCATCCAACCCATCATCGTCCAGCAAGCCTACGATAGAATTACTCACGCGCGGTGGTGAGCATCATCAAATTGGTGATGGAGGATAGTTGATGATGACGACGGTGATGAATCCCCCTCTCCGGAGCCCCGAACGGACTCCAGATCAGCCCTCCCGAGAGGTTTTAGGGTTTGGCGGCAGCTCCGTATAGCAAAACGCGATGATTTCTTCTCCTTTATTTTTTTCTCCCCGAAAGCAAATATATAGAGTTGGAGTTGGTGTCGGAGGAGCTCCAGGGGGCCCACGATGTAGGGGGCGCGCCCCCACCCTTGTGGACAGGGTGTGGGCCCCCTGGCAAGGATTTTTTATTATTTATTATAAGATATTCCGTGGAGTTTCAGGTCATTCCGATAACTTTTTTTTCTGCACATAAAACAACATCATGGCAATTCTGCTGAAAACAACGTCAGTCCGGGTTAGTTCCATTCAAATCATGCAAGTTAGATTCCAAAACAAGGGCAAAAGTGTTTGGAAAAGTAGATACGACGGAGACGTATCAACTCCCCCAAGCTTAAACCATTGCTTGTCCTCAAGCAATTCAGTTGACAAACTGAAAGATAAAGAAAAACTTTTACAAACTCTGTTGGCTCTTGTTCTTGTAAATATATCAAGCCAGCATTCAAGTTTTCAGCAAAGATTATAACTAACCAAATTTGCAATAACTCTCAGGTCTCATGATTACTCATATCAATAGCATAATCAGCTAGCAAGCGATAATAATAAATCTCGGATGACAACACTTTCTCAAAACAATCATAATATAATATAACAGAACGGTATCTCGCTAGCCCTTTCCGAGACCGCAAAACATAAATGCAGAGCACCTTTAAAGATCAAGGACTGACTAGACATTGTAATTCATGGTAAAAGAGATCCAGTCATAGTCATACCCAATATAAATTAACAGTAATGAATGCAAATGACAGCTGTGCTCTCCAGCTAGTGCTTTTAATAAGAGGGTGATGACTCAACATAAAAGTAAATAGATAGGCCCTTCGCAGAGGGAAGCAGGGATTTGTAGAGGTGCCAGAGCTCGGTTTTGAAATAGAGATAAATAATATTTTGAGTGGCATACTTTCATTGTCAACATAACAACTAAGAGATGGCGATATCTTCCATGCCACACACATTATAAGCGGTTCTCAAACAGAATGGTAAAGTTTATACTCCCCCTCCACCAACAAGCATCAATCCATGGCTTGCTTGAAACAACGAGTGCCTCCAACTAACATCAGGTCCCAGGGGGAGTTTTGTTTGCAATTAATTTTGATTTAGTTTGCATAAAGCATGGGACTGGGCATCCCGGTGACCAGCCATTTTCTCGTGAGTGAGGAGCAGAGTCCACTCCTCTTGAGAATAACCCGCCTAACATGGAAGATAAGGGCAGCCCTAGTTGATACATGAGCTATTTGAGCATACAAAACAGAATATTTATTTGAAGGTTGAGAGTTTGGCACATACAAATTTACTTGGAACGGCAGGTAGATACCGCATATAGGAAGGTATAGTGGACTCATATGGAATAACTTTGGGGTTTAAGGGATTGGATGCACAAGCAGTATTCCCACTTAGTACAAGTGAAGGCTAGCAAAAGACTGGGAAGCGACCAACTAGAGAGCGACAATAGACATGAACATGCATTAAATTTAATAAACATTGGATGCAAGCTCTGTTGGAAAAGGCAGTGCCTAGGAGGCGCTTAGGCACGCCTAGGCGCTAGGCGATGGATAAACGCCTCGCCTAGGGCATAAATGGAAGTCTAGGCAGGGCAAGTAAGGAATTGTCTACCCAAGTGAAGAATCATGCCGTATTGCACTAGTATATCAAACAGACCATATTCCAATAGGAGTGGATGGAAATTAACATATTTATTTGCCCAAAATTAATATCTACACACATATAATACTCGCAAATACATCCTGATAGTAAAACTATATTACCGCCTAGGCCGCGCCTAAGGCGCTTAAGCACCGCCTAGGCACTAGGCGAAGGCTAACCGCCTCGCTTACGCCTACCGCTTTTTCCAACCTTGGATGCAAGCATGAATAGCATATAATCCACCATGAACATAAATATCGTGAACGCTATGTTGATTTTGTTTCAACTACATGTGTGAACATGTGCCAAGTCAAGTCACTTAAATCATTCAAAGGAGGATACCACCCCACTATACCACATCATAACCATCTTAATAGCACGTTGACATGCAAGGTAAATCATTATAACTCATAGCTAATCAAGCATGGCATCAGCGACTATGATCTCTAATTGTCATTGCAAACATGTTTATTCATAATAAGCTGAATCAAGAATGATGAACTCATCATATTTACAAAAACAAAAGAGGTCGAGTTCATACCAGCTTTTCTCATCTCAGTTAGTCCATCATATATCATCATTATTGCCTTTCACTTGCACGACCGAACAAAGTGAATAATAATAAGAGTGCACGTGCATTGGACTAAGCTGGAATCTGCGAGCATTCAATAAACAGGAGAAGACAAGGCAATATGGGCTCTTGGTTAAATCAACAATAATGCATATAAGAGCCGCTTCAACAATTTAATCATGGTCTTCTCCTATCGACCCCCAAACAAAAGAAAAACTATTTACACGGGAAAGCTCCCAACAAGCAAAAGAAGAACGGGAAATATTTTTGGGTTTTTCTTTTTAATTATTATTACTACTACAGCAGAAAAGTAAACTACTACTAATTTTTTGGTTTTTCTTAAGGTTTAACAAACACACAAGAAGAAAGTAGGAAAAAGAAAATAAACTAGAATGGATATTACAGTGAAAGAGTATGAGCACCGACATCTAGCAATGAGTGTGTGTGAACATAAATGTAATGTCGGTGAGAAATACGTACACTTGCCATTGTTGATAGGGATAGCCTGGCTGATACCCGCAGGTGTAGCTGGGGTCATACTGCGACGAATAATAGCTGGGGTCGTGCTGTGATGAAGAAGACTTTGACTGCCATTGGCCGACAGCCATCTCCGGATCCCAAGAATAAACAGACTGTCGTGGAGGCTCATCTTGTTGTTCCGGTTCCGGGGCTAGTGCAGGATTCTGGTAGGCTTGAACGGCAGCCCATGTAACGAGATAAGGTCCTTCAAAATTAAACAAGGTAGGCTTGAACGGCAGCCCATGTAACGAGATAAGGTCCTTCAAAATTAAACAAGGAAGGAGCGGGCAAGGTAATAGTTTCAGGATGATGTTTATGAAAGAATAATTTATATTTGAGCTCTCCTTCCCTGCCCTTAACAATAAAGTCATGCGCTAGCATACTCTTGTAATTTAAATAAGCACTGGGCTGCAATTTTTCTTCTTTCTCATGAAGCCTAATAGGTATGTTAAAATGTGCAGTGAGGCGTGAAGCATAAATGCCTACAAAGATGGGACCCTTAGTATGGTTCATACTTAACCGTCTAGCAATAATTCCGCCCATACTAACAGTGTTATCGCCGTATAAACCATGGAACAAAATAATAATATCAGGAACACTAAGGTTTCCACAATTTCCACAACCAATCAAGCAACAACTAGCAAATATGCAAAATAGCATAAAACAGGAAAATGTATGCTAGTGATTCTTGCATCAGAAACCTTCCTGGTTTCTCCCACAGTGATAGTGTTAATAAATGCTTCCACATCTTTACGGTGTGGTTCCTCTAAGGTGCCCTCAGGGGGTATGTTGCAAACCTTGCAAAATTCAGCTAATGGCATCTTTTTAACAACGTCATATAAATGAAACTCTACTGAAGGAGGTGATTCTTTAGGGAAAAAGTAGAAGTTTTGCACAAAAGTATTTGTGAGTAAGAGATACTGATGACGTTGGTCGCGGAGGAAGTCGGTGAGGCCGACATTCTCGATCAATGAATAGAAATCCTCATAAATTCCGGCTCGTCTCAAGAAGTCATCGGAAGGCCATTCACACCGCCGGACCTCCGCGGTACGAGGCAAATTATATTTGGGCCTCTGTGCTTCTTCATTTTGTTTTTCCTTCGATCTTCGGCTCGATGAGCCTCTCAAAAGTCTCTTCATTATTTTCTGCAATATTCTGAAAGTTTTAGTAACATCAAACAAAAGTGAACAAAGCTCAACAAAATTGATAGCAACAACTCCTACAAGTGCCTAGAGCCTATATCAAGCATTAGAACTACTTGGAACCATATAAATTTGACATGTAAGCTCAAGAACATGGTCACCTATGCAGCAAAAATTTTCAATGAATAAAGCACTAGAACAAAAACTAATTGGGCCAATGGAGGAGTCACATACCAAGGAACAATCTCCCCAAGCAGTTTTGCGAGAGGTGCTTTGAGAAAGGAGATAAAAAATCACAGCAAGGTGAGCTATAACTCGTGCTTAAGCCAGATATTCGTGTTTGTGGGAGGAAGAAGAAGAGGATGGGTGCAGGAATAAGTGGAGGAGGGCCACCATGGGCCCAAGAGGCAGGGGCACGCCCTGGGGGGGTATGGCGCGCCCTCCACCCTCGTGGCCAGGTGGCAGCTCCCCCGCGGTGTTTTCAGTACCAAAAATACTCAAATATTCCCGAAAAAATCATATTAGATTGGCATGGCATTTGGAGGACTTTTATTTTCATGATATTTTTATATTGCACGGATAAATCAGGAAACAGACAGAAAAATACTATTTTTACTTTATTTCAACTAAATAACAGAAAGTATAAAGAGGGTACAGAAGGTTGTGCCTTCTAGTTTCATCCATCTCATGCTCATCAAAAAGAATCCACTAACAAGGTTGATCAGGTCTTGTTAACAAACTCATTCCGATTAACATGGAACCGGAGAAATTTCGAATAAACCTATGTTACCTCAACGGGGATATGCACATCCCCAATAATAAGAATATCATATTTCTTCTTGACAGTAGGAAGAGGAAATTCAAAACCTCCAAATATAATCAATGGAATTTTTCCAATAGAGTTGATACTATGAACTTGAGGTTGTTTCCTCGGAAAGTGTACCGTATGTTCATTACCATTAACATGAAAAGTGACATTGCCTTTGTTGCAATCAATAACAGCCCCTGCAGTATTCAGAAAAGGTCTTCCAAGAATAATAGACATACTATCGTCCTCGGGAATATCAAGAATAACAAAGGCCGTTAAAATAGTAACGTTTGCAACCACAACAGGCACATCCTCACAAATACCGACAGGTATAGCAGTTGATTTATCAGCCATTTGCAAAGATATTTCAGTAGGTGTCAACTTATTCAACTCAAGTCTACGATATAAAGAGAGAGGCATAACACTAACACTGGCTCCAAGATCACATAAAGCAGTTTTAACATAATTTCATTTAATAGAGCATGGTATAGTAGGTACTCCTGGATCTCCAATTTTCTTTGGTATTCCACCCTTAAAAGTATAATTAGCAAGCATGGTGGAAATTTTAGCTTCCGATATCTTCCTTTTATTTGTAACAATATCTTTCATATACTTAGCATAAGGATTCATTTTGAGCATATCAGTCAATCGCATACGCAAAAAGATAGGTCTAATCATTTCAGCAAAGTGCTCAAAATCCTCATCATCCTTTTTCTTGGATGGTTTGGGAGGAAAAGTCATGGGTTTTTTAACCCAAGGTTCTCTTTCTTTACCATGTTTCCTAGCAACAAAGTCTCTCTTATCATAACATTGATTCTTTGATTGTGGGTTATCAAGATCAACAGCAGGTTCAATTTCTACATCATTATCATTACTAGGTTGAGCATCATCATGAACATCATTATTAACATTTTCACTAGGTTCATGTTCATTACCAGATTGTGTTTCAGCATCACACATAGAGATATCATTTGGATTATTAGGTGGTTCAGCAATAGGTTCACTAGAAGTTTTCAATGTCCTATTATTTTTCTTTTTCTTCCTTTTAGAAGAACTAGGTGCATCAATATTATTTCTCTAAGAATCTTGCTCAATTCTCTTAGGGTGGCCTTCAGGATACAAAGGTTCCTGAGTCATTCTACCAGTTCTAGTAGCCACTCTAATAGCATAATCATTTTTCTTACTATTGATTTCATCGAGCAATTCTTTTTGAGCCTTAAGTACTTGTTCTACTTGAGTGGTAACCATAGAAGCATGTTTGCTAACAATTTTAAGTTCACCTCTAATATCAGCCATATAATCACCCAAGTGTTTAATCATATAAGAATTTTGTTTTAATTGTCTACCAAAATAAGCATTAAAGTCTTCTTGCTTAAACATAAAGTTATCAAACTCATCCAAGCACTGACTAGCCATTTTAGTAGGAGGGACTTCAGCTTTATCATATCTATAGAGATAATTTACCTTTACTACCTATGTCGGGTTATCAAGGTCAGGAGGTTCTTCAATAGGTAATGGATCAAGATCATATGTTTCTTCAACAGGCGGTAAATTAAGACCATGTATTTCTTCAATAGGAGGTAAATTCTTTACACCTTCAGCTTTAATACCTTTTTCTTTCATAGATTTCTTTGCCTCTTGCATATCTTCGGGACTGAGAAATAGAACACCTCTCTTCTTCAGAGTTGGTTCAGGAATAGGATCATTAATTGGAGCAGGAGCTGGCTCAGGAGGTGCCCAATTATTTTCATTTGTCAACATATTATTCAATAGAATTTCAGCTTCATCCGGTGTTGTTTCCCTGAAAAGAGAACCAACACAACTATCCAGGTAATCTGTGGAAGCATCGGTTAGTCCATTATAAAAGATATCAAGTATTTCATTTTTCTTAAGAGGATGATCAGGCAAAGCATTAAGTAACTTGAGAAGCCTCCCCCAACCTTGTGGGAGACTCTCTTCTTCAATTTGCACAAAGTTGTATATTTCCTTTAGAGCAGCTTGTTTCTTATGAGCAGGGAAATATTTAGCAGAGAAGTAATAAATCATATCCTCGGGACTACGCACACAACCAGGATCAAGAGAATTAAACCATATCTTAGCATCACCCTTTAATGAGAATGGAAATATTTTAAGTATATAAAAGTATCGAGATCTCTCGTCATTAGTGAATAGGGTGGCTATATCATTTAATTTATTAAGATGTGCCACAACAGTTTCAGATTCATAACCATGGAAAGGATCAGATTCAACCAAGGTAATTATATCAGGATCAACAGAGAATTCATAATCCTTATCGGGAACACAAATAGGTGAAGTAGCAAAAGCAGGGTCAGACCTCATTTTATCTCTAAGTGATTCCTTGTTCCATTTAATTAATAGCATCTTAAGTTCACGACTATCTCTGCAAGCTAAAATAGCGGAAGAAGATTCCATATCAAAAACATAACCTTCAGGAATAACAGGCCTATCTTCATGATCACTTTCATCAATATAATCAGATTCAATAATTTCTTTCTCTCTAGCCCTAGCAATTTGTTCATCAAGAAACTCTCTAAGGGGCACAGTATTATCAGGCATAGAAGTAGTTTCATCATAAGTATCATGCATAGCAGAAGTGGCATCATCAATAACATGCGACATATCAGAACGAATAGCAGAAGCAGGTTTAGGTGTCGCAAGCTGTCGGGGGGAATCGGCCTCCACGAGCACCTATGGGGACGGAGCCCCTTGTCGGTTCGGCGGGGGGCGGAGGATGCACGAAGAGCAGATCGAGGCGACACACACACACAACGATTTTACCCAGCTTCAGGCCGCATGGATGCGTAAAACCCTACTGCTGCATGTCTGGTTGATTGGAGTTCTTGCTCTGGAGTGCAAGAAGCTACAGTGAGTTGGAGCTGGACGTAGACGAGGGTCTAGTGGGTGTCCTCCCAGCGTTTGATCTCTCTAGGGTTTCTCCCTGGGTCCGACCCCTCTCTACGTGCGCATGGGCCTCCTTTTATATGCTAAGGGGTTTCCCACAGGTAGCGACGCAGGTGAGGGTAAAAATGGCAAGAAACTGTGCGAACAGTGGCCGCACAGTGCTATCGCACCTAACTCTGACGGCGGGGGACAAAGGCATTAAATGCCCGTCTGGATCGCCTGAACAGTGCCGAGGCGGACCGTTAGGTGCGCCTCCGCCTGCCACGGGGGCGACTCCGCCAACGTCGCATGCCACGCGCGCGCCCCAGGCTGCGCGGCGCCCCGCCACGTGCCTCTGGGGAAGCCCCAGAGTGACGCGTGGGCAGATGAGCTGGAGCGCATGCCTGAGGTGGTGGTTTGCCGTGGCAAGTGGCTTGCCGCGGTAGTCGCCTTGCCGCACCTGAGAGCTTGCCGCTCGTCAGGCCTTGCCGGGGCGCGTGGAGCGCCTCGGCGGGCTTCTCTTGGGGTGCCTTGGCTTGGCCGTCCCGGCGAGCTCCTCCCGCCGGGGCCTTGGTGCTTCGGCTTGGTCGTCCCGGCAAGATCCTTTTGCCGGGGCATTGTCGCCTTGGCCCGGCAAGCTCCTCTTGCCGGACCTCGCCTTCTCGGCCCGGCAAGCGCCTCTTGCCGGGGCTTGGTCTTCTAGGCTCGATCACTTGGCCTTCGTCCGGCCCGGAAAGGGCCGTGGAGACTCTTGTCGCTCCCCTGGCAGGCCTTGCCGCGGGACGCTTCTACTATCCGTGCACAAGTTCGGGGTATTAAGGTACCCCTACTTTAGTACACGACAGGAGCCCCCGGGTCTGGGCCATACACGGTGCCGAGCGTTCTTGGGCCAGGCCCTAACAGTGCACGGGCACGCGTGGCCTGGGTTGCGCTGCTCCTTAACTCCGTGCTCGTCGCGCCTTTCCCAAGTGGCGCGTGCTTATCGCGGCGTCGTGGGGGGGGGGGGGCGAGGCGTGCGAGGCGTGCATGACGTGGGTGGCGTGCGCGGGGCTAAGGCCCACAGGCATGCGTCACGTCGGGCACGACTCCTTCATTTGGAAAGGCGGAACGTCCGCCCCCGCTCCTTCCCCCCTTTATAAGCGGAGGGGAACAGGGGCAGCTCGCCATTCCGCCAGTTGCTGTTCCTCGAAAATCTCCGCCACTTCCTCCTCACTAGAGAAAGCAGCGAATTGCCTTCGCAGCCCCCGGCGCCGCCCACGCCGACTACTCCCCCTCCCCGTTTCTGCCATGGCCCCGAAGAGCGACAAGGCGAAGGGGAAGGCCGTGAAGTCGGCCGAGGCGCTGCGGCTGGAAGCGCTTCGGAAGGAGACGGTGACGTTCCCCCCTCAGCTTGACGCGCTGAGGCTGAAGAACGAATACCTCCTCTTCTGGTCGATGGCGACGCGAGCGCATCCACGCACGCGAGTTCTTCCCGCCATCGCCCAGAAGCTGTACCCGACCGGGTACCCTTTCTTCGCCGTGTTCTTCCTCTACGGGCTCTGCCCGCCTTTTTCGGAATTCTTCTGCGACATCATGCACACCTACAACCTCCACCTCCTTGACTACACCACCAACGTCGTTCTGACAATGGCGGTTTTCGCACACCTTTGCGAGAACTTTGTCGGAGTCCGCCCCAACGTAGCCCTCTTCCGACACTTCTTTACTCCCCGGGTGGAGAAAGGAGAGCCGCTGTCCGGCGGAGTCGCTTGGATCTCCAGGACCGGCAAGAAAGAGGCCTACTTGGAGGGGGAACTCCGTGGCAGATGGGAGGAGTGGAGGGCCGAGTGGTGCCTGATCATCGAGGAGAATCCACCGCCGTTCACTGCCGTGCAGCAAACTCCAGTGGTGCGTGGTCGCGACTGGAGCGACCTGGCCCCGGACGACGCCAAGCTGAAGATTGCCGCCACCCGAATCCTGCGCCTCAGGTTTGCCGGGCTCACCGTCGGCGCCGTCGGCGCGGATTTCCTTCGCCGGCGTATCGCCCCCCTGCAGGAGAGGGGGAAGCCGGCTTGGGAATTCCAAAACGCGGCGGACATCATGAGGCTGCGCCCGGGCCTTAACTACAACTTCACCGTTCTGGAGCTCGACGGAGTGTTGAAGGAGCTGTTCAAGCACGACTCCGAGCACCCAGAATGGTTCAGGTTGCCGCTGGGCGTCGTCCCCCTGTGCAACAACTCGGCGCTCAGCCGCATCCTCGCGATGATGCCGCTGTGCGACTCGCACGGGATCGACGCGACCTGGCAGGAGCCGGCGGACGACGTCGTGCAGGCCTTCTTCGACAACTTGGAGGAGGTGCCGGTCGACCCCGACGAGAAGAGGGGCCTCACGCGGGACACCACCCCCGAGGAGCTGGCCTACATCGCCTCCAGGATGGAGGAGGCGGCGGCCGCCGCGGCCGCGGGCGAGTCTGGCTTCACCCTGGCCGAGGCAGACGCGGTGGAGGCGGAGAGCCTCGCCGACCAGATGGAGCTCGCCGGCGCGGAGGAACCAGCCGGGCACGGTGGTGCGGGCGAGCCCGGCCAGGACGCGGGTGGCTTGCCGGAGGCTGACGCGCCCTCCTCGCAGCTCCCGGGCAGCTCGTCGCAGGCGGAGTCCCCTGCCCAGCCGAGGAGGCGTCTCCGCAGGGCCGGAGAGGTGGTGCGGCAGGCCGACCAGCCCCGGGTGACGCGCGCCTCTGAAGCAGCGGGAGCGGGGTCCTCACGGGCCACGGCTTTTGCTCCTGCCGCTCCCCGTTCCGCGGCGGCAACGGGGGCGGGGTCGTCCACCGCCCCCGCCAAGCGGTCCCGGGAACCCACTCCCCTGTCTCCTCGCGCCTGGAGCAAGCCGGTTTTTGATTATTCCGCGCTCAGCTCCGACGACGAAGAGGAGGACTGAGAGTAAGTTCCTGGTAGAGCTTGTTTCTTCTTGATTCCTGTTGCTTCGTCTTGTTTCGCAGCCCATTCATCCTCCCCCGAAACCGTTCCCTTTTCAGGACCCTGGCCCAGAGGAGGGCGAAGAGGGCCAAGATCCCGCTGGTCGTCCTTGAGGGCGAATCTCCCCCGGCAGCTGGGGAGGTGCCGGAGACGACCTTGCCGGACCTGGCAGCGGGCCCGCAGGGCAGCCCACTGCGCAGCCCCCAGGGTGAGGGCACGGCTAGCTCTTGCCGTTTGGCGCGCGCGAGAGCTTCCCTTCTCTTTGCTAACATGTGGCTGTTGTTGTTGTCGTTGGGTAGGAGCAGAGCAGCCCCAGCAGGCGACCCCGGAGGGCACTCCTGCCGCGCCGTCCGCTTCGACCACCCCGCCTAGGGAGAAATCTCCGGCAAGGGAGGAGCCCCCGGCAGGGGAGACCTCCCTGGCAAGGGAGGAGCCCCCGGCAAGGAAGACCTCTCCGGCAAGGGAGGGATCTCCGGCGAGGGACACGGCCAGCGGTCCCCCGGCAGCGGAGGCCGCGGCCACGGACCCTGCCACCGGTAAGCCCCCCTGCACCGAAAACTTTCCCTGGTCATCTTTCCTGATGAGCTGTCTTGTCGGCTATTCAGCTGACTCTTCTCCCCTCTTCCGGCCACCAGACCCGCCCACCGCGGACCCGATGGAGACCGAGGTCGTCGTCGGGGAGGGCGCGCGTGGCGACGCCGACGACGTCGTCGTCATCGAGGAGGCGGAAGGCACCGACGACCCCGTAGGCGGCGGGGAGGCTGAAGCCGCCAAGGTCGCCGCGGCAGCAGGCGGCGAGGGGACCGGCGACCATGCCGATGGCCCCGGGGAGGCCGGGGCGTCAAGCACTCCGCCGTCCGGCGACCCCGCTGCTGCAACCGCGTCGGGCCCCGAGGAGCCCCCGGCAGGCGCCTACCTGCAGGCCGGCGATGGCGTCTTCATCAGGCTCCCCTGGGAGCCTAGCTCCAGGGCGCCGGTCGAGGGAGAGGCCTTGGACGGAGAAGTGCTCGCCTCCGTCGGGCTGACAGTGGTCGACGCGCCAAGCACCGGCAGCGGCGAGCCCAAGGAGGAGCGGCTGCTCCGGAAGCTTGTGTCGCTCTACCGCGCCCGGCAGGCCAAGGTGGAGCGCCAGGAGGCACTTGTCGCAAAGGCCGGCGCGGACATGGAGAAGCGTGCCGGGGAGCTCCGGGAGCTCAACCAGGAGGCTCTCCGGTCTTTGGCGGAGGAGCGGAGGCTGCTCGACGAGGCGCGGACGGCCTTCCTCCTCGAGAAGGCAGAGGCTGAAGAGCAGTAGAGGCTTGCCGCCGCGGAGCTATCCGCGCGGGAAAGCGAACTGGTGCAGCAGAGGGCCAGCCTCGCCAGCCACGAGGAGGAGGTTTCCGCGCGCGAGCAGGCGCTCGGCAGGGCCCTGCAGAAAGCGCAGGACGCTGCCGCGGCTGCCGAGGTCGCCCAGGGGGAGCTGGAGGCGAGGCTGGCGCAGCTCCTCAGCGACCTCAAGGCGAGCGGCGAGGAGCTTGCCGCGCTCAATCAGGAGCGCGAGAAGGGCGCTCACACCCTTGGCGAGCTGCAGGGCCGCTTCGCCGAGAAGATCCAGGAGCTCGACGCCGCCAAGGACTCCAAGGCTGTCCTCGAGCTGAAGCTGGACACCCTGGCCAAGGCGCTGGAGAGCGCCAAGGAGCAGGAAGCGACCTTGCAGAAGGAAGTTGCTGGCAACGAGGAGCTGCTGAAGCGCGCCGCCGTTACCCAGAACGACTTCCAGGAGATGGTGGAGTGGTGGACCGAAGGCCTCGTCGACATCGCCACCACCATCGACCAGGAGCTGAAGCTGCTGGGGATGGAGGGCCACGAGTACCCCTCCGGCGAGAACGTCCCGCCGAGCGCCAAGCTCACTTCCTTCTTCAAGGGCTTGGTGGGGGTGCTCCGGCACCTCCGGGAATCGATCCCAGAGCAGCTGGCCGAGGAGACGCGGGAAGCCGTCTCCGGGGCCCTCGAGAGAGTGTTGGTGAAGATCGTCTTCCGTAACCCCACCATCAGGCTCACCAACGTCCTCAGGCACCTGCCGGAAGACGCCGACCTGACGGAGATCAAGGCCCTCGTCACCCCCATCGTGGAAAGGGTGGCGGGGCTCAGGCGGGTCGAGGGCGACCGCGCAGATTAGGCCGCCCACCTCTTTCTTTTCTTCTCTTGTCGCTGCTGAGCATGCCATAGAAATAGCTGATTAGGGCAGCGGCAAGTCATTTTGTAATATAACTTTTATCTTAGGCAGTTCATTGCGCTGTTATCTCCCTCGTTCGACCTTGTGCTTCGTACGTTCGCGCCCTACGCTTCCGGGAACTTGTCGGCGCAAGTCTCCGCCTTGCCACGGGTGCCGAGTGCGGGACATCAGCAACCCGCTGACGGGGCCTGCACCGGCAAGAAACCTTGCCGCAGCTGGCGCAACTCACTTAAATGTTGAGCAGGCTCGGGGCGAGGTAAGCGTGGCGACTGCAGTCGCGGCACGCTCAAGCTGCCGAGCGAGCTCGAAACAAATAAGGACGCTACTCGGGATGTAGCACACTTAAGTCGTTGAGCGGACTCGAAACGAAATAAGGGCGCAACCAGCCACGAGCCGGCCCCTCCGCGCACAGGTTTCCCATACGAAGCTCGGTCATTCGAGGAAGATAACTTAAGAATAAAATGGAGCTTAATCGCTCAAACTTTGGCGACTTAGCTTCTCTGTTGTTTGCAGTCCGGCAAGGCGCAGTTTCCTCGGGCGACGCCCAGCCTAGGCTCGGGGCCTGACGGCCTGCCATCGCTTGCCGGAGTCGAGTGAAGCTATGCTCGGGATCTGCGCCCGCCTCTGTACCAAGGATTACATGCAACTGCGGCAAGACTTGGACAGAGAGGATGGCCGACGGAACGGGTTCCGACTGCCGCGCTGGCAAGGTCCCTCCCACGGTCGGCGTCGACTCGTTTGGATCTTGGCGGCCTGGGCTCGCCGAAGAACGAGGTCGCCTTTCCCGCAACTTCCGGCGCTAACTTCTGCGGCTACGGGAGCGGCGCAGAGTTTGCTGGAAGCGAGAAACTCGCTCAGCGGCCGGAAGACGGTCCTCCTCAAGGAGCAGCTGCTCTTGCCCGGACTCTGCGTGAGTGGGTACTCGAGGAGGGCCGTGCACGGGTCCGTGAGGAGGAATGCCTCCGCTCAGTGGGTCGGAGCGGAAAGGTCCCTGGCCATACCTGAGCTTGCCTGTGGTCGCCGAATCTGGTTCGCACAACCTCGACGCGCCCCCTACCTGGCGCGCCAAAGATGTCGGGGGGAGTCGGCCTCCACGAGCACCTATGGGGACGGAGCCCCTTGTCGGTTCGGCGGGGGGCGGAGGATGCACAAAGAGCAGATCGAGGCGACACACACACACAATGATTTTACCCAGCTTCGGGCCGCATGGATGCGTAAAACCCTACTGCTGCATGTCTGGTTGATTGAAGTTCTTGCTCTGGAGCGCAAGAAGCTACACTGAGTTGGAGCTGGAGGTAGACGAGGGTCTACTGGGTGTCCTCCTAGCGTTTGATCTCTCTAGGGTTTCTCCCTTGGTCCGACCCCTCTCTACGTGCGCATGGGCCTCCTTTTATATGCTAAGGGATTTCCCACAGGTAGTGACGCAGGTGAGGGTAAAAATGGCAAGGAACTGTGCGAACAGTGGCCGCACAGTGCTATCGCACCTAACTCTGACGGCGGGGGACAAAGGCATTAAATGCCCGTCTGGATCGCCTGAACAGTGCCGAGGCGGACCGTTAGGTGCGCCTCCGCCTGCCACGGGGGTGACTCCGCCAACGTCGCATGCCACGCGCGCGCCCCAGGCTGCGCGGCGCCCCGCCACGTGCCTCTGGGGAAGCCCCAGAGTGACGCGTGGGCAGATGAGCTGGAGCGCATGCCTGAGGTGGTGGTTTGCCGCGGCAAGTGGCTTGCCGCGGTAGTCGCCTTGCCGCACCTGAGAGCTTGCCGCTCGTCAGGCCTTGCCGGGGCGCGTGGAGCGCCTCGGCGGGCTTCTCTTGGGGTGCCTTGGCTTGGCCGTCCCGGCGAGCTCCTCCCGCCGGGGCCTTGGTGCTTCGTCTTGGTCGTCCCGGCAAGCTCCTCTTGCCGGGGCCTTGTCGCCTTGGCCCGGCAAGCTCCTCTTGCCGGACCTCGCCTTCTCGGCCCGGCAAGCGCCTCTTGCCGGGGCTTGGTCTTCTAGGCTCGATCACTTGGCCTTCGTCCGGCCCGGAAAGGGCCGTGGAGACTCTTGTCGCTCCCCTGGCAGGCCTTGCCGCGGGACGCTTCTACTATCCGTGCACAAGTTCGGGGTATTAAGGTACCCCTACTTTAGTACACCGACACAAGCTTACTCATAATAGAAGGTGAATCAAGTGCAGAGCTAGATGGCAGTTCCTTACCTCCCCTCGTAGTTGAGGATAAGTTGTTGTCTTAGCGTCTTTCAAGTTCTTCATAGTGTCCAGCAGATATAAATCCCAAGTGACTCAAAGAATAGAGGTATGCTTCCCGGCAACGGCACCAGAAATTAGTATTGATAACCCACAAGTGTAGGGGATTGCAACAGCTTTCGAGGGTAGAGTATTCAACCCAAATTTATTGATTCGACACAAGGGGAGCCAAAGAACATTCTCAGGTATTAGCAGCTGAGTTGTCAATTCAACCACAGCTGGAAAATTAGTATCTGCAGCAAAGTGTTTAGTAGCAAAGTAATATGATAGTGGTGGTAACGGTAACAAAAGAGTAATGAAAGCAAAGTAATATTTTTGGTGTTTTGTAGTGATTGTAACAATAGCAACGGGAAAGTAAATAATCGTAAACCAGTATATGGAAAGCTCGTAGGCATTGGACCGGTGATGGATAATTATGTCGGATGCGGTTCATCATGTAACAGTCATAACATAGGGTGACACAGAACTAGCTCCAATTCATCAATGTAATGTAGGCATGTATTCCGAATATAGTCATACATGCTTATGCAAAAGAATTTGCATGACATCTTTTGTCCTACCCTGTGGCAGCGGGGTCCTAATGGAAACTAAGGGATATTAAGGACTCCTTTTAATAGAGAACCGGAACAAAGCATTAACACATAGTGAATACATGAACTCCTCAAACTATGGTCATCACCGGGAGTGGTCCCAATTATTGTCACTTCGGGGTTGCCGGATCATAACACATAGTAGCTGACTATAGACTTGCAAGATAGGATCAAGAACTCACATATATTCATGAAAACATAATAGGTTCATATCTGAAATCATGGCACTCGGACCCTAGTGACAAGCATTAAGCATAGCAAAGTCATAGCAACATCAATCTCAGAACATAGTGGATACTAGGGATCAAACCCTAACAAAACTAACTCGATTACATGATAGATATCATCCAACCCATCACCGTCCAGCAAGCCTACAATGGAATTACTCATGCACGGCGGTGAGCATCATGAAATTGGTGATGGAGGATGGTTGATGATGACGACAGCGATGAATCCCCCTCTCCGGAGCCCCGAACGGACTCCAAATCAGCCCTCCCGAGAGGTTTTAGGGCTTGGCGGCGGCTCCGTACCGTAAAACGCGATGATTTCTTCTCCTTTATTTTCTTCTCCCCAAAAGCCAATATATAGAGTTGGAGTTGGTGTCGGAGGAGCTCCAGGGGGCCCACGAGGTAGGGGGCGCGCCCTAGGGGGGCGCACCCCACACCCTCGTGGACAGGGTGGGGGCCCCTGGTCTTCACCTTTGGCAAGGATTTTTTATTATTTTTAACTTGACGCTCCGTGGAGTTTCAGGTCATTCCGAGAACTTTTGTTTTCTGCACATAAAACAACATCATGGCAATTCTGCTGAAAACAGCGTCAGCCCGGGTTAGTTCCATTCAAATCATGCAAGTTAGAGTCCAAAACAAGGGCAAAAGTGTTTCAAAAAGTAGATACAATGGAGACGTATCACTCTCTATAATGAAGATCATGGTGCTACATGGAAGCACAAGTGTAGAAAAAGGATAGTAACACTGTCCCTTCTCTCTTTTTCTCTCATTTTTTTATTTTATTATTTGGGCCCCCTTTTTTTCATGGCCTCTTTTTTTCGTCCGGAGTCTCATCCCGACTTGTGGGGGAATCATAGTCTCCATCATCCTTTCCTCACTTGGGACAATGCTCTTAAAATGATGATCATCACACTTTTATTTTTCTTACAACTCAACAATTACAACTCGATACTTAGAACAAAATATGACTCTATATGAATGCCTCCGGCGGTGTACCGAGATGTGCAATGACTCATGAGTGACAAGTATGAAAGAATTATGAACGGTGGCTTTGCCACAAATACGATGTCAACTACATGATCATGCAAAGCAATATGATAATGATGGGGCGCGTCATAATAAACGGAACGGTGGAAAGTTGCATGGAAATATATCTCGGAATGGCTATGGAAATGCCATGATAGGTACGTATGGTGGATGTTTTGAGGAAGGTATATGGTGGATGTATGATACCGGCGAAAAGTGCGCGGTATAAGAGAGGCTAGCAATGGTGGAAGGAAGAAAAGTGTGTATAATCCATGGACTCAACATTAGTCATAAAGAACTCATATACTTATTGCAAAAATCTACAAGTTATCAAAGCAAAGTATTACGCGCATGCTCCTAGGGGGATATATTGGTAGGAAAAGACCATCGCTCGTCCCCGACCGCCACTCATAAGGAAGACAATCAATAAATAAATCATGCTCCGACTTCATCACATAACGGTTCACCATACGTGCATGCTATGGGAATCACAAACTTTAACACAAGTATTTCTCAAATTCACAACTACTCAACTAGCATGACTCTAATATCACCATCTTCATATCTCAAAACAATTATCAAGCATCAAACTTTTCTTAGTATTCAACGCACTCAAAAGAAAGTTTTACAAATCTTGAATACCAAGCATATTAAGATTTTTAAGAAAATTACCATGCTATTTAAGACTCTCAAAATAATCTAAGTGAAGCATGAGAGATCAATAGTTTCTATAAAACAAATCCACAACCGTGCTCTAAAAGATATAAGTGAAGCACTAGAGCAAACAACAAACTACTCCAAAAGGTATGAGTGAAGATCAATGAGTAGTTTAACAATTATGTAACTATGTGAAGACTCTCTAACATTTAAGAATTTCAGATCTTGATACTTTATTCAAACAGCAAGCAAAACAAAAGAGAATGACATGACGCTCCAAGCAAAGCACATATCATGTGGTGAATAAAAATATAGCTCCAAGTAAAGTTACCGATGAACACATAGCTACTGGTACATACCCTCAGCCCCTAGGGTGAACTACTCCCTCCTCGTCATGGAGAGCGCCGGGATGATGAAGATGGCCACTGGTGAGGGTTCCCCCCTCCGACAGGGTGCCGGAACAGGGTCCCGATTAACTTTTGGTGGCTACAGAGGCTTGCGGCGGCGGAACTCCAGATCTATTCTCGTCTCTGGAAGTTTTAGGGTATATGGAGTTATATAGGTGGAAGAAGTACGTCAGGGGAGCCACGTGGGCCCCACGAGGACGGGGGCGCGCCCCCCACCCTCGTGGCTCCCTCGTTCCTTTCCTGACGTGCACTCCAAGCTTTTCCGGTAGCTTTCCTTCCAAAAATAACTTCTCTAGTTGATTTCATTCCGTTTCTACTATGTCTGATATTCCTTTTCTTCGAAACACTGAAATAGGCAAAAAAACAGTAATTCTGGGCTGGGCCTCCGGTTAATAGGTTAGTTGCAAAAATAATATAAAAGTGGATAATAAAGCCCAATATTGTCCAAAACAGTAGATAATATAGCATGGAGCAATCAAAAATTATAGATACGTTAGAGACGTATTAGTGGCCTACCCGTTCCCAACTGCGCTCTTGTCTTGCCTCGAGTCCGCTCGATAGCTTACGCGACCGCACTGGTGGCGGCAAGGTGGCTCGCCCGGCAGCAAGCGCCCTTCTGGCAGGGTGCTAAGGATCCGTCCTTAAAGCACTATGTCATGGGTTTATGCGCCGGCAGCCTTATCTCAACAAGCGTAGGATATGAATGTACGAAGAAAGATCTAACGGGAAGATAGCGTGCATGATATTAAAAGTACTGCAGAGTTATATTACATCAGTTGTTGCTGCGGTTCTAACTAAATATAAAAATTGTCTTGGTCATGAGCCTGCAGCGGCGATGAAGAATGGGGTGCCTAGTCCCGGCGCTGGCCCTCCACCCTCTGGATTCCGTCGATGCGGCTGATGATGGGCTTAATACGCTCCTCGAGCGTCGCGAGGTCCGCATCCTCCGGCAAGCTCTCCAGCACGGCATCGAAGTCGAGGTTGGGGTTCCAGTGCACTACCTTGGTGAGGACCTTGGTCATGGCACCCCGGCAAAGCCTCCGGGCCTCATCAGCCAGAGAGGCCGCCCTGTTGGAGCGGAACTGCTCCAGGGCCCCGAGAACACCCTCGAAGAACAAGGTCAGCTTGGCATTGGGACTCACGTTCGGGTCTGGGACATACCTCACGTCTGGCATCCCCATGGTAGCCAGCTGCGTGGTCCTACCTCTTGAGCACTGCGTTGGTTTTCCCTTGAAGAGGAAAGGGTGCTGCAGTAAAGCAGCGTAAGTATTTCCCTCCATTTTTGAGAACCAAGGTATCAATCCAGTAGGAGACCACGCACGAGTCCCTCGCACCTACACAAACAAATAAATCCTCGCAACCAACGCGATAAGGGGTTGTCAATCCCTACACGGTCACTTACGAGAGTGAGATCAGATATATATGATAAGATAATATTTTTCGTATTTTTATTATAAAGATGCAAAGTAAAATAGAAGGCAATAAAAATAACTAAGTGTTGGAAGATTAATATGATGGAAAATAGACCCCGGGGCCATAGGTTTCACTAGCTTCTCTCAAGAGCATAAGTATTACGGTGGGTGAACAAATTACTGTTAAGCAATTGACAGAATTGAGCATAGTTATGAGAATATCTAGGTATGATCATGTATATAGGCATCACGTCTGAGACAAGTAGACCAACTCATGCCTGCATCTACTACTATTACTCCACACATCGACCACTATCCAGCATGCATCTAGAGTATTAAGTTCATAAGAATAGAGTAACGCATTAAGCAAGATGACATGATGTGGTGGGATAAACTCATGCAATATGATATAAACCCCATCTTGTTATCCTCGATGGCAACAATACAATACGTGCCTTGCTGCCCCTACTCTCACTGGGAAAGGACACCGCAAGATTGAACCAAAAGCTAAGCACTTCTCCCATTGCAAGAAAGATCAATCTAGTAGGCCAAACGAAACTGATAATTCGAAGAGACTTGCAAAGATAACCAATCATACATAAAAGAATTCAGAGGAGATTCAAATATTGTTCATAGATAAACTTGATCATAAACCCACAATTCATCGGTCTCAACAAACACACCTCAAAAGAAGATTACATCGAATAGATCTCCACGAGAGAGGGGGAGAACATTGTATTGAGACCCAATAAGAGAGAATAAGCCATCTAGCTAATAACTATGGACCCGAAGGTCTGAGGTAAACTACTCACACATCATCGGAGAGGCTATGGTGTTGATAGAGAAGCCCTTCGTGATCGATGCCCCCTCCGACAGAGCTTCGAAACAGGCCCCAAGATGGGATCTCACGGGTACAGAAGGTTGCGGCGGTGGAATTAGGGCTTTGGCTCCGTATCTGGTAGTTTGGGGGTACGTAGGTATATATAGGAGGAAGGAGTTCATCGGTGGAGCAACGTGGGGCCCACGAGGGTGGAGGGCGCGCCTGGGAGGGTAGGCGCGCCCCCCTACCTTGTGCCTTCCTGGTTGATGTCTTGACGTAGGGTCCAAGTCCTCTGGATCACCTTCGTTCCGAAAATCACGTTCCCGAAGGTTTCATTCCGTTTGGACTCCGTTTGATATTCTTTTTCTGCAAAACTCTGAAATAGGCAAAAAACAGCAATTCTGGGCTGGGCCTCCGATTAATAGGTTAGTCCCAAAAATAATATAAAAGTGTATAATAAATCCCAATAATGTCCAAAACAGAATATATTATAGCATGGAACAATAAAAAAATTATAGATACGTTGGAGACGTATCACGTGGTGATCCTACCGGCGATGTCGGCGAGGCGGCTGATCCAGAGGTTCTCGCTCTTCACAAAATCCTCGTGGTTGGCGGCTTCGTTCTTCCACAGCTGCCTCTCCTTCTCCAGATTCTTGGCCAGGGTCTCCTCCCGGGCCTGACCTCCGACAGCGTTCCCTCAAGACCCTCCAGCTTCAGCTTCAGGTCTTTGATGGAGTCGTTGGCCTTGGAGAGCTGCTCAGCCTTGCCGAGGACCGCGCCCTACGCCTCCACTAGAGCACCGTTGAGCGTGTCTTTCTCCTTTGCCAATTTCAGGGCCTGATCCTTCAGCCCGTCCCGCTCCACTTCCAGCTCATTCACCTTGCCGGCATGGACCAGAGCTTGGGCATTGGGTGCCTCCTCGTGCCTCTGCTCCAGCTCTTGGGTCTACTGCACGATGAGCTTCTCCACCTCCTCATCCTTGCCACAGAGTGTAGCAGCAAGCTTCTCCTCACAAGCGGCAAGGTCCTCCTCCTAGGAGTTTAGCTCGGCCTGGTGCTCGTGCCGAGCGGCCTCATCTTTGGTGGTCTTCTCCTTCACCAGCTCCCGGGCCTTCTCGATGTCGGCCTGCTTCATGACAAGCTCCAGCTTGCGCTCAGCCAGCACGTCCTGGGCGGCCTTCAAGTCCTTGTGGGCCTGTCGGAACCAAGCATGCGCCTCGGCAATGCACTCCTCGAGGTCCGCCTCCGCCTTGTCCACCACCACCATCCTGGACTTGGCCTTGTCCAGGCGGGCATGGTGAAGCGCCTGGAACTTTTGGAAGTTGCCGCTCATGGCCTGGAGGAGCCGCTCTTCCTGGGAACCTCCGCCACCGGTGCTCGGTTCGTCAACAACCTCAAGCACGGCGGCGGCGAGAACCTCATCATCAAACACCTCCCCCTCGGTGGGCGCCCCGGTGCTCGCCATCCCTGGGAGGTGGACGAATAGGCCGTCGCTCACCTTCAGGTACCTGCCCGAGCCAGAGGCAGCAGAGGAGGAAGGTTGGTCATCGACCGCCCCCTCCTTAGCACTAGCCTTGCTGGCCTCCCCGGCAGGCTCCTTGCCGGCCTCCTCGGCAGCGGACTTGCCAGCTTCCCCGACCAACTCCTTGGTGGCGTCCTCGGCAGCACCCTTGGCGGCCTCTTCGGCGGCGATCTTGTTGGCCTCAGCCTCAGCATACCTGGCGACCTCCCCGATGACAGTATAGATGTCCTCTTGGTCCGCCGAGGGAGCACCTAGAGCCCAAGAAGGAGGATGAGGAAAAGCCAAGACCAAGGTTCAAAAAGAAGAAACAAGAATAGGGACATAAGGTAAATAACTTACCCGCACCAGGCTGGGAAGAAGTGGCGTCCTCCCCGCCAGCGTTCGTTGCCGGGGTGGAACCACTGGCGCCCAAGTTCGTCTCCTCCTCCTCCATGGGCATGGGCTTGGTGGTGGATGCCCTTGCCGAGGACGCACCTCGGGGCGGCGTGGTCGAGGGGGCCGACATGTTGGGAGTGGCCCTCGGCGGCTCCTGCTGCTGCCGTTCTTCTCCTGTGAAACCCGGCTAGATCAGCATCAAAGAATCATACCCCAAGGATCATCAATGGAGGAGTGAGTGGTAGACATACGCTGGGGGCTGAAGCGGGGGCTGCACTGGGGGCTGTTCACCGGGCTGCTTTCCACCACCAGCGGCGTGCTCGAGGTGCCCGCTGAGGGATGGCCGCCCGACGACGCCCTGGCTCTCTTTGCCACCCTCTGGGCCAACGTCTCCCTGTCCCTACGATGATAAAAACATGTCAACAAAAACGAAACAATATGAAGGGTCAGAAAAGATGAAGGGCAAGATGCTTACTCATTCTGCTCTTCCTCTTCTTCTGGTTTCCTCTAACTAGTTGGACTGAGAGACCCAAAATCGAAGACGACCTCCGTGTCGACGTTCGCGGGAGGAGGATAAGTAGGTGGAGTCCCAGGACACTTAGACGAAGAAGAGGCAGCCGCTTTCTTCTTCGCCACCGCGGTCTTCGCCACCTTCTTTGTTGTCGTGGCCCTCGTCAGGCGCACGGACTCCCCCTGGACCTCCTTCCCTTGCGCGGTCCTGCCGGGTCGGACTGGCTCGCTGGAGCTGGCCCGCTGCAGGGTGCGTCTCTTCCCCGCGGGCGGAGGGTCGTCGGCCTCGGCCTCCTTCTCGGTCGATTCCTCGACCACATGCTCAATAAGTGGGGCCCCGGCCTCGGAGCTACTGGCCTCCCCGGTAGACTCTGCCCACTGGGCGAGCTCCTTGTCCTCTGCAGCCGTGCCATCTTCATCCTCCATGGCGCCGGCGCTACCGGCCTCCATGGTGAGCGCTGCTTCCACTGCCCTGGCGGCAATGTAGTCTAACTCTTCCTTGGTGTTGTCCTGGATAAGCAGCGGCTCGTCGTGGACATATCTCTCCGACAAGCTGTCGAAGAACTCCTGCACCCGCTCCGCCTCTGGCTCCACCCAATTTGGGTCAAGGCTGTGCGCATTGAAGTCCGACCACTCCCACCGGCAACCCAAACAGTGGCCCCTTGATAACCTTGTCGGCCTTCACGGCCCTGCTGGTTCTCTCGGCCCTGCCGTTGCTGAACACATCGAGCTGGAAGATCCTCTGACAGAAATGGGCGTGCCCCATCACCGTAAAGTAGTGCTTCAAGCCGGTGCGAAGCCTCATAATGTCGGCCGCGTTCCTGAAGAGCAAGGCCGGCCTCCCCTTGTTATGGAGCGGGGCGATTCGGCGGCGGAGGAAATCCGCCCCAATCATCTCGAGGGTGAGCCCGACCTTGGCGAGGCGATGGATTCTGGTGGTGAGAATCGTGAGCTTCTTGTCGTCGGCGCCGGGGTCGCTCCATTCCTCACGACGGACTAGCGGGCTCTGACGAATCCGGCAGAACTCCTGGGAATCCTCCTCCTCAATCCACAGCCACCATCTTTGCCACTCTCCGCGCCGCTCCTTCTGGGCGCCCTCCGGATACGTACCCTTCTCCTTGGTCCTTGGGATCCAAGTGACACAGCCGGAGATGGCGCCCCCATCTGGATGCGGGATAGAAATAGTGGCGGAAAAGTACCGTGTTGGGGAGCACTCCGGCAAAGCCCTCACAGAGGTGGGCGAAAAGGGCCATGCACGCCACGATATTTGGCGTGAAATCCAGAAGGTGGAAGCCATAGGTGTGCATGACGTCATTAAGAAATTGGAGAAGGGGGGGGGGCAGAGGCCGCAGGAGAAGTAGTCAACGAAGAAGGGGTACCGATTTGGGCCAGCCTCAGCAAAATCGGCAGGGATGATATGCGTGGCCGGATGCCCCGTCGTCTCCCCCCCCCCCCGTCTTCGCCCCCCACAGGGGCCTGAAGTAGTCCCTAAGGTGGACTTCATCGACCGTCGGGGGGAAGTAGGCAAGCTGCGTCTGGAGCACCGCCAGCTCGCTCTCCGGCATCCCCTTCTCCTCGACGTCCTCCACCACTCCCTTGTGATGTCTACTACGCAACCTTCTTCTTGTAGACGTTGTTGGGCCTCCAAGTGCAAAGGTTTGTAGGACAGTAGAAAATTTCGCTCAAGTGGATGACCTAAGGTTTATCAATCCTTGGGAGGCGTAGGTTGAATATGGTCTCTCTCAAACAACCCTGCAACCAAATAACAAAGAGTCTCTTGTGTCCCCAACACACCCAATACAATGGTAAATTGTATAGGTGCACTAGGTCGGCGAAGAAATGGTGATACAAGTGCAATATGGATGGTATATATAGGTTTTTGTAATCTGAAAATATAAAAACAGCAAGGTAACTAATGATAAAAGTGAGCGTAAACGGTATTGCAATGCTTCAAAACAAGGCCTAGGGTTCATACTTTCACTAGTGCAAGTTCTCTCAACAATAATAACATAATTGGATCGTATAACTATCCCTCAACTTGCAACAAAGAGTCACTCCAAAGTCACTAATAGCAGAAAACAAACGAAGAGATTATTCTAGGGTACGAAACCACCTCAAAGTTATTCTTTCGGATCGATCTATTCAAAAGTTCGTACTAGAATAACACCTTAAGACACATATCAACCAAAACCCTAATGTCACCTAGATACTCCAATGTCACCACATCTAACCAGAGGCTAGATGAATTATTTATTACTAAACAGGAGCAAAAAGCAAATAACAAAAATAAAAATTGGGTTGCCTCCCAACAAGCGCTAACGTTTAACGCCCCTAGCTAGGCATGATGATTTCAATGATGCTCACATAAAGATAAGAATTGAAACATAAAGAGAGCATCATGAAGAATATGACTAGCACATTTAAGTCTAACCCACTTCCTATGCATAGGGATTTTGTGAGCAAATAACTTATGGGAACAATAATCAACTAGCATAGGAAGGAAAAACAAGCATAACTTCAAACTTTAAGCACATAGAGAGGAAACTTGATATTAGTGCAATTCCTACAAGCATATATTCCTCCCTCATAATAATTTTCAGTAGCATCATGAATGAATTCAATGATATGACCTTCACATAAAGCATTCTTTTCATGATGCATGAATTTTTATTACTCTCCACATAATCAAATTTCTTATCATGAATAGAAGTGGGAGAAAACTCAACAAAATAACTATCATGTGAGGCATAATCCAACTGAAAACTAAAATAATGATGACAAGTTTCATGGTTATCATTATTCTTAATAGCATACAAGTCATGACAATAATCATCGTAGATACCAACTTTGTTGTCATAATCAATTGGAACCTCTTCCGAAATAGTGGATTCATCACTAAATAAAGTCATGACCTTTCCAAATCCACTTTAATAAATATAATAAGATTCAAAAACCCTCCAAAATAGTGGTGTCATTACTTCCTAAAGTTGACACTCTTCCAAACCCACTTTCATCAATATAATCATCATAAATAGGAGGCATGTTTTCATCATAATAAATTTGCTCATCAAAACTTGGGGGACAAAACATATCATCTTCATCAAACATAGCATCCCCAAGCTTGTGGCTTTGCATATCATTAGCATCATGGGTATTCAAAGAATTCATACTAACAACATTGCAATCATGCTCATCATTCACATATTTTATGCCAAGCATTCTATGTAATTCTTCTTCTAGTACTTGAGCACAATTATCGGTATCCTTATTTTCATGAAAGACATTAAAAAGATGAAGCATGTGAGGCACCCTTAATTCCATTTTTTTGTAGTTTTATTTTATAGACTAAACTAGTGATAAAACAAAAAACTAAAAGATTCGATTGCAAGATCTAAAGATATACCTTCAATCACCCACCTCCCCGGCAACGGCACCAGAAAAGAGCGTGATGTCTACTATGCAACCTTCTTCTTGTGGACATTGTTGGGCCTCCAAGTGCAGAGGTTTGTAGGACAGTAGAAAATTTCCCTCAAGTGGATATCCTAAGGTTTATCAATCCGTGGGAGGCGTAGGTTGAAGATGGTCTCTATCAAACAACCCTGCAACCAAATAACAAAGAGTCTCCTGTGTCGCCAACACACCCAATACAATGGTAAATTGTATAGCTGCACTAGTTCGGCGAAGAGATGGTGATACAAGTGCAATATGGATGGTAGATATAGGTTTTTGTAATCTGAAAATATAAAAACAGCAAGGTAACTAATGATAAAAGTGAGCGTAAACGGTGTTGCAATGCTTTGAAACAAGGCCTAGGGTTCATACTTTCACTAGTGCAAGTTCTCTCAACAATAATAACACAATTGCATCATATAACTATCCCTCAACATGCAACAAAGGGTCACTCCAAAGTCACTAATAGCGGAGAACAAATGAAGAGATTATTGTAGGGTACGAAACCACCTCAAAGTTATTCTTTCGGATCGATCTATTCAAGAGTTCATACTAGAATAACACCTTAAGACACATATCAACCAAAACCCTAATGTCACCTAGATACTCCAATGTCACCTCAAGTATCCGTGGGTATGATTATACGATATGCATCACACAATCTCAAATTCATCTATTCAAACCAACACAAAGTACTTCAAAGAGTGCCCCAAAGTTTCTACCGGAGAGTCAAGATGAAAACGTGTGCCAACCCCTATGCATAAGTTCACGGAACTCACAAGTTGATCACCAAAACATACATCAAGTGGATCACTTGATATCCCATTGTCACCACAGATAAGCACATGCAAGACATACATCAAGTGTTCTCAAATCCGTAAAGACTCAATCCGATAAGATAACTTCAAAGGGAAAACTCAATCCATTACAAGAGAGTAGAGGGGGAGAAACATCATAAGATCCAACTATAATAGCAAAGCTCGCCATACATCAAGATCGTGCCGAATCAAGAACATGAGAGAGAGAGAGATAGAGAGAGATCAAACACATAGCTACTGGTACATACCCTCAGCCCCGAGGGTGAAGTACTCCCTCCTCGTCATGGAGAGCGCTGGGATGATGAAGATGGCCAACGGTGAGGGACCCCCCCTCCGGCAGGGTGCCGGAACGGGTCTAGATTGGTTTTCGATGGCTACAGAGGCTTGCGGCGGCGGAACTCCTGGTCTATTGTACTCCCCGATGTTTTTAGGGTATATGGATATATATATAGGCAAAAGAAGTCCGTCAGGGGAGCCATGAGGGGCCCACGAGGGTGGGGGCGCGCCCAGGGGGTAGGGCGCACCTCCCTGCCTCGTGGCTTCCTCGAAGCTTCCCTGACGTCTACTCCAAGTCTCCTGGATTGCTTCCATTCCAAAAATAACTCTCCAGAAGGTATCATTCCGTTTGGACTCCGTTTGATATTCCTTTTCTTCGAAATATTGAAATAGGCAAGAAAACAACATTTTGGGCTGGGCCGGTTAATAGGTTATTCCCAAAAATAATATAAAAGTGTATAATAAAGCCCATTAAAAATCCAAAACAGAATATATAATAGCATGAATACTTCATAAATTATAGATACGTTGGAGACGTATCACCTTGCCTCTGCTGGATTTGGGCGCCATGGCGACCCTGGAAAAAGGCGAGGTCGAGGGCGATGAGGGCGTGGCGGCACCGAACGAAGGCAAGAGCTCGAAGAGGCAGAGGGAAGGGACGGCAGTTCCGAGATTGGAGAAGGCATGGAGGGTAAATGGGCGCCGCGCCTGCGGTTTCTCCATTTTATGGGGAAGGCGCGGGCCGCCTCGTTACCATTTACTATGATGTGACGCATGAGGACAGCGACCGCCCCACGCATGCCCCCCCACGTCACACATGACCCTCCACGACGCGCATTCAACATGGGTCGTGGGGAAGCGCAAGCAAGGGAAGGAATTACTGCGGTAAAAATCCGCCCCGCCTGCCCGCGCACCATTCTGGGCATGGCCCAACAACGCGTTGCAGCTTATGTGTGGCCTAGGCCCGGGGGCTCCAGTCGGTGTACAAAAGTAGAGGCTCTCCTTTTTACCCCTTTACTTGTGCACGGGCAGTCAGAGCCGCGCCCACGGCCACACTAAGTAGGGCAGAGGAGGGAAGCCAGAGGCACAAGACAACCAGAGCAACGCCAAGACCAGCGACACAAAGAGCAAGAGGGCGAGGCGGACTCGCCTGGCAAGACACTTGCCAGGACGACCCCGGCAAGAGCCTTGCCGAGGCAACTTGCCCGATGCCAGTGGAGCACACCACCCTTGAGCCCAGGGGTTCCAACGTCATCAACCATATTGGAACCAAGCCTCGGGAGGCACCTCCGTGGTGGCATGCATATCTTTGTAAAGATCATGAACACTCAAGATCAGATGAAGACCAAAAGACGATGGTCCTCGGCGGGATCCTAGCCGAGGGAAATCCACGAGACCCCCAGCAACATCCTTGCCGGGGACGACTGCGATGCCACGGCAAGACCCTTGCCGGAGCCCCGGCAAGGCCCTTGCTGAAGACGCCTGTGAGGCCACAACCAGGCCCGCATCTGCCAAGACTCCACCGTCGTTCCCATACAGCTGCCAGCCCAACCAGCTGGGCAGGCACCTGCGTGGCAGCGTGCAGCTTCTAGGCCAGCTCAGCAAGCACCTGCGTGGTGGCATGCAGATCTTCATGAAGATCCTACCACCACGCCATCTCAGCAGCCTGCCAACCTACATGGCGCTGCATGCATCGTTGGCCTGGACACGCGTCGGAGCGAGGCAGAGCGGCGACGAACGGGACGGGCCTCGTTGCCATCCCCAATAAAGCAGCAGGACACCTAGGGGGCGCAATTAATGCGTCTTGTCCCGTAATGACAAGCGATAAGCTTGCACACTGTACACCTTTCCACCTCCTGTGTGCCACTGTGGCGACCCCTTTTGTCTATAGAAGGAAGCCCAAGGCATCCAGGAGGAGGATTCGGATCTTTTGGGCAACACACGCACTGTAGCTAGCTCAAGAGCTCAAGAACACTCAAATACATACACCAAAGCAGGACTAGGGTATTATGCATATTCGCGGCCCGAACCTGGGTAAACGATCCTTGTGCTAACCGCCAGACCCGCTCTTTGTACAACCTCGTGCCCGCCAACCGTAGAAGGGATCCCAGTGATCCCATAGGTGTTGTTTCCCCGACAGGCGGGGATGATGGAGGGGCTCCTGGGTTTCTACAAAAATAAAAACCCTATAAGCTATCAACTAATTAAATGCATACGCCTTGCATAGTGGGGTCCAATTTGAGCATTCAAAATAGGAGTAGTTCTCCAATTTGAGTACTTCAAAGAGTGCCCCAAAGTTTCTACCGGGGAGTCAAGACGAAAATGTGTGCCAACCCCTATGCATAAGTTCACAGAACTCGCAAGTTGATCACCAAAACATACATCAAGTGGATCCCATTGTCACCACATATAAGCACATGCAAGACATACATCAAGTGTTCTCAAATCCTTAAAGACTCAGTCCGATAAGATAACTTCAAAGGGAAAACTCAATCCCTTACAAGAGAGTAGAGGGGGAGAAACATCATAAGATCCAACTATAATAGCAAAGCTCGCGATACATCAAGATCGTGCCTAATCAAGAACACGAGAGAGAGAGAGAGAGAGAGAGAGAGAGAGAGAGAGAGAGAGAGAAAGAGAGAGAGAGAGATCAAACACATAGCTACTGGTACATACTGAGGGAGTCCTGGATTAGGGAGTGTTCGGATAGCCGGACTATACCTTCGGCTGGACTCCTGGACTATGAAGATACAAGAATCAAGACTTCGTCCCGTGTCCGGAAGGGACTTTCCTTGGCATGGAAGGCAAGCTTGGCGATACGGATATGTAGATCTCCTACCATTGTAAACGACTCTGCATAACCCTAGCCCTCTCTGGTGTCTATACAAATCGGAGGGTTTCATCCGTAGGACAACAACAAGAACAACAATCATACCATAGGCTACCTTCTAGGGTTTAGCCTCCTTGATCTTGTGGTAGATCTACTCTTGTACTACCCATATCATCAATATTAATCAAGCAGGAGTAGGGTTTTACCTCCATCGAGAGGGCCCGATCCTGGGTAAAAACATCATGTCCCTTGTCTCCTGTTACCATCCGCCTAGACGCACAGTTCGGGACCCCCTACCCGAGATCCGCCGGTTTTGACACCGACATTGGTGCTTTCATTGAGAGTTCCTCTGTGTCGTCACTTTTAGGCCCGATGGCTTCTCCGATCATCAGCAGCGATGCGGTTCAGGGTGAGACTTTTCTCCCCGGACAGATATTCGTATTCGGCGGCTTTGCACTGCGGGCCAATTCGCTTGGCCATCTAGAGCAGATTGAAAGCTGTGCCCCTGGCCATCAGGTCAGATTTGGAAGTCTGAACTACAGGGCTGACATCCGCGGGGACTTGATATTCGACGGATTCGAGCCACAACCGAACGAGCCGCACTGTCACGAAGGGCATTATTTAGCTCTACCGTCGAACAGTGTCCTGGAGGCCGCACCCGCGTTAGCTCTGACCCTTAGTTTGGAGCCGATTGCGCCGATCGAGGACGGGTGGTTGGACGCCGCCTCGGAGGCTGAAATCTCTTCGGCAATCGAGCCGAACACCAGCTTTGTCCCTTGCGAAGCCCGTGACTCCAAGGTGCCGGACTCCTTTCTGGACTCCGAGCCCCCTGCGCCCCTGCCGATCGAATCCGATTGGGCGTCGATCATGGAGTTCACAGCCACGGACATCTTTCAACACTCGCCCTTCTGCGATATTCTGGATTCACTAAAATCTCTCTTTATCAGGAGAGCCCCGGCCGGACTACGGTCATCAAGGTTGGGATGCGGATGATGAAGAAATTCCAAACCCACCCACCACCCACTTTGTAGCCACTGTCGATGATTTAACCGACATGCTCGACTATGACTCCGAAGACATCGACGGTATGGACGACGATGCAGGAGACGATCAGGAACCAGCGCCTATAGGGCACTGGAAAGCCACCTCTTCATATGACATATACATGGTGGACACCCCAAAAGAGGGTGATGGCGATGGAGCAGCGGAGGATGACCCCTCCAAGAAACAGCCTAAGCGCCAGCGTCAGCGGCGCCGCTCTAAATCCCGCCAAAGTAAAAATGGTGATTCCGCCACGGGAGATAATAACACTCCGGACAGTGCCGAAGAAAACCCCCTCCAGCAAGATTTAGCATAGGAGGATGGAGAAGCTAGTCCTCATGAGAGAGCGGCAGACAGAGAGGTCGAGGACGATAATTACATGCCTCCCTCCGAAGATGAGGCTAGCCTCGACGACGACAAATTTGTCGTGACTGAGGACCCCATCGAACAAGAGCGCTTTAAACGCAGGCTTATAGCCACAGCGAGCAGCCTCAAGAAAAAACAGCTACAGCTTAGAGCTGATCAAGACTTGCTAGCCAACAAGTGGACGGAATTACTTGCGGCCGAAGAGTATGAACTCGAACGCCCCTCCAAGAGCTACCCAAAGCGCAAGTTGCTACCCCGATCAGAGGAAGAAGCACCTACATCACCAGCGCATGATGCGACCGACCGGCCACCGCGTGGCCGTGACAGAGAGGCCTCTCGGCCCTCCACTCAAACCGCACCCTGGCGCTGCTTTAAAAATATCAAGGCACGGAGAAATGCGCCAGACCTGCGAGATATATTGGAGGACAAGGCAAAGCAAACAAGGTCGATCTACGGATCGCGTGGGCGCCCCACAGCACGAGACGGTAATCATCACACCGGATACAGTAAATCCGGTCGGGCCAAACACAGTAGACAAAGCTTGTTTGAGCTACGTCGGGATATAGCCCAATACAAAGGTGCTGCACACCCACTATGCTTCACAGATGAAGTAATGGATCATCAAATCCCAGAGGGTTTCAAACCCGTAAACATCGAATCATATGATGGCACAACAGATCCTGCGGTATGGATCGAGGATTATCTCCTCCATATCCACATGGTCCGCGGTGATGACTTACACGCCATCAAATACCTCCCACTCAAGCTTAAAGGACCAGCTCGGCATTGGCTTAACAGCTTGCCAGCAGAATCAATTGGTTGTTGGGAGGACCTGGAAGACGCATTCCTCGACAATTTCCAGGGCACTTATGTGCGACCACCAGACGCCGATGACCTAATCCACATAATTCAGCAGCCAGAGGAATCGGCCAGGCAATTCTGGACACGGTTCCTAACCAAGAAAAATCAAATCGTCGACTGTCCGGACGCAGAGGCCCTAGCGGCCTTCAAGCATAATATCCGCGACGAGTGGCTTGCCCGACACCTTGGACAGGAAAAGCCGAAATCTATGGCAGCCCTCACGACACTCATGACCCGCTTTTGCGCGGGAGAAGACAGCTGGCTGGCTTGTAGCAATAACATAACCAAGAGCCCTGGTAATTCAGATACCAAGGACAACAGTGCCAGGTCGCGTCGTAACAAACACAAGCGCCGCATTAATGGCGACAATGCTGAGGATTCGACAGTTAATGCCGGATTCATAGGCTCTAAACCCGGTCAGCGGAAAAAGCCATTCAAGAGAAATAATCCGGGCCCATCCAGTTTGGACCGAATACTCGACCGCTCGTGTCAGATACATGGCACCCCCGAAAAGCCAGCCAATCACACCAACAGGGACTGTTGGGTGTTCAAGCAGGCCGGCAAACTAAATGCCAAAAACAGAGACCAGGGGCTACATAGCGACGACGAGGAGGAGCCCCGGCCGCCGAACAGTAGTGGACAGAAGGGATTCCCCCCACAAGTGCGGACGGTGAACATGATATACGCAACCCACATCCCCAAGAGGGAGCGAAAGCGTGCGTTAAGGGACGTATACGCGATGGAGCCAGTCGCCCTGAAGTTCAACCCATGGTCCTCCTGCCCGATCACTTTTGATCGAAGGAACCACCCCACTAGTATCCGTGACGGCAGATTCACCGCATTGGTTCTAGACCCAATTGTTGACGGATTTCACCTCACTAGAGTCCTTATGGACGGCGACAGTAGCCTGAACCTACTTTATCAGGACACAGCGCGGAAAATGGGCATCGATCCTTTGAGGATTAAACCCACTAAAATGACCTTTAAAGGCGTCATACTAGGTGTAGAGGCCAACTGTACAGGCTCAGTTACACTTGAAGTGGTCTTCGGATCTCCGGATAATTTCCGAAGCGAGGAGTTAATCTTTGACATAGTCCCGTTCCGCAGTGGCTATCACGCACTTCTCGGGCAAACCGCATTTGCCAAGTTCAATGCGGTACCGCATTATGCATACCTCAAGGTCAAGATGCTAGGCCCTCGAGGAGTCATTATGGTCAATGGAAACACCGAACGCTCTCTTCGTACGGAGGAGCATACGGCGGCTCTCGCAGCGGAAGTACAAAGAAGCCTCTCAAGGCAATTCTCCGGTCCGGCCACTATACGTCCGGACACCGTCAAGCGCGCACCGAGTAACCTACAGCAAGACCGCCTGGCACGCTTCAAGCAGGCGTAGCAATGCGGCCCCAACCCCAGCCCTCGCGAAATTGCGAAACCAGTGATGCGCATACATAACTACGCTCTGGAAATACCATGGGCACAGGGGGAGGGGCACCATCATGGCACTCCCAAAACACGGTTTAAACCGCACTAGGGGCTGCCGATTTCTCACTTTTATCTTATTTTCAGGACTCCATTCTTCGGAACGCCTAACCGGTAGTACAATTGCCTCACAAATGATGCAAGAACCAGGGAAGCAGAAAGCCACGCCGCACTATGGAACTCTCAGGTGGTCTCTATAACGAGCAGCATACCTGTTTTGCATATCATTCCGCAGCCCGCCCCTGGAAAGGACATGTTAAATAGTCCCACCTTTTGCTTATCGCACCATTTGTATCGTTCTGCTTTGATCACAGCTTTTTCAAATAAACAATGCATAGCTTTTGTCTATTATTGTATTACTCTTTTTTAAAGAATATATGTTCATTAATGACATGTTGCACCCGTACACTTTGGTACGGCCAATACACCAGGGGCTTAAGTACCCAGAACACGGTGTGAGAAGTCCGAACACTTTCACAAGTGTGGCACCCCGAACTTATAGCATTATATGCATCGGCTCCGAATCATGTCTTGGGTCAAATGTTGGGTTTGCCCGGCTCCTATGTTTTAGTACCTTACGTTCCGTTGTATCGGCTAAGGTAGCGCTAGGAGAACTACTGCGATTGTGCCCCAGTTGAGCTGGGCTAAGCACCTCAGTAGAGAAAGCTAAAACTGACCGTCATGATGAGGCGAGAGCTGGTCGTTGTTCGAGAGGTTTTCGAGTCCCTAAAGACTTATGCCGCTTAGAGCGAGGAGTCGGCTTTGTCCAGCCTAGGCGTGGATAGCGCCCTGAACTCGGTCTTCCGAACACTAGGGGCTTCACCGAAATTTAAAATTATAGAATTCTATGGCTAAGTGAGAGTGTTCAAGCATTATAGTCCGATTGCCTTGTTCGTTGTGTTGAGCGCCTCCCTCGAAGGATCCAAGAATGGGAAAAAGAGCACTCAAGTTTATCCCGAACACCCCAGCACTCGTGGCATGGGGGCAGAAGCCGACGACTCGCCATCTCTCAAAATTTGATAAACGGCCGCACAGAAGGTAATATTTTAAATTCAAAAAGCATTGCTTAGCGCACACGAACAAGTTTTCAGCGCACAGGACAAAATAAACAAGTTTTACTAAAAAATTACATCTTTCGAGCATTCGTCCGCCATAAGGCGGGCGCCCTTCAGAACGCCCTTATAGTACATCTCGGGGTGACGATGCTCCTTGCCCGGCGGCGGCTCGTCCTTCACAAGCTTCTCGGCATCCAGCTTGCCCCAGTGCACCTTAGCACGGGCAAGCGCCCTACGGGCACCTTCGATGCAGACGGAGCGCTTGATGACTTCGAGCCTTGGACAGGCCTCCACTAGCCGCCGCACCAGCCCGAAGTAGCTCCCAAGCAGAGCCTCTCTAGGCCACAATCGAACTATGAGGCCCTTCATGGCCTGTTCGGCCACCTTGTGGAGCTCGACCAGTTGCTTCAGCTGGTCGCTCAAGGGCACAAGGAGTCTGGCCTCAGCATACTGAGACCAGAACACCTTTCTCTGTCGAGCTGCCCTCCTCGGCTCGGTAGAATGCGGCAGCATCGGACACGCCGCGGGACAAATCTGCGAACGCTCCTGGAGAGCTCCGGATTCGGGTAAGTAACAAGTAATTCACTTTCACACGCTTGCTTTGCATAAAGAAAGCCTTACCCGTTGCTATCTTCTTCATCGCCTCAACCTCCTGAAGGGCCTTCTGGGCTTCGGCCTTGGCAGACTTGGCATTATCAATGGCCGCCGCAAGCTCGGACTCTCGCGTCTTTGAGTCAAGCTCCAAACTCTCATGTTTTTTCATGAGAGCCTGGAGCTCTTGCCGCACCTCGCCAACTTGCGCCTCATACTTCTCCCGCTCGGTGCGCTCCATGGCCGCCCTCTTCTCGGCCTCGGACAGCGCTTGCTTAAGGGTCGCCACCTCCATTGTGGCCCCTACAATAGCCACGTTAATCCCGTCACTTTTTGCAATTGCACCTTTGATATATTTAAATAAGGTATTTCTTACCTTCCTTGTTCTCGAGCTGCTTCTTGGCAAAATCGAGCTCCTGCTCGGACTGCTCGAGGTTCTGCTTCAGCGTGTCCACCTCCGCAGTTAGTGTGGCGGATGCCAGCAGCGAAGCCTGCATACGCATATTGACTTAATTATGTTAGACTCCTGCGAATATTATTAGATCCTCTATTCGTCTTTTCTTTCCGAACACCGAACAGAGCATCAGGGGCTACTGTCTATGCGGTAATATTTTTAATATCCTTTACTTACCTCAAAGCCTGTTAGAAGGCTGGCACAGGCTTCAGTCAGTCCGCTCTTGGCGGACTGAACCTTCTGGATCACCATACTCATCATAGCACGGTGCTCCTCATCAATGGAGGCGCCGTTAAGCACCGCCGGCAGATTCTCCGGCGCCTCCGATTGGACGGGGGCCACCGGCTCAGTAGGCATGCTCCTCTTGGAAAGAGGTCGCCTGCCGGACTCTGGAACCTTTCAAGGTTCCGGAGCGGTGTCCGGCATAGGGCCGGACTTGGAGCCCTTAGGGGTTCTATCCCCTTGACGCCTGGAGTCCGGAAGGTCGCCTTGCGGCGCCTCCGGGACCACTTCCTCCTGGCTTGGAACCTCCTGAGACGCCACCTCGGCGTCATCCGTAGGGTGGGGGGGAGGTAGCCGTCGGAAGAGAGTTTACATCCGACGAGTCCAGGGAACCGCTCGACGACACGTCGAGCCGGTCTTTGGGTGAGCTGCATAATCATATCCGACGTAAGGAAAAGTCGTGCAATGAAGGAATACTATGACTTACTCTGGTATGCGGATACTTACGATTTCGCCAGGGGCTTGGCCCTGTGCGGCCACTCCTCTTCGCCGTCGTCGGCGTTGGTGGAGTGGTCTAGAAGAAGGGTTTTCCCCTTCTTGGACCCTTCGGCCTCCCCAGTTGGGGCGGCCTTCCTTTTCTTTCCTTCCCCCGCTGGAGGGGGAGAGATCTCTTCTTCCTCCTCCTCATCTTCACGGGAGGATTGCGTCTCGGAGTCGTCGGACGACGAATCCGACACCACCACACGGCGGGCACTCTTTCGAGTCCCCGTGGCCTTCTTCGTGGCCTTCTTCTCCGGCACCACATAGGGTGCCAGAACCAGCAGCTTCGCCAAGTGAGCATCTGCTGGGTCTTCGGGCAAAGGAGCCGGACAGTTGATCTGTCTCGACTTCGCCTGCCAATCCTGTCAAAGGTAAGGGAGCTTAGATCCCGCACAGAGTCAAACTATGAAAAGCTAATACCCTGTAAAAGGTAAAAATAGCTTACCACACTAGCGTGACACTGCGTGCTGAATCCGTGATCCTCGGTAGCGGATGCGGGAGCCTCGGCGCCCTTGAATAGCACCTTCCAGGCATCTTCGTACGTCGTGTCGAAGAGCCTGCTTAGAGTTTGGTGCTCCGCCAGGTCGAACTCCCACAGGTTGAAAGCCCGTTGTTGACACAGGAGGATCCGGCGGATGAGCATAACCTGGACTACGTTGACAAGTTTGAGCTTCTTGTTCACCAGGGTTTGGATGCATGTTTGCAGTCCAGTCACCTCTCCTTTGTTACCACACGACAGGCCCGTCTCTTTCCAAGACGTGAGCCACGTAGGGGGTCCGAATCGGAACTCGGGGGCTGCGACCCATTCAGGGTCACGCGGCTCGGTGATGTAGAACCACCCCGATTGCCACCCCTTCAAGGTCTCCACGAAGGAGCCCTCGAGGCATAGGTCGTTGGGCATCTTGCCCACCATGGCGCCTCCGCACTTCGCCTGGTTGCCGCGCACCACCTTTGGCTTGACATTGAAAGTCTTGAGCCATAGGCCGAAATGGGGGCGGATGCAGAGGAAAGCCTCGCACACGACGATAAACGCCGAGATGTTGAGGACGAAGCTCGGGGCCAGATCGTGGAAATCTAGGACATAGTAGAACACGAGCCCCCGGATAAATGGGTGGAGAGGGAAGCCCAGTCCATGGAGGAAATGGGGGAGGAACACCACCCTCTCATGGGGCCTAGGGGTGGGGACGAGCTGCCCCTCTTCGGGAAGCCGGTTCGCGATGTCGTCAGACAAGTATCCGCCCTTCCTCAGCTTCTTGATGTGTCCCTCCGTAACGAAGGAGACCATCCACTTGCCTCCCGCTCCGGACATGGCTGGAGTAGGTTGAGGTGGGGAATGCGGACTTGGGCGCTGGAGCTCGAGTGCACGGAAATGGATAGGCAAAGGAGGAAGAAGGTGTGGATGAGAAGGATGGATCCGTATCTCCTTATATGGGCGGACGCAACTACGTGTCCCCACCAGCCTGGTAAAACTCGCGTATCTCCCAAGTGTCGTGATCAATGGCGCGGTTGGGTTACCCACGCCCGTATTGATGAGAATCCCAGAATAAGGGGACACGATCTCTGCTTTGACAAGACGTGCCAAGGAAACCGCCTCGCGTAACACGCTGAGGTGGGATAATAAAACGATTCAAATAAAGGCTTGGTCGTGGTGTGATGTCATGCTACGGAATACGTCAGCAGCTTAGATTGGTGTAAATGTTATTCTCTCAATGGCAATGTGGAAACTTATTTTGCAGAGCCGGACACTATCCTTGTGTTCAAAATCTTCTATGAAGTACGTGGAGGAGGAACCCGCCTTGCAATGCCGAAGACAATCTGCGCGCCGGACTCGTCATCGTTGAAGCCTGGTTCAGGGGCTACTGAGGGAGTCCTGGATTAGGGGGTGTTCGGATAGCCGGACTATACCTTCGGCCAGACTCCTAGACTATGAAGATACAAGATTGAAGACTTTGTCCCGTGTCCGGAAGGGACTTTCCTTGGCCTGGAAGGCAAGCTTGGCGATACGGATATGTAGATCTCCTACCATTGTAACCGACTCTGCGTAACCCTAGCCCTCTCCGGTGTCTATATAAACCGGAGGGTTTAGTCCGTAGGACAATAGCAAGAACAACAATCATACCATAGGCTAGCTTCTAGGGTTTAGCCTCCTTGATCTCGTGGTAGATCTACTCTTTTACTACCCATATCATCAATATTAATCAAGCAGGAGTATGGTTTTACCTCCATCGAGAGGGCTTGAACCTGGGTAAAAACATCGTGTCCCTTGTCTCCTGTTACCATCCGCCTAGACGCACAGTTCGGGACCCCCTACCCGAGATCCGCCGGTTTTGACACCGACACATACCCTTAGCCGCGAGGGTGAACTACTCCCTCCTCGTCATGGAGAGCGCCGGGATGATGAGGATGGCCACCGGTGAGGGATCCCCCCCCTCTGGCAGGGTGCCGGAACGGTTCTAGATTGGTTTTCGATGGATACAGAGGCTTGCGGAGGCGGAACTCCTGATCTATTGTGCTCCCTGATGTTTTTAGGGTATATGGATATATATAGGCGAAAGAAGTCGATCAGGGGAGCCATGAGGGTGGGGGAGCGCCCAGGGGGGTAGGGAACGCCTCCCTGCCTTGTGGCTTCCTCAAAGCTTCCCTGACGTCTACTCCAAGTCTCCTAGATTGCTTCCGTTCCAAAAATAACTCTCCCAAAGGTTTCATTTTGTTTGGACTCTGTTTGATATTCCTTTTCTTCGAAACACTGAAATAGGCAAGAAAACAACATTTTGGGTTGGGCCTCCGGTTAATAGGTTAGTCCCAAAAATAATATAAAAGTGTATAGTAATGCCCATTAAACATCCAAAACAGAATATATAATAGCATGAATACTTCATAAATTATAGATACTGTGGAGACGTATCAGCATCCCCAAGCTTAATTCCTGCTCGTCCTCGAGTAGGTAAATGATAAAAGAAATAATTTATGAAGTGTGAATGCTAGCAGGTGCACAAGTTTGATCAATGATAATTTCAATCACCTTTTCTAGCATAATTATATGTCATAACAGTAGCTCATATCATAAAGCTTTTCATGATCAAGTAACAAACTATTCACATTTTAAAGTATAGATCATAAACTTTCTTGAAAACTAACAAACCGCATTCTCGGTCATCAAGCAATTGCAATTCATCTTATTTTCGGCAAGGGTCTATGTCAGAGCTTTGATTTAGCAAATCCCACATACTCAACTATCATATATTTTTTCACAATTTCTAACACTCACGTGATATTTATGGGTTCAAATCTTTAATCAGACACAGAGAAAGATAGGGGCTTATAGTTTTGCCTCCCAACCTTTTACCTCAAGGGTAATGTCAACAATAATTGTTCATGATAACTTACATCCAATTGGATATATATATCAGGATCTTTCCAACACAATGTGCTTGCCAAAGGATAAAATGTAAAAAGGAAAGGTGAAGATCACCATGACTCTTGCATAAGGTATAAGACAAGAACAAAAGATAGGCCCTTCACAGAGGGAAGCAGAGGTTGTCATGCTCTTTTATGATTGGATGCACAAAATCTTAATGCAAAAGAACGTTACTTTATATTGCCACTTGTGATAAGGACCTTTATTATGCAGTTCGTCGCTTTTATTGCTTCCTCATCACAAGATCGTATAAAGCTTATTTTCTCCACACTAATAAATCATACATATTTAGAGAGCAATTTTTATTGCATGCACCGATGACAACTTACTTGAAGGATCTTACTCCATCCATAGGTAGATATGGTGGACTCTCATGGAAAAACCGGGTTTAAGGGATATTCGGAAGCACAAGTAGTATCTCTTACTTGGTGCAAAGAATTTGGCTAGCATGAGGGGGAAAGGCAAGCTCATCATGTTGGATGATCCATGAAAATATACTTTATTTCGGATATAAGAAAACATAACCCATTACGTTGTCTTCCTTGTCCAACATCAACCTTTTAGCATGTCATATTTCAATGAGTGCTCACAATTACAAAAGATGTCCAAGATAGTGTATTATATGTGAAATCTCTCTTCCTTCAATATTCCCTCATGAATTGTTCAAGTGACCAATACAATGTTTGCTAACCTTCAATAAATTTACCACCTCTACTTATTATATGTGAAGTCATTACTCCCCATGGGATAAGCATATGAAACATATATAATTTCAGATTTATGATATTCAACTCATTCAACCATTTACTCATAGGATATAAGTGAAGCACACGAGTAAATGACAAACTAATCCAAAAAGATATAAGTGAAGATCAATGAATAGTTAAATAATTATGTAGCTTTGTGAAGACTCTCTCTCATTTAAGAATTTCAGATATTGGGATATTATTCAAACAGCAATAAAAACAAAATAAAATGAAATTTCAAGGATAGCACAACTCTTGTGAAGAAGCAAAAACTTAGGATCAACCGATACTAACCGATAATTGTTGAAGGAAAAATGTGGGATGCCTACCGGTGCATCCCCAAGATTGGATGCTTGAGACTTCTTGAAATATTATCTTCGGGTGCCTTGGGCATCCCCAAGCTTGAGTTATTGTGTCTCCTTAATTCCTTTCATATCACGCTTTCCCTAAATCTTCAAAAAATAACTTCATCCACACAAAACTCAACAAGAACTCGTGAGATAAGTTAGTATAAACCAATGCAAAAACCTTATCATTCTCTACTGTAGCAAATCACAAAAATTATTATTCAACATTGCATACTAAATGTCTCTGCATATTTAATACTCCTATCCTCAAATGGAATCATTAAACAAGCAAACATATGCAAACATAACAGCAATCTGCCAAAACAGTACAGTCTGTAAAGAATGCAAGATTCATCATACTTCCCTAACTCCAAACATTATGAAATTCTACCATGCTGTAGAAACTTTATCAGATCTTATTATTCAAAAAGTTTCAACATTTTATCATATTCTGGCTTTTCTAGGGAATTTTTGCAACAGCGATAAACTTTCTGTTTTGAAACAGCAACATGTATACTTGCAAAATAAGCATGGTAAAGGCTATCCTTGACATTTTATTGAAAATAGAGAGGCAAAACATTATTCTAAATAACAGCAAGAAAATACTAACAAAATAAATTGATGCTCCAAGCAAGACACATATCATGTGGTGAATAAAAATATAGCTCCAACTAAATTTATCGATGAACGAAGACGAAAGAGGGGATGCCTTCCGGGGCATCCCCAAGCTTAGGCTCTTGGTCGTCCTTGAATATTGCCTTGGGGTGCCTTGGGCATCCCCAAGATTAGGCTATTTCCACTCCTTATTCCATAGTCCATCGAATCTTTACCCAAAACTTGAAAACTTCACAACACAAAACTCAGCAGAGAACTCGTAAGCTCCGTTACTATAAGAAAATAAATCACCACTTAGGTACTGTTGTGAACTCATTACAAATTCATATTGGTGTAATATATACTGTATTCCAACTTATCTATGGTTCATACCCTCCGATACTACTCATAGATTCATCAAAATAAGCAAACAACACAGCGAAAACAGAATCTGTCAAAAACAGAATAGTCTGTAGTAATCTGTATCAAATGTATACTTATGGAACTCCAAAAATTATAAAATAAAATGGTGGACCTGAGTAATTTATCTATTAATCATCTTAAAAAATAATCAGCCTAAAAGCACTCTCCGGTAAAAAAATGGCAGCTAATCTCGTAAGCGCTAAAGTTTCTGTTTTTTACAGCATGATGATAAAGACTTCACCCAAGTCTTCCCAAAGGTTCTACTTGGCACAAACACTAATTAGAACATAAAACCACATCTAACCAGAGTCTAGATGAACTATTTATACTAAAAAGGAGCAAAAAGCAAATAACAAAAATAAAAATTGGGTTGCCTCCCAACAAGCGCTAACGTTTAACGCCCCTAGCTAGGCATGATGATTTCAATGATGCTCACATAAAGATATGAATTGAAACATAAAGAGAGCATCATGAAGAATATTACTAACACATTTAAGTATAACCCACTTCCTATGCATAGGGATTTTTTGAGCAAATAACTTATGGGAACAATAATCAACTAGCATAGGAAGGCAAAACAAGCATAACTTCAAAACTTTAAGCACATAGAGAGGAAACTTGATATTATTGCAATCCCTACAAGCATATATTCCTCCCTCATAATAATTTTCAGTAGCATCATGAATGAATTCAATGATATAACGATCACATAAAGCTTTCTTTTCATGATGCATAAGCATATAATTTTTATTACTCTCCACATAAGCAAATTTCTTCTCATGAATAGAAGTGGGAGAAAACTCAACAAAATAACTATCATGTGAGGCATAATCCAATTGAAAACTAAAATCATGATGGCAAGTTTCATGGTTATCATTATTCTTAATAGCGTACAAGTCATCACAATAATCATCGTAGATTGCAACTTTGTTCTCATAATCAATTGGAACCTCTTCCGAAATAGTGGATTCATCACTAAATAAAGTCATGACCTCTCCAAATCCACTTTCATAAATATAATAAGATTCAAAACCCTCCAAAATAGTGGGGTCATTACTTCCTAAAGTTGACACTCTCCCAAACCCACTTTCATCAATATAATCATCATAAATACGAGGCATGCTTTCATCATAATAAATTTGCTCATCAAAACTTGGGGGACAAAACATATCATCTTCATCAAACATAGCATCCCCAAGCTTGTGGCTTTGCATATCATTAGCATCATGGGTATTCAAAGAATTCATACTAACAACATTGCAATCATGATCATCATTCACATATTTTATGCCAAGCATTCTATGTAATTCTTGTTCTAGTACTTGAGCACAATTATCGGAATCCTTATTTTCATGAAAGACATTAAAAAGATGAAGCATATGAGGCACCCTTAATTCCATTTTTTTGTAGTTTTATTTTATAGACTAAACTAGTGATAAAACTCGAAACTAAAAGATTCGGTTGCAAGATCTAAAGATATACCTTCAAGCACCCACCTCCCCGGCAATGGCGCCAGAAAAGAGCTTGATGTATACTATGCAACCTTCTTCTTGGAGACATTGTTGGCCCTCCAAGTGCATAGGTTTGTAGGACAATAGCAAATTTCCCTCAAGTGGATGACCTAAGGTTTATCAATCCGTGGGAGGCGTAGGTTGAAGATGGTATCTCTCAAACAACCCTGCAACCAAATAACAAAGAGTCTCTTGTGTCGCCAACACACCCAATACAATGGTAAAATGTATAGGTGCACTAGTTCGACGAAGAGATGGTGGTACAAGTGCAATATGGATGGTAGATATAGGTTTTTGTAATCTGAGAATATAAAAACAGCAAGGTAACTAATGATAAAAGTGAGCGTAAACGATATTGCAATGCTTCGAAACAAGGCCTAGGGTTCATACTTTCACTAGTGCAAGTTCTCTCAACAATAATAACATAATTGGATCATATAACTATCCCTCAACATGCAACAAAGGGTCACTCCAAAGTCACTAATAGCAGAGAACAAACGACGAGATTATTGTAGGGTATGAAACCACCTCAAAGTTATTCTTTCGGATCGATCTATTCAAGAGTTTGTACTAGAATAACACCTTAAGACACATATCAACCAAAACCCTAATGTCACCTAGATACTCCAAAGTCACCTCAAGTATCCATAGGTATGATTATACGATATGCATCACACAATCTCAAATTTATCTATTCAAACCAACACAAAGTACTTCAAAGAGTGCCCCAAAGTTTCTACCGGAGAGTCAAGACGAAAACGTGTGCCAACCCCTATGCATAAGTTCACGGAACTCGCAAGTTGATCACCAAAACATACATCAAGTGGATCACTTGATATCCCATTGTCACCACAGATAAGCACATGCAAGACATACATCAAGTGTTCTCAAATCCTTAAAGACTCAATCCGATAAGATAACTTCAAAGGGAAAACCCAATCCATTACAAGAGAGTAGATGGGGGGAGACATCATAAGATCCAACTATAATAGCAAAGCTCGCGATACATCAAGATCGTGTCGAATCAAGAACATGAGAGAGAGAGAGAGATCAAGCACATAGCTACTGGTACATACCCTCAGCCCCGTGGGTGAAATACTCCCTCCTCGTCATGGAGAGCGCCGGGATGATGAAGATGGCCACCGGTGAGGGATCCCCCCCTTCGGCAGGGTGCCGGAATGGGTCTAGATTGGTTTTCAGTGGCTACAGAGGCTTGCGGCGGCGGAACTCCTGATCTATTGTGCTCCCCGATGTTTTTAGGGTATATGGATATATATAGGCAAAAGAAGTCGGTCAGGGGAGCCACGAGGGGTCCACGAGGGTGGGGGCGCGCCCAGGGGGTAGGGCATGCCTCCCTGCCTCGTGGCTTCCTCGAAGCTTCCCTGACGTCTACTCCAAGTCTCCTGGACTGCTTCCATTCCAAAAATAACTCTCCCGAAGGTTTCATTCCATTTGGACTCCGTTTGATATTCCTTTTCTTCGAAACAGTGAAATAGGCAAGAAAACAACATTTTGGGCTGGGCCTCCGGTTAATAGGTTAGTCCCAAAAATAATATAAAAGTGTATAATAAAGCCCATTAAACATCCAAAACAGAATATATATAATAACATGAATACTTCATAAATTATAGATACGTTGGAGACGTATCACCTTGCCTCTGCTGGGTTTGGGCGCCATGGCGACCATGGAAGAAGGCGAGGTTGAGGGCGACGAGGGCGCGGCGGCGGCGAGCAAAGGCAAGAGCTTGAAGAGGCAGAGGGAAGGGACGGCGGTTCCGAGATTGGAGAAGGCACGGAGGGTAAATGGGCGCCGCGTCTGCGGTTTCTCCTTTTTATGGGGAAGGCGCGGGCCGCCTCGTTACCATTTACTGTGATGTGACGCATGAGGACAGCGGCCGCCCCACGCATGCCCCACACGTCACACACGACCCTCCACGATGCGCATTCAACGCGGGTCGTGGGGAAGCGCAAGCGAGGGAAGGAATTACTGCGGTAAAAATCCGCCCCGCCTGCCCGCGCACCATTCTGGGCCCGGCCCAACAACGCATTGCAGCTTATGTGCGGCCCAGGCCCGGGAGCTCCTGTTGGTTTACAAAAGTAGGGGCTCTCCTTTTTACCCCTTTACTTGTGCACGGGCAGTATTGGGGCAAAGGAGGGAAGCCAGAGGCACAAGACAACCAGAGCAACGACAAGACCAACGACACAAAGAGCAAGAGGGCGAGGCGGACTCCCCTGGCAAGACCCTTGCCAGGACGGCCCCCGCGACCCCAGCAAGAGCCTTGCCGAGGCAACTTGCCCGATGCCAGCGGAGCACGCCACCCTTGAGCCCAGGGGTTCCAACATCATCAACCATATTGGAACCAAGCATCGGGAGGCACCTCCGTGGTGGCATGCAGATCTTTGTGAAGATCATGAACACTCAAGATCAGATGAAGACCAGAAGACGATGATCCTCGGCGGGATCCTAGCCGAGGGAAATCCACGAGACCCCCGGCAAGATCCTTGTCGGGGACGACCGCGATGCCGCGGCAAGACCCTTGCCAGGGCCCCGGCAAGGCCCTTGCTGAAGACGCCTGCAAGGCCACAACCAGGCCCGCATCTGCCAAGACTCCACCGCCGTTCCCATACAGCTGCCAGCCCAACCAACTGGGCAGGCACCTGTGTGGTAGCATGCGGCTTCCAGGCCATCTCAGCAAGCACCTGCGTGGTGGCATGCAGATCTTCGTGAAGATCCAACCACCAGGCCATCTCAGCAGCCTGCCAGCCTACATGGCGCTGCATGCATCGTTGGCCTGGACGCGCATCGGAGCGAGGCAGAGCGGCGACGGACGGGACGGGCCTCATTGCCATCCCCAATAAAGCAGCAGGACACCTAGGGGCACATTTAATGCGTCTTGTCCCGTAATGACAAGCGATAAGCTTGCGCACTGTACACCTTTCCACCTCCTGTGTGCCACTGTGGCGACCCCTTTTCTCTATAAAAGGAGGCCCAAGGCGTCCAGGAGGAGGATTCGGATCTTTTGGGCAACACACGCATTGTAGCTAGCTCAAGAGCTCAAGAACACTCAAATACATACACCAAAGCAGGACTAGGGTATTACGCATCTTCGCGGCCCGAACCTGGGTAAATGATCCTTGTGCTGACCGCCAGACCCGCTCTTTGCACAACCCCGCGCCTGCCAACCGTAGAAGGGATCCCAGTGATCCCATAGGTGTCGTTTCCCCGACGGAGGGCGATGATGGAGGGGATCCTGGGTTTCTGAAAAAACAAAAACCCTATAAGCTATCAACTAATTAAATGCATACGCCTTGCATAGTGGGGTCCAATTTGAGCATTCAAAATAGGAGTAGTTCTCCAATTTGAGTACTTCAAAGAGTTCCCCAAAGTTTCTACCAGAGAGTCAAAACGAAAACGTGTGCCAACCCCTATGCATAAGTTGACGGAACTTGCAAGTTGATCACCAAAACATACATCAAGTGGATCACTTGATATCCCATTGTCACCAGAGATAAGCACATGCAAGACATACATCAAGTGTTCTCAAATCCTTAAAGACTCAATCGGACAAGATAATTTCAAAGGGAAAACTCAATCCATTACAAGAGAGTAGAGGGGGAGAAACATCATAAGATCCAACTATAATAGCAAAGCTCGCGATACATCAAGATTGTGCCGAATCAAGAACACGAGAGAGAGAGAGAGAGAGAGAGAGAGAGAGAGAGAGAGAGAGAGATCAAACACATAGCTACTGGTACATACCCTTAGCCCCGAGGGTGAACTACTCCCTCCTCGTCATGGAGAGCACCGGGATGATGAGGATGGCCACCGGTGAGGGATCCCCCCTCCGGTAGGGTGCCGGAACGGGTCTAGATTGGTTTTCGGTGGATACAGAGGCTTGCGGAGGCGGAACTCCCGATCTATTGTCCTCCCCGATGTTTTTAGGGTATATGGATATATATATATATATATATATATATATAGGCAAAAGAAGTCGGTCAGGGGAGCCACAAGGGTGGGGGGAGCGCCCAGGGGGGTAGGGCGCGCCTCCCTGCCTCGTGGCTTCCTCGAAGCTTCCCTGATGTCTACTCCAAGTCTCCTGGATTGCTTCCGTTTCAAAATAACTCTCCCGAAGGTATCATTCTGTTTGGACTCCGTTTGATAGTCCTTGTGACGCCCCTGATTCAATCGTACACTAATCATGCACGCAAATATGTACGATCAAGATCAGGGACTCACGGGAAGATATCACAACACAACTCTACAAATAAAATAGTCATACAAGCATCATAATACAAGCCAGGGGCCTCGAGGGCTCGAATACAAGTGCTCGATCATAGACGAGTCAGCGGAAGCAACAATATCTGAGTACAGACATAAGTTAAACAAGTTTGCCTTAAGAAGGCTAGCACAAACTGGGATACAGATCGAACGAGGCGCAGGCCTCCTGCCTGGGATCCTCCTAACTACTCCTGGTCGTCGTCAGCGGGCTGCACGTAGTAGTAGGCACCTCCAGAGTAGTAGGAGTCGTCGTCGAAGGTGGCGTCTGGATTCTGGGCTCCAGCATCTGGTTGCGGCAACCGGGTAGAAGGGAAAGGGGAAAAGGGGGAGAAAAGCAACCGTGAGTACTCATCCAAAGTACTCGCAAGCAAGGAGCTACTATACATATGCATGGATATATGTGTAAAGGGCCATATAAGTGGGCTGAACTGCAGAATGCCTGTATAAGAGGAGGATAGCTAGTCTTATCGAAGACTACGCTTCTGGTCGCCTCCGTCTTGCAGCATATAGAAGAGAGTAGACTGAAGTCCTCCAAGTAGCATCGCATAGCATAATCCTACCCGGCGATCCCCTCCTCGATGCTCTGTTAGAGAGCGATCACTGGGTTGTATCTGGCACTTGGAAGGGTGTGTTTTATTAAGTATCCGGTTCTAGTTGTCATAAGGTCAAGGTACAACTCCAAGCCGTCCTGTTATAGAAGATCACGGCTATTCGAATAGTTTAACTTTCCTGCAGGGGTGCACCACATAACCCAACACGCTTGATCCCATTTGGCCGGACACACTTTCCTGGGTCATGCCCGGCCTCGGAAGATCAACACGTCACAGCCCCACCTAGGCACAACAGAGCGGTCAGCACGCCGGTCTAAACCTAAGCGCGCGGGGGTCTGGGCCCATCGCCCTGAGCACACCTACATGTTGCGAACGCGGCCGGAAGCAGACCTAGCCTAGTGGCGTTCCAGTCCAATCCGGCGCGCGCCACTCAGTCGCTGACGTCAAGAAGTGCTTCGGCTGATACCACGACGCCGAGTGCCCATATCTTTCCCACGTAGTTGGTTAGTGCGTATAGGCCATTAGCCAGACTCAGATCAAATACCCAGATCTCGTTAAGCGTGTTAAGTATCCGCGAACGCCGACAGGGCCAGGCTCACCTCTCACCCAGGTAGCCCCGAACTGCCCTGTCGCTCGGCCACAAAGATCCACACAGAGGGTTGTCGGGACAAAGGTCCTTTCAGCCCCCAATCCGTGAATCACTCGCGGGTACTCCTCGAGCGAACCCGACTTTGGTCACCACATGTATCATGTTTAATATAAAGTATATACCCGTGATAAACTCCCGAGTGATCACGGCCCGATAGTATAGCACAGCAGATGGACAAGAATGTAGGGCCACTGATGGAAACTAGCATCCTATACTAAGCATGTAGGATTGCAGGTAAAGGTAACAACAGTAGTAGCAAGGACAGGCTATGCATCAGAATAGGATTAACCGAAAGCAGTAACATGCTACACTACTCTAATGCAAGCAGTATAGAGGAGAGTAGGCGATATCTGGTGATCAAGGGGGGGGGCTTGCCTGGTTGCTCTGGCAAGAGAGAGGGATCGTCAACTCCGTAGTCGAACGGGGCAGCAGCAGCGTCGGTCTCGGTGTCTATCGAGAGAAGAGGGGGGAGAAACAATAAATATTTAAGCGAGCAGATGCATAGTGATGCATGACATGACAAGTAATGGCGTTAGAGGTGCCCTAACACGGTATGGGACGGTACCGGTGAAGGGGGGAAACATCCGGGAAAGTTTTCCTGGTGTTTTGTGTTTTCGAGTAGAGGAGCCGGAGGGGGAAAGTTGTGAGTTTGATATGTTAGGAATGTGTGGCGGACGAACGGGCTGCGTATCCGGGATCGTCTCGTCGTTCTGAGCAACTTTCATGTTGAAAATATTTTAATCCGAGTTACGGATTAAAAGATTTGATTTTCTAAAGTTTTAAATCATTTTTAGAATTTATTTAATTAATTTAATTAAATTCAAAAATGAATTAATGACATCAGCATGATGTCATGCTGACGTCAGCAGTCAACGGAGTTGACTGGTCAACCTGACCAGTGGGTCCCACTGGTCAGTGACACATTTTAATTAATCATCTTAATTAACCTAATTAGAGTGAATTAGGGGTGGGCCCCACTGTCATTGACTTAGGCTAATTAAACAGGTTAATTAGTTCATTAGTAATTAGGTCAACCTAACTAAGATTAATTAAGTTAATCAATTAATTAATTAATTAATTAATATTTTAATTGTTTTTAATTATTCATTTATCTATTATTGTTTTTTTTATTAAATCTCTTTTTTTTGGGGCGTGGGTGGGGGGCCCCACTGGGCAGTGGCCCATAGGGCCAAACGGGCGTTGGTGATGGATGGGGTGCGTGGCGCCAGGACGCCCGCCCGCAGAGACGGGGGCCGTCCGCCTCCGGCGGAAGTGGCGAGGCCACGGCGAGTGGCCGGAGCAGCGGGAACCAGAGGCGGAGACGAGCAACGCGCGGTGGTGCCGAAGCACAACCAGGGCGTGAGCGGGGCACGTGGCCCAGGCGCTGTGTGGGGACAAGGCCGCGGCATGGCGCGCGCGAGGGGATGGCAGGAGGTGGTTGCGGCAGAGCCGCGCGACTACGGGCGCGCGCGATGGACGTCCAACGGGCGCGCGGCGTCAGGAGGACAGCGGGCGCGGAAGCCGAACGACGCCGGTGGGCGCGGGCAGCGCGGTGGCCAGGAGCGCGGGGGGGGGGGCGATGGCCGGTGCGAGGGCCGCGGCGACGAGCGCGAGCGCGCGCAGCGCTGGCAGGAGGGGTCGCGAGAGGGAGAGGGGAGGGGAAGAGGCTCACATCGAGCCTGTAGTTGTGTAAGCGCGTGCTCGGGGAGGGCCTGGGGTAGACGGACGGCGGCGAGGTCGGGGTCATCCAGCAAGGCGGCACCGACGACGTCGGGGCGGTCCGGGGCGACGTCGAGGTGCAGGCGATGGAGACGGCGTGGCGGCACCGACGACGGCGAGGTGGCGGGGCGGCTCCGGCGTGGTGGTCTCCGGCGACGGCGTCGAGCGGCGGGGCGGGTGCGCGCTGGGGGAGACGAGGGGAGAGAGGGGATCGATCCCGATCCAGGGGAATCGGGGGAGGGAGTGGGGCGAGTGGGGGGGTTAGGGTTACGTGGTGGGGATAAGGAGAGAGTGGAGGGGCGGCTGGGCCGGCCTGATTGGCCCCGAGGCCATTTGGGCCGAGGCCCAGCGAGGGGGGGTGTAATTTCTTTTGTCTCTTTTTTTTGTTGTTCTTTTTCTTTTACTGTATTATTTTATTTTTGGTACTAAATGATTTTAGTTAATTGTTCAAAGTATTAACTAAACTTGAGACAATATTTTGGGCTAGTCCAACAAGTCTCAACTGATTTTTGAATACTTTGCATATTTATTTAAATTAGATTGTTTCAATAAAAAGCTTACGTGTCAGTTTAAAAAATGTTTAGGGGCACTTGTATATTTGTAAAAGGTTATCTCTTACATGAAAATTAGTTGGTGAATATTTGCAACCCAACTTACATTTTTATTTTTCCTTTTGAAATTTTTAATTATTTGACTTTATCTTTGAATTTGAATTGGGTTTGGATTAAAGCGAGGTTTAGCAAAATTAATTGTGATGACATGGCACTATCAGTGTGTGATTACTGTAGCTTAAATACCCGGGCGTCACAATTCTCCTCCACTAAAAGAAATCTCGTCCCGAGATTTAAGAGGGGAACTAGGGGGTAAGGTCTGGTTGCGGAATTCTAACGAATCTTCTCATTCTTGGTTGCTCTTCTCGAAGTGGTCGATCCATTATATTGATGTCTTCATTTTTCTGCTCCAGGTCATTAAGATGAAGTTGGCATCCTTTCTTCGGGATCTCCATCGTACTTACGAAAGAATAAAGGGTGGGTATTATGTAAGAACATACCTCTGCAAGGTAGACTACCTGGTAGCTAACATCGTGGGAGGTGGCGAAAAGTAACTGCCGAATTGAAACTTTAAGAAAATATCAAGAGCAAAGTAAGGAGGTATCATGGGAAGTTTCGAGCGGGCAGGCAATCGTTCGATGCTTGATCAGAAGGTGAAGGGTTACAGGGCAACGCGAATAAGTATTGCGTCTGATACCAAAATAGATCACTAGCAAGGTGGCCCGCGAATTACATACATAGCCATGCATGAGGAATGACTTTAGAAACAGGGGTGTACAGGAGAGTCAGGTTTCGATCCTGTGGAACTGTGGGTTATGGGCCCACCATGTGGGTTAAAAGTAGGAAGGGCGTTGACATCTTGCATGGTCATGTAGGCAAGGCATGTCACAGGTTAGTCTGTCGGTTATGTCGACAACGACATCGGTACCAAGGGCGAGGCACGAAGAGAACCATTTCTTGCTCGTTGAAACGAGGCGGGCCAATAGGCAAAGTTCTCGTCCATCGGTGGTTACCAGGATGTCATCAACAATAGTAACAGGGCCTTGTTGACAGAATTGTACACCGAGGGGTTGACATATGCAGGAGAATATTACTGCTTAGATTATATAGACCTCAAGAAAGGTTAAACCAAGCAATGGAAAGGAAATATGTTTATCAGATTAATCAGAACGATGGGAAGGAAAAATGTGTCTAAACACATAATTCAGGGGGGTATATCCTTCCCAAGGACAAGCAGAGCATGATATCCATGACAGGATATAATGTAGAAAACCGTTTAGGTAAGGGGAGAGGAAGTTCATGACATTACCCATACAGCGGTGTTTGGATAATTGATAAAGAGAATTTAGCATTGTGCTTCAAATGCTCTTATTGAAAATCGGAGTACCACAGACATGCTTCGAGATAGCAATAACATGGTCATTGGGTAAGGATCAGACTTTGGATACACAAAGGATCCATCGGGAACAACTTATAGAGTAAGTCTTACAATTTCCATATGAAAGAATGGATAGCATTGCTAAAAGAAAAAAATTATAACAATAGGTCCTCCGACCGGGGGGGGGGGTGCTAGGCATGACATCATGTTACCGGGTCATCACAGGACCAACATCATAAATCTCGGAAAGATGTCCCAACCATCATATCTGATCGAGATTCAGATCCGATTGGTGTCATGATACCCCAGACTCAGGGTGTTCGAGAGGAAAAGGTGCAACACAAATTGACGAGATGTCAATGTAAGATTCTCGAGAAATGAACTATGGAAGCGAGTTTCGAAACAAGAGTTCATCATGCCAAGAGAGGATGAGGAGGTGCCGATGGACTCGGTGATAATTCATCGAGATTTCCAGAAAGATGGATTTCCACAATTGCGTGAACACAGAGATATCATTTGTCAGATTAAATGACTTAATGATGTATGCTGGAGGAACACATACACAATTAAACATTGGTTGAAAGGTACACCTGAAATAAGGGCTTATAGTTGCATGATCAATGCTAGAATGGTGACTTGACGAACAAAAGAATTAGAATGAAACTCGACCATTCACTTCAAAGCAATAGGGTTGCTCGAAGTTTTGAATTCACACATCATAGTTCAATTGTCGGTATTCCTGTCAGAAACAACACGGGTACCAAGAAGGAATGGTGAGGGTGAGAAGTATCACCATACCAAGAATTCATAAGAGGTGGTTGTAATTCTCACATTATTGATGACATAAGAGACGGTAATGTTCCGAATAAAGAAGAACAATTGCTGGATAGCAAGGAACTCAAGGTATAACACAAAACACGAACAAGTTTGTGTTGAACGGAAGGCAATAAAGTGGTCAAAGATAACACTAATCATCGGGGGCAAGGATAGTATTTCTCATCATGAACTCAATTGATATCCTGGAAGAGCTCATAAGGTCGATGATGACCACGACACATTTATCGAGAGATTTCATGAAGATGTAATCAATCAGCGACGACATCAGGTCAAAGGAATGATGAAGCGGAAGGTTATTGGAACCATGGGTAGGACACAAACTTGAAATCAAGCTTGTTGTTCAAGGCGAACTGATATGACGAGGAAGATCGACGCAAGTTTAGCTCATCATCGAAAGTTGTGCTCCGGGATTAAGGACCAGGTAGCATAGTTAAAGTTTAGCCTGATAATGATATAGCCGAGCAGGCCAGGACTTACGGGATCGAGTTCAAATTCGTAAGTAATGAAGGTTACCAAGAGTTGTTTAATCGCGGTGCGATCTCGATTCAGTTATCGGTGTCTTTGAGTGCCTAATAACTCAGAGCCTGTGAAAAAAATGGAATCAGTGAGAATGTAGTACTTGATGAAGAACTCATAAGAAGTTATGCAGTTCCGTGTTAATCTCGAGATACCAGGGGGTAATACTCGATGACAAATCAAAGTAGAGGTTGGTCCGGGGTATTGCTCTACAGAAGACAAGTTCTTAAACTTGCATGAGAAATGGTATTTAAAGGAGAACATGGTCAGAACCATGCTTGCAAAGGCCAGATCCCAGATATAATATGAACTTATAGTAAGGGAATAATTAATTTAAGAGAAGCTTTAATGATAAGATCTACATCGTGTCCATGGGCATGAACACAAAGTTCAAGGTCGACTCCCACTTCTCTAATGCATAACCTTTCATTCACTTCTCACATTCGAGGAAGTTGTAGTGTTGAAATTTTATCTAACAAAATACCAGAAGTGTGTGACTCGTGAAAACTTTCAAGTTCACACATATTAAGGAAGGCATAGGTTCAACTCGTCAGGGTATCATGGAAACCTATACCACAAGCTTCAATAGTAAACACCACCAGCTCGAAAGCAGAGCGGGGTTGGCCAAGCAGATGATACAATTTACCAATGGCATTATGTATCAGGTAAATACCTCACAATAATTTTGGTTGTGAAGGGCATTGTCGGATAATAACCCGGCAATGGGTATGGCGGTCCACAACGGGGCTGATGTGAGTATCGGTACTCAACCAGAGGAAGAAGAATGCACGGGCATCATATTGTAGAACATCTGAATAATTCGATGCTTAGATAACAAATGAATTATGATTTCCCAAACAAAGGATCAGAAGCAGACGCTCTTATTAAGGATGGATAAGTTGCGTAGACTTAGGGGTACAATCGATGGCAATCCGACTGGTCGGGAACCAACTCATGTTTAAAAGGATGTCTGAGCCGGAAAGATAATTTAGAAGGGTTGATAGATGATTGTGTGCATTCGCACACATGTTGAATCAATAGGATCAAAATGACGGTGTCAAACGATACTAGTGAATATTGCTAGTGATATGGGAGCATCCATAATGTAAGCATACAAGTATTTGCAAAGCATTAGTTGCTAAGGATTTTCGGAGGATTGAATAGTATTTCAAAGACTTTTGTGAATCACCTGAACAACTGGGGATGAGCGGATACTCGGAAAGTGCGAGAAATTACTCTTAGGGGTATTCAAGTGGCAAAGAACTGCAAGGCAATAAGCACAAAATATTCTCGGGGTATATTGCAATAACAAGATCGACTGGGAATAAAAGTAAGCACGACAGGTGTAAGTATTTATCCATAGGGATATTTCGGTGGAAGGTAATTGCAAAAGCAACGGGCACAAGGTCTAGAGAGAATATCGGAGAGTATCTTCGAAATCTTCTGGTGCAGCCGGCGATCATCTGGACTGAAGGGGCTCTCCGGGAGAAAGTATTTTCGAGAACCTAAAGTTAGATTTTAGTAAAATCGTTTTACCCGAATAGAAGAGAGTTCAGAATCCCAGAGTAAGATCGAGTAGTAGAAGATCCTAATACCACCCGATGGCGACGTGTGCCCGTAAGACACACATCCATGTTAGTAAAAGTTTTGCAATGTCTAGACTCGACTTCGGCCAAGGAGTTGGAAAGGGGATTCCTACAGGCAGTCGGCTCTGATACCAACTTGTGACGCCCCCGATTCAATCGTACACTAATCATGCACGCAAATATGTACGATCAAGATCAGGGACTCACGGGAAGATATCACAATAAAACTCTACAAATAAAATAGTCATACAAGCATCATAATACAAGCCAGGGGCCTCGAGGGCTCGAATACAAGTGCTCGATCATAGACGAGTCAGCGGAAGCAACAATATCTGAGTACAGACATAAGTTAAACAAGTTTGCCTTAAGAAGGCTAGCACAAACTGGGATACAGATCGAACGAGGCGCAGGCCTCCTGCCTGGGATCCTCCTAACTACTCCTGGTCGTCGTCAGCGGGCTGCACGTAGTAGTAGGCACCTCCAGAGTAGTAGGAGTCATCGTCGAAGGTGGCGTCTGGATCCTGGGCTCCAGTATCTGGTTGCGGCAACCGGGTAGAAGGGAAAGGGGAAAAGGGGGAGAAAAGCAACCGTGAGTACTCATCCAAAGTACTCGCAAGCAAGGAGCTACTCTACATATGCATGGATATATGTGTAAAGGGCCATATCAGTGGGCTGAACTGCAGAATGCCAGAATAAGAGGGGGATAGCTAGTCTTATCGAAGACTACGCTTCTGGTCGCCTCCGTCTTGCAGCATATAGAAGAGAGTAGACTGAAGTCCTCCAAGTAGCATCGCATAGCATAATCCTACCCGGCGATCCCCTCCTCGATGCCCTGTTAGAGAGCGATCACCACGTTGTATCTGGCACTTGGAAGGGTGTGTTTTATTAAGTATCCGGTTCTAGTTGTCATAAGGTCAAGGTACAACTCCAAGCCGTCCTGTTACCGAAGATCACGGCTATTCGAATAGTTTAACTTCCCTGCAGGGGTGCACCACATAACCCAACACGCTTGATCCCATTTGGCCGGACACACTTTCCTGGGTCATGCCCGGCCTCGGAATATCAACACGTCGCAGCCCCACCTAGGCACAACAGAGCGGTCAGCACGCCGGTCTAAACCTAAGCGCGCAGGGGTCTGGGCCCATCGCCCTGAGCACACCTGCACGTTGCAAACGCGGCCGGAAGCAGACCTAGCCTAGTGGCGTTCCAGTCCAATCCGGCGCGCGCCACTCAGTCGCTGACGTCAAGAAGTGCTTCGGCTGATACCACGACGCCGAGTGCCCATATCTTTCCAGCGTAGTTGGTTAGTGCGTATAGGCTAGTAGCCAGACTCAGATCAAATACCCAGATCTCGTTAAGCATGTTAAGTATCCGCGAACACCGACAGGGCCAGGCTCACCTCTCACCCAGGTAGCCCCGAACTGCCCTGCCGCTCCGCCACAAAGATCCACACAGAGGGTCGTCGGGACAAAGGTCCTTTCAGGCCCCAATCCGTAAATCACTCGCGGGTACTCCTCGAGCCAACCCGACTTGGGTCACCACATGTATCATGTTTAATATAAAGTATATACCCGTGATAAACTCCCGAGTGATCACGGCCCGATAGTATAGCACAGCAGACGGATAAGAATGTAGGGCCACTGATGGAAACTAGCATCCTATACTAAGCATGTAGGATTGCAGGTAAAGGTAACAACAGTAGTAGCAAGGACAGGCTATGCATCAGAATAGGATTAACCGAAAGCAGTAACATGCTACACTACTCTAATGCAAGCAGTATAGACGAGAGTAGGCGATATCTGGTGATCAAGGGGGGGCTTGCCTGGTTGCTCTGGCAAGAGAGAGGGATCGTCAACTCCGTAGTCGAACGGGGCAGCAGCAGCGTCGGTCTCGGTGTCTATCGAGAGAAGAGGGGGGAGGAACAATAAATATTTAAGCAAACAGATGCATAGTGATGCATCACATTACAAGTAACGGCGTTAGAGGTGCCCTAACGCGGTATGGGACGGTACCGGTGAAGGGGGGAAACATCCGGGAAAGTTTTCCCGGTGTTTTGTGTTTTCGAGCAGAGGAGCCGTAGGGGGAAAGTTGCGAGTTTGATATGTTAGGAATGTGTGGCGGATGAACGGGCTGCCTTTCTGGGATCGTCTCGTCGTTCTGAGCAACTTTCATGTTGAAAATATTTTAATCCGAGTTACGGATTAAAAGATATGATTTTCTAAAGTTTTAAATCATTTTTAGAATTTATTTAATTAATTTAATTAAATTCAAAAATGAATTAATGACATCAGCATGATGTCATGCTGACGTCAGCAGTCAACGGAGTTGACTGGTCAACCTGACCAGTGGGTCCCACTGGTTAGGGACACATTTTAATTAATCATCTTAATTAACCTAATCAGAGTGAATTAGGGGTGGGCCCCACTGTCATTGACTTAGACTAATTAAACAAGTTAATTAGTTCATTAGTAATTAGGTCAACCTAACTAAGATTAATTAAGTTAATCAATTAATTAATTAATTAATTAATATTTTAATTGTTTTTAATTATTCATTTATCTATTATTGTTTTTTATTAAATCTCTTTTTTTGGGGGCGTGGGTGGGGGGCCCCACTGGGCAGTGGCCCATAGGGCCAAACGGGCGTGGGCGGTGGATGGGGTGCGGGGCGCCAGGACGACCGCCTGCAGAGATGGGGGCTGTCCGCCTCCGGCGGAAGTGGCGAGGCCACGGCGAGTGGCGGGAGCAGCGGGAACCAGAGGTGGAGACGAGCAACGCGCGGTGGTGCCGGAGCACAACCAGGGCATGAGCGGGGCACGCGGCCCAGGCGCGGTGCGGGGACAAGGCCGCGGCATGGCGCGCGCGAGGGGATGGCAGGAGGTGGTTGCGGCAGAGCCGCGCGACTACGGGCGCGCGCGATGGACGTCCAACGGGCGCGCGGCGTCAGGGGGACAGTGGGCGCGGAAGCCGAACGACACCGGTGGGCGCGGGCAGCGCGGTGGCCAGGAGCGCCGGGGGGGGCGATGGCCAGTGCGAGGGCCGCGGCGACGAGCGCGAGCGCGCGCAGCGCTGGCAGGATGGGTCGCGCGAGGGAGAGGGGAAGGGAAGAGGCTCACATCGAGCGTGTAGTTGTGTAACCGCGTGCTCGGGGAGGGCCTGGGGTAGACGGACGGCGGCGAGGTCGGTGTCGTCCAGCAAGGCGGCACCGACGATGTCGGGGCGGTCCGGGGCGACGTCGAGGTGCAGGCGATGGAGACGGCGTGGCGGCACCGACGACGGTGAGGTGGCGGGGCGGCTCCGGCGTGGTGGTCTCCAGCGACGGCGTCGAGCGGCGGGGCGGGTGCGCGCTGGGGGAGACGAGGGGAGAGAGGGGATCGATCCCGATCCAGGGGAATCGCGGGAGGGAGTGGGGCGAGTGGGGGGGTTAGGGTTACGTGGTGGGGATAAGGAGAGAGTGGAGGGGCCGTCTGGGCCGGCCTTATTGGCCCCGAGGCCATTTGGGCCGAGGCCCAGCGAGTGGGGGGGCTGTAATTTCTTTTGTCTCTTTTTTTGTTGTTCTTTTTCTTTTACTGTATTATTTTATTTTAGGTACCAAATGATTTTAGTTAATTGTTCAAAGTATTAACTAAACTTGAGACAATATTTTGGGCTAGTCCAACAAGTCTCAACTGATTTTTGAATACTTTGCATATTTATTTAAATTAGATTGTTTCAATAAAAAGCTTATGTGTCAGTTTTAAAAATGTTTAGGGGCACTTGTATATTTGTAAAAGGTTATCTCTTACATGAAAATTAGTTGGTGAATATTTGCAACCCAACTTACATTTTTATTTTTCCTTTTGAAATTTTTAATTATTTGACTTTATCTTTGAATTTGAATTGGGTTTGGATTAAAGCGAGGTTTAGCAAAATTAATTGTGATGACATGGCACTATCAGTGTGTGATTACTGTAGCTTAAATACCCGGGCGTCATAATTCTCCTCCACTACAAGAAATCTCGTCCCGAGATTTAAGAGGGGAACTAGGGGGTAAGGTCTGGTTGCGGAATTCTAACGAATCTTCTCATCCTTGGTTGCTCTTCTCGAAGTGGTCGATCCATTATATTGATGTCTTCATTTTTCTGCTCGAGGTCATTAAGATGAAGTTGGCATCCTTTCTTAGGGATCTTCATCGTACTTACGAAAGAATAGAGGGTGGGTATTCTGTAAGAACATACCTCTGCAAGGTAGACTAAATGATAAAAGAAATAATTTATGAAGTGTGAATGCTAGCAGGTGCACAATAGTAAAAAACAGAAAAAAATAGAGATGAAGGGAGGAGGGGGTGGGAGGAGGAAGGAGGAGGGAGGAGAGAGGAGGATGGGGAGGAGGCCGATGGGATCGGAGGAGGGAGGAGGAGGGAGGGAGGAGGGGAGGGAGGAGGGAGGAGAGAGGAGGGGGAGGGTTGCCGGCGGAGGAGTGAGGAGGGAGGAGGGGGCGGACGGAGGAGGAGCGAGGAGGAGGGATGGAGGGAGTACCTCGGTGGAGGAGCCAGCGCGGCGGCGGCGGCGGATGACGGGTATATGCGCGGGCGAGAGTGACTGAGAGGGAGAGTGAGTGAGATGGTCGGCCGCGTGGGGAGGATAAGGTAATGTTACTAGTAGCGCGGGTCCGTGAAAAGCGCTACTGCTACATAGCATAGCAGTAGCGCTGGGTACGGATACGCGCTACTGCTAACTGGGGCTAGCCATCTGCGCCCAGTTCAAACATAGCAGCAACGCGTTTTGCTAGTATGCGCTACTGCTAAAATAGTATCAGTAGCGTGGTTTATTTACACACGCTACTACTAAGTAGCATTAGCGCACGATTTTGTCCAGCGCTACTGCTAAGATGCTGTGTATAAGGTTTTCCCTAGTAGTGTAAGTTTAGATAGTACATGTGTGAGCTGGCATGCTCAGGCAGCATTGACTCCGATCAAAACTGATTGACCAGCCCAAAACGAGATTAGGGTTGTGTTTTAAACTTTGTGATAAGTTGAGGATGCTATTTGACCGGTTTCAATTATAAGGGTTGTAAATCAAATCAAGTGGTTAGTTCGGGGTTGGAATGTAGACTGTTCTCTTTCTTTTTTTTTGGCGAATGACAAATTTCTTTTCTTTGGACCATGGCAAATTTATTTTGTTGGCCCATGGCAAATTTATTGAACAATGCATGGTATATTATTTCCGTTCTTTATCATGGCAAATTTATATTTGGAACATGGAAACAAATTGTACCATGGCAAATTTTATATTTGGATTATGGCAAATATATATTTGGACCATATCAATTTTTGGTGCCATGGCAAATTTACTTTTTGGACCATGATCAATAATTTTTGGAACATGTCAAAAAATTTGAACAAACAATGGTAAATTCCTTTTTACACCGTGGAAAATTTATTTTGAACACCCCTTCTTATTACTTTTTTGCCATCATCTTATAAAACAATGACAACTTAGGTTGAACAATAATTGTTGTGTTTTCTTGTTTGTTTTTAAGATATGGCAGATCTAGTTTCTCATGCATGCACATTGTAAATTTTCATATATGGCATTTAGGTAGGGCACGCAAACTTATGCTCAAACAAACATCCTACCTGCTGACAAATTTATAAATTAGAGGATGACAGTATAATAAAGTATAGCATGGCTATATTATAAATTACAGAACTACAATTGTAAATTTTATATTTTCCGTGTCAATTTCTGTAAAAGAAAATGTTCTTTTTCATGGCAATTTCTTCGCAACAGGGGCCATGCATCCGGTTGCCATTTCTCACTAAAACAAAACACCCGTTTGCCCTCAATTGACCGGCGGGTTCCCCTAAAAAAAATTGACTGGCCGGTACGTACGTACTGCATGGGTTGGTTTCGGATCGATGCGGACCGACACGCACAACAGTACAACAGTACAACAGTACGAGAGCTATCTCATCTCAGATTATACGCAAAACGGGCGCCGACCGGCCGGTCGAGCAGCAATCCGACTCGGACACTAGACGATCGCCTGTCCTCGTTGTAAGACTATGTGAGAACTCCCTACCCCCTCGATGGGGAGAGGCATCGATATATATTGACTATCGGCAGGAGTGCCTTGACGTACAAGAAAAGTACAAGAGATAGAGAAGGATACGGAGAGAGAGAGAGAGATAGGTTGGGATTACATATTTTCTCTAACACCCTCCCTTAATCTCAACTATCCTAAATTAAGATTTTTCTTGAACTCTTCGAATGGTCTTGCCGAAAGTGCCTTTGTGAAGCCATCTGCTACTTGGTCCTTGGAGGAAATAAACCGTATCTCAAGTTTCTTTGCTGCAACTCTTTCTCGCACAAAGTGAAAATCAATCTCTATGTGTTTTGTCCTTGCATGAAACACTGGATTTGCAGACAAATATGTTGCTCCCAAATTATCACACCATAAGCATGAGATACGATTTTTCTTAACTTCCAACTCATCAAGAAGTGACTCAACCCATCTAATTTCAGCAGTTGCATTTGCCAAGGATTTGTACTCTGCTTCTGTGCTCGAACGTGACACAGTGGCCTGTTTCTAGCACTCCAGGAGATAAGATTGGATCCAAAGAACACTGCAAAACCTCCAGTTGATCTTCTGTCATCACTACATCCTGCCCAGTCAGCATCAGAGAATCACTAACAAGATAGGAATTAGACCTTCTGAAGTGAAGTCCTATTCCCATAGTGTGCTTCACATATCTCACAATTCTCTTGACAGCTGCCCAATGTGCAGAAGTAGGTGCATGAAGGTATTGACAAACTTTGTTGACAGCAAACGAAATATCTGGGCGTGTGAGAGTCAAATATTGCAATGCTCCCACAGTACTCCTATACCTTGTGCTTTCCTCCTCTTGAAGTGGCTCACCTTCATATGCAGAGAGTTTTTCTGAGGAAGATAAAGGTGTAGGAACTGGCTTGCAATTCTTCAATCCCATCCGAGACAGAAGCTCATTGACATATTTTTCCTGACTTAACACAATGCCATCTTGAGTTTTCTTGACTTCAATGCCTAGAAAGAAATGTAAATCACCTAGATCTTTCAAGGCAAACTCTGAGCTCAAATCATGCAAAAGAGCATTAGTGGCATTTTGTGAGGAACTTGCAACTATGATATCATCCACATATATGAGTACAAAAATGACCACTCCTGCCTTGTTATAAATAAACAAGGACGTATTAGCCTTGGAAGCAATAAAACCAAGATATTTCAATTGTAAGCTTAGTCTAGAATACCATGCTCTGGGCGCTTGCTTTAAACCATAAAGTGCTTTATCAAGCTTGCAAACATAATGTGGTAATTTCTTACTCTTATACCCAGGTGGTTGTCTCATAAACACTTCCTCTTCCAGAACACCATGCAGAAACGCGTTCTGTACATCTAGCTGCCTTAGGCTCCATCCTCTGGACACAGCAATAGCTAGCACAAGTCTGATATTTGCCGCTTTCACAACGGGACTGAATGTGTCCTCATAGTCAATCCCATAACGTTGCTTAAAGCCCTTTGCAACTAGACGTGCCTTATACCTGTCAATGGAGCCATCTGCCCTTTTTTTATCCTGTACACCCATTTGCAGTCAATAATGTTTTTACCTTTCTGATGTGGTACAAGATGCCAGGTTTTGTTCCTCATGAGTGCGGAATATTCCTCATCCATCGCCTTCTTCCACTTGGGATCATCAAGTGCACTGTTCAACGTTGTTGGTTCTCCTGAAATACATAGCATCCCATATGGTATAGTTCCATCTGTTCGTATTTTTGGATTTCGTATACCTTTTTGTAACCGTGTCATAACACGTGAAGAAACCTCTGGCTGAACCGCTGGTAAACTTGCCACAGAAGATCCAGGCGAATCTGCATGTGCTGACCCAGACAAATTTGTCCCGACGTGCGCAGAAGATCCTGTGGCCGTAGGTGTGGCTGCACCCCCCGCGGACACACGGGTGACACCCATGCGGCCCGATGCAGCAGATCCATCGCCCGACCACGGCTGGACACGCGTGCGTGGCGAGGGGGATTCGGTCCCGCCGCTGGTCCCGCCTGTCGCGCTTGTCGTCGACGTGGCTGCACGGGAGTGGCCGCCCCTCGAGTTAGGCGTGGAGCCGGCTGGAGCGCGATCCGAGGACGATCCGCTCGCGCGATCCGAGGACTACGCACGCACAGGAGTTCCTGGCGCCGCCGGATCTCCTTCGTCGTCTGTGCCAGGTTCGTCTTCTTCCTCCACATGCAATAATGGGTCAAATTGAGCCATATTTTGATCATTTTGATCATTTTGAACACCGTTTTCACCAGGGACCTGCACAGGCATAAGAGAAGAACAAGTACCAATAGGAATATCATCACATTGATTAGTACAATTGTTGTTGCCCCCATGATCAAAAGACCATATGTGACGGAAGAAGGAGAATTTCTTTGCGTAGAAGTGCACCGGCATTTGGATGAAGCGAGGCAAAGGGAAAAACTGTCTCATCAAAGACAACATCTCTGGATATATAGACCCGACCAGTGGGAACATCAAGACATTTGACACCTTTATGAATGGGGCTATAACCTAAAAAGACACACCTTTTTGAGCGGAAAGCGAGTTTTCGTGTGTTGTAGGGCCGAAGATTTGGCCAACATGCACAACCAAAGATACGAAGAGATGTGTAGTTGGGTGTGACACCAAGAAGCCGTGTAATATGTGTTTCAAACTTGATGACTTTACTTGGAAGCAAGTTGATAAGATATGTGGCAGTTAAGAATGCTTCATCCCAAAATTTAAGTGGCATGGATGCGTTTGCTAACAGTGCAAACCCCATATCAACTATGTGACGGTGCTTTCTTTCAGCAGACCCGTTCTATTGGTGAGCATGAGGACAAGAGACATGATGGGATATGCCAAGTTTTTGGAAGAAAGAATTCAATTTTTCATACTCACCACCCCAGTCACTTTGCATAGCAATGATTTTGGAGTTCAGTTTTCGTTCAACAAGGTTTTGGAAATTGATAAAGACTTGGAATACATCAGATCGTTTCTTTAGTAAGTAAATCCAAGTAAATTTACTATAGTCATCGATAAAGCTTACATAATAGGAAAATCTACCAAACACACTAGTAGAAATAGGATAAGGTAATTGATGACTTTTTGCTTGTTGACACGGATCACAAACTGACTCAACACTAGGCTCATAAGAGAGTTTATTTTTGCTAAGAACATATCTAACTATGACTGAAGATGGATGACCCAAGCGACTATGCCACCTTGATGAAGAAAGCTTGGTGACAATATTTGCTTGTTTATTTGACCATGAAGAAGAAGATGATGATGATGATGATATGAGTGGGTAGAGGCCTCCCACGCACCGTCCTCTAAGAATGATTCTTCTTGTGTTCAAGTCCTTGACCAAGAAAAAATAAGGGTAGAATTCTATAAGAACATTATTATCAAGAGTGAATCGATGAACGGAAACAAGATTTTTGGATGTTTGAGCAACATGCAAGACATTTTTCAGATGTAAATTTTTCACGGGGTTTTCAACTATTGAACTACCAATATGAGTGATATCCATACCAGAACCGCTTGCCGTGCGAATTTGGTCGCCTCCATTGTACTTCTCCCGCATCGTCAATTTTTCAAGTTCACCTGTGATGTGGTTTGTTGCTGCACTGTCGGCATACCAATTTGTGTCCACGCCATAGGAGACAGCATGTGCTTCTTTTTCTTCTGGGCCGTTCTCCTCATAGCGCCACCAACAGACCCGAGCACCTCCTGGATGATGTTTGAAGCATATTTGGCACTCAGGATAATCATGTTGCTGCTCACGCACCTGCTGGTGCTGTTGCTGCTGTCGAGGGCGCCCTCTGAAGCCGCTGCCTCCATTGGAAGACGAGGGCTGGCGGTCACCGCGGTCACCGCGGCCACGCCCCCTTCCTCCTCGCCCGCGGGATCTGCCGCGAGACTGTCCACGGCCCCTGTAGACCGCATTAGCAGATGAGTGGAACCCGCGTGAAGCTGAGTCGCCTAGCATCTCCATCCTTTGATCAAAGGCAGAGATCTGCGCAAAAAGATCATCGGCGGTGATGGTGTTCTTGACAGCGCCGATCGCCGCCACCACGGAGTCGTAGTCGCGGTCTAGTCCGGCCAAGATGTAGTCCACCATCTCCGGATCAGAGACGGGACGGCCGGCAGCAGCTAGTTCATCGCCGAGGCTTTTCATCTTCGCCATATACGCCGAGCTTGACATGCTGCCCTTGTTTGTGTTGGTGATGGCGATTCTCAGATTGGTGATCCGAGATTGCGACTGTGAGGCGAAGAGGTTCGTCACCGTCGTCCAGAGTTCAAAGGTGGAGTCTTTCCCGACGACCTGCGCAAGGATCTCTGGCGACATGGAATTCAGAAGATAAGACAAGACCTGCTGGTCTTTGGCGATCCAAGGCCCATACAGAGGGTTCGGCTCTAGGACCGTGGTTTTGTCTGCCTTCGTGACCTCCACCATCCTGGGCGGAGCGGCGTCTGTGTTGTCGAGGAGTCCAGTCACCTGCGCACCTCGCAGGGCTGGAAGCACCTGAGTCTTCCAGAGGATGAAGTTTCCTCTTGCGAGCTTCTCAGATGGCGGCGAACCGAGGTTGAGGGCGACGCCGGCAGAGGAAGCCATGGAGACGATGGTACGTGAATTCTAGGGTTTTGGTTTGTGGCTAGATGTATGGAAAGAGGTGGCTCTGATACCATGTAAGATTATGTGAGAACTCCCTACCCCCTCGATGGGGAGAGGCATCGATATATATTAACTATCGGCAGGAGTGCCTTGACGTACAAGGAAAGTACAAGAGATAGAGAAGGATACGGAGAGAGAGAGAGAGAGGTTGGGATTAACACTCGTTAAATTGTACGCACCTACTACGACCTAAGCAGTGCGTTATCAGGTGCTAGCACGTAGTGCCATCTAAAAAAGGGTGCTAGTGCGTACGAGTACTAACTCGTAGGGTCGATCCCTAATACCCGATCGATCATGGTTGATGTCGAGAACCCGCCTGCTCCCAACAATAGTTCTGCCGGCAACGACGACGCGGCGATGGCGGAGCCAAGCCGGCACAGCTTCTGGGCGTGGAAAGAAAGGTTTATCATCCGGTTCCGCACCAATGACCATCCTGACGCCGGAGAGGAGGTCGCGGCGGTGGACGCCAATCAACTTAGCAGGCATGTCTTTGTGTACGGGGGCCTTCTGGTCGTGCTCGCGATCATGGCCGTCTCCGTGGTCATGCTGGTGCTCGTCCACCGACAGTCGCACTCCACCGCCGGAACGGTGCTGTACGTTGTCACGCGCATCCTTGGGTTCTCGGGCCTGGTCGTCACGGTATGCTGGGGCGCCTTTTTCGTTCATCTTGCAGACGCGATGGCTGAGGGGGATAAAGAGGCAGAGGGGGTCGTAGACTGGTTAATGTAAATTTAAACCGTATAATATTCCCCATTTTGATGGCGTGTCTAGCGTTGTCGGGAGCGTGGGAGGTGTGTCTTCGTCGTATTTTGTGGGAATTGGTCGGTGCTGATTTCCGGTGGATTTGTTCGGATCCATTCTTCGTTCGTGCATTTACATGTCTGATCCTTGCTTCCAATTTACAATTCTCTTCATCCACCATGGTAGCTGCTCTTGTGCGATGATGGTTTAGCACGACCACTTTTCAACTGTCTATTACAACAAGGTTTGTCAAACTCCAGTGATGAAGGGACGATCATGGTTGGGAGCCTTTGGCTCGCTCTTGTGCTTTGTAATCATTGCTATGTGATCCACGGACCTGGCTATAATTTTTTTAGTCTTTGCTGTTTTCTGTACTACCATGCTTGGTTATGTATAAATCAAAAGTTTCCCCAAAAGATAGAACATGCTCATTGTTTTTTTGTGATAATAGAACATATTCATTGGCTATGTAGTTGATTCTTCGTATATATCGGCAAAGGTGGGCTATGCATTTGATGGACCACGATAGATAGAAATGGGCGGCAGCGAATTTGTCATATTGCATATCCTCAAGGCTTGTTGAAGCGAATTTGTGGATGCTGGAAGCGCCTCGGTGATGATATGTCATGTGTGTGATTTGCACTTGTCACTTCCTGATACAGGAACAACACCAAATGATCTGTTTTTCCTATGCATAGTAACTATTTCGGATTTCCATGTAATCAAAGTCATGTTTTAGTTACATGATTTCAGTTTCATAAGTTGGACAGATAATATCGTTCTCATGCTACCATATGGCATATGGGTCTTGGCGGCATCCTATTTTCTGTTGCATCTATCTTATGACCATCATACATACATACATTACTGATATAACATGAGATGTGTCTCTATTTGTTGACATTCCAAATCAAGATGGATTTTTTTCGCCTTGTTGAAATATTAGTAAAATTCTTGTAGATGTTACGGAGGTCCATGCATGTGCAAATTTGTTCTTGTTCCGAGTTAGATTGTCATGCATGCATACCCTGTAAGCTTGTTGAAGTGAAACTATGGGTGCTGAAGGCACCTCTGTGACGGTCTGTAACATGTGGTAATAATAGATGATGCCCATAAGTTGATAGTACCCGCTAGATGATGTGTGATCTACACTTTCAGTTCCTGATAGGAACCATATTACATAATCTGTTTCCCATTTATATAGTGACCGATGCTGATTTCTAATAAGTAATAACCATGCTGCTAAGCCCCATGCGCTACACAGGGGTTTAGTTCGTATATGAACATGAGTTGATTTTCTTATATGAACAAGAACAGGGGTTTATGTTATAGATATGTGTTGTTTTACTATGTACATCTACTGAATTATAATGGTTATTTTGTGCCAAGAAGTGAAAGTTTTACTTCTTTTCCAGGTCAGGGTAGTAGTACCACATCACCGACTCGATGCAGGGAGAGGAGGGATGAGGGGGGGGGGGGGGGCAGGCACTTGTGCGCTGTGCGTCTCTCTCATACGATGCCCAGCCATGGAGCAACTCAAGTTCAATGTCTCCATTCTCCACGCTTTTCTCTCTATCTTTTATTTTTGTGAGCAATTTGGCAGTGCTTTGATGCATGTGTATGTTTGTGGTGCCCTCGTATGTTTATGATTGCTGACCGATCAGTAATCTTTCTGTTTGGTTGGTTTCACTTGTGGAAAATTCTACTATAAAGGATTGCCACTATTCTCTCCTATCTAGATATTGCCCAAGTCATGTATAGGAGAGCTTTAGCATTGTTGTTTCTGTAGTGTTTGCCTGGACTTCTTTGAACCACTTCCATTGAGCTGCTGATGCACTTATTATTTGGATTGCTTCTGGAAACAAGTAACTCTCTTAGCTAGTGTTGTCATATACAATGATTAGTTTAGTTGATTTCCTCATTGTATCCAGCCCCCTTCCTGGGAGCTGTCCTTTTTTACTATTTATTCTCTGTTGAAACATCTGTAAAATTGATGTATATGCTGTAGAGAGACATGCATGGGGCAAATTCGTTCATGTCCCAAGTTAGAAACGCACAGAGATTGCCATATTGCATCTCCTCAAGGCATGTTGAAGTGATATTGTGAATGCTGGAAGCGCCTCCGTGATGATATGTCATGTGTGTGATTTACACTTGTCACTTCGTGATACAGTAACTGTTTCTGATTTCCATGTAATCAAAGTCATGTTTTAGTTACATGATTTCAATTTCATAAGTTGGACAGATAACATCGTTCTCATGCTACCATATGGGTCTTGGCAGCAGCCTATTTTCTTTTGCGTCTGTCACACTAGTTAGGATGACTTATCTTGCATACATTTCTGATATGACATGAGAAGTGTCTCTGTTTGTTGACATACCAAATCAAGATAAATTTTTTGCCTTGTTGAAGTATCTATAAAATTGTTGTAGATGCTATAGAGGGAGATGCATGACCATTTTTTTTGTTCCGAGTTAAATTGTCATGCATGCATATCCTGAAAGCTTGTTGAAGTGAAAAATGTTGGTGCTCAAGGCACCTCTGTGATGGTCTGTACCAGCCCGTATCTCCACGGGAGCAACCGGAGCACTTGCACAGGACCCCCAAAATTCGTTAAGGCATTTTTTACGTAGTGTACTAGCATCACCACCACAGTTTGGTTAGGCATTCGTCAAGGAGCAATGCTAGACCTACGAAGATATTCTACGTAAGCTAACGAACAGACTTATGTGGAGGATTACTATTGGACCTAAGGGGAGGATGGGGCCCACCCCCTGAAAATCAGGGGGGCAGAGATAACTATCGAGAGGGATTTACGTAGAGCTTTCCTAACTTCACGTAGGTGTAGAATTATTAGGGGGGTGGGCCCCATCCTCCCCTTAGGTCCAATAGTAATCCTCCACATAAGTCTGCTCGTTAGCTTACGTAGAATATCTACGTAAGTCTAGCATTGCTTGTTCGTTAAGTGATTTACCAACGAGAAAAACACTAGCCAACCATGGAACCAAACCACCGACCAAGGCATTCTTACGTGTCTTTCTACTCATTTTTAATTAAATAAGCCCCTTCATAAAATCTGAACTATTGGAGTCATGTTTCATTGCTTGGTCCATGATTGTGGCACAGAGCAGTTGGAGCCCCATGCTTCGCCGCTTCATGGTTTGCATCCGCCTAAACTTGCCATAATTTAGTTTGCAACCACAGCAATTTCCTGCCAATATTTTTTCTCACGAACTAAACTTTTCATCCTAGATGAACAAAATTTGTGATGAAAAATGTTCGATTTGACATGCCTAAAAATCTGATATTCACTGGATATTCATGTCCTATTTCAAGTGGCTTAAAAATGGGGCCTAAATTATAATTTCACACCGGGGCCCTAATTTTGGTGGTACGGCCCTGGTCTGTACCATGTGGTAGTAATAGATGATGCCCATAAGCTGATAGTTGAAACCCACTGGATGATGTGTGATCTACACTTCAGTTCATGATATAGAAACCATATTACATAATCTGTTTCCCCTTTATATAGTGATTGTTGCTTTCTAATAAGTAATAACCATGTTGCTAAGCCCCATTTGCTACAGATGGGTTTAGTTCTTATATGAACATGAGTCGATAGCTCAAACTATATGTACTGTTTTCGAGTAGCTGCTATTACCAACTGGTGTATAGTGTTTATCTACCGTGAAGATGGTCAGAGCCATGGACCTTTCTCACATGTTATTTTATCAGCATGCATCCCTCTTTGTTTCGTGTTTGTGTTTGTTTTGTGTTGGTTAGAGGGACGCCTGACTCTGCGGTTCTTTTTTAAGGTCACAAGAGATGATAGCTCAAGGTGGAAAAAACTGGGAAGCCACAGGCTTTAGAGGGATAGGTGTTGATACACACCAAATGTACGAAGCTGATCCAGCAGTCATACACATGTGTAATAGCGGCAGTGGTGGCCGCCTCGTCCTTGGTTCAGGTGATTTCTTTGTCCCCCCCCCCCCCCTCTCTCTCTCTCTCTCTCGGTTTGAGATGGTTTGGCCATTGACCCGTGGGCGACTTTGGTGCCGCCATGATCGAGCCGATTATGTAGTGTTCTATTTCCTGAATTGGCATGGTGTAGTATGTACATGTTCATGGTTATGCTACTGTTTGAGTTAGAATGCAACGGGTGTTCTTCTAGGCCATGATAGGATTAGTCTGAATTGGCTTTCGCACAAGTGAATGCAGATTTATTCTTTGAAGAATCTGTCCTATGCATGTGTATGGCTCGAGGCATATATTCTTCTTGATTTGATATGATTCTCTACTTCTTTGTTTTGTGCTCCTTGTGAAGTGAGCTAGATGTTTAGATACATCTAACACACATATGTTCTGCTAAGTTTGTGTCATGCCCTCTATGCGATTTTATCATTGCAAATTGGAATGCCCAAGTATTTATCATGCTGCTGGTTCCATGGTTGATGAGATGCGTTAATTTCCATGGTCTGAAGTTATCCTAGTTCTTGCACTACCATCTTATGATTGAATTCTTATTTTTGCCTTGGAGATTAATTTTCTACTAGTTCTTGTACTATTGTCTCAAAGTGATTCCAATATTATGATCAGATTGCTCTCCAAGACAAACATAGCTAGCCAGCCATGTTTGAATCAAGCAATGCTTGACGAGAGACGAGCAACGTGATGACTGGGCCAACCTGAGGGTGGGCCTCATCATATCCAAGATGATGGCTTGGGTGGACGGGACCGGTGGCACTTTTGTGCTTTTGCTCCCCATGCCGGAACCACGGCGGTGGTGATGTCAGGCCTCGGCTACAACTTGCACATGTGAGAGCTTCTTGGCCATGATTACTGTACATATGACCATTTACTATTGCCGTGGTTCTGTACCCCATGCTCTTCTTGTTTCAGATTTAATTCCAATGAAGCTAATGTGAAATATAATCTACTTTCATCTGTTTCATACTTATGCTGGCAATGCTGCCCACAGCCATTGCGTTGGTGCTCATGTACTTTGTCGGCGTCTGATAGAGTTTACCTTGTTGTATAGATATTCATCATGTTTATTTTGTCGCATTAGTTTCCGTCATGCATTTAGTCTAAGCTGCGGCAGGTTGTGTACGTCAAGTTGTGATCACGTACACGGTGCAAAGCTGGTTGATAGAGTGAGTTAGTTAGTTAAGTTAGCATCAGCTGATCAGTAGCATGCATGTCGTGTAGTTTGCATGGATATGGTTGTTAGCAACATGCGCGTACAGCTCCGTGGAGTCAGAGCGGCCGAGTCCGGCGGCAGATCAGCGTGGAGCTAGAAGCGGACGCATTCAGTTGAGACGTGCGTCAAGTGTGCCGTTGTGGGCAAGCTCATGTCTGTTGAAAACTTGGATCTGACTCAAGCCTGTACATGCAAGAATAATCGGATCAAGCAGCTGGCTTGGCCGTCGCGTGTGCATGCAACGTAGTGGGGTTAGTGGGTGCGTGTGTGAAGTGTAGTCTGGCTACTTAAACGCATGTATCCGGTTCATTTGTGTTGAGAAGAAACAGAGAAAAGGCACAAGTGTGTGCGGTGCCGCAAAACTCCCTGTGCGCTCTTCTTCTACCTCAAGCTCTTGTGTGTGTCCTTTCTTCTTCCTCCTCGGGCTGCGCCAACATTTGGTATTCAGAGCCATGGTGACTGAAGGTTCGCGCACTCCGTCGCCAGGTCGTCGCCGTGTCTCGGCCTCGCCGGTTGTGCGCCGAGGCCGGAGCCCGACGCGGCGTGGCTGCCGCGAGGTGGTGGTGCAGCAGGAGGTCGTCCACCAGGCCAGCAGCACCGTCGTCTACCCGCCGTTGACGGCGACGAACTACTTCGAGTGGTCGCTGATCATGAAGGTGAACATGGAGGCCCAACGCGTGTGGGACGCCATCGAGGGAGGCGGGACATTCAGCCAGGACAGGGCGGCGCTTGCGGCAATTCTGCGAGCCGTGCCGGAGGAGATGCACTCCACGCTTGCCGTGAAGGCGACGGCAAAGGAGGCATGGGATGCCATCAAGATCATGCGGGTCGGCGATGCCCGCGTCCGTGAGGCCAAGGCGCAGACTCTCCTCAAGGAGTTTGATGCCGTCCGCATGAGGAGTGGGGAGACCCTCGATGAGCTCGCCATGCGCATGAACGGGATCGCCAACAAGCTGCGCACGCTCGGCGAGAACCTCGACGAGGTGAAGGTCGTGAAGAAGCTTCTCCGCATCGTGCCGTCCAAGTATACCCAGGTAGCCATTGCCATTGAACAGCTTCTTGATCTTAAAACCATGTCCATGGAAGAGCTTGTGGGAAGGCTCAAAACGGCGGAGGACCGGAGCGACTTGGACGAGGGCGCCAGCAACTACGACCAGGGTGGTGGGAGTCGCCTGCTCCTCACGGAGGAGGAGTGGCTTGCTCGCCACCGCAGCGGCGCCGGCAAGAAGAAGGGCAACTTCGACATACGCAAGGTGCGTTGCTACAACTGTCAAGAGTACGGGCATTACTCCAAGGACTGCACCGAGCCAAGGAAGCAGCGGGCGCTTCTTGCTGCCGCAACGGCCGACGACGAGCCGGGGCTGCTTTGAAGATCGACATGGAGGTGTTCGAATAAACGACAACAAGGTTAAGGGGGTGATTGATAGAGTTTACCTTGTTGTATAGATATTCATCATGTTTATTTTGTCGCATTAGTTTCGGTCATGCATTTAGTCTAAGCTGCGGCAGGTTGTGTACGTCAAGTTGTGATCACGTACACGGTGCAAAGCTGGTTGATAGAGTGAGTTAGTTAGTTGAGTTAGCATCAGCTGATCAGTAGCATGCACGTCGTGTAGTTTGCATGGATATGGTTGTTAGCAACATGCGCGTACAGCTCCGTGGAGTCAGAGCGGCCGAGTCCGGCGGCAGATCAGCGTGGAGCTAGAAGCGGACGCATTCAGTTGAGACGTGCGTCAAGTGTGCCGTTGTGGGCAAGCTCATGTCTGTTGAAAACTTGGATCTGACTCAAGCCTGTACATGCAAGAATAATCGGATCAAGCAGCTGGCTTGGCCGTCGCGTGTGCATGCAACGTAGTGGGGTTAGTGGGTGCGTGTGTGAAGTGTAGTCTGGCTACTTAAACGCATGTATCCGGTTCATTTGTGTTGAGAAGAAACAGAGAAAAGGCACAAGTGTGTGCGGTGCCGCAAAACTCCCTGTGCGCTCTTCTTCTACCTCAAGCTCTTGTGTGTGTCCTTTCTTCTTCCTCCTCGGGCTGCGCCAACAGCGTCCACAATGAGTTTTGAGTTGTGATTATCCAGAACATAGCTTTTACTTTTAAAATTTGGGTTGGTCAATATTGTGATAGCTAAAACTAGATGTACTGTTTTGAGTAGTTGCTATTAAGTGGTGTACAGTGTTTATCCGCCGTGAAGATGTTAAGAGCCATGGACCTTTCTCACTTGTATATTTTATCGTGGCCTGACTCTGTGGTTCTTTTTTGATGTCACAGGAGATGATACCTCAAGGTGGAAACACATGGGATGTCACAAGCTAGGGAAGGTTGTTGATACACGCCACATCTACCAAGCTGATCCAGCAGTCATACACATGCATAACAGCGGCAGTGTGGTGACTGCCTCGTCCTTTGTTCAGGTGAGTCCTTAGTCTCCTCTCTCTCTCTCTAGTTTGACCATTGAGCCATTGGGCGACTTTGGTGCCGCCATCGACCCGATTATGTGGTGTTCAATTTCCTGGTGTAGTAACTATATGTTCATGGTTATGCTACTATTTGAGTTAGAATGCAACAGGTGTTCTTCTGGGCCATGATAGGATTAGTCTGAATTGGCTTTCGCACAATTGAAAGCAGATTTATTCTGTGAAGAATTTGTCCTGTGCATGCGTATGGCTCAAGGCATATATTCTTCTTGGTTTGATATTATTCTCTGCTGCTTTGCTTTGTGCTCCTTGTGAAGTGAGCTAGATGTTTAGATAGATCTAACACACATATATTCTGCTTCACAATTTTATAATGCATCTTTTCTTATGTGTATGGATGCTGGATGTTGTGCTCTGATTTGTGAGTTTTGGCATGGTCCAGAAGATGATTTCTTGTTTTTGTAGAAGCAAGCTTGTGGTTACTTGCAACAACTCACTGGTTGGGTCCCTTTTTAGAGTGTCGTTGAACAATTTGAAGAGCCTGTATTTTTTTGTGTGTACCTGCATTTATTTTCATAGGAACTTGTTGTAACTTGGTCACTAATTAAAATATTGTCCTCTCTCTATGTGCCTATGTAGGGGCCTGAACAGCAGACTGATAACCCACAAGTATAGGGGATCGCAACAGTTTTCGAGGGTAGAGTATTCAACCCAAATTTATTCATTCGACACAAGGGGAGCCAAAGAATATTCTCAAGTATTAGCAGTTGAGTTGTCAATTCAACCACACCTGGATAACTTATTATCTGCAGCAAAGTATTTAGTAGCAAGGTAGTATGATAGTAGTGGTAACGGTAACAAAAGTAACAATAGCAAAAGTAATATTTTTGGTGTTTTGTAGTGATTGTAACAGCAGCAACGGAAAAGTAAATAAGCAAAGAACAATATGTGAAAAGCTCGTAGGCATTGGATCGGTGATGGAGAATTATGCCGGATGCGGTTTATCATGTAACAGTCATAACATAGGGTGACACAGAACTAGCTCCAATTCATCAATGTAATGTAGGCATGTATTCCGAATATAGTCATACGTGCTTATGGAAAAGAACTTGCATGACATCTTTTGTCCTACCCTCCCATGGCAGCGCTGTCCTAATGGAAACTAAGGGATATTAAGGCCTCCTTTTAATAGAGTACCGGAACAAAGCATTAGCACATAGTGAATGCATGAACTCCTCAAACTATGGTCATCACCGGGAGTGGTCCCAATTATTGTCACTTCAGGGTTGCCGGATCATAACACATAGTAGGTGACTATAGACTTGCAAGATAGGATCAAGAACACACATATATTCATCAAAACATAATAGGTTCAGATCTAAAATCATGGCACTCGGGCCCTAGTGACAAGCATTAAGCATAGCAAAGTTATAGCAACATCAATCTCAGAACATAGTGGATACTAGGGATCAAACCCTAACAAAACTAACTCGATTACATGATAGATCTCATCCAACCCATTGCTACCTCTTGAGCACTGCGTTGGACCTTGAAGAGGAAAGGGTGATGCAGCAGAGTAGAGTAAGTATTTCCCTCAATTTTTGAGAACCAAGGTATCAATCCAGTAGGAGGCTACGCGCGAGTCCCTCGTACCTACACAAAACAAATAGCTCAACGCAACCAACGCAATTAGGGGTTGTCAATCCCTTCACCGTCACTTACGAGAGTGAGATCTGATAGAGATGATACATAATATTTTTGGTATTTTTGGCATAAAGATGCAAAGTAAAATAAAAGGCAAAGTAAAAAAGCAAAGCAATAATAAAGTGATGGAAGATTGATATGATGAGAATAGACCCGGGGCCATAGATTTCACTAGTGGCTTCTCTCAAGAGCATAAGTATTCTAAAATGGGTGAATAAATTACTGTTGAGCAATTGACAGAATTGAGCATAGTTATGAGAATATCTAGGTATGATCATGTATATAGGCATCACGTCAGAGACAAGTAGACCGACTCCTGCCTGCATCTACTACTATTACTCCACTCATCGACCGCTATCCAGCATGCATCTAGAGTATTAAGTTAAAAACAAAGTAACGCCTTAAGCAAGATGACATGATGTAGAGGGATAGTTTCATGCAATATGATAAAAAAAACCATCTTGTTATCCTCGATGGCAACAATACAATATGTGCCTTGCTGCCCCTACTGTCACTGGGAAAGGACACCGCAAGATTGAAACCAAAGCCAAGCACTTCTCCCATTGCAAGAAAAACCAATCTAGTAGGCCAAACCAAACTGATAATTCGAAGAGACTTGCAAAGATAACCAATCATACATAAAAGAATTCAGAGAAGATTCAAATATTGTTCATAGATAATCTTGATCATAAACCCACAATTCATCGGTCTCAACAAACACACCGCAAAAAGAAGATTACATCAAATAGATCTCCATGAGAGAGGGGGAGAACATTGTATTGAGATCCAAAAAGAGAGAAGAAGCCATCTAGCTACTAGCAATGGACCCGAAGGTCTGAGGTAAACTACTCACACTTCATCGGAGGGGCTATGATGATGTAGAAGCCTTCCATGATGGATGCCCCCTCCGGCGGAGCTCCGGAACAGGACCCAAGATGGGATCTCGTGGATGCAGAAGGTTGCGGCGGTGGAATTAGGTTTTTGGCTCCGTATCAGATCGTTTGGGGGTACGTAGGTATATATGCACTAGTAGAAAAGTGGGCAACGGTCCAGGCCGGGTCAGCCCATTAGTCCCGGTTCAATCTAGAACCGGGACCAATGGGGGCATTGGACCCGGTTCGTGAGCCCAGGGGGCCGGCCGGGCCACGTGGGCCATTGGTCCCGGTTCGTATGGACCCTTTGGTCCCGGTTGGTGGGACGAACCGGGACCAATGTGCCTGGCTCCTGGCCCACCACCATTGGTCCCGGTTCGTGGCATGAACCGGGACCAAAGGCTCCCATTTAGTCCCGGTTCATGCCACGAACCGGGACCAATGGTGCCGCCTATATATACCCCTCGCGCCGGAGCAGAGCACTGAGTGCTCTGTTTTTCTGGGCCGGCGAGAGGAGGGGCTTGTGGTGCTCTAGCTCACCTCCTTTGCACATGAGGTGTTCGATAAAATGCCCGAGCCACACTAGTTAAGCTTTCTCCTCTCGAAGCTCGACCTCAAAGCTCCATTTTCCTCGAGATTTGTCTAGATTTAGCGGTCCGTCACGCCCCACCCCTGTCTTCACCACACCCGCGCCGATCTCATCACCGACACCACCGTGGTGAGCCTCTTGCTCTTATCTTCTTTCTGAAAGGAAAAATATTCTTACTTGTATGTTTAGAGAGATACTTGTATCATTTTCTTACTTTTATTATTACATCTTATATAGTGCGATGGTTTTGGTATCCGCCCCCGTCGGCCCTCGTCCTGTCTATGATTCGGATGTGGTATATATATTAATCTTTATAACTATTGGTTCATTTATTGTTTATGATAATTATGCGGACCAACGTGACATAGATTTTATTTATCTAGGATGTATGTGAACCGGAAATTCCAACCGACCCTATTGTCGAGAGGTTAAATTTAGTTGAAGAAGAAAACAATTTCTTGAAGGAAAAAATAAAAAAAATTGAGGAGGAGAAGATGATATTGGAGTTGCATGTTGCGGATGTCATCGATGATCATAAGATCAAGATGGATGCAATGCGCTTGAAGATTAGAAAGATTAGAAAATATGCCATTCATACCGAGGCTTGGTATCACTATGCCGTTGGATCAATTGTTATCTTGGTTGCGATTATGATCGCCTTTGTTTTAATTAATGTATGGTTTAATTAATTAGATGCTCTGGAGAGCTATATGTTGTTAGATGAGAACTATGTATGTACTTTGGTTTTAATGTGATGATGAACTTCTATTAATTTGGACACTTAATTATATATAATGTATGTAGATGAACCGGCAATGGATGTACGGTGACAGACACACCTCCGAGTACATTAAGGGCGTGCATGAGTTTCTCGATGCGGCTGAGGCAAACAAGCAGAATGGTTTTATGTGTTGTCCATGCACTAAATGTGGGAATACGATGTCTTACTCTAACCGGAAAATCCTTCACACCCACCTGCTTGACAAGGGTTTCATGCCACACTATAATGTTTGGACGAGGCACGGAGAAATAGGGGTTATGATGGAAGACGACGAAGAAGAAGAGTACGATGACAACTATGTTCCCCCTGAATACCGTGATGCTGCAACGGGGGGAGCTGGTGAAGATCAAGAGGAACCAGACGATGTGCCCAATGATGCTGCAACGGGTGAAGCTGCTGAAGATGAAGAGGAACCAGACGATGTGCCCGATGATGATGATCTCCGCCGGGTAATTGTCGATGCAAGGACGCAATGCGAAAGTCAAAAGGAGAAGCTGAAGTTCGATCGCATGTTAGAGGATCACAAAAAAGGGTTGTACCCCAATTGCGAAGATGGCAACACAAAGCTCGGTACCGTACTGGAATTGCTGCAGTGGAAGGCAGAGAATGTTGTGCCTGACAAAGGATTTGAGAAACTACTGAAAATATTGAAGAAGAAGCTTCCAAAGGATAACGAATTGCCCGATAGTACATACGCAGCAAAGAAGGTCGTATGCCCTCTAGGATTGGAGGTGGAGAAGATACATGCATACCCTAATGACTACATCCTATACCGCGGTGCATACAAGGATCTGAACGCATGCCCGGTATGCGGTGCATTGCGGTATAAGATCAGACGAGATGACCCTGGTGATGTTCACGGCGAACCCCGCAGGAAGAGGGTTCCTGCGAAGGTGATGTGGTATGCTCCTATAATACCACGGTTGAAACGTTTGTTCAGAAACGGAGAGCATGCCAAGTCGATGCGATGGCACAGTGAGGACCGTAAGAAAGATGAGAAGTCGAGAGCACCCGCTGACGGGTCATAGTGGAGAAAAATCGTGAGAAAGTACTGGAATGAGTTTGCAAAGGACCCAAGGAACGTATGGTTTGCTTTAAGCGCGGATGGCATTAATCCTTTCGGGGAGCAGAGCAGCAATCACAGCACCTGGCCGGTCACTCTATGTATGTATAACCTTCCTCCTTGGATGTGCATGAAGCGTAAGTTCATTATGATGCCAGTTCTCATCCAAGGCCCTAAGCAACCCGGCAACGACATTGATGTGTACCTAAGGCCATTAGTTGAAGAACTTTTACAGCTGTGGAATGGAAATGGTGTACGTACATGGGATGAGCACAATAAAGAGGAATTTAACCTAAAGGCGTTGCTGTTCGTGACCATCAACGATTGGCCCGCTCTCAGTAACCTTTCAGGACAGACAAACAAAGGATACCACGCATGCACACACTGTTTAGATGACACCGAAAGTATATACCTGGACAAATGCAGGAAGAATGTGTACCTGGGCCATCGTTGATTTCTTCCGACCAACCATCAATGTCGAAAGAAAGGCAAGCATTTTAAAGGCGAGGCAGATCACCGGAGGAAGCCCGCCATGCGTACCGGTGATCACGTACTTGCTATGGTCAATGATTTACACGTAATCTTTGGAAAGGGTCCCGGCGCACTAGCTGTTCCGAATGATGCTGAGGGACACGCACCCATGTGGAAGAAGAAATCTATATTTTGGGACCTACCCTACTGGAAAGACCTAGAGGTCCGCTCTTCAATCGACGTGATGCACGTGGCGAAGAACCTTTGCGTGAACCTGCTAGGCTTCTTGGGCGTGTATGGAAAGACAAAAGATACACCCGAGGCACGGGAGGACCTGCAACGTTTTCATGAAAAAGACGGCATGCCTCCGAAGCAGTATGAAGGTCCTGCCATCTACGCTCTTACGAAAGAAGAGAAAGAAATCTTTTTTGAATGCCTGCTCAGTATGAAGGTCCCGACTGGCTTCTCGTCGAATATAAAGGGAATAATAAATATCCTAGAGAAAAAGTTCCAGAACCTAAAGTCTCATGACTGCCACGTGATTATGACGCAACTGCTTCCGGTTGCATTGAGGGGGCTTCTACCGGAAAACGTCTGATTAGCCATTGTGAAGCTATGTGCATTCCTCAATGCAATCTCTCAGAAGGTGATCGATCCAGAAATCATACCAAGGCTAAGGAGTGATGTGGCACAATGTCTTGTCAGTTTCGAGCTGGTGTTCCCACCATCCTTCTTCAATATCATGACGCATGTCCTAGTTCATCTAGTCGACGAGATTGTCATTCTGGGGCCCGTATTTTTACACAATATGTTCCCCTTTGAGAGGTTCATGGGAGTCCTAAAGAAATATGTCCGTAATCGCGCAAGGCCAGAAGGAAGCATCTCCATGGGCCATCAAACAGAGGATGTCATCGGGGTTTGTGTTGACTTCATTCCTGGCCTTAAGATGATAGGTCTCCCTAAATCGCGGTATGAGGGGAGACTGACTGGAAAAGGCACGCTAGGAGCGGACTCAATAATATGCAGGGACGGGGATTCTTGGTCTCAAGCACACTACACAGTTCTACAGAACTCTACCTTGGTGAGCCCGTTTGTAGATGAACACAAGAACAGTATGCGCTCCAAACACCCGGAGCAGTGCGACGACTGGATTACATGTGAACACATCAGGACATTCAGCAGTTGGTTGGAAGCACGTATCAGAGGTGACAACACTGTTTGTGATGAGTTGTACTTGTTGTCCAGGGGACCATCTTTGACTGTATTGATTTGGAAAGGATACGAGATAAATGGGAATATATTTTACACGATTGACCAAGATCAGAAGAGCACCAACCAAAACAGCGGTGTACGCTTTGATGCAACAACCGATAAGGAAAAGGACACATATTATGGTTACATAGTGGACATATGGGAACTTGACTACGGACAAGATTTTAAGGTCCCTTTGTTTAAGTGCAAATGGGTCAATCTGCCAGGAGGCAGGGTACATGTAGACCCACAGTACGGAATGACAACAGTCGATCTGAAAAATCTTGGGTACACTGATGAACCGTTCGTCCTAGCCAATGATGTGGCACAGGTTATCTATGTGAAGGACATGTCTACCAGATCGAGAAAAAGGAAAGATAAGGAAACGAATACATCATACGATGAGCCAAAGCGCCACATAGTTCTTTCATGAAAAAGGGACATCCTGGGAGTGGAGGGCAAGACAGACATGTCTGAAGATTATGAAAGGTTTCATGAAATTCCTCCCTTCAATGTCAAGGCTGACCCAAGCATCATGATAAATGATGAAGATTATCCATGGTTATGGCGCAATAAGCAAATGACACAAGCGAAGAAAAAGTGAAGACTTTCTCCCGCAACTATTATGATGATACCATGCCAAATTTGTAACAGACGAGTATGTTATGCCAAGTATTTTAGAGTTCATTTGAAAACAGACGAGTAGGTGCATCTATGTTAATTTTTTTATTAAAGTTAATCACAAACTTGTGATTCACACAAATTTCAAAGAATTCAAATTTTAACTATTCAAATTTGAAAACTAATGGCACTAACAGAAAGTTATAATATTGCTGACCTAAAAGCAAAAAGAATTAAAAAAATATAGCAAAAAAACAAAAGAAAATAAATAATGCAGAAAACAAAACAAAAAAACTGGAAAAAAATAAAAATAGCAACAATAAGTATTTTGTTGTAAGCAGAAATAAAATAAAATAAATAAAGCAACAAAGAAAAAAGTGTTTTCAAATTTGAAAACTAATGGCACTAACAGAAAGCTTATAATTTTTCTAAAACTAAAAGCAAAAGGAATTAAAAAATAAAGTAAAAAACAAAAGAAAATAAATAATGCAGAAAACAAAACTAAAAAACTAGAAAAAAATAAAAATAGCAACAATAAGTATTTTGTTGTAAGTAGAAACAAAATAAAATAAATAAAGCAACAAAGAAAAAAAGTGTTTTCAAATTTGAAAACTAATGGCACTAACAGAAAGCTTATAATTTTTCTAAAACTAAAAGCAAAATGAATTAAAAAATAAAGCAAAAAACAAAAGAAAATATATAATGCAGAAAACAAAACAAAAAAACTGGAAAAAATAAAAATAGCAACAATAAGTATTTTGTTGTAAGTAGAAACAAAATAAAATAAATAAAGCAACAAAGAAAACAAAAAAACAAAAAAGTGCCACCTACTGGGCCCACACGGTCTGAATACGACTAGAAACCCTACCATGGGCCAGGATTCAGGCCCGCAGGAGGCCCAGTAGGCCCACAGGCAGATAAAGTGACTTTAGACCCGTAAGCCTGCATTTGAGAGGAGCTCGAAGTGGTCGGCGCAGCAGCGCTTATAAACCACTGCTGAAGCCTCTCGGCTAGCGAGGTGGGACTAAACATCCCACCGCACCGCGCCAGTTCCAGCACAAGGCCATTGGTCCCGGTTGGTGGGACAAACCGGGACCAAAGGGGTGCATTGGTACCGGTTCGTGGCACCAACCGGGACCAATGCCCCTCTTTAGTCCCGGTTGGTGCCACCAACCGGGACCAAAGAGGGGCATTGGTACCGGTTGGTGCCACGAACCGGGACCAATGCTCCGTCTATATAAGCCACACTTGTGAAAATTTTGGTTCAGTTCTTCGATCCCGCCCCGACAACGCCGCCAGGCTGCCCCTCTGTGCCTCGCCGTCGCCGCCGTTGCCCTGCCCTGCCCTCGAGCCCACGCCGTCCGCCACCTACGTCGTTGTCGTCCGCCGCCACCGAGCACGCCCTGCCTCGCCGTCGTCGCCGGCCGCCCGTCCGCCGCCCCCGAGCACCCCCTGCGCCCTCGAGCCCGTTCGCCGCCCCCGAGCGCGCCCTACCTCGCCGTCGTCGACGGCCGCCCGTCCGCCGCCCCCGAGCACCCCCTGCGCCCCCGAGCCCGTCCGCCGCCCCCCGAGCGCGCCCCGCCGTCGACCTCGCCCTCGCCGACCCCGACCCCGTCCTCATCGCCGTCGCCCCTAACGTCGGCCGCCCTCGTGTCCTCCCCAATCCAGCCAGGAGAGGTAGCTACCGCCCCATCCTCCCCCCTTCCTTCCTTCCCCCTGCTCCTTTGCAAAATATAGCTCCTTTGCAAAATATATGTATGTATGTATGTATGAGTTGGGGAGAAAGTTTATAATTTTTGTTCATATATACTATAGATGTATGTATGATGAATTTTGATATTTTTTTGTTCATATATAATGTAGATGTCTATGTATGTATGGAATGATATCGATGGATGTATGTATATAGAACATTCGTAGAAAATATGACGAATCCGATATGACCAATGTCCCCCTCCGGTTCACTCGGGAACACTAACTCTCTCGGAGAAAAAATGTTATCGAGGAAAAAAATGTTATCGGGGTCGAGGGTTGTCGAACATGAGAGGAAGAAGAGGATAAAAAAGAAGAGGAAGAATAAAAAAAGAGGAGAAGAAAGAATAGGGGAGATCTTCTCCTCTATTCTTTCTTCTCCTCTTTTTTTCTTCTTCTTCCTCTTTTTTTATCGGGAACGAGGGTCGTCGAGGGTCACCGAGCGGTAGAGGAAGAAGAGGATAAAAAATAAGAGGAAGAAAAAAAAGAGGAGTTCTTCTCCTCTATTATTTCTTCTCCTCTTTTTTTCTTCTTCTTCCTCTTTTTTTATCGGGAACGAGGGTCGTCGAGGGTCGCCGAGGGGTCGAGGGTCGAGAGGGGGTCGACGGTCGCCGAGGGGTCGAGGGTCGAGAGGGGGTCGACGGTCGCCGAGGGGTCGAGGGTCGAGAGGGGGTCTAGGGTCGCCGAGGGGTCGAGGGTCGCCGAACATGAGAGGAAGAAGAGGATAAAAAAGAAGAGGAAGAAGAAAAAAAAGAGGAGAAGAAAGAATAGAGGAGTTCTTCTCCTCTATTCTTTCTTCTCCTCTTTTTTTTCTTCTTCTTCCTCTTTTTTTTATCGGGAAGATAGGTCGTCGAGGGTCGCCGAGGGGTCGAGGGTCAAGAGGGGGTCGACGGTTGCCGAGGGGTCGAGGGTCGAGAGGGGGTCTAGGGTCGCCAAGGGGTCGAGGGTCGTCGAACATGACAGGAAGAAGAGGATAAAAAAAGAAGAGGAAGAAGAAGAAAAAAAGAGGAGAAGAAAGAATAGAGGAGTTATTCTCCTCTATTCTTTCTTCTCCTCTTTTTTTTTCTTCTCCTCTTTTCTTTTCTTCTTCTTCCTCTTTTTTTATCGTGAACGAGGGTCGCCGAGCGGTAGAGGAAACCCTAAATATATAGCAAGTATCGTGGGTGTGAGATACATGTGGCCGTCGGTGTCGGACACTACATCCACGTCCCACAAGTGACGCGGGCTTCGACGCCCACGTCACTTGTGGGATGTGGATGTAGTGTCCGACACCGACGGCCACTTGTATCTCACACCCACGATACTTGCTATTTAGGGTTTCCTCTACCGTTCGGCGACCCTCGATGACCCTCGTTTCTGATAAAAAAAGAGGAAGAAGAAGAAAAAAGAGGATCGCCAAGGGGTCGAGGGTCGTCAAGGGGTCGAGGGTCGGGAACTAGGGTAGAGGGTCGAGGGTTCGAGGGTTCTATAGGGTCGAGGGATCGAGGGTCGAGGGTTCCAGGGTCGTCTAGGGGTCGAGGGTTCCAGGGTCGTCGAGGGTTCGAGGGGTCGAGGATCGCCGAGGGGTCAAGAGAGGTTTCATAGTGTCAAAGTATTGAAAAAATCCATGGCTTCATCATTAGCCGGAAGTAACCAGGGCATGATGGTACGAAGTCCTCCAAAGTTATTTTGGAATGGTGTCCCGGATAGGATAATTTGCCTTTTTGTATGAATTTCAGCAAAGGCCTTCCAAATAACGATATTTGGAAGGTTCTTGCTGAACTTTGTACCAAAAAGCGAATTATCCTATCTGAGACTCCGTTCCAAAATAACTTTGGAGAGCTTCGTACCATAATGCACCTGTTACTTTCGCCTAATGATGAAGACATGGTTTTGTTGAATCCTTTGACACTAGGCAACCTCCCGATAGCCACCCCAAACCCTTGAAGCGTTGTCGAGGCCACCCAAACCCTAGAGAAGCAGCGCCGAGGCCACTAATTAATATATATGATTCCTTACTATGATTAGCTAGCTAGTTCTACGTTTGCGACTAATATATCCATTTGTCATGTTTGAATAATAATTGCCATGTTGTAAATATTTGTAGAAACTATGGACACTATCGCCCGAGACGAAGCAAGAGAAGCGTTGTTGAGGGACATAATCGCAGAAGGAAGTGATGCCGTCTCGTTGTATCTCAACGACACCGATGGTACTTTGGAAGGAGAGGGTGAAGAAGCTGGCTCTGGTGACCTAATGCCGGTGCAAGAAGAAGAACGTGACGACGGGTCCGGTGACCGAAACGAGTCGGGCGACCGAGCCGAGTCCGGCCAGGTATATATATTAGTTAAGCCTGTGCTGACTAGCTAATTGATGCATTCATTGTTTTGGTATGTACACATATTAATTAAGTCTTTGTTCTTTTTTCTAGCCCTCCGGATCGAGCACAACTGAGGTAAAGAGACGAGGCCCGAAGAGAAAGTTGAGCTCGGATGAAAGGTTTGAGATCATAGAAATCGCGCCCGACGGCCAACCTATTGAACCCATCCAAACAAAGAAGGCATTTGTTGCTCAGTGTGGGGTTCTGGTTAGGGACAAGATCCCGATCAGCATCCAGCAATGGAATAAGCCTAAGAACGAAGACCCTAAGGTGTCTTATGTCAATGATCTGCAGAAAAATGATCTTTGGACTGAGCTGAAGTCAAATTTCACCCTACCGCCAGAGGATGATCCGGAGAAGCGAGTTAAAGAGCAATTAATCAAGTCTTTTGCTCTTAAGAGGATGGCAGACCTATTCAGGAGGTGGAAGAAAGACCTGAATAGGTTTGTCGAGAAAAAAGAGACACCAGAATTCAAGGGCATATATGAGAAGATCAGAGATGACTGGCCTGCATTTGTGGCCCACAAGACATCGGAAAAGAGTAAGAAGATGTCGGAGACAAACAAGAAAAATGCTGCGAAGAAGAAACTTCACCATCGCACGGGGTCAGGTGGCTACCTGGTAGCCCGGCCTAAGTGGGCCAAGGCTGAGAATGATCTGGTTGAAAAAGGGATTGAACTAGAGACAATGAGCTGGCCAGACCATTGCCGGACTTGGTTCTTCGGGGCTGACGGAACCTTGGACCCTGTAACAGGGAAGTGCATTTGGACGGATGAGCAAGCTGACATACCCTTGAAAAAGCTTCGGTACTATATCGCTGCAGCGCAGGAAGGGACGTTCCTTCCAGATAGAAAGAACGACGAGCTCACAAAGGCCCTCGGGAATCCTGAGCACCTTGGACGGACACGAGGCATGCCAGGCTCCATTCCGTGGAAGGCTGGGTTTCCGGACGCAGGCGGTTACAAAAGCCAGGAGAGGAGGAAGAAAGTGCAGCAGTCCGAACTGCAGGCGCTTAAAGAAAGGGTACTCGGGATAGAGGAACGAGAAGCAGACCGGGAGAAACGAACTGCCGAAGCTTCCCCTGAAGCTACCCCGCCATCTCAGCGGAGAAGCAGCGTGGCTTCCACCGAGCTGCTTCAGCCAGAGCTTGTCTTGACGGCTCCTGCCAGCTATCCCATGGATGCTATCACGGAGGCTCAAAATTGCCACCTTATGACGCAGTGGATGAATATGAAGGTCAAGGCGGCTGTTGGCTCTGTTTATCCTAATGAACCCGGCGCAACTTTTCACTGCCGGCCGATTCCAGAAGGATATGCTAAGGTGATGGTGGATGAAATAACGGAGGGAGTTGAGGACCTCCCGCTTCACCACCCTACCGGAGAAGGGGAGACTCGGCTGGGTTCTGCTCTGAAGACTCCATGCCTATGGCGGAAGGAGCTCATCAACCTTCCAAACTGGACGCCTCCGCCTCCTCCTCCTCCTCCGGAGAGTCAGGGGACTCCACCGCCTCCTCCTCCGGCGAGTGACGATCAGGGCCCTCGGCCGGCTCCTTCTCCGGCGCGTGGCGGCACTCCGCCTCCTTCTCCGCCTACGCCGGCGCGCCCGAGCAGCCAGCCTACTCCTTCTCCGCCTCGTCAGCAAGGGCGGAAGAGACCCGCCGCCGCTCCGGCAGCTGCTCCGGCGCATCGTAGTCCTTCTCCTCCGCCTTGCAAAAAGCAAGCAGTAAAGAAGACTGCTGCTCCGTCTGCTCTGCCGGCGTCTAGCAGTATAGCCAGAGGCGGGAGAAAAAACAAATTCGGTCCTTCTCTGAATCTCTAGAGAAGTTACCATACGAGATGAGCCCGGAGGAGAACGCGAGGATCGCGCGAACCGAGAAGGATGACTGGTTTCAAGGGTTGAAAGCACAGAGACATCCACCTCCGAAGGAGAAGGTAGATTCGGTGAAAGTGAAGCGCACTCTGGCTGCCCTGGCAAAACCACCCAAGTCTCTGCCGAAAGGCAACTATGAGCGCATTATTGCAAAGACATGGGCCGAAGCGTCGCGGTCGGGAAGTACAGTCAGTGATCAAAGGCTGAAAGAACGACGAGTAGCTGGGAAACAAATTGCCCAGCTCGGCGAACAAGCAAAGCAATCGTGCCCCCCGCTCAAGGTGCCTAGCGTCGATCCGAGGATGGCGCCCGGTTATACCAATCTTGACGATTATCTGCCCGACGATGTAGATTATGGTTTCCTGGACGTGCAGATACACAGATACGAGTACGGGAAGCCTCTCGTCAAAGATGAAAGATCTCTAACAACGATGATGCGAATATTGCATGATTGGTACATGAAAACCTGCAGAGAGTCTGGGGGGAGGAATACTTTGTATATGAGAGTTAAACCGGAGCATGACCTCGTTGGAATTGAACTGTTGCATGTTCCATTTGAGGAGTTCTATCAGTTTTTCAATCAATTGGCCCTCGATAAAGGAACGGTCACCTGCTACTGTCTGTAAGTACTACTACTTCTGTCATTAAGTCTCTCTACATAGCTCAGCTCTTTCATTGCATGTATTTATAATTATCCTCAATGTATTATGCAGATTGAAGATCGCCGAATTGAAGAAAAGACAAATCGGTGATATTGGGTTCATTAACACAAATCTCATAGATGCAGTTCAGGTTAAAGATCATGCCACAGAAACCGAGGCCAACTTGCTACGATCATTCAAAATAAATGAACACAAAAATACAATACTCTTTCCTTACAACTTCAAGTGAGTGTTTTCTTGTGCATATTCGGTTTCCCTTATATATTAGTCCAGGTTATAGTAATGTAATTGATGAGTTATGCATGTGTGCGCAGTTTCCACTATATTCTCCTGGAGATTAGGCTTGAGAAGGGAGTAGTAACTGTCTTGGACTCGAGACGAAAAGATCCCCAGGAGTATGCGGACATGACTGAAATCCTCAAGAAGTAAGTTAAATCGATCATTATCCACCATATCAGCAAATTTGTTCATTTCCTGATATCAAGTAATTGTTTTTTTTGTCTGGCAGTGTTTGGAGAAAATTCAACACAAATTCCCCGGGACTCCCGAAGGAGCTGGAATTTAGATACCCGAAAGTAAGTACTATAGTACCATGTTCCGCGCGTCTCCTAGCTATTGATTCAAGCGCTAGTTTCATCAATACCATTTGGCATTCTTGCTTATCTGTTTAATTGACCTCTATTTCTTGTAAAGTGGTTGTGGCAGGAACAAGGGAATGATTTCTGTGGATACTACGTCTGCGAGTCCATCCGCCACACGACCTGTGAGTGGGGCGGGTACTCTGAGAAACAATATGAAGTGCGTAAGAAATAATATTCACAATTTTTGTTTATTACCATCATTTGTGTTGAGTTTCATTCATTCATTCATATATATATATATGTGTGTGTGTGTGTGTGTGTGTGTGTGTGTGTGTGTGTGTGTGTGTGTGTGTGTGTATTGACCCCCTTCCTCAAATTAGATGTTTCGGCAGCGGAATGAACTCCTAGGACCAGATCGCATGCGAGCAATTCAAGAGGAATTGGCGGCATTCTTTCTTGACCACGTGATCGCTGAAGACGGAGAATACTATGTGGACCATGCGTCCGTAATTTAAGAGATTATATTTGTAAAAGATAATTATTGTATATATGTAGCCGGTAGTGTCGGACGATAGATATACGAGAACTTGTTGTTCGACCAATCTCTCGGAGAAGGAGATGTGGTCGATATCACTTCTCTCTGTATGCATATATGGTCATGACGATCTTCTGTTTCCTTCGTTTGCTTACTAGCTAGCATATGCCTAGTCTTCTCTATACGTATGTTTAGTACGTAACGTCGACCAAGCACGGACATAAGAGAGGACACTTCTCTCTATTAATTAGCTATCTAGCTAACACAATATTTGAAATACCTAAATTAACCCCCCAAAATCCCCAAACCCCCTCCCCCCCTTTCAAAAAAAACCAAAAACCCTAGCCACAGAAATGCTGATGCGTGGATGCCTATTGGTCCCAGTTGGTGCTACCAACCGGGACCAAAGGCCCTCCTGCCTGGGCTCGGCGCACAGGCCACGTGGAGGCCCATCTGTCCCGGTTCTGGTTTGAACCGGGACTAAAGGGTGAGGGTATTAGTAACGACCCTTTAGTCCCGGTTCAGGAACCGGGACTAAAGGCCCTTATGAACCGGGACAATAGGCCGGTTTTCTACTAGTGATAGGAGGAAGGAGTAAGTCGGTGGAGCAAAGGGGGGCCCACGAGACAGGGGACGCGCCCCCACCCTCTTGGTCGCCTCCTTTCTTTCTTGACGTGGGGTCCAAGTCTCCTGGACCATATTCGGTGAGAAAATCACGTTCCCGAAGGTTTCTTTCTGTTTGGACTCCGTTTGATATTCTGTTTGTTCGAAACACTAAAATAGGCAAAAAACGCAATTCTGGGCGGGGCCTCCGGTTAATAGGTTAGTCCCAAAAGTAATATAAAAGTTAAAAATAAAGCCCAATATGGTCCAAAACAGTAGATAATATAGCATGGAGCAATCAAAAATTATAGATACGTTGGAGACGTATCAGGCATCCCCAGGCTTAATTCCTGCTCGTCCTCGAGTAGGTAAATGATAAAAAAGAATTTTTGATGTGGAGTGCTACTTGGCATAATTTCAATGTAATTCTTCTTAATTGTGGCATGGATATTCACATCCGAAAGATTCAAGACAAAAGTTTATATTGACATAAAAATAATAATACTTCAAGCATACTAACAAAGCAATTATGTCTTCCCAAAATAACATGGCCAAAGAAAGTTATCCCTACAAAATCATAGAGTCTAGCTATGCTCTATCTTCACCACACAAAGTATTTAAATCATGCACAACCCCGATGACAAGCCAAGCAATTGTTTCATACTTTTGACATTCTCAAAACTTTTTCAATCTTCACGCAATACATGAGCGTGAGCCATGGATATAGCACTATATGTGGAATAGAATGGTGGTTGTGGAGAAGACAAAAAGAGGGGAAGATAGTCTCACATCAACTAGGCGTATCAACGGGCTCTGGAGATGCCCATCAATAGATATCAATGTGAGTGAATAGGGATTGCCATGCAACGGATGCACTAGAGCTATAAGTATATGAAAGCTCAACAAAAGAAACTAAGTGGGTGTGCATCTAACCCGCTTGCTCACGAAGACCTAGGGCATTTTGAGGAAGCCCATCATTGGAATATACAAGCCAAGTTCTATAATGAAAAATTCCCACTAGTATATGAAACTGACAAAATGAGAGACTCTCTATCATGAAGATCATGGTGCTACTTTGAAGCACAAGTGTGGTAAAAGGATAGTAACATTGTCCCTTCTCTCTTTTTCTCTCATTTTTTATTTTTTTACTTGGGCTTGTTCTCTTTTTTTATGTCCACTTTTTTTCGCCCGGAGTCTCAACCTGACTTGTGGGGGAATCATAGTCTCCATCATCCTTTCCTCACTTGGGACAATGCTCTAAAAATGATGATCATCACATTTTTATTTTTCTTACAACTCAAAAACTACAACTCGATACTTAGAACAAAATATGACTCTATGTGAATGCCTCCGGCGGTGTAACGGGATACGCAATGAATCAAGAGTGACATGTATGAAAGAATTATGAATGGTGGCTTTGCCACAAATACTATGTCAACTACATGATCATGCTAGCAATATGACAATGATGGAGCGTGTCATAATAAACGGAACGGTGGAAAGTTGCATGGCAATATATCTCGGAATGGCTATGTAAATGACATGATAAGTAGGTATTGTGGCTGTTTTGAGGAAGGTATATGGTGGTTGCATGATACCGTCGAAAAGTGCGCGGTATTAGAGAGGCTAGCAATTGTGGAAGGAAGAAAAGTGCGTATAATCCATGGACTCAACATTAGTCATAAAGAACTCATATACTTATTGCAAAAATCTACAAGTTATCAAAGCAAAGTATTACGTGCATGATCCTAGGGGGATAGATTGGTAGGAAAAGACCATCGCTCGTCCCCGACCGCCACTCATAAGGAAGACAATCAATAAATAAATCATGCTCCGACTTCATCACATAACGGTTCACCATACGTGCATGCTACGGGAATCACAAACTTTAACACAAGTATTTCTCAAATTCACAACTACTGAACTAGCATGACTCTAATATCACCATCTTCATATCTCAAAACAATTATCAAGCATCAAACTTTTCTTAGTATTCAATGCACTCAAAAGAAAGTTTTACAAATCTTGAATACCAAGCATATTAAGATTTTTAAGCAAATTACCATGCTATTAAGACTCTCAAAATAATCTAAGTGAAGCATAAGAGATCAATAGTTTCTATAAAACAAATCCATCACCGTGCTCTAAAAGATATAAGTGAAGCACTAGAGCAAAACTATATAGCTCAAAAGATATATGTGAAGCACATAGAGTATTCTATCAAATTCCAATTCATGTATGGCTCTCTCAAAAGGTGTGTACAGCAAGGATGATTGTGGTAAACTAGAAAACAAAGACTCAAATCATACAAGACGCTCCAAGCAAAAGACATATAATGTGGTGAATAAAAATATAGCTCCAAGTAAAATTACCGATGAAAGTAGACGAAAGAGGGGATGCCTTCCGGGGCATCCCCAAGCTTTGACTTTTTGTTGTCCTTGGATTATCTTGGGAGTGCCATTGGCATCCCCAAGCTTAGGCTCTTGCCACTCCTTGTTCCATAATCCATCAAAAGATTTCACCCAAAACTTGAAAACTTCACAACACAAAACTCAACATAAATCTCGTGAGCTCCGTTAGCGAAATAAAACAAAAGACCACTTCAAGGTACTGTAATGTGACGCCCGGATAATTAGACTACAGTAATTCCCTGCTAATGATGCCATGTCACCTCGGTTACCATTGATAATCTCGCGTTAGTTTGAAACAGTTTCGAATTCAAATTTAAAATCAAGCAAACAATAAAAGTTTTCAAATATTAAAACTAAAATGTTCACCGTGTGGTAAATAATCCCTAACTAGTTTTTGTGGTGGAACCAACATTTTACAAAGTGTTTAAATGCATTCACAAGCCACGCTGACCCCCCTTCTCGTCATCGCTGTGAGCCGCCCCCTCCTCTTTTCCAGCGTTCACCACGCCGCTCCCCGTACCCCTGTGCCACACGCGCGTGTTGCCACGGGCCGCGCCCACACGCCGTCCGGCCGGCCCCCACGAACGTTCCATCGTCGTCTGCGGCCACCTCTGCCCGCCCGTGACCTCGCCTCCCCGCGCGGGTGTCTACGCGTGGCCTTGCCCACCCGCAAATAGCGCTACTGCTGCCGCCGGCCTCCGCCTGGCCGCGCCATCCCGCGCCGCTGCCCCCGTGCTCAGGCTTCCCTCGATGCTCTCCGCGCCGCCCCCTTGCTACTACTGCCGATGCGCCGCCTCGCTGGCGCTGCTGCTACCTCTTCGCCCCCGCCTCTGCTCCTACGCCCCGGCGCCGCCACTGCCACCTCCGGCGGCCAGCCTTGCCGCGCCCATAGCCGGCGGCCCCTCCCGTCGATCTGGGTGCGTGCCCGCACGACGCCACCGCCCGTTAACCCCTGCCCAAGCGCCCGGTTAACCGCCCCGTTAACCTCCCGGGACTATGACATATGGGGCCCACGCCCAGAATTGAAACAAAAAAAGAAGATTAGTTAAATAATAATTGTTAATTAATTAATTAGTAAGTTCATTAGTTAACTTAATTAACCTGCTTAATAACCTAATCAGCCAGTTTTGTTAAAAGAATGTTGTTTAGCAAAACACGTATCAATGACATGCGGGCCCGTTTGACCATGTTGACCAGCCAATGTTGACTGAGTCAACTATTGATTGGGTACTGTTGACTTTGACCCTGGCCCACTGTCAGCCACACATTACACCCTCTGGGTACACTTCTCTGTGTACCCACAACAGTTAGTATTTTTTTGATTTAAATTAAATATAATAAATTAGAAAATCTTTTAAATCTTCGAAAAATCATAGTAAATAATTCGTAGCTCGGATGAAAATACTTTATACATGAAAGTTGCTAAGAACGACGAGACGAATCCGGATCCGCAGCCCGTTCATCCGCCACACCTCCCTAACATAGCAAACTCACAACTTTCTCCCTCTGGCTCCTCTGCCCGAAAACGCGAAACACCGGGGATACTTTCCCGGATGTTTTCCCCCCTTCACCGGTATCAGCTCATACCGCGTTAGGGCACCCCTAGCACCGATACTTGTCATGTCATGCATCGCTATGCATCTGTTTGCTTAAATATTTATTGTTTCTTCCCCCTCTTCTCTCGCTAGACACCGATACCGACGCCGCTGCTACCCAGTACGACTACGGAGTTGACGACCCCTCTCTCTTGCCAAAGCAACCAGGCAAGCCCCCCCCCCTTGATCACCAGATATCGCCTACTCTACTCTCTATTGCTTGCATTAGAGTAGTGTAACATGTTACTGCTTTCCGTTGTCCTATCCTGATGCATAGCCTGTCCTTGCTACTACTGTTGTTACCTTTACCTGCAATCCCACATGCCTAGTATAGGATGCTAGTTTTCCATCAGTGGCCCTACATTCTTGTCCGTCTGTTGTGCTATACTATTGGGTCGTGATCACTCGGGAGGTGATCACGGGTATACTATAATTTATACATGATACATGTGGTGACTAAAGTCAGGTCGGCTCGAGGAGCACCCGCGAGTGATTCACGGATTGGGAGCTGAAAGGACCTTTGTCCCAACGGCCCTCTGGGTGGATCTTTATGGCGGAGCGACAGGGCAGGTTGAGACTACCTAGGTGAGAGGTGGGCCTGGCCCTGTCGGCGTTCGCGGATACTTAACACGCTTAACGAGATCTTGGCATTTGATCTGAGTCTGGCTACTGGCCTATACGCACTAACCAACTACGTGGGAAAGATATGGGCACTCAGCGTCGTGGTATCAGCCGAAGCACTTCGTGACATCAGCGACTGATCGGCGCGCGCCAGATGGGGCCGCGTAACGTGACTTCCGTTGTACTGGAGGTTGCTAGGTCTGCTTCCGGCCGCCCACGCAACATGCAGGTGTGCTAAGGGCGATGGGCCCAGACCCCTGTGCTTTAGGTTTAGACCGGCGTGCTGACCTCTCTGTTGTGCCTAGGTGGGGCTGCGACGTGTTGATCTTCCGAGGCCGGGCATGACCCAGGAAAGTGTGTCCGGCCAAATGGGATCAAGCGTGTTGGGTTATGTGGTGCACCCCTGCAGGGAAGTTAATCTATTCGAATAGCCGTGATCTTCGGTAACAGGACAACTTGGAGTTGTACCTTGACCTTATGACAACTAGAACCGGATACTTAATAAAACACACCCTTCCAAGTGCCAGATACAACCCGGTGACCGCTCTCTAACAGGGCATCGAGGAGGGGATCGCCGGGTAGGATTATGCTATGCGATGCTACTTGAAGGACTTCAGTCTACTCTCTTCTACATGCTGCAAGACGGAGGCTGCCAGAAGCGTAGTCTTCGACAGGATTAGCTATCCCCCTCTTATTCTGGCATTCTGCAGTTCAGTCCACTGATATGGCCCTTTACACATATATCCATGCATATGTAGTGTAGCTCCTTTCTTGCGAGTACTTTGGATGAGTACTCATGGTTGCCTTGTTTCCCCTATTCCCCTTTCTCTACCCGATTGCTGCGACCAGACGATGGAGCCCAGGATCCAGACGCCACCGTCGACGTTGACTCCTACTACACTGGAGGTGCCTACTACTACGTGCAGCCCGCTGACGATGACCCGGAGTAGTTAGGAGGATCCCAGGCAGGAGGCATGCGCCTCGTTCGATCTGTATCCCCGTTTGTGCTAGCCATCTTATGGCAACTTGTTTAACTTATCAGTCGCGGAAAAAAAACTTGTTTAACTTATGTCTGTACTCAGATATTGTTGCTTCCACTGACTCGTCTATGATCGAGCACTTGTATTCGAGCCCTCGAGGCCCCTGGCTTGTATTATGATGCTTGTATTGTTGGGGAACGTAGTAATTTCAAAAAAAATCCTACGCACCCGCAAGATCATGGTGATGCAAAGCAACGAGAGGGAAGAGTATTGTCTACGTACCCTCGTAGACCGAAGCGGAAGCGTTGACACAATGTAGAGGAAGTAGTCATACGTCCTCCTCGCAATCCGACCGATCCCAGCGTCGTTACTCCGGCGCCTCCGAGTTCTTGACACACGTACAGCACGATGACGTTCTCCGGGCTCCGATCCAGCAAAGCTCTCGGGGAAGAGTTTCGTCAGCATGACGGTGTGGTGACGATCTTGATGTACAACCGACGCAGGGCTTCGCCTAAGCACCGCAACGATATGACCGAGGTGGAATATGGTGGAGGGGGGCACCGCACACGGCTAAGGAACGATCTCAAGGATCAACTTGTGTGTCCATGGGGTGCCCCCTGCCCCCGTATATAAAGGAGCAAGGGAGGAGGAGGCAGCCGGCCTAGAAGGGGCGCGCCAAGGGGAGTCCTACTCCCACCGGGAGTAGGATTCCACCTTTCCTAGTCCAACTAGGAGAAGGGGGAAAGGAGGGGAGTGGAGAAGGAAGGGAGAGGGGGCCGCGCCCCCAAACCCCTTGTCCAATTCGGACTGGGCTTAGGAGGGGCGCGCGCCCCCACTCAGAACCTTTCCGATGTCCGAATATAGTCGTCCAATATATCGATCTTTACGTCTCGACCATTTCGAGACTCCTCGTCATGTCCCCGATCTCATCCGGGACTCCGAACTCCTTCGGTACATCAAAACTCATAAACTCATTATATAACTGTCATCGAAACCTTAAGCGTGCGGACCTTACGGTTCGAGAACAATGTAGACATGAACGAGACACGTCTCCGGTCAATAACCAATAGCAAGACCTGGATGCCCATATTGGATCCTACATATTCTACGAAGATCTTTATCGGTCAGACCGCATAACAACATACGTTGTTCCCTTTGTCATCGGTATGTTACTTGCCCGAGATTCGATCGTCGGTATCCAATACCTAGTTCAATCTCGTTACCGGCAAGTCTCTTTACTCGTTCCGTAATACATCATCCCGCAATTAACTCATTAGTTCCAATGCTTGCAAGGCTTATGTGATGTGTATTACCGAGAAGGCCCTGAGATACCTCTCCGACATTCGGAGTGACAAATCCCAATCTTGAAATACGCCAACCCAACAAATACTTTCGGAGACACCTGTAGAGCACCTTTATAATCACCCAGTTACGTTGTGATGTTTGGTAGCACACAAAGTGTTCCTACGGTAAACGGGAGTTGCATAATCTCATAGTCATAGGAACATGTATAAGTCATGGATAAAAGCAATAGCAGCATACTAAACGATCGGGTGCTAAGCTAATGGAATGGGTCATGTCAATCAGATCATTCAACTAATGATGTGACCTTGTTAATCAAATGACAACTCCTTTGTCTATGATTAGGAAACTTAACCATCTTTGATTAACAAGCTAGTCAAGTAGAGGCATACTAGTGACACTCTGTTTGTCTATGTATCCACACATGTATTATGTTTCCGGTCAATACAATTCTAGCATGAATAATAAACATTTATCATGATATGTAAGGAAATAAATAATAACTTTATTATTGCCTCTAGGGCATATTTCCTTTAGTCTCCCACTTGCACTAGAGTCAATAATCTAGTTCACGTCGCCATGTGATTTAATAGCAATAGTTCACATCACCATGTGATTAACACCCATAGTTCACATCGCCATGTGACCAACAGCCAAAAGGGTTTACTAGATTCAGTAATCTAGTTCACATCGCTATGTGATTAACACCCAAAGAGTACTAAGGTGTGATCATGTTTTGCTTGTGAGAGAATCTTAGTCAACGGGTCTTTCACATTTAGATCCGTTATGTATTTTGCAATTTTCTATGTCTACAATGCTCTGTACGGAGCTACTCTAGCTAATTGCTCCCACTTTCAATATGTATCTAGATTGAGACTTAGAGTCATCCAGATCGGTGTCAAAACTTGCATCGACGTAACCCTTTACGACGAACCTTTTGTCACCTCCATAATCGAGAAACATATCCTTATTCCACTAAGGATAACTTTGACCGCTGTCCAGTGATCTACTCCTAGGTCACCATTGTTCTCCCTTGCTTAACTCAGTGTAGGGTATACAATAGATCTAGTAAACAGCATGGCATACTTTATAGAACCTATGGCCGAGGCATAGGGAATGACTTTCATTCTCTTTCTATCTTCTGTCGTGGTCGGGCTTTGAGTCTTACTCAATTTCACACCTTGTAACACAGGAAAGAACTCTTTCTTTGACTGTTCCATTTTGAACTACTTCAAAATCTTGTCAAGGTATGTACTCATTGAAAAAAAAAACTTATCAAGCGTCTTGATCTATCTCTATAGATCTTGATACTCAATATGTAAGCAGCTTCACCGAGGTCTTTCTTTGAAAAACTCCTTTCAAACACTCCTTTATGCTTTGCAGAATAGTTCCACATTATTTCCGATCAACAATATGTCATTTACATATACTTATCAGAAATGCTGTAGTGCTCCCACTCACTTTCTTGTAAATACAGGCTTCACCGCAAGTCTGTATAAAACTATATGCTTTGATCAACTTATCAAAGTGTATATTCCAACTCCGAGATTCTTGCACCAGTCCATAGATGAATCGCTGGAGCTTGCATATTTTGTTAACACCTTTAGGATCGAAAAAACCTTCTAGTTGCATCGTATACAACTCTTCTTTAATAAATCCATTAAGGAATGCAGTTTTGTTTATCCATTTGCCGGATTTCATAAAATGCGGCAATTGCTAACATGATTCGGACAGACTTAAGCATAGATACGAGTGAGAAACTCTCATCGTAGTCAACATCTTGAACTTGTCGAAAACCCTTTTTGCGACAATTCTAGCTTTGTAGATAGTAACACTACTATCATCGTCCGCCTTCCTCTTGAAGATCCATTTATTTTCTATGGCTTGCCGATCATCGAGCAAATCCACCAAAGTCCATACTTTGTTTTCATACATGGATCAAATCTCAGATTTCATGGCCTCAAACCATTTCGCGGAATCTGGGCTCATCATCGCTTCCTCATAGTTCGCAAGTTCATCATGGTTTAGTAACATGACTTCCAGAACAGGATTACCGTACCACTCTGGTGCGGATCTCACTCTGGTCTACTTACGAGATTCGGTAGTAACTTGATCTTGAAGTTACATGATCATTATCATTAGCTTCCTTACTAATTGGTGTAGTAGTCACAAGAACAGATTTCTGTGATGAACTACTTTCCAATAAGGGAGAAGGTACAATTACCTTATCAAGTTTTCTACTTTCCTCCCACTCACTTCTTTCGAGAGAAACTCCTTCTCTGGAAAGGATCCATTCTCAGCAACGAATATCTTGCCTTCGGATCTGTGATAGAAGGTGTACCCAACTGTCTTCTTTGGGTATCCTATGAAGACATATTTCTCCGATTTGGGTTTGAGCTTATCAGGATGAAACTTTTTCATATAAGCATCATAACCCCAAACTTTAAGACAAGACAACTTTGGTTTCTTGCCAAACCATAGTTCATACGGTGTCGTCTCAACGGATTTTGATGGTGCCCTATTTAATGTGCATGCAGCTGTCTCTAATGCATGATCCCAAAACTATAGTGGTAAATCGGTAAGAAACATCATAGATTGCACTATATCCAATAAAGTACGGTTATGACGTTCGGACACACCATTATGATGTGGTGTTCCAGGTGGCGTGAGTAGTGAAACTATTTCACATTGTTTAACTGAAGGCCAAACTCGTAACTCAAATATTTTACCTCTGCGATCATATCGTAGAAACTTTTATTTTCTTGTTACGATGATTCTCTACTTCACTCTGAAATTCTTTGAACTTTTCAAATGTTTCAGACTAGTGTTTCATTAAGTAGATATACTCATATCTTCTCAAATCATCTGTGAAGATCAGAAAATAACGATACTTGCTGCGAGCCTTAACACTCATTGGACTGCATACATCAGTATGTATGATTTCCAACAAATCTGTTGCTTGCTCCATTGTTCCGGAGAACGGCGTTTTAGTCATCTTGCCCAAGAGGCATGGTTCGCAAGCATCAACTGATTCCAAAATCCCATCAGCATGGAGTTTCTTCATGCGCTTTACACCAATATGACCTAAACGGCAGTGCCACAAATAGGTTGCACTATCATTATTAACTTCGCATCTTTTGGTTTCAATATTATGAATATGTGTATCACTACGATCGAGATCCAATGAACTATTTTCATTGGGTGTGTATGACCATAAAAGGTTCTATTCATCTAAACAGAACAACAATTGTTCTCTAACTTAAATGAATAATCGTATTGCAATAAACATGATCAAATCATATTTATGCTCAACGCAAACACCAAATAACAATTATTTAGGTTCATCACTAATCCCGAAAGTATAGGGAGTGTACGATGATGATCATATCAATCTTGGAACCACTTCCAACACACATCATCACTTCACCCTCAACTAGTCTCTGTTGATTCTGCAACTCCCGTTTCGAGTTACTAATCTTAGCAACTGAACTAGTATCAAATACTGAGGGGTTGCTATAAACACTAGTAAAGTACACATCAATAACATGTATAAAATATACTTATGTTCACTTTGCCATCCTTCTTATCCGCCAATCACTTGGGGTAATTCCGCTTCCAGTGACCAGTCCCTTTGCAGTAGAAGCACTTAGTCTCAGGCTTAGGACCAGACTTGGGCTTCTTCACTTGAGCAGCAACTTGCTTGTTGTTCTTCTTGAAGTTCCCTTCTATCCCTTTGCCCTTTTCTTGAAACTAGTGGTCTTGTTAACCATCAACACTTGATGTTTTTCTTGATTTCTACCTTCGTCGATTTCAGCATCACGAAGAGCTTGGGAATTACTTTCGTCATCCCTTGCATATTATAGTTCATCACAAAGTTCTACTAACTTGGTGATGGTGACTAGAGAATTCTGTCAATCACTATTTTATCTGGAAGATTAACTCCCACTTGATTCAAGCGATTGTAGTACCCAGACAATCTGAGCACATGCTCACTAGTTGAGAGATTCTCCTCCATCTTTTAGCTATAGAACTTGTTGGAGACTTCATATCTCTCAACTCGGGTATTTGCTTGAAATATTAACTTCAACTCCTGGAACATCTCATAAGGTCCATTACGTTCAAAACGTCTTTGAAGTCCCGATTCTAAGCCGTTAAGCATGGTGCACTAAACTATTAAGTAGTCATCATATTGAGATAGCGAAACGTTCATAACGTCTGCATCTGCTCCTGCAATAGGTCTGTCACCTAGCAGTGCATCAAGGACATAATTCTTCTATGCAGCAATGAGGATAAACCTCAGATCGCGGATCCAATCCGTATCATTGCTACTAACATCTTTCAACACAATTTTCTCTAGGAACATATCAAAATAAACACAGCGAACAACATCGCGAGCTATTGATTTACAACATAGATATGCTAATACTACCAGGACTAAGTTCATGATAAATTAAAGTTCAATTAATCATATTACTTAATAACTCCCACTTAGATAGACATCCCTCTAACCCTCTAAGTGATCACGTGATCCAAATCAACTAAACCATAACTGATCATCACGTGAAATGGAGTAGCTTTCAATGGTGAACATCATTATGTTGATCATATCTACTATATGATTCATGCTTGACCTTTCGGTCTCCGTGTTCCGAGGCCATATCTGCATATGCTAGGCTCGTCAAGTTTAACCTGAGTATTCCGCGTGTGCAAAACTGGCTTGCACCCGTTGTAGATGGACGTAGAGCTTATCACACCCGATCATCACGTGGTGTCTGGGCACGACGAACTTTGGCAACGGTGCATACTCAGGGAGAACACTTCTTGATAATTTAGTGAGAGATCATCTTAAAAAGCTACCGTCGAACTAAGCAAAATAAGATGTATAAAAGATAAACATCACATGCAATCAAAATATGTGACATGATATGGCCATCATCATCTTGTGCTTTTGATATCCATCTCCAAAGCATCGTCATGATCTCCACCGTCACCGGCATGACACCATGATCTCCATCATCTTGATCTATATCAATGTGTCGTCACATGGTCGTCTCGCCAACAATTGCTCTTGCAACTATTGCTATCGCATAGCGATAAAGTAAAGCAATTATTTGGCACTTCAATCTTATGCATAGAGAGACAACCATAAGGCTTTTTCCAGTTGCCGATAACTTCAACAAAACATGATCATCTCATACAACAACTTATATCTCATCACGTCTTGACCATATCACATCACAACATGCCCTGCAAAAACAAGTTAGACGTCCTCTACTTTGTTTGTTGCAAGTTTTACGTGGCTGCTACGGGCTTAAGCAAGAACCAATCTCACCTACGCATCAAAACCACAACGATAGTTTGTCAAATAGACTCCGTTTTAACCTTCTCAAGGACCGGGCGTAGCCATACTCGGTTCAACTAAAGTTGGAGAAACTGACACCCGCCAGCCACCTGTGTGCAAAGCACGGCGGTAGAACCAGTCTCGCGTAAGCGTACGCGTAATGTCGGTCCGGGCCGCTTCATCCAACAATACCGCCGAACCAAAGTATGACATGCTAGTAGGCAGTATGACTTGTATCGTCCACAACTCACTTGTGTTCTACTCGTGCAAAACATCAAACCATAAAAACCTAGGCTCGGATGCCACTGTTGGGGAACGTAGTAATTTCAAAAAAAATCCTACGCACATGCAAGAGCATGGTGATGCAAAGCAACGAGAGGGAAGAGTATTGTCTACGTACCCTCGTAGACCGAAGCGGAAGCGTTGACACAACGTAGAGGAAGTAGTCGTACGTCCTCCTCGCGATCCGACCGATCCCAGCGCCGTTACTCCAGCGCCTCCGAGTTCTTGACACACATACAACACGATGACGTTTTCCGGGATCCGATCCAGCAAAGCTCTCGGGGAAGAGTTTCGTCAGCACGACGGCGTGGTGACGATCTTGATGTACTACCGACGCAGGGCTTCACCTAAGCACTGTAACAATATGACCGAGGTGGAATATGGTGGAGGGGGGCACCGCACACGGCTAAGGAACGATCTCAAGGATCAACTTGTGTGTCCATGGGGTGCCCCCTGCCCCCGTATATAAAGGAGCAAGGGAGGAGGGGGCGGCCGGCCTAGAAAGGGCGAGCCAAGGGGAGTCCTACTCCCACCGGGAGTAGGATTCCACCTTTCCTAGTCCAACTAGGAGAAGGGGGAAAGGAGGGGAGTGGAGAAGGAAGGGAGAGGGGGCCGCGCCCCCAAACCCCTTGTCCAATTCGGACTGGGCTTGGGAGGGGCGCGCGCCACCTCCTGGCTCCTTCCCACTAAGGCCCAATAAGGCCCAATACTCTTCCCCGTATTCCCGTAACTCCCCGGTACCTCCGAAAATACCCGAACCACTCAGAACCTTTCCGATGTCTGAATATAGTCGTCCAATATATCGATCTTTACGTCTCGACCATTTCGAGACTCCTCGTCATGTCCCCGATCTCATCCGGGACTCCGAACTCCTTCGTTACATCAAAACTCATAAACTCATTATATAACTATCATCGAAACCTTAAGCGTGCGGACCCTACGGTTCGAGAACAATGTAGACATGACCGAGACACGTCTCCGGTCAATAACCAATAGCGGGACCTGCATGCCCATATTGGCTCCTACATATTCTACGAAGATCTTTATCGGTCAGACCGCATAACAACATACGTTGTTCCCTTTGTCATCGGTATGTTACTTGCCCGAGATTCGATCGTCGCTATCCAATACCTAGTTCAATCTCGTTACCGGCAAGTCTCTTTAGTCGTTCCGTAATACATCATCCCGCAATTAACTCATTAGTTGCAATGCTTGCAAGGCTTATGTGATGTGTATTACCGAGAAGGCCCTGAGATACCTCTCCGACATTCGGAGTGACAAATCCCAATCTTGAAATACGCCAACCCAACAAATACTTTCGGAGACACCTGTAGAGCACCTTTATAATCACCCAGTTACGTTCTGACGTTTGGTAGCACACAAAGTGTTCCTACGGTAAACGGGAGTTGCATAATCTCATAGTCATAGGAACATGTATAAGTTATGGATAAAAGCAATAGCAGCATACTAAACGATCGGGTGCTAAGCTAATGGAATGGGTCATGTCAATCAGATCATTCAACTAAGGATGTGACCTTGTTAATCAAATGACAACTCCTTTGTCTATGATTAGGAAACTTAACCATATTTGATTAACAAGCTAGTCAAGTAGAGGCATACTAGTGACACTCTGTTTGTCTATGTATCCACACATGTATTATGTTTCCGGTCAATACAATTCTAGCATGAATAATAAACATTTATCATGATATGTAAGGAAATAAATAATAACTTTATTATTGCCTCTAGGGCATATTTCCTTCATGTATGACTTATTTTATTTGTAGAGTTGTGTTGTGATATCTTCCCGTGAGTCTCTGATCTTTATCGTACACGTTTGCGTGTATGATTAGTGTACGATTGAATCGAGGGCGTCACATGTAATGAACTCATTCTTTATTTATATTGGTGTTAAACCTACTGTATTCCAACTTCTCTATGGTTTATAAACTATTTTACTAGCCATAGACTCATCAAAATAAGCAAAGAACACACGAAAAACAGAATCTGTCAAGAATAGAACAGTCTGTAGTAATATGTAACTAACGCAAACTTCTGGAACTCTAAACAATCTACCAAAATAGGACGACCTAGATAATTTGTTTATTGATCATCAGCAATTGGAATCAGTATTTTATCACGTTCTAGTGATTTTTAACAATTATTTCGTGAACAGAAAGTTTCTGGAAATTACAGCAAGATCAAATAATTATCATCCAAGAAGATCCTATAGGTTTAACTTGGCACAACCACTAATTAAAACATAAAACCACATCTAAACAGAAGGTAGATGGATTATTTATTCCTAAACAGAAGCAAAAACAAAAAAACTAAAAATAAAATTGGGTTGCCTCCCAACAAGCGCTATCGTTTAACGCCCCTAGCTAGGCATAAAAGCGAGGATAGATCTAGGTATTGCCATCTTTGGTAGGCAATCCATAAGTGGCTCTCATGATAGATTTGTATGGTAATTTTATTTTCTTTCTAGGGAAGTGTTCCATGCGTTTCTTTAGTGGAAATTGGAATCTAATATTCCCTTCCTTCATATCAATAATTGCACCAACCGTTCTAAGGAAAGGTCTACCAAGAATAATAGGGCATGAAGGATTGCAATCTATATCAAGAACGATAAAATCTACGGGCACATAATTCCTATTGGCAACAATAAGAACATCATTAATTCTTCCCATAGGTTTCTTAATAGTGGAATCCGCAAGATGCAAGTTTAGAGAGCAATCATCAAAATCACGGAAATCTAGCAAATCACACAAAGTTTTGGGAATAGTGGAAACACTAGCACCCAAATCACACAAAGCATAAAACTCATGATCTTTAATTTTAATTTTAATAGTCGGTTCCCACTCATCGTAAAGTTTTCTAGGGATAGAAACTTTCAACTCAAGTTTTTCTTCATAAGATTGCATCAAGGCATCAACGATATGTTCGGTAAAGGCTTTATTTTGACTATAAGCATGAGGAGAATTTAGCACGGATTGCAACAAGGAAATACAATCAATTAAAGAGCAACTTTCATAATTAAATTCCTTGAAGTCCAAAATGGTGGGTTTAGCAACATCTAGGGTTTTATTCTTTTCAATCCCACTTTTATCAATTTCATCATCAAGATCTAAAAACTCCAAATTTTTGGAATGCCTTCTAGGTAAAGGTGGATCATATTCAGTCTCATCATTATCAAGATTCATATTGCAAAAAAAGATTTAATAGGAGACACATCAATAACTGTTAGATCTTCATCTTTATTTTCATAGGAATTGGAAGAACACGCTTTAATAAAGGCATCTTTCGTAGCACGCATCCTAGCGGTTCTTTCCTTGCACTCATCAATGGAAATTCTCATGGCTTTGAGATACTCACTGAGATCATGCTTAGGAGGAATAGATCTAAGCTTTAAAGAATCAACATCAAGAGAAATTATATCAACATTCGTAGCCAAATCATCAACTTTAAGTAATTTCTCTTCAAGCAAAGCATTGAAATTCTTTTGTGAATTCATAAACTCTTTAACACTATTCTCAAATTCAGAGGGCATCTTATTAAAATTTCCATAAGAGTTGTTGCAGGAATTTCCATAATTCTTAGAAGGATTACTAGGATAAGGCCTAGGATTAAAGTTCCCTCTATACGCGTTGTTACCAAAATTATTCCTACCAACAAAATTCACATCCATAGATTCATTATTATTCTCAATCAAGGTAGACAAAGGCATATCATTAGGATCATAAGAAGCACTCTTAGTAGCAAATAATTTCATAAGTTCATCCATCTTTCCACTCAAAACATTGATTTCTTCTATCGCATGCACTTTTTTATTAGTAGATCTTTCAGTGTGCCATTGAGAATAATTAACCATAATATTATCTAGGAGTTTAGTAGCATCTCCTAAAGTGATTTCTATAAAAGTGCCTCCCGCGGCCGAATCTAAAAGATTTCTAGAAGCAAAATTCAATCCGGCATAAAAGTTTTGTATAATCATCCACAAATTCAAACCATGAGTAGGGCAATTACGTATCATTAATTTCATTCTCTCCCAAGCTTGTGCAACATGTTCATGATCAAGTTGCTTAAAATTCATAATGTCGTTTCTAAGAGAGATGATCTTAGTGGGAGGAAAATACTTAGAGATAAAAGCATCTTTGCACTTGTTCCAAGAATCAATACTATTTTTAGGCAAAGACGAAAACCAAGCTTTAGCACGATCTCTAAGCGAAAAAGGAAATAGCTTCAATTTAACAATATCATTATCGAAATCTTTATTCTTTTGCATATCACATAAATCAACGAAGCTATTTAGATGAGTAGCGGCATCTTCACTGGGAAGGCCGGCGAATTGATCTTTCATAACAAGATTCAACAAAGCAGTATTGATTTCACAAGATTCAGTATTGCTAAGAGGAGCAATCGGAGTGCTAAGGAAATCATAATTGTTGGTATTGGTAAAGTCACACAATTTGGTATTATATTGAGCCATCGTGACAAGCAAGCAAACCAGCACACGAGCAAACAAAAGGCAAGCGAAAAGAAGGCAAACGAAAAAGAGAGGGCGAATAAAACGGCAAGGGTGAAGTGGGGGAGAGGAAAATGAGAGGCAAACGGCAAATAATGTAATGCGAGAGATAAGGGATTGTGATGGGTACTTGGTATGTTGACTTTTGCGTAGACTCCCCGGCAACGGTGCCAGAAATCTTCCTGCTACCTCTTGAGCACTGCGTTGGATTTCCTTGAAGAGGAAAGGGTGATGCGGTAGAGTAGAGTAAGTATTTCCCTCAGTTTTTGAGAAATAAGGTATCAATCTAGTAGGAGGCTACGCGTGAGTCCCTCGTACCTACACAAAACAAATAGCTCAACGAACCAACGCGATTAGGGGTTGTCAATCCCTTCACCATCACTTACGAGAGTGAGATCTGATAGAGATGATAGATAATATTTTTGGTATTTTTGGTATAAAGATGCAAAGTAAAATAAAAGACAAAGTAAAAAAGAAAAGTAATAATAAAGTGATGGAAGATTGATATGATGAGAATAGACCCGGGGGCCATAGATTTCACTAGTGGCTTCTCTCAAGAGCATAAGTATTCTACGGTGGGTCAACAAATTACTGTTGAGCAATTGACAGAATTGAGCATAGTTATGAGAATATCTAGGTATGATCATGTATATAGGCATCACGTCCGATACAAGTAGACCGACTCCTGCCTGCATCTACTACTATTACTCCACTCATCGACCGCTATCCAGCATGCATCTAGAGTATTAAGTTAAAAACAGAGTAACGCCTTAAGCAAGATGACATGATGTAGAGGGATAGTTTCATGCAATATGATAAAAACCCCATCTTGTTATCCTCGATGGGAACAATACAATACGTGCCTTGCTGCCCCTACTGTCACTGGGAAAGGACACCGCAAGATTGAACCCAAAGCCAAGCACTTCTCCCATTGCAAGAAAAACCAATCTAGTAGGCCAAACCAAATTGATAATTCAAAGAGACTTGCAAAGATAACCAATCATACATAAAAGAATTCAGAGAAGATTCAAATATTGTTCATAGATAATCTTGATCATAAACCCACAATTCATCGGTCTCAACAAACACACCGCAAAAAGAAGATTACATCAAATAGATCTCCACGAGAGAGGGGGAGAACATTGTATTGAGATCCAAAAAGAGAGAAGAAGCCATCTAGCTACTAACTATGGACCCGAAGGTCTGAGGTAAACTACTCACACTTCATAGGAGGGGCTATGATGATGTAGAAGCCCTCCATGATGGATGCCCCCTCCGGCGGAGCTTCGGAACAGGCCCCAAGATTGGATCTCATGGATACAGAAGGTTGCGGCGGTGGAATTAGGTTTTTGGCTCCGTATCTTATCGTTTGGGGGTACGTAGGTATATATAGGAGGAAAGAGTACATCGGTGGAGCAAAGGGGGGCCTGTCGGATTTCGGGTTCCAGCAGACCCTTAAGGTTCGAACTCCGGGGTGCGCACGAAGATCTTTCCCCTACCAACTCGCGCTTCTATGGCTCGCAAGAGATCTAGGTCGGAAAGAAGAACACACAAGGGACACGAGGTTTATACTGGTTCGGGCCACCGATGTGGTGTAATACCCTACTCCACTGTGTGGTGTAGTGGATTGCCTCAAGGGCTGATGATGAACAATACAGGGGAAGAACGACCTCGTGAGAGGTTTTCTTGAGCTGGTGCGATGTGTTCTGCTTAGTCTCGCCCTCTCTCCCCTATCCCTATGGTGGCTAGTCCTATTTATAGAGGCCCTGGTCCTCTTCCCAAACAATGAGCGGGAAGGGCGCCAACAATTGGCCATTTTGAAGGGGAACATCCAGTACAAGTTATCCTGACCAAAGGTGGTCTTCGGCTGCCAAAAGCACTGGTGATGACGCCGTATTGGGCTCCACGGTGACCTCCGTCCTGACGCTCTGCTGGTCTTGGTCTCGTTGCACCGGAATGGTAACCTTTGCCCGATGCCTTGGCCTGTGCTTGCTCCCTTTGCACCAAAGGGGAAACAAGGACACTGCGCAGGCCGGCGCCCGCCTGATCTCTATCGTCATGGCTTGCGTCATGGGCTCCTCGCGAGGTGCCCCTGCCTTGATCTCTCCGCCTCCTCGCGAGCCTGCCTAATGAGGCTGCTCCTGAGGAAGCTTCCTGTCGTCCGCCCCGCAAGGCTTGGCCCCTCGCGAGGGTCTTGAGCTTGAGCTAATGAAAATAGGCCGCGCTGGGCCCCCACTCGAGCCACGCCGCGGGCCGCAGGCAGGCAAGTCTGGGGACCCCCGTTCCTAGAACGCCAACAGTATCCCCCGGGCCCAAGGCGCGCCCGGGCTTGGCTTAGCAGAGAAGCGAAGGGGCAAGCGCGAAGCGCCGCGGGCCCCAATAGCCTGCGGCCGTAGGCGCCGCGTGGCGATTGATTGGACGTGGGCGCCTCCGCTCCCGCGATGCCTCGACAACCGCACGACTTGACAAGTCCCTGCATGCAAAGAAATGGGTCATGATTACCTGCGATCGTGGTGGTCGGCGGTTGGCCTTCGCCGGCTATAAGTACGGGACTGCGTGAGCCCCTTCAGTCCATCCCTTCCTGCTACTCCTTTCCCTCCATCCTAGCTACTCGCCCTTCCCAGGGCTCCGTCGAAGAGATTCTCGGCCGCAGAGAAAGGAAAGGCTCGTCAGGCAAGACCTGACTCCCCCCCCCAACCAAGCGCGGTCGTGGCCGCCCTCGCAAGCATCCCGCGGTCCTCGTAGTGGCCCCCCGCAGCCATGGAGGCGGTTCCCTGCGCGGTGATGAGCGCCCGGTTGCCGATGGGAGGCACGCCGTGACCGCGCGGCCCCCTAGGCCGCGTGAGGGAGTCCTGGATTAGGGGGTGTTCGGATAGCCGGACTATACCTTCAGCCGGACTCCAGGACTATGAAGATACAAGATTGAAGACTTCGTCCCGTGTCCGGAATGGACTTTCCTTGGCGTGGAGGGCAAGCTTGACGATGCGGATATTCAATATCTCCTACCATTGTAACCGACTTTGTGTAACCCTAACCCTATCCGGTGTCTATATAAACCGGAGGGTTCTAGTCCGTAGGACAACTCCATCATACAACAATCATACCATAGCTTAGATTCTAGGGTTTAGCCTCCTTGATCTCGTGGTAGATCTACTCTTGTACTACCCATATCATCAATATTAATCAAGCAGGAGTAGGGTTTTACCTCCATCGAGAGGGCCCGAACCTGGGTAAACTTCGTGTCCCTTGTCTCCTGTTACCATCCGACCTAGACGCACAGTTCGGGACCCCCTACCCGAGATCCGCCGGTTTTGACACCGAAATTGGTGCTTTCATTGAGAGTTCCTCTATGTCGTCGCTTTTAGGCCCGATGGATCCTTTGATCATCAACAACGATGCAGTCCAGGGTAAGACTTTTCTCCCCAGACAGATCTTCGTCTTCGGCGGCTTCGCACTGCGGGCCAATTCGTTTGGCCGCCTGGAGCAGATCGAAAGCTACGCCCCTGGCCATCAGGTCAGGTTTGGAAGTTTGAACTACATGGATGACATCCGCGGGGACTTGATCTTCGACGGATTCGAACCACAGCCAAGCGCGCCGCACTGTCTCGACGGGCATGATCTAGCTCTGCCGCCGAACAGTGCCCTGAAGCCCGCATGCGCGTCAGCTCCGACCCTTAATTCGGAACCGGCGGCGCTGATCGAGGGTGAGCGGTTAGACGTCGCCCCGGGGCTGCGATCTCATAAGCGATCGAGCCGAACGCCAGCCCCGCACTCTGCATGACCCGTGACTCCGAGGATCCGGATTCCCCTCTGGACTCCAAACCTCCCGCGCCCCTGCCAATCGAATCCTATTGGGCGCCGGTCATGGAGTTCACCGCCGCGGACATCTTTCAGCACTCGCCCTTTGGCGACATCCTGAACTCACTAAAGTCTCTCTCTTTATCGGGAGAGCCCTGGCCGGACTATGGCCAGCACGGATGGGATACGGACGATGAAGAAATTCAAACCCCACCCACCACCCACTTTGTAGCCGATGTCGACGATTTAACCGACATGCTTGACTTCGACTCCGAAGACATCGATGGTATGGACAACGATGCAGGAGACGAACAGGAACCAGCACCTGTAGGGCGCTGGAAGGCCACCTCATCATATGATATATATATGGTGGATACTCCAAAAGATGGAGATGGCGATGGAAAAGCGTAGGATGATACCTCCAAAAAAACAGCCAAAGCGCCGGCGTCAGCGGCGCTGCTCTAAATCCCGCCAAAGCAAAAACGGTGATTCCGGCACGGGAGATAATACTACCCCGGATAGCGCCGAAGAACACCCCCTCCAACAAGATTCGGCACAGGAAGATGGAGAAGCCAGCCCTCGTGAGAGGGCGGCAGACCGAGAGGTTGAGGACGATAACTACATGCCTCCCTCCGAAGACGAGGCAAGCCTCGACGACAACGAATTCGTCGTACCATCAGACCCCGCCGAACAAGAGCGTTTCAAGTGCAGGCTTTTAGCCATGGCAAGCAGCCTCAAGAAAAAGCAACAACTGCTTAGAGCTGATCAAGATTTGCTAGCTGACAGATGGACGGAAGTCCTTGCGGCCGCAGAGCATGAACTCAAACGCCCCTCCAAGCGTTACCCAAAGCACAGGCTGCCACCCCGATTAGAGGAGGAAGCACCTACATCACCAGTGCATGACATGGCAGACCGGCCACCTCGTGGCCGCGACAGAGAGGCCTCTAAGCCATCCACTCAAGCCATGCCCCGACCCCGCTCAAAACACGCTAAGGCTCGGGACAACGCGTCGGACCTGCGAGATATACTGGAGGACAAGGCAAGGCAAACAAGGTCGATCTACGGATCGCGCGGGCGCCCCACGACACATGACGGTGATCGTCACTCCGGATACGATAAATCCAGCCGGGCCGAACACAATGGACAAAGCTCCTGCGAGCTGCGTCGTGATATAGCCCAGTATAGAGGCGCCGCACACCCACTATGCTTCACAGATGAAGTTATGGATCATAAAATCCCTGTGGGCTTTAAACCCGTAAACATCAAATCATACGATGGCACAACAGATCCCGCGGTCTGGATCGAGGATTATTTCCTTCATATCCACATGGCCCGTGGTGATGATCTACACGCCATCAAATACCTCCCACTCAAACTCAAGGGACCGGCCCGGCATTGGCTCAACAGCTTGCCAGCGGACTCAATCGGTTCTTGGGAGGACCTGGAAGCCGCATTCCTCGATAACTTCCAGGGCACTTATGTGCGACCACCGGACGGCGATGACCTAAGCCACATAATCCAGCAGCCAGAGGAATCGGCCATGCAATTCTGGACACGGTTCCTAACTAAGAAAAACCAGATAGTCGACTGTCCGGACGCTGAGGCCCTAGCGGCCTTCAAGCATAATATCCGCGACGAATGGCTTGCCCGGCACCTGGGACAGGAAAAGCCGAAATCTATGGCAGCCCTCACGACACTCATGATCCGCTTTTGCGCGGGAGAAGACAGCTAGCTAGCTCGCAGTGACAACGTAGCAAAGAACCCTGGAAATTCGGATACCAAGGACAAAAGTGGCAGGACACGCCGGAACAAGCAAAAGCGTCGTGTTAACAGCGATAGCAACGAGGATACGGCAGTAAATGCCGGATTCAGAGGCCATAAATCCGGTCAGCGGAAAAAGCCGTTCAAAAGGAATACTCAGGGCCCGTCCAGTTTGGACCGAATACTCGGCCGCTTATGCTAGATACATGGCACCCCCGAAAGGCCAGCAAATCACACCAACAGGGACTGGTGGGTGTTCAAGCAGGCAGGCAAGTTAAGAGCCGAAAGCAGAGACAAGGGGCTGCACAGCGAGGACGAGGAGGAGCTCAGGCCGCCGAACAGTAGTGGACAGAAGGGTTTTCCCCCACAAGTGCGGACGGTGAACATGATATACGCAACCCACATTCCCAAGAGGGAGCGGAAGCATGCGCTATGAGACGTATACGCGCTGGAGCCAGTCGCTCCAAAGTTCAACCCATGGTCCTCCTGCCCGATCACCTTTGATCGAAGGGACCATCCCACCAGCATTCGTCACGGCGGGTTTGCCGCATTGGTTCTTGACCCAATTATTGACGGATTTCATCTCACAACAGTCCTCATGGACGGCGGCAGCAGCCTGAACCTGCTTTACCAGGATATAGTGCAGAAAATGGGCATCGATCCCTCGAGGATCAAGCCCACAAAAACGACCTTTAAAGGCGTTATACCAGGTGTAGAGGCCGGTTGCACAGGCTCAGTAACACTTGAAGTGGTCTTCTGATCTCCGGACAATTTCCGAAGTGAAGAGTTAATCTTCGATATAGTCCCGTTTTGCAGTGGCTATCACGCCCTGCTCGGGCGAACCGCATTTGCAAAATTCAATGCGGTGCCGCACTACGCATATCTCAAGCTCAAGATGCCAGGCCCTCGGGGAGTAATTACGGTCAATGGAAACACCAAGCGCTCCCTCCGAACGGAGGAACACACGGCGGCCTCGCAGCAGAAGTACAAAGCAGCCTTATTAGGCAATTCTCCAGTCCGGCAGTTAAAAAGCCAGACACCGCCAAGCGTGCCCGGAATAACCCACGGCAAGGCCGCCTGGCACATTCTAAGCAGGCATAGCATTGTGACCCCAACCCCAGCCCTCGCGACATAGCGAAACCAGTGCGTCGCGTACATAACTACGCTCTCGAAATACCATGGGCGAAGGGGAAGGGGCACAATATTGGCAAACCCAAAATACGGCCTAAAACGTACTAGGGGCTGCCGAATTATTTCTTTTATCTTACTTTCAAGACTCCATACTTCGGACGACCTGTTCGGCGATTCAACCGCCGCACAAACGATGCAAGACCCAGGGAAGCAGACAAACCATGCCGCACCACGGAACCCCAAGGTGGTCTCTGTTACGAGCAGTATACCTGTTTTTGAATACAATTCCGCGGCCTGCCCCTGGCAAGGACATGTTAAATAGTCCAATATCTTTTGCTTATCGCACTATTTGTATCGTTCTGCTCTGATAGCAGCCTCTTTATAAACAATGCATAGCTTTTTTGTTCATTTTTTGCATTGTCCCCTTTTTTATATATATGTTCATCAATGACATGTGGCACCCGTACACTGTGGTACGGCAAATACACCAGGGGCTTCAGTACCCCGTAACATGGTGTAAGAAGTCCGAACACTTCATAAGTGCGGCACCCCGAACTTATAGCACTATATGCAACGGCTCCGAATCATGATTTGGGTCAGTAGTTGGGTTTGCCCGGCTCTTATGTTTTGGTGCCTTACGTTCCGCTATATCGGCTAAGGTAGCACTAGGAGAACCACTGCGATTGTGCCCCGGTTGAGCTGGGTTAAGCACCTGAGTGGAGAAAGCTAAAACTGACTGTCATGATGAGGCGAGAGACCGGTCGCTGTTCGAGAGGTTTTTCGAGTCCCTAAAGAATTATGCCGCTTCGAGCGAGGAGCCGGCTTTGTCCAGCCAAGGCATGGATAGCGCCCCGAACTCGGTCTTCCAAACTAGGGGCTTCGCCGAAATTTAAAATTATAAAGTTCTATGGCTAAGTGAGAGTGTTCAAGCATTATAGTATGATTGCCTGGTTCGTTGTGCTAAGCGCCTCCCTCGAAGGACCCAACTATGGGAAAAAGAGCGCTCAGGTTTATCCCGAACACCCCAGCACTAGTGGCATGGGGGCGGAAGCCGACGACTCGCCATCTCTCAATTTTTTTAAAAACGGCCGCACAGAAAATAATATTTTAAATTTAACAAGCATTGCTTCGCGCATATGAACAAGTTTTCAGCGCACAGGATAAACACGAGCGAGTTCATTCAAACATTACATCCTCGGTACATTCATCCGCCACAAGGCGGGCACCCGCAAGAACATCCTTATAATAGTTCTCGGGCTTGCGATGCTCCTTCCCCGGCGGCAGCCCGTCCTTCACAAGCTTCTCACCATCTAGCTTACCCCAGTGCACCTTTACACGGGCAAGGGCCCTACGGGCACCTTCGATGCAGACGGAGCACTTGATGACGTCGAGCCTTGGACAGGCCTCCACCAGCCGCCGCACCAGCCCGAAGTAGCTCCCAGGCAGGGCCTCTTCGGGCCACAACCGAACTATGAAGCCCTTCATGGCCTGTTCGGCCGCCTTGTGGAGCTCGACCAGCTGTTTCAGCTGGTCACTCAAGGGCACAGGGTGTCCGGCCTCAGCATACTGATACCAGAACACCTTCTCCGTCGAGCTGCCCTCTTCAACTCAGTAGAATGCGGAGGCGGCGGATACGCTGCGGGGAAGATCTGCGAACGCCCCTGGAGAGCTCCGGATTCGGGTAAGTAACAAGTAGTTTACTTTTATATTTCTGCTTTGCATAAAGAATGCCTTACCCACTGCTATATTTTTCATATCCTCCAACTCTTGGAGGGCCTTTTGGGCTTCGGCCTTGGCAGACTCGACAGTCTCAGAGGCCGTCGCGATCTCGGACGCTTGCGTTTTTGACTCAAACTCCAAACTCTCATGTTTTTTCATAAGAGTCTGAAGCTCTTGCCGCACCTCGCCGACCTGGGCCTCAAGTTTCTCTCGCTCGGTGTGCTCCGCAGCCGCTTTCTTTTTGGCCTCGGACAACGCCTGCTTAAGGGTCACCACCTCAGTCATGGCCCCTACAATAAGCAGTACAATCCTGTTATTTTTTGCAATCACGTCTTTTTATAGGCATTTTCTCTGTAAGGTATTTCTTACCTTCTTTCTCCTCGAGCTGCCTCTTGGCAAGGCCGAGCTCTTGCTCGGTCCGCTTGAGGCCCTGTTTCAGGGAACCCACCTCCGCAGTCAGTGCGGCAGTGGCTAGCAGCGAAGCCTGCATACGCATATTCGACTCTTTTTCTTAGACTCCTGCGAAATTTAATAGATCCTCTATTCGGCTTTTCCTTCCGAACGCCAAACAGAGCATCAGGGGCTATTGTCTATGCGGTTACATTCTTACATATTTTTTACTTACCTCGAAGCCTGTTAGAAGGCTAGCGCAAGCTTCGTTCAGTCCGCTCTTGGCAGACTGAACCTTTTGGATCACCGTACTCATAATAGTACGGTGCTCCTCGTCGATGGAGGCACCGTCAAGCACCTCCAGCAGACTGTCCGGCACCTCCGGTTGGACGGAGGCCTCCGGCTCAGAAGGCTTGCTCCTCTTGACAGGAGTTCGCCAGCCGCGGTCCAGAACCGTTGAAGATTCCGGCGCGGTGTCCGGCTCAAAGCCGGACTTGGAGCCCTGGGGGGTTTTGTCCCCTTTACTCCTGGAGTCCGGGAGGTCGCCTTGCGGCTCCTCCAGGACCACCTCCTCCTGCCCCGGAGCTCGTTGCGACGCCACTTCGGCGTCGTCTGTAGTGCGGGGGGAGACAGCGGGTGGAACTGAGTTCACGTCCGACGAATCTAGGGAGCCGCTCGACGACTCGTCGAGTTTGGCCCGGGCGGGCTGCATAATCATGTTCGGCATTAGGGAAAGCTGAACGACAAGAGAATATCATGAGTCACTCTGGTATCTGAATACTTACGATTTCACCGGGTGCTTGGCCCTGTCCGGCCACTCCTCGTCATCCTCGCTGGCGTTGGGGGAGTAGTCCGGCGGAGGGGTCTTCCTCTTCTTGGACCCTCCGGCCTCCCCCGTTGGGGCCGCCTTCCTTTTCTTTCCTCCCCCCGCAGGAGGGGGAGAGGTTTCTTCTTCCTCCTCCTCGTTTTCACGGGAGGAGAGCGTCTCGGACTCGTCAGATGACGAGTCTGACGCCACCACGTTACGGGCACTCTTTCGAGTCCCCGTGGTCTTCTTCTTCTTGGCCTTCTTCTACGGCACCACATAAAGCGCCTGAGCCAGCAGCTTCACTAGGACAGCTGGGGCTGGGTCTTCGGGCAAGCGAGCCGGACAGTTAATCGGTCCGGATATCACCTGCCAAGCCTGTCAAAGGTAAGGGAGTTTAGATCCCGCGTAGAGTCAAACTATGAAAAAACTTACAACATCCTGTGGAAGGTAAAAACAGCTTACCTCGCTAGCGTGACACTGCGAGCTGTATCTGCGGTCCTCGGAGGTGGATGTGGGAGCCTCGGTGCCTTTGGTTAGCACCTTCCAGACGTCTTCATACGTCGTGTCGAAGAGACTGTTGAGGGTTTGGTGCTGCGCCGGGTTGAACTCCCACAGAGTAAAGTCCCGTTGTTGACACGGGAGGATCCGGCGGACGAGCATAACCTGGACCACACTGACGAGCTTGATTGGCTTGTTCACCAGGGACTGGATGCATGTTTGCAGTCCGGTCACCTCTTTTTCGTCACCCCACGACAGGCCCATCTCTTTCCAGGACATAAGCCACGTGGGGGGTCCGGATTGGAACTTAGGGGCTGCGACCCATTTTGGATCGCGTGGCTCGGTGATATAAAACTACCCGGATTGCCACCCCATTAGGGTCACCACGAAGGAGCCCTCGAGCCATAGGACGTTGGCTATCTTGACCGCCATGGCGCCTCCGCACTCCGCCTGGCTGCCGCGCACCACCTTGGGCTTGACGTTGAAGGTCTTGAGCCAGAGGCCAAAATGGGGGCGGACGCGGAGGAAGGCCTCCCACACGACGATAAATGCCAAAATATTGAGGACAAAGTTTGGGGCCAGATCGTAGAAATCCAGGCCGTAGTAGAACATGAGCCCCGGGTCGAATGGGTGGAGTGGAAAACCCAGTCCGCGGAGGAAGTGGGGAAGGAAAACTACCCTCTCATGGGGCCTTGGGGAGGGGAGAAGCTGCCCCTCCTCGGGAAGCCGGTGCGCGATGTCCTTGGACAAGTATCCGGCCTTCCTTAGCTTCTTGACATGGCCCTCCGTGACGGAGGAGACCATCCACTTGCCTCCCGCTCCGGACATTGCTGGAGAAGGTTGAGGTGGGAAGTGCGGGCTTGGGCGCTGGAGCTCAGATGCGCAGAAGATGGATAGGCAAAGGAGGAAGAAGGCGTAGGTAAAAAGGTGGATCCTTATCCCCTTATATGGGCGGATGCGGCTATGCGTCCCCACCAGCCTAGTAAAACTCGCTTGCCTCCCAAGCGCCGTGATAAATGGCACGGTTGGGTTACCCACATCCGTATTGATGAGAATCCCGTAAATGGGGGACACGATCTCTGCTTTGACAAGACGTGCCAAGGAAACCGCCTCGCAAAACACGCTGAGGTGGAAGAGTAAAAATGATTCGAGAAAAGTACTTGGCCGTAGTATGATGTCACGCTATGGAATACGTCAGCAGATTAGATTTGTGTTAATATTATTCTCTCTATGGCAATATGTGGAAACTTATTTTGCAGAGCCGGACACTATTCTTGGTGTTTAAAATCTTCTTGAAGAACTTGGAGGAGGAACCCGCCTTGCAATGTCGAAGACAATTTGCGCGCCGGACACGTCGTCATTGAAGCCTGGTTCAGGGGCTACTGAGGGAGTCCTGGATTAGGGGGTGTTCGGATAGACGGACTATACCTTCAGCCGGACTCCAGGACTATGAAGATACAAGAATGAAGACTTCGTTCCGTGTCCGGAAGGGACTTTCCTTGGCGTGGAGGGCAAGCTTGGCGATGCGGGTATTCAAGAGCTCCTACCATTGGAACCGACTTTGTGTAACCCTAACCCTATCCGGTGTCTATATAAACCGGAGGGTTCTAGTCCGTAGGACAACTCCATCATACAACAATCATACCATAGGCTAGCTTCTAGGGTTTAGCCTCCTTGATCTCGTGGTAGATCTACTCTTGTACTACCCATATCATCAATATTAATCAAGCAGGAGTAGGGTTTTACCTCCATCGAGAGGGCCCGAACCTGGGTAAACTTCGTGTCCCTTGTCTCCTGTTACCATCCGACCTAGACGCACAGTTCGGGACCCCCTACCCGAGATCCGCCGGTTTTGACACCGACACCGCGCTTTCGTTCGGCGGAGGTGCTGTCGGAGTTCGTCGTGTGGTCGGCAGACCCGACCAGCACCCGACTCCAGCTCCCCCGTTTCTTTGTGGGTGAGCTACTGGTCGGCGCTCGGGGCGGCCTCTGGCTTCAGGCAGACGGTTGCTGCAGCAGGGCCTCCTAGGCTTCGCTGGAGGTCTCCGCTTCTGGGAATGCGGTCCTGACCCGTGGCTGGCAAACGTTTGCCCGCACGCGCGGCCTGAGCCGGCGGTGTACCCTGCACTTCAAGTTCGATGGTGACGCCACCCTCTACGTGAGGGTGTTCGGGGAAGACGGTCACCGTGCTGGGTGCTGCCCCGAAGACGATGACCGCGGCCGCCTGCTCAGCCCCAGCGCTGACCAGGATGAAGACGGCGGTAGGCGTGTGGGCAGCGGCGCTCGAGGCTCGCTAAGCTTCGGTGACTCCTTCTCAGGCAGCAGCTCCTCCAGCAGTGGTCGCGACCAACCCCCGCGCCGTCTCACCTGCCTGGGTGACGGTAGCTGGTCAGCCTGCCGTCGCGCCCTGGTGAAGCGAGAGGAGGGATCCGCCTGAGCCCCAGAGGCAGCGCGAGCTTTCGCCGCAAGTTGGTGTCGAACAAGTCATTCTCATTTTGTTTTTCTTCTTTTCCTACGCGGAAAAATAAGGTAGTATAGGGCCTTGCGGGGGCGTGTTAGAACTGCTGCTGTTAATCGTTGTGCTTCTTTCGCTATTTTTGCGCTATGTTTCCACGCCATGTGCCCGTGTGCGAGAATTATTTAGCTCGGTGGGGCTTGACGCGGTCCTTGCCTCCCGAGGCTGAGGCCTCGCTGTGCGCTTCATGCCCTGCAAGGATTAGCTGGAGGAGTAGCTCTTGGTCTCGGTTGTGGGGGTGATTGGCCCAAGTCCTGCGCTCGTGTCGCGATGCCCGTGGGGCACGGACTGGGAGGGGTGCTCCCGCGGCGGGCTCGGACAGGAAAACTTCAAATGATCAGGCAGAAAACACTCGCGAGGGGGCCCGTGAACCTCCCTCGCGAGATTTGTGCGAGAGAAAACAAGGCAAGTGAGTGAAAAAGATAAAGAGTCACAAGCCAGGGACGGCAACAACTCCAGTAAAACCTCAAGCACGAACGAACAAGCCAACTGCAGAAAGCAAATGAAAAAGCCGTGTCCAGCACCTATTCTAGTCTTCGATGTCTTCTCACCAGCGCGGAGCTAAGTGCTGCCACTGGGCGTGGGCAGGAGCACCCGAGGCCCGAGGGCGGCGCTCCGGAGACTCCGGGGCGTGTACATCCCCACTCATTATTACGTGAGAGTGTCATGGGCGGCGAGCTTCACAGGCATTGGCCTTCTTCACAGGCACCGGGCCTTTCTCAAAACGCGACAGCTTCACAGGCGTTGGCCTTCTTCACAGGCACCGGGCCTTTCCCAAAATGCGGCAGCTTCACAGGCGTTGGCCTTCTTCACAGGCACCGGGCCTTTCCCAAAATGCGGCAGCTTCACAGGCGTTGGCCTTCTTCATAGGCACCAGGCCTTTTCATAGGTGCTAGGCCTCGCTCAAGGATAGAACCTCCGGAGATGTTGAATGTTCCATGCGTTCAGGATCGGTACCCCCTCCGGGGTCTCCAAGCGCGCGGAGCCAGGCCTGGAAACATGAACAACCTTGAATGGGCCCTCCCACATGGGAGAGAGCTTGTGCAGCCCCTCCCTGGAGAGAACCCGTCTGAGCACGAGGTCCCCTACCTCAAGAGTTCTGGGGCGGATGTTGCGGCAGTGGTATCGTCGCAGCGCCTGTTGATACCTTGCCGCTCGTAGCACGGCTTCTCGACGTCCCCCAGCACGAGATCCGTCCCCCGCATGGCATCCTGCTGCGTTTCGTTGAACTCCAGGACCCGTGCGGAGCGACGCCTGACCTCGTGAGGGAGAACTGCCTCTGCTCTGTAGACGAGGAAGAACAGGGTCTCTCCAGTCGACTTGGCCGCGGTTGTGCGGATAGACCACAGCACGGACTGGAGCTCGTCGTACCAGCCCCTGCCACAAGCCTCCAGCTTCTTCTTGAAGGTCCTGGCTTTGAGGCCCCTCAGGACCTCCGCGTTGGCTCGCTCGGCCTGGCCGTTGCTCCGGGGGTGTGCTATCGAAGCATAGCATATCTGCGTTCCAAGGTTAGCACAATACGTTTTGAAGAGATTACTGGTGAATTGCGAACCGTTGTCGGTGATGATGCAGTTAGGCACCCCAAATCGGCTCACGAGACCCTTGATGAACTTGACTGTGGAGCCTGCTGGGATGGTGCGGACAACTTCCACCTCAGCCCACTTGGTGAACTTGTCCACGGCGACGTAGAGGTAGCGATTGCCCCCTTGCGCCTGAGGAAACAGACCCAGAATGTCCAGCCCCCAAACTGCGAACGGCCATGAGAGGGGTATAGTCTGTAGACCCCCCGCCGGTTGATGGATCTGCCGAGCGTGGAACTGGCAGGCCTCACAAGCCTTCACCAGCTCAACGGTGTCGCTGAGTGTTGTGGGCCAGTAGAATTCACTACGGAACGCCTTGCCAATGAGGGTTCATGACGATGAGTGGTGCCCACAGTCTCCGTCGTGTATGTCCGCCAGCAGCTCCTTCCCTTGCTCTCTGGAGATGCAACGTAGGGACACGTCATTCGGTCGCCTCCGGTAGAGCTCTCCATCCTTGATGCAGTAAGTTGTGGCCTGCCGTGCTACGCGCTCCGCCCCCTCCTCGTTCTCCGGCAGGGTCCCTTGCATCAAGTAGTTCTTGAGCTCTGTGATCCAACATCCTTCCTGAGGCTCCAACGCCAGGAGCAGGCATGCCCCTGAGGCCGAGCCGCAGACCGAAGCTCCCGAGGCAAGCGGCTGAGGGAGTTCCTCCCTTGGTTGCACCGTGCTCGATAGTGACGGTGTCGTCGAGGGTTTGAAGAGCCGCTCCTCGAAGATGCCCGGCTCCTGAGGCAGCCGCCTGGATGCCCTCTTGGCAATGTCATCAGCCTCTTGATTGGTGCCGCGAGGCACATGCTGCAACTCCAGCCCCCCAGAACTGTTTCTCCATCTTGTGAACCTCAGCGAGGTAGGCTTCCATGTGCTCGTCCTTTGGTTCGTATATCTTGTTGGAGAAGTTGACGAGGAGCTGCGAATCGCCCTTGATGGTGACGCACTTTACCCCTAAGGCGGCTGCGGCTTTCAAGCCTGCTATCAGGCCTTCGTACTCTGCTATGTTGTTGGAGACCTTTTCTTCGTGCTGGACACAGAGTTGTACGGTGTAGTAGAGTTTGTCCTGGGTAGGGGATACGAGCACTGCGCCAGCTCCCGCGCCGTGTCAGGAGAATGCCCCGTCGAAGTACATGACCCAGCCGTCCGGGGCCTCGCTTCCCGGGGAAAGTGATCGGTCCTTGCCTGCCTCGAGATCCGGTGCTTCTGCCCATTCTGCCACGAAATCCGCAAGTGCGGCTCCCTTGATGACTCTGGTCGTACTAAATTCTAGCTGAAATGCTTGTAGTTCGATGTTCCATTCAGCGACTCTTCCAGCTGAGTTGGGGCTCCTGAGTATTCTTTCCAAGGGATATGCTGAGATGACTTTGATAGGATGGCCTTGGAAGTAGTGCCGCAGCTTGCGTGAGGCCACCAATAGCGTGAGGAGGAGTTTCTGAGGCATGGGGTACCGCGCCCTTGCGTCCCGTAGCACCGTGCTGACGAAGTACACAGGGTGCTCGACGAGGTTGAGGGTGCTGGCGCAGCTTGCGCCCTCCAGAGGCCGAGGCGTCTCTTGAGATGGCGGAGCCCCCAGTACTTGGTCGCTCGGAGAGGCCCCTCCTGCTCCAGGCGTGTTCTCCTGCTGCGGCTGTTCCTTTTCGGCCGCGGTCATGATCTTCACGGGGCCCTCTTGGTTTTGCTTTGCTTCGGCCCAGACGGTCGCTGCGGCCTTGGTCCGACGCTCCTCCCTAACCGCCACCAGGGCTGCGCTAGCGGAGTAGGGGGTGGCCGCAAGGTAGAGCACCAGGGGCTCCCGAGGACGCGGAGCTACCATCACTGGTGGGCTGGTAAGGTACCTCTTGAGATCTCGGAATGCCTTGTCGGCCTCTTCAGTCCATTCAAAGGAGCCCTTCTTCTTCATCAGCTTAAAGAAGGGCAGTGCTCGCTCCCCCAGCTTGGAGATGAAGCGCCCTAGCGCGGCTACCCGCCCGGTGAGCTTCTGCATCTCTCTGAGGGTCCTTGGCGGGCTCATGTCTTCGACTGCTTTGACCTTCTCCGGGTTGGCCTCGATGCCCCTGTGGGACACGAGGAAACCCAGGAGCTTACCCGAGGGGACCCAAACACGCACTTTTCCGGGTTGAGCCGCAGGTCCACTTTGTTGAGGCTCGCAAAGGTTTCCTCCAGGTCCTGTATTAGGGTTTTTCCCTCCCGAGACTTTACTACAATGTCGTCGACTTAAGCTTCAGTGTTCCTCTCGAGCTGCCGGCCTAACGCGATGTGCATCAGCCGCTGAAAGGTTGCGCCTGCGTTGCGCAACCCAAATGGCATGTATGTATAGCAGTACACTCCACATGGGGTCAGGAAAGCCGTTTTTTCCATGTCTTCTACCGCCATCTTGATCTGGTGATAGCCCAAGAAGGCATCAAGGAAGCACAATAGGTCACACTCTGCGGTGGAGTCGACTATCTGGTCGATGCAGGGGAGCGGAAATGGATCCTGTGGGCAGGCTTTGTTAAGGTTGGTGAAGTCGACACACATGCGCTCCTTTCCTCCCTTTTTGGGCACGACGACCAGATTAGCCAGCCAATCAGGGTAGCGGACCTCGCGGATAACTCCTGTTGCCTCTAGCTTCCGGGTCTCTTGAACGATGAAAGTTTGTTTCTCAGCGGACTGTCGCCTCGCCTTCTGCTTCACGGGGCGCACGTTGGGGCACACGTTGAGGTGATGCTCAATCACAGCCCTCGGGACCCCTGCTAACTAATCGGGTTCCCATGTGAACACCTTCTTGTTCGCGCACAGGAACCTCACCAAGGCCTTCTCCTGCTCGAGATCGAGGTTGGCTCCTATGGTAAAGGTGGCGTCAGTGGACCCGTCCTCATCGACCAGCACCTGCTTGGTTTCCGCCTTGTCCTGGGTGAATAGCTTCTTCTTTTTAGCCGGCGCAACCCCCTTGGGCTCAAGGGCATCGATGCTGGCGGGCTGCGCCACCGCGGCCGCCCTGAAAGCAAGCTTGAGCGCCTGCAGCGCATCCCTCGTATCTCCTGACACGGTAAGGGCGCTGCTGCTCCCGGGCATCTTCATGAGGTTGTACGCCGGGTGAGTTGCTGCCATGAACCAGGCCAAGGCCGGATAGCCGAGGATGGCGTTGTAGGGGAGGCCGATGGGGGCGATGTTGAACTTGACCAGCTCTGTGCGGAAGTTGTCGTATGTGCCGAAGGTCACTGGGAGGAGGATCTGTCCCAAGGAGGCGGTGGAACCGACTCCGACGCCCGAGAAAGGCCTACTGGGCTGAAGCCACTCTAGCGGCACATGGAGGAGGCTGAAGGCGTCCACTGAGAGCACGTTGAGACCGGCACGGTCGTCGATGAGGGTCCTGGTGACGGCCACCTGGCAGATGGTGGGGTTGCACAGCATCGGGAGCGTGCCCGAACCGATGGGGTTGAAGGGGTGATCATCCGAGTCAAAGGTCAGATCGGCCTCGGGCGCCACCCAGCCCGGGGGGGCTTCTCGGCGCTTGGAGGCGGTGTTGATCTGGCGGGTGAACGGCTTGACGTGGCGGCTCGAGGGGGGTAACTATGAGCCGCCCAGGAGAGCTGCGACGACGGGCGACAATGGTGCGGCATAACAGGCGAGGAAAAGGTCACGCAGCTCCCCCTAGGAGGTCCCAGAAGCCGTCGGCAGGTGGAGTAGCCACATGCGCGGGATGCCGGCGAGGGCCATGGGAAACCAGTTGGCCATCACCCGGTCGTCGCCCCCGGCTTTGAGGACGGCCTCCTCATACGCCACCAGGAAAACCAGCGGATCCGTCGCGCCATTGTAACGCGGCGGCATCTCGGGCTTGAACTTGCGCGGCCACTGCACCTGTCGCAAGGTGGAGGCCAAGGCTCGGAGCCCCCTAGCCCCAGCGCCTGCATCGGCTGCCGGAGTGGGCGGCGCGTCGTCCGCCATGAGGGTGAAACGCGATGTTGGTGGAGAGCGGGTCGTCAGGAGGGAGAACTCAGGCGCACCCCTACCTGGCGCGCCAAATGTCGGATTTCGGGTTCGGGCAGACCCTTAAGGTTCGAACTCTGGGGTGCGCACGAAGATCTTTCCCCTACCGACTCACGCTTCTATGGCTCGCAAGAGATATAGGCCGGAAAGAAGAACACACAAGGGACATGAGGTTTATACTGGTTCGGGCCACCGATGTGGTGTAATACCCTACTCAAGTGTGTGGTGTAGTGGATTGCCTCAGGGGCTAATGATGAACAATACAGGGGAAGAACGGCCTCGTGAGAGGTGTTCTTGAGCTAGTGCGGTGTGTTCTGCTTAGTCTCTCCCTCTCTCCCCTATCCGTATGGTGGCTAGTCCTATTTATAGAGGCCCTGGTCCTCTTCCCAAACAATGAGCGGGAAGGGCGCCAACAATTGGCCATTTTGAAGGGGAACATCCAGTACAAGTTATCCTGACCAAAGGTGGTCTTCGGCTACCAAAAGCACTGGTGATGACGCCATATTGGGCTCCACGGTGACCTCCGTCCTGCCGCTCTGCTGGTCTTGGTCTCGTTGCACCGGAATGGTAACCTTTGCCCGATGCCTTGGCCCGTGATTGCTCCCTTTGCACCAAAGGGGAAACAAGGACACTGCACAGGCCAGTGCCCGCTTGGCGCCCGCCTGATCTCGATCGTCATGGCTTGCGTCATGGGCTCCTCACGAGGTGCCCCTGCCTTGATCTCTCCGCCTCCTCGCGAGCCTGCCTGATGAGGCTGCTCCTGAGGAAGCTTCCTGTCGTCCGCCCCGCAAGGCTTGGCCCATCGCGAGGGTCTTGAGCTTTGAGCTGATGAAGCTGGCCCGCGCTGTGCCCCACTCGAGCCTCGCCGCGGGCCGCAGGCAGGAAAGTCTGGGGACCCCCGTTCCTAGAACGCCGATAGGGCCCACGAGGCAGGGGTGCATGCCCTCCACCCTTGTGGCCGCCTCCTTTCTTTCTTAACGTGGGGTCCAAGTCTCCTGGATTATAATCGGTGAGAAAATCACGTTCCTGAAGGTTTCATTCCGTTTGGACTCCGTTTGATATTCTGTTTCTTCGAAACACTGAAATAGGCAAAAAAACAGGAATTCTTGGCTGGGCCTCCGGTTAATAGTTAGTCCCAAAAGTAATATAAAATTGGAAAATAAAGCCCAATATGGTCCAAAACAGTAGATAATATAGCATGGAGCAATCAAAAATTATAGATACGTTGGAGACGTATCACCCATCACCGTCTAGCAAGCCTACGATGGAATTACTCACGCACGGCGATGATCATCATGAAATTGGTGAGGGAGGATGGTTGATGATGATAATGTCGACGGATTCCCCTCTCCGGAGCCCCGAACGGACTCCAGATCAGCCCTCCCGAGAGGTTTTAGGGCTTGGCGGCGGCTCCTTATCGTAAAACACGATGAATTCTTCTCTCTGGTTTTTTTCTCCCCGAAAGCAAATATATAGAGTTGGAGTTGAGTTCGGAGGAGTTCCAGGGGGCCCACGAGGTAGGGGGCGTGCCCTAGCGGGGAGGGCGCGCCCCCACCCTCGTGGGCAGGGTGTGGGCCCCCTGGTCTTCATCTTTTGCAAGGATTTTTTATTAATTCCAAATAGACGTTCGGTGAAGTTTCAGTCATTCCGAGAACTTTTGTTTCTGCACATAAATAACACCATGGAAAGTCTGCTGAAAACTGCGTCAGTCCGGGTTAGTTTCATTCAAATCATGCAAGTTAGAGTCCAAAACAAGGGCAAAAGTGTTTGGAAAAGTAGATACGACGGAGACGTATAAACTCCCCCAAGCTTAAACCTTTGCTTGTCCTCAAGCAATTCAGTTGATAAACTGAAAGTGATAAAGAAAAACTTTTACAAACTCTGTTTGCTCTTGTTTTTGTAAATATGTAAAGCCAGCATTCAAGTTTTCAGCAAAGATTATGACTAACCACATTTGCAATAACTCTTAGGTCTCATGTTTACTCATATCAATAGCATAGTCTACTAGCGAGCCATAATAATAAATCTCGGATGACAACACTTTCTCAAAATAATCATAATATGATATAACAAGATGGTATCTCGCTAGCCCTTTCTGTGACCGCAAAAAATAAATGCAGAGCACCTTTAAAGATCAAGGACTGACTAGACATTGTAATTCATGGTAAAAGAGCTCCAATCATAGTCATACCCAATATAAATTAACAGTAATGAATGCAAATGACAGCTGCGCTCTCCAGCTAGTGCTTTTTAATAAGAGGGTGATGACTCAACATAAAAGTAAATAGATAGGCCCTTCGCAGAGGGAAGCAGGGATTTGTAGAGGTGCGAGAGCTCGGTTTTGAAATAGAGATAAATAATATTTTGAGCGGCATACTTTCATTGTCAACATAGCAACGAAGAGATAGCGATATCTTCCATGCTACACACATTATAGGCGGTTCCCAAACAGAATGGTAAAGTTTATACTCCCCCTCCACCAACAAGCATCAATCCATGACTTGCTCGAAACAACGAGTGTCTCCAACTAGCAACAGTCCCAGGGGGATTTTTGTTTGCAATTAATTTGATTTAGTTTGCATAAAGCATGGGGCTGGGCATCTCGGAGACCAGCCATTTTCTCATGAGTGAGGAGCGGAGTCCACTCCTCTTGAGAATAACCCGTCTAACATGGAAGATACGGACAACCCTAGTTGGTACATAATCTATTCGAGCATACAAAACAGAATGTTTATTTGAAGGTTTAGAGTTTGGCACATTCCCTCAAAGCAGCTTGTTTCTTATGAGCAGGGAAATATTTAGCAGAGAAGTAATAAATCATATCCTAGGGACTATGCACACAACCAGGATCAAGAGAATTAAACCATATCTTAGCATCACCCTTTAATGAGAACGGAAATATTTTAAGGATATAGAAGTAGCGAGATCTCTCATCATTAGTAAAGAGGGTGGCTATATCATTTAATTTAGTAAGATGTGCCACAACAGTTTCAGATTCATATCCATGAAAAGGATCAGATTCAACCAAAGTAATTATATCAGGATCAACAGAGAATTCATAATCCTTATGAGTAACACAGATAGGTGAAGTAACAAAAGCAGGGTCAGGTTTCATTCTATCATTAAGAGATCGCTTATTCCATTTAGCTAATAACCTCTTGAGTTCATATCTATCTTTGCAAGCTAAAATAGCTAAAGAAGCTTCTTTATCAAAAACATAACCCTCAGGAATAATAGGCAAGTCTTCATCATCACTTTCATCAATATAATCAGTTTCAATAATTTCTTTGTCTCTAGCCCTAGCAATTTGTTCATCAATAAATTCACCAAGTGGCACAGTAGTATCAAACATAGAAGTAGTTTCATCATAAGTATCATGCATAGCAGAAGTGGCATCATCAATAACATGCAATATATCAGAACGAATAGCAGAAGCAGGTTTAGGTGTCGCAAGCTTACTCAAAATAGAAGGTGAATCAAGTGCAGAGCTAGATGGCAGTTCCTTACCTCCCCTCTTAGTTGAGGGATAAATTGCTGTCTTAGCGTCTTTCAAGTTCTTCATAGTGACCAGCAGATATAAATCCCAAGTGACTCAAACAATAGAGCTATGCTCCCCGGCAACGGCGCCAGAAAATAGTCTTGATAACCCACAAGTATAGGGGATCGCAACAGTTTTCGAGGGTAGAGTCTATTCAACCCAAATTTATTGATTCGACACAAGGGGAGCCAAAGAATATTCTCAAGTATTAGCAGTTGAGTTATCAATTCAACCGCACCTGGATAACTTAGTATCTGCAGCAAAGTATTTAGTAGCAAGGTAATATGATAGTAGTGGTAACGGTAACAAAAGTAACAGTAGCAAAAGTAATATTTTTGGTGTTTTGTAGTGATTGTAACAGAAGTGATGGAAAATTAAATAAGCGAAGAACAATATGTGAAAAGCTCGTAGGCATTGGATCGGTGATGGAGAATTATGCCGGATGCGGTTTATCATGTAACAGTCATAATATAGGGTGACACAGAACTAGCTCCAATTCATCAATGTAATGTAGGCATGTATTCCGAATATAGTCATACGTGCTTATGGAAAAGAACTTGCATGACATCTTTTGTCCTACCCTCCTGTGGCAACGGGGTCCTAATAGAAACTAAGGGATATTAAGGCCTCCTTTTAATAGAGTACCGGAACAAAGCATTAGCACATAGTGAATACATGAACTCCTCAAACTATGGTTATCACCGGGAGTGGTCCTGATTATTGTCACTTCGTGGTTGCCGGATTATAACACATAGTAGGTGACTATAGACTTGCAAGATAGGATCAAGAACACACGTATATTCATGAAAACATAATAGGTTCAGATCTAAAATCATGGCACTCGGGCCCTAGTGACAAGCATTAAGCATAGCAAAGTCATAGCAACATCAATCTCAGAACATAGTGGATAATAGGGATCAAACCCTAACAAAACTAACTCGATTACATGATAGATCTCATCCAACCCATCACCGTCCAGCAAGCCTACGATGGAATTACTCACGCACGGCGGTGAGCATCATGAAATTGGTGATGGAGGATGATTGATGATGATGATGGCGACAGATTCCCCTCTTCGGAGCCTCGACCGGACTCCAGATCAGCCCTCCCGAGAGGTTTTAGGGCTTGGCGGCGGCTCCATATCGTAAAACATAATGAATTCTTCTCTCTGGTTTTTTTCTCCCCAAAAGTAAATATATAGAGTTGGAGTTAAGGTCAGAGGAGCTCCAGGGGGCCCACGAGGTAGGGGGCGCGCCCTAGGGGGGAGGGCGCGCCCCCACCCTCGTGGACAGGGTGTGGGCCCCCTGGTCTTCATCTTTTGCAAGGATTTTTCATTAATTCCAAATAGACGTTCCGTGAAGTTTCAGGTCATTCCGAGAATTTTTGTTTCTGCACATAAATAACACCATGGAAAGTCTGCTGAAAACAGCGTCAGTCCGGGTTAGTCCCATTCAAATCATGCAAGTTAGAGTCCAAACAAGGGCAAACGTGTTTGGAAAAGTAGATACGACGGAGACGTATCACAGACACAAGGGAGCGACAAGGCTGAGCTTGTCGTACTGTTTTTGGTTGCTCTGAATGTGATGGTTCTCATGGTGTGGATCATCATGGGGGCTGAGGGCCATTGATGGATAGGTTCTGGGTCGTTTTTTGTATTCAAAAAGGTGTTGGCTAGGTGGCTCTTAGCTTGCGGTGTGAATGAAGGACGGACTGACTGACGTCGTCGTGGTGAAGCATGAGGCCATGATGATGGATGGGAGCCATTCGTCGTTGTCAAGATTTGTTAGTTTGTCTTTGTTGTTTTTAGAATTGCTAGCTATGTTGGTAGGATGAATGCATTGGAGTAGAAATCATCCATCCTTGTATTGGTGGTATAGGAGGACGCAAAGCATACAAGTTGTATTTTTCTCTCATATGCGATATATAAGTTATAATACCATTGTTGATTTCGATTCTTTCCAACGTGTTATGCTGCCGAAATTTCTAACGAAAATTCACACGACTTCTCGCAAATTTGTCCTTGTCTGTAACAAAATCATAACTATATGGTCTTTCTTGCAAATTTCTAGGGTCTTGATTGCAAATTGTCCACTGCCGTGAGTGCGAAAGCATGAAAATATGTTCCACATTGTCTATTGCCGTGGGTGCAGGTCTGTTAGGTCGTCCTCCATCACCCTGCGGTGGCCGTCGAGCTGCCGTCGGACCTCGTCTTGCGCCCTCCGCCTGGCCGCCGGCTTTCGCAGCAGCTCGGCCATTGCCCACACCAGCTAGGTCGCGGCTTGTTGGTTGGAGGGTTGTTGTGGAGGCTGTTTGGTGTGGCCGGCCTTTCCTGAGGTCTGGCAGAGCTGGCTGGGTGGCTCTTGGCGAAAGCCTTGGTTTGGGAGTCGAGGATATCAACGACGATGCTTCTAGAAGGCGTCTCCAAAGAGTTCCCCACATCTTCGGGTTGTGGGCATGTTGGCGATGGAGTTTGAGTTGGCCTACATCAGCATGGTTTGTGTTTTTACATGATTGTCTCTTGATCAATCGTTTATGTTGTATGGTTTTCAGCCTAGTTTTTCATATAAACCGGGATATTTTTTGACTGGTGGGATATTTTTTGAAAGAAAAAAGCAACCAAAAAAACTTTTTGCAAATTCGCTTTGTGAAATGAATAAGTTAGATTAAATTAAATAAAAGTAGATCTTATCTAGTGGTGTGGCGCTTGCAGTTGCATGCATGTTCCGACCCTTGCAGTTGTGCTAGAGGTGGACATGCAACTAGCCCGATAACCCCTTCCCATCCCAGTTGCAATTGCTTTCACCCTCATGCAACTAAGTCCTTCCATGAGGACATCTGCCATGACACTTGCACGACACCTGGCGCGACTGGCTCTGCGTCTAGGGAGCGGTCCGTGTCCTCATCGTCATCTTCATCGACTCCGTCTCCGCCGCCACCTCCGCCATCGACTGCTATCCCGCGTCCTCATACGCGCAGTCAGAGTGGTATTGTTCGGCCGAAGGAGCGCACTGACGGCACGGTTGCGTGGATTGGGACGTGCATGGCATAGATAGATGTTGACCCCACTGCTGAGCCTCGACATTTTCAGGCGGCTCTTCGCATTCCTCATTGCGCAGTGCCACGGAGCAGGAGTTTCAGGCACTATAGAGAAACGATACTTGGCGCTTGGTTCCTCCTGTGTCTGGTGTCAACGTCATTGACTCCAAGTGGGTGTTTAAGGTAAAAAAGCATGTTGATGGTTCTATTGAGCAATACAAGGCACGGTTGGTGGCCAAAGGGTTCAAGCAACGGTATGGTCTTGATTATGAGGATAACTTCATTCCAGTTATCAAACCTACCACCATTCGTCTGCTTCTGTCATTGGTTGTTGCCAAAGGATGGTCTCTGCGTCAGCTTGATATTCAGAATGCTTTTCTTCATGGGGTCTTGGAGGAAGAGATTTACATGCGGCAACCTCCAGGTTTTGTTGATCCTTCTCGTAAACATCATTTGTGTAGTCTTGTTAAGGCGCTTTATGGACTTAAGCAAGCTCCTCGTGCATGGCATGCCTGACTTGGCTCAGTTCTTTGACGTCTGGGATTTGCTCCGTCCACTGTTGACACGTCTCTGTTCATGTTCCATCGTCATGAGGTTACTATGTACCTATTGGTTTATGTTGATGCCATTATTCTTATCAGCTCCTCAGTGATTGTCGCTGATCGTCTGCTGTCTGCTCTGGGTGCTCTCCATTACTTCCCTGGTCTGGAGGTTTCACGGTCCCTTGCTGGCCTAACTCTCACTCAGCATAAGTATTCCTTGGACTTGCTACGACGTGCTTGTATGTTGCAGTGTAAGCATGCTACCACCCCTATGTCAGCAACTGATCGGTTATCAGCCTTGGATGGTGCCTTGCTTCCTTCAGATGATGCTACAGAGTAACGCAGTATTGTTGGTGGCTTGCAGTACTTGACTATCACACGGCCGGACATCTCCTATGCGGTAAATCGTGTGTGCCAGTATCTTCATGCTCCTTGGACTTCACACTGGTCAGCTGTGAAGCGCATCCTGCGTTATCTCTCTCATACTGTCTCCTATGGCTTGCATCTTCGGTCTAGCTCCTCGAGTGCTCTCTCGGCGTTCTCTGATGCAGATTGGGCTGGAAGCCTGGATGACCGGCGATCAACGGGGGGCTATGCTGTCTTCTTTGGTTGCAACTTGATCACCTGGAGTGCGCGTAAGCAGGCCACAATATCTCGGAGTAGTACTGAAGCAGAGTACAAGGCGGTTGCCAATGCCACGGCCAAGCTCATTTGGGTACAGTCTCTATTGAGAGAGTTGGGAGTCTCTCAAGAGCAGCCATCGGTTCTTTGGTGTGATAACATTGGTGCGACGTATCTTTCATCTAATCTAGTTTTCCATGCTCGTACCAAGCACATCAAAGTTGACTATCACTTTGTGAGGGAACGTGTTGCACAGAAGCTTCCTCATATCAAGTTCATTTCCTCCAAAGATCAACTTGCCGACATCTTCACAAAGCCTCTACGCAGCCTCAGTTTGTAGGTTGTAGGCGCAATCTTAACTTGCTTTGTACCTCAGGACATATTTAAGATCGAGGAAGGGTGTTAGACTGTATCTATACCTGACTTATGTATATTTCTTGTATATTGTATTGTACACTTCGTGCACCCCTTTATATATATGAGATAGCCACACCCGTTATGGGTGTCGAGCAGTTTTCCACATTATAAGATGGTGTTTCAAACATTTAAAACAAATGTGCAAAGACATAGTTCAACAATAAATAGTTCAATTTATTATAACCCAAACAAATAGTTTATATTACAATGCAACAAATAGTTCAACAATACAACATACACCATCACTTGTTTTGTCGGCCATTCCATGCCCATCACTCCTCGATTAGATGCTTTCGAAGATCATCATGTGTTTCGGCACGTCGAATGGTATGATAGGAGGCAACAAATCGGGCCACACTCGCAGCCCTCCTCCGCACTCGCACGGGACGTCCCAAGAGCTCATACTGAGAATAGTCTAAATCTTGCCAACGCTCATTCTCGATGATCATGTTATGCTTAAGCGTTCATGATATACCAGAGGACCTTTTGATCCCAAAATCTAGCCGGTCCTCTCACAATAGCAAATTGGGCTTGCAAAATCACAAAATCTCTCTCCACATCTTTCCTAGCCGCCACCTGAGCATTGTGGAAATCAAGATTTTTCTTACCTTCCGGTTTTCTCAACGGCTTCACAAATGTTTGCAACTTTGGGTAGATTCCATCTGCAAGATAGTAGCCATAGTTGTATGTGTGGCCATTTGCTACAAACTCCATTGGTGTAGTTTCATCAATTGCAATCTTATTCACGAGTGGTGACTGATTAAGAACGTTGATGTCATTCAAAGATCCAGGCATTCCAAAAAAAGCATGCTAACTCCAAGTCTCTAGATCGGCCACTGCTTCAAGGACTATAGTAGAACCCTTTTCTGGCCGTGAAACTATCCATGCCATGCCTTAGGACGGTTCTTCCAACTCCAACACATGCAATCTATTGAGCCAGGCATACCTGGGAACCTGCGAGCTTTGTTCATCTCTAAAAGCCTTGGGGTGTCTTCAACATTGGGAGCTCTCAAATACTCCGGACCAAACACTTGCACAATTCCGACTACGGAGCTCTTGACACACATGATGACTTGACTCTCACCCATGGCCAAGTGGTCATCAATTAGATCAGTCGGAATACTCTATGCCAACATACACAAAGCAGCTGTCACCTTTTGAAAGGTGCTATGCCCGAGTTCTCCGGCGGCATTCCTCATTTGCTGAAAAACCCGATTATGGCTCGCCAGTTTCTCTGCAATGCGTTTGAACAACTCGATGCTCATCCTAAAACGGCGCCGAAAGTACGACTCAGGGTATATAGGATTCTGCACAAAATAGGGCCTTATCAATCTATTGTCGGCATCCATCTTATCCCTCCAAATTTTCTAACGACCGATAACCAAACCATTGTGCTTCGACTTTTTATTGACGTGCATAGCTAGGATCATTGCAAGGTCCTCCTCCTCTTGAATACCAAATTCTTCCTCGGAAGAATCATAGGACAAACTCATCTACAATATTGAATTTAAACTAGTCTTTAAAACTACAAACAACATGCACCAAATTCATCTAATATGATGTGGAAGCAATACATACCTTGCAAGTGTTTTGTCAAACACCTTGTGGGCGCTACGCGATAGTGGGCGGCCGGGCGCTGTTCGTCGAAGGAATGGCGCGCTCGAGGGGCGGCGGCGACGAGAGGAGGTGGAGGAAGCAGCGGCGACGCGCGGGGATAGGCGAGGAAAGCGCCGATGGGTCGCCAGAGCAAATGGGGAAGGTGTGGGCGGCGGCGCCATCGCCTGGATCTGCCGGTTGGTGGAAGTCACGCACGAGTCGTCGCTGTCCATCCGCGGAAGCGGACGCACGAAATAATCGCGGCGCGATGCCGTTTTGCTCTACGCGCTGAACCAATTATACCGCGCGAGCGTTTTTAACGCATCTGCTGGAGCGCCCGGAACGGCTGGGCGCGTGAAAAAAGGTGGTTGAGCCAGCGTCACAATATTCACCACAAACACAAGAAACCCTTTGTGGCTTTTGAATGACCATGATGGCTTTTCCCTGAGAAACAACAAAACTGAAAAAAAAAACCCTACGGATCCTTACAACGGTAGCCAAGACATTTATTTAAAATCATAAATTCGTAACCCAACGGCTCACCATAGTCATCACAACAAACACAAACCGTGCAAACACAAGAAACTCTTCTTGGTGCTAATACGAGTACGTCTACTCTGTTGTAACAGGGATATGAGGGGCAGCGAACACCACTAGCTCGGGCCGGCGGCGCGTGATGAGCCCGGCCTCCTCAGTCATGTCCAGCTCGTCGGGGACCATCCCGTCCGGCAGCTTCCAGTCGAAATGGAACAGCAGCGCCGCCAGGGCAAGCTCGAGGTGCACGAGGCCGAAGGACACGCCGGGGCATATCCTCCGGCCGGCGCCGAACGGCAGGAACTCGAAGTCCACCCCCTTGAAGTCCGGCGTGCCGCAGCTCTCGAACCTCTCCGGAAGGAACTCCTCGGCGGAGTCCCAGTGGGCCGGGTCCCTGCCCATCGCCCACGCGTTGACCAGCACCATGGCGCCCAGTGGCACGTCGAAGCCGAGCACCTGCTGCGGCGGGCCGCCGCACTCCCGTTTCAGCATCACCGGCGGGTGCAGCCTGAGCGTCTCCTTGATGACCAGCCGCAGGTAGTGCAGGTCCGTGAGGCCGTCCTCCGTCACCCTGCGGTGGCCGTCGAGCTGCCGCCGGACCTCGTCCTGCGCCCTCCGCATGGCAGCCGGCTTACGGAGCAGCTCGGCCATTGCCCACACCAGCGTCGTCGACGTGGTCTCGCTGCTCGCACTAATCAGGTCCTGCATGCATGCATGCAAACAATAATGGTTGACGCCTTTGGATCGAGGAGTCTTGGTGATGGTAATTGGTAAACACTAAACTAAACAGGATCGGGATTCGGGAGAGAGCTTACTATGATGACCAATTTGATGTTCTCCGTGGTGAAGGGATACCGGGAGTCCATGTCGTCCTGGAGCCTCAAGAGCACGTCAAGCAAGTCCTCGGCGTGCTCCTCCTCTCCGCCGTCGGCGCAAGCGGCTGATCTCTTCTTGTCCCGATGCTGCCGGATGACGGAGTCCATGAAGGCGGCCATGCGTTTGTTGCGGTGGTCGATCCTGGCGGGCACGCGGCTGAGGAGCATGGCGAGCCGGGACGACGGGAAGAGGTCCGGCAGGGTCATCCCCGGCACGATCTTAAGCCCCTCCCGCAGCAGCGTGAACAGGGTGTCGCGGTCGTCGCTCCTCAGGCGGCCGATCATGGCCTGCACCGAGGAGTCCGCGACGAACGACGCTAGCCCCCGGGTCAAGTTCACGGACGCCGATGCCGACGCCGACGACGCGACGGAGCGGAGGAGGCGCCCCAGCACCTCCGCTCTGACAGCACGGAAGGAGTGGACGCGGCGGTTGCTGAGGAGCTCGAGGGTGCAGATCTTGCGGAGCTGCCGCCAGCCGTCGCCGTAGGGCGCGAAGACGAGGCCCTCGGAGCCACGCAGGAAGAGCTGTATGGTCGGGCTGAGGGGCCGCGACGCGAAGGCCATGTCGTGGGTCTTCATGATCTCGCGCGCCGCGTCCGGGGAGGTGACCACGAGCACCGGGAGCTGGCAGAACCGGAGCAGCATGAGCGGGCCGTGGCGCCGAGCCAGGTCGCGCATGGCGTGGTGCGGCGGGACCGACGAGCCGGCGAGGTGGTGCAGGTGGCCGATCACCGGCAGCGCCCATGGCCCCGGAGGAAAACGTTGTTGGCCGGCCGATCTCCTGCGGCTGCGGAACGCTCCTACCAGGTAGAGCACGGTTACTACGACTAGAAGTAGAGGCAGGAGGAGCGAGTAGTATGCTGGCATCTCGGCAGCCATGGCCGGTTACTTTGAGCTCGATCGGCGTCAAGCGTACGATGCGCTGATGTGTTGTCTCATGAGGAGGTTTGGATATTTATAGTGGGCTTTGCTTTGCGTAGAGTCTATCACTCTATCTCTCTGGTCCTCTTGGCTGCGCCGGAGCGATTTGTTTGCATTCCGTGGCCCGGATTAAAAACTTGGCAATGCGATCTCTACTAGACAAGTCGACATCGCCCGCCGTCACCTGCTACGACATCGGCCCCAACTGCATGCACAACTTGAAGTGACAGCTCACAACCATCTACTTACACTAAAAAAAACCAGATATTTGGACCTCGCTCCTTCTGATTATCTTATATACATATGCATGGTTTTACATCATCAAAACTGTTATATACCATTAGATTTACTAACTTGACTCACTAGCTTCCGTCCAATCTACTCTGCTACTAGTACTTGGCAGTACTACTTACTGCTAGTTTTTTTTTTTTTGAGGGAACTACGGCGGGCAAAGCCAGCCTGAACGCTTTGTTAATTTTGTGGTTTTACAGATATAATGTACAAAGAAAGCGAGGAGGGGTTGAAGGATGGGAGTAACTCTATGCTACATCTAGCCGGGACAACATGATCCCCCAATCGACTAAAGTTTGCTTTCGAGCAGCTTTTACACACCTACTGGACCAAAGAAAAATGTCTTGCGCAGCACGCCGCACGACAAGACCTGTGGGTTTGACTTCGTTTCTGAAGACTTTAGCATTTCGTCTTTTCCATAAGATCCAGAGGAGAGCCATAATAACCGTGTTGCGAACCTTGCAGCCAGGTTGAGGCCCCGGTAGATCTTCTAAGGAGGCGCAGAGGACGGGGTTGATGTTAAGAGAGTCGGCCGTCGACCAAACATTGGCGGCAGCAGGACAGTGAAGAAGCATGTGGGCCGTCGATTCTGTGCTTGTACAGAAAGGGCATAAGTCGGAGTCTGTCAAATTCCGCCGGAATCGACGCTCATTGGTCTCCCGCGGTGCGCTAGCCAGATAAACAACCTGCAGCGGTTAGTCGCATGGTTCTTCCCCCAGATAAAATCTGCGAACAGATCCTCCGGTCTAGAAGAGAAAGCAGCTTCATAAGCATAAGCAACCGACAGGGGCTTGTCATTGACCCTACATAATCTTTCGTCCGGCGTGTGCGGCATTAAGATAACAGAGGCAAGCAGGTCACACATGCACTAATAGAAAAAGGGTCAAATGTGAAGAACATTAGTGCCGGTTTGTAAAAAAAAGGGCACTAATGTGATCAATAGTACCGGTTCGTGGCGGCGATCAATAGTACCGGTTCGTCATGAACCTTTAGTATCGGTTCGTGCCACGAACCGATACTAAAGGGGTGGTGGCAGGCTGGCGTCAGGCCAGGGCCCCACGAGCCCCTTTAGTGACGGTTTGTGACACAAACCGGTACTAAAGGTCTAACCTATAGTACCGGTTTGTGTCACCAACGGGCACTAAAGAGTCTTAACCTATAGTCCCGGTTGAAGACACAAATCGGCACTATAGGGCAATTTTCAAACTCTACCCCCCCCCCCCCCCCCCCCGTGTATCGCCATTTCAGTTTTGAAAAAATCAAAAGAAAATGATAAAAACTTCAAAAAATAAAATCCTTCGAGAGGTAGTTATATTACTACATCTACTAGTTAGGAAAATTTGAAAACTTAAATTTGGACATGTTTTGCAAAAAGTGTAGGGGAAATGTAAAACGGCTATAACTTTTGCATACGATGTCGGAAAAAAATGTATAATATATCAAAAAATTCAGCACGAAAATCCACATCCGATGGAGACCGCCTACGGCCTGTTTGGAATTTTTTTGAATCCTCAAATTCCAAAAGGAAAAAAAGATATGGTCAAATTTCAGTTTTTTAAAAAAAAATTGGTTAAATCTGGCCAAACTACTTATTCAAGAAGTATTAATGTTACTTCATAATTATTCAAGAATATTAGTGTTACTAAATAATTATTTCAATTTTTTGAATTTTGGTCAAATCTGGTCGAACTATGGTCAAATTGTGGTCAAACTATGGTCAAACTTATTCAAGAAATATTAGTGTTACTAAATAATTACTGTTTTTTAGAATAATAGTTTCAAACTCAAAGGGTGAAATGTGTGACTTCATGCTCAAGCTAAACTCCTGAGGGTTAATAGGATTGACATCTTACTATTGTCAGGAAAAGAACAAGTGCAGACTCGAAAACGAAGGAGAATAGAACCCGAAAGTTAAGCGTGCTCGGGCTGGAGTAGTGAGAGGGATGGGTGACCGGTCGGGAAGTTAGATGATTTGGAATGAGTGATCCACACTTGAGCAGTTAAGAGAGGTGATTAGAGACTAAATCATCAAATAATTCAGAAAAATTAAAAATTGAAAAAAAATTCAAAAAAATTCAAAAAAAATAAAAAAAACCTTTAGTACCGGTTGGTACACCAACCGGTACTAAGGGTCCCTCATACCAGGGCGCGAGCTCACGCCACGTGGTTGGCCTTTAGCGCCGGTTCGTGCTGAACCGGTACTAAAGGGAGGGGCCTTTAGTGACCACACTTTAGTGCCGGTTGTGGAACCGGCACTAAAGGGCCTTACGAACCGGTGCTATTGCCCGATTCTGCACTAGTGATGGATTGAAGTTCGGAAGAAGCAGCGTTGGACAAGCGCGGTTGTAGCGAGAGACGTAGGTCCACAGCAGAGAGCACAAACGCAACAGAGGCATTTGGTTTGGTGGTGTGAGTGAAGAGGCACGGAAAACGAACATCGAGGGTGACTGGGCCGATCCATAAGTCAAGCCAGAAGGCAGTAGAGATGCCGTTGCCGAGTATGACATGGGTGATCGAGGCAGTAAAGATGTCGTTGCCGAGTATGACATGGGTGATCGACCGAAAGAAAGAGAGGCCGAAAGTAAGGTCTTTCCAGACGTTAGAGTGCAAACGAGAGCAGTCACCTATATAGTGGCCGCCCTCCCATCCGTACGAGTTGGCAAGCCATGATTCCCAAGAGCCATTACGGGGGAGTGAATTTTGTTTAGGGATTTGAGAAGAAGGCAAATGTTGTGTGTACGAAGGCAGCGAAAGCCTAGGCCCCCCTTGGCCAGAGGAGCGCAGACATCGGACCAAGCTACCTTACATTGCCCTCCATTGACATGATCGTCGCCGGCCCAGAAGAAAGCGCGACATCTCTTATCTATCTCTAGGATGGTACCGATATGGAGGAGCATAGCACTCATAGCATATGTGGGAAGAGACCGAATAACAGATTTGACCAAGACAGCCCGGCCTGCCGCAGATAGGAGGTGGCCACGCCAGCCGGCCAGCCGCTAGTCTACCTTAGCGATGAGAGGATGAAAGTCCAGGAGGCGTAGCTTGTGGGTAGACAGGGGAAGGCCGAGATACTTTTGGGGGAAGGAGGCTACCGAGCACCCCAACACATTGGCCATACGGGCAGCAGTGTGGGGATCGACATGGATCGGGGCAAAAGTGCTTTTACGGTAGTTAATTTGGAGACCAGTGGCTAGAGAGAAGTCTTGAAGAACGGACTTAAGGTTTGCAAGGTGGTTCTCGTTGGCCTTAAGAATAATTAAGGTGTCGTCGGCATACTGCAGTACAGGACATGGGAGTTGGGGATGATGGGATGCTCTAAGAGGCCGTGGGACGCAGCGTCTAGGATCATGCGTTGTAGGACGTCAGCAATGATTATGAAGAGGTAGGGGGATAAAGAGTCGCCCTGTCTGAGGCCACGTTTGCAGTGAATCCAGCCGCCGGGGGTACCATCAAGAAGAATCGCCGATTGGCTGGAGTTATTTAACATCTTAATCCAATGAATAACCTTGTCTGGAAAGTCTTTGGCATTTAGGATAGAGTATAGGCTGTCCCAGGCGACCGAGTCGAAGGCTTTCTTGAAATCTAATTTCAGCACAATGGGCGGGCATTTACGTTTGTGGCATGCTTGAACGATGTCAGCGGCAAGAATGATGTTTTCGGCTATATTACGACCTTTAATGAAACCTAATTGGTCAGGGTGGACAAGGTCTGAGATAAGAGGTTGCACTCAATTAGTGATGCATTTGGAGCACAGTTTAACCGGGCAATTTTGAAGAGAGATAGGGCGCAGATGATCAGGGTCAGAGGACCCGATCTGCTTAGGGATTAAGACAACATAGGACTTGTTAATGCGCTCAAGATCAGCAGTGCCATCGTGGAGGCAAGAGAGAAGGTATAAAGATCGTGTTTAACAAGGTCCCAGTTAGCTTTGTAGAAGGCCGGCCCGAACCCGTCTGGACCCGGACTAGCATTGTCATTCATGGAGAATAAAGCTTTTTTGATCTCGTCAAGCGTGAAGGGAGTGGTTAGAGCATCAGCCTGGGTCGTGGTGAGGCGTGAAGAAGAGACTAGGTCGGGGAGATTCTGGAGAGACTCGCACACAAGAGGGAAGCCAATAATATTCTTGAAGTAATCCCGAAGGGCACGGTGTTTCCCAGAGTGAGAAGTCACATCAACCCCATTTAAAACCAAAGCTTTGATGTGGTTCTTACGCATTCTCACAGTGGCACACAGATGGAAGTAGTCTGAGTTTTCATCCCCAAGACGGCAGTCTTTGATTTTGGCACGCTGTCGCCAGTATAAGGCGGTGAGGGCATTTTGGCGGTGGAGAGAGAGGGCAGCTTGGGTGCGGAACGAGCGTTCCAGCGAGGAGAGAGGCCTATGCTCCTCCACCTTGTCTAGGAAGGTGATGACCGTTTGACAGTTTTTAGCAAACACGATCGGAGCTCTCGAGTGCTTGGCCCAGGACTTGGCGGCAGCCGGGGACACGTTTGAGCTTGAGGCATAATGATCCCAAGTGTTGAGAGGGGGGAACACTATTCCAATTCTGTAAGATGATGTTTTTGAAAGGGACGAGACGCAAGAGACCATTATTGAACCTAAAGATGGAGGGCTTGGGAATTTTGGAGGAGGCGGTGAGGGTGAGCGGCACGTGATCCGAAGTGGAGCGGCAAGCAGAGGTGAGGGCTGAATCTGGGAAGAGGAAGCTCCAGTCGGTGTTGACAGAAACCCTATCAAGGCGAACTAGGATAGGCGAATCTTGTTGGTTAGACCACGTAAAGAGCCTGTCTAAAAGAGGAAGCTCTTGAAGATGAAGGAGGTTAAGGGTAGAGGAAAACAAGGAAGCTTCGAGATGATTAAAGTTGTCGTTGGATCGTTCAGAGGGCCTGAGCGTAAAGTTGAAGTCTCCCAAAAGCGCCCAAGGCCCAAAAACGGACCTCCCAAGGAGAAGAAGCTCATTGGCAAAAGCTTGTTTGTCGACGCTGCCACAGGGGCCATAAATATTGGAGATTGAGAAGGCCTCGTCATTAGCTCTGGCCTCAAAGCGTAAGGTTAGAGAGTAGGTTAGAGAGATGACCGAGGAGCAGGCAAAATCTTGGTTGTTCCAGGCAGTTAGGATGCCACCAGCCGAACCAATGGAGGGCAGATAGTGAAATGAGCGTAGACTAGGAGGGAGGAAAGAGGCAGCCTTAAAGACTGAGATATCGTCGAGTTTAGTTTCTTGAAGGCAGATGAACGAGGCATCTAGTTCCGAGAAAGCAGACTTAACATCAACACATTTTGTGTTCCTGCCGAGACCACGAACATTCCATGAAACGAAACTAGTTCTGCAATTCATGGGAAACTAAATAACCACCAGGAGACAAGCGATACAAGGCCGGACTGGGCCACTCGAGCGAACCAACCAAGAAGAGGAAAAAGGCCTAAGCAACAGGCGGCCGACGAAGGGAAAGGGCTCCGGCCAAGCTCGGGAGAGCAAGAACCTATGACCAGAGCCGAACTAGAACGGATACAAATCGCACTAGGACGACGATTAGGGATTGTGAGCACAGAAAGGTCTAGCAAGACGTGCAAATACATTAGTCACTGATGCAGCCACCATCGAGAGCAGAAACAGGGACGTCGCAGCCGGCCACCAGCTCCAGCACATCGCGACATGGCAGGGGCGCAGAGACCTCACCAGCCATGGTGAGGAGTTGCGCAGCCGGGATCAGCTTCTTACCCCCAGCGGAGAGCTTGCCTTCCTTGAGAGAGCGCATGCGTTGGGTGGCCTTCTGCAGAATGGTGGTGTAGGTAGGAGGCTCAATGCGGGCAAGACGAGCGCTCCGACGCCGGCCGGGAGGGGACACCGGGGAAGGAGGCACCGTCGACCCCGCAACAGGGACAAGGCCAGCATCCGCAGTGACATCCTCCTGGACCAGTGGGGTGGCGGGCCAGGAGAGGTCAATGTTGTCGATGAAGGGGACCGGTGGGCCTTGGGAGGAGGCATCGACCCCAGGGGCGGGCAGCGCGGGGGAGTCACGACAGATGACGTCGACGGAGGTGACGAGGGTTTTGGAGGGTCCCACCGTGGCGATCTTTGAGAGGTGGCCGATGGAGGCGGTGGCAAAGTTGGCGACGAGCATGTCGACGGCGGACCCAGCCGCCTGCATGGGGATGCGGTAGTGCCCACGATCGCCGGCCGAGCTGATGACGACCACATCGAAGAAGCCGGGGCGCATGAAGACGAGGACGTTGGCGGGTTTTTCCAGAAGCGGCTTGGCCTTGACCGCGAGCGAGGGGGAAGCCCACATGGTGCGGCCCCCAGGGAGCTCCGCGATCTTACCACCGTCGTCGTTGCCGGCCGGCGGTGGTGGTGGAGGAGCGAGGTTGGTGTCCATATCAGCGGGGAAGTCACCGTTGGCGGAGTCGTCGGAGGGGGGAGCAGAAGCGAAGTCGAAGCCGGCGGCGGGCAGGTTGGTGCAGGAGATGATGGAGACCGAGGCAAGTGCCCCAATGCCGTTGAAGCCATGCATGGCTAGAGCATGGGGGACGTCGTTGATGTCTCGAGCCTTGACGGTGACGAGAACCGCGGAGTAGTCGACGCCGGCCAGGCAGATGGGGTTGATGTCGAACGGGTTGGCGAAGGGGCCGGTGGTGTGCAGGATGTGCTGCGGGAACCAGTGCTCGATGGGGTAGTCCTCGATGGCGAGGGCGGCGAGGTCGCGGTGGGGGAAGAGGAAGCAGTTGTCGGTGTCGTTGTGCCGGTTGAGGTAGACGGTGTGCTCGCGGCCCAGGAAGAGGCCGTCCCCATAGCGCGCTCACGGTCGTAGGGGATGGCAAAAACGAGCATGCCAACCCCGTGCGAGGCAGTGACCAGCGTGCATGGAGGGTTGCCGGCCTCCTCCCTCCTGTGAATAGTTTGACATCCAAGCCAAAACCAGTCCAGACTATACGAGTATAGCTCCAGCGTCCAAACCAATCCAAACCAGAAACTCGTAGCTAGAATCCAAACCAAACCAAACTATACGTATTTCCCACCCAATCCAGCTCAAACCGTTTCCAAGTTTTGGATTAAACCCACAAACTCAAACCATGGACAAAGCACAACAGCCGTGTAACTGACTAGTGAGTATCAGCTGCTCGGGTGTTGGAACTTGGATACAAACAAACTTGAAGAAGGCAGTTACCGTTTAGGTCATGATCGTTTGCTCAGGGTGTGTTGGTCGCCGGCGTCTCCTATGTTAGCTAAAACGGACTCCCGGCGCACCGGTGATCACCGGAGACAACAAGATACAGTGGGAGAATGGACACAGAGAATTTGGTCACGGACAAGCACCTTGCCGCACCGACAGATTTTCTGTTTTTCTCCTCGAGCACGAACGCGATCCGCTTGGTACAATACACGCGAGGGAGGGGGACTTATACGCGCGTACACTAATGCGCCACGCCGCGCTCTCGACGCACCCCACTCGCACACTCGCCACGTCCCGCGCTCCACGGCTCGAGCGCCCGACGCGCATGCACGCACTCGACGCGGCCGGCTCGCGCGCCCGACGCCCATGCCACGCTCCCGGCGCACGCACACACACGCGCCCATGCCCTGCACGGATCGCTCCTGGCGCACACACGCACGGACAAACGCACATAAGCTCCTGTGGCCTGCACGGACCGCTCCTGGCGCACACGCACGCCGGTCACCACCATGCCGGTCATGGCTTATTCCCAACATCCTAGGTTCTACGTCGGCGTCGACGTGGTCATGGATGTCACCCTTATCGTCGGCGTGGTCATGGAGGTGCAGCAAGTCCAAGTCAAGATCATCTTCTCCCAAGTCAGAGGCGTCCATGGCACGAGTACGCATGTGGATGAAGCTTGGACTAGACGATGGATAGATTGACAATAAGCGACTGAGCGTGCTGGGAGGGCGGTGGCATTTGGACCTTCGCTTGAGACTAATCCATCAATCCGGTCTCAGACCATAGTTTGCAGCAGTTTTCAACCCATAAGTCTGCACCCAACCCAAACCTATCCAATCCATTATTAGCCACAACCCAAAACGAACCAAATTGTTTGTCTATCTAAATCCAGTAGGGACCAAACTAGTGAGACCAAATCAAAAACCAAACCAAAAACTAAGTTTTGATCCAAACTATTCCCAGGTTTATGTGAACAGAAATAGGATCGTTAGATCTCAGTCGACTAAGAATTAACGAAGTCTTAATCTATGCTATATTCATGAGATCTTACATAGAGATCTTACATGAAGTCTTAATCTTCTGTTGCGTCGCGAGCTAGCTGCTGTTGCTGCCGCCTGCTCCTCATGGACGCAGCGCCCAAGTCCCTGCATGGCGTCGCCACGCTGCCGCTGCCTCCGCATAGCATGTTGGCCATGGCCGCCGAGCCCGTTCCCCCAAGCGCGGAGGGGATGCGGTGAGGAAGATGGACCCAATTATAATTTAGTGGGGATTTTTGGGGGGAGGGGTTTGTGCAATTTTGCCGGGACCATGAAATATTTTTACGGGATCTGTTCTACCGGGTCTCTAGTTGCAGTTGTGTGGCTCGGTGGCGCACAGAACTAGGCCAGTGTTGGCCCTCTGACAGCGTCGGCGCTCATGTCCGTGCTCTTGATCAATCGTGTGTGTTGTACGGTTTTTCTCTAATTTTTTCATATAAACCAGGCCACTCTCTTTTGTTTTCTCTCTCTTAATGAAATTGGTAGTGCGCCTGCCTTGCACGTCAAAAATTTGTAATGTTTTCTTTTTTTGAATTTCACTGGTTCCTATGTGGTCTCGTCGTTTTGTCTTACATAGACAATTGGATTCATTTTTAATCAAAAATATGTTTGGTCAAATAATTGACCAGCACGCCGTTGAGTCGTTGCTGCAACAAGGGCGCCTGTGTGTGTATATATATTCTCTCTTTTTTCCTTTGTGAGGATATATTGTCTCATTTTCTTTTTCTTGCGGGAAATATGAAAAAAAAAATCTCATTTCCAAACGTGGTTTCCACCTAGTTTTCATGATAGCTTCATCTCCACTGAATAATCAATGTATTGTCTCGTTTAATAGAGGAGCAGTGATATAAATAAGGAAAGCAGCTTGAAAAATAAATATGCACCGAGATATTTCCCACGTGCTTGCTCAGGAGCTATAAAGTCAACAAGGAAAGCAGCTTGGGTACACTATCTCTTTGAGCGGTTTGGCATTCTGACTCTTGTCTCTTGGACTAGCTTGCCGCCGGCGGCACAAGATTCGCCTTTTCTTCTTCTTGTTCCGTGCTCTGCTGTCCATCACGAAACGGGAATCATGGCGGCGAAGCCTTCGCTGGACGCGCCGCTCCAGCTCCACACCGTGCAAACGGACCAGCCCCTGGCCACCGTCAACCGGCTCCTCGCCGCCCTCCACGTGGCGCTCGCCGCCGCGGCCATCGCCCACCGCGGCGCCCACGTCATGCTGGCGCCCGACCTGGTCCTCCTCTTCCTGTGGGCGCTGTCGCAGGCGCCCATGTGGCGCCCCGTCTCCCGCGCCGCCTTCCCGTCCCGGCTCTCGCGCCCCGCCCTCCCGGCCGTGGACGTGATGGTGGTGACGGCCGACCCGGACAAGGAGCCCGCGGCGAAGGTGATGAACACGGTGGTCTCGGCCATGGCGCTCGACTACCCGGGCGGGCGGCTGAGCGTGTACCTCTCCGACGACGCGGGGTCTCCGCGGACCCTGCTCGCGACCAGGAAGGCCTACGCCTTCGCCAGGGCCTGGGTGCCCTTCTGCAGGAAGTACGGCGTGCGGTGCCCGTGCCCCGACAGGTTCTTCGCCGGCGATGACAAGCTCGACATCGGTAGTCACCACCATCGCGAGCTCGCCGACGACAGGCTAAGAATCAAGGTGCGTACATGATCGATTACGCAACTTCAAAACATAGTATATTTGTCGACATCAGAGACTATTTGCTGATGGCTGAATGAGCGTTGCATTTGTCCTCGTTGTCCACGGTCAGCCCTCTAAACTTTGAAAATAACCTGACGTGCATGTACACCACACCCACCAGTCCATTGTCCTGTCTGCTCCGCGTCTACACAGTAGTAGTATTACAAACTTCGCGTCTACACAGTAGTAGTATTACAAACTTACAGTACCATTGGCTAACCCATCATCGATCCCTCACTAAGTTTTTTTTGCGGGACATCGCACTGATTTATTAGCTGTAACTTTATGTCATCATTGCTTAAGAGCATCTTCAACAGACGCCAAAAAACTGTTCCGTGCTATAATTTGGGTTTTTTGGCGCTGGACAGCTTCAGTAAAAGCTGTAAAAAAGGGTTGAGCGCGCGCTGAAAATCGCTACTGCAAGCTGCAAACTTGAGGCGCCGGATTGCGCGCGCTTCATAATTTGCACTGGCGTGTTTTTTTGGCGCGTGTTTTTGGACATCCGCTAAACCAATGTTGGGTCCAGCGCGCTAAAAGTGCTACAGTGGCACACTAAAACTATTTTAGGGCGCGAAATTTTTGTGCTTCTGTTGAAGATGCTCTAACAACCTCGTGTGAATAATGACCTATGCCATGCAGTTAAATTTATTACTTCATGTGAATAATGACCTATACCACACAGTTAAATTTATTTGATTGCTCCTGCAAAAAATATTACTCTGCATTGGATTGCACGAGTATATTACTTTAAATATGGATTAGTTTGCTTGAAACTTTAGTTCATTGTCTAGTTTTGAAACTAGCAAAACATCTGTGCGACGCCATGCCACACCACGTGTAGCATGAATCCACACAATAGATCACCAACACGTCTCCCACCAAGCATGGATGCCAGTAGACAGTAGTAGGCACGGATGCCACTGGCCCACATGTCACTGATCCAAAGACACCTGCTAGATATTAGCCGTGTTGGCCCGTATGATTTTGTGTCTCAAAGTCAACACTCAAAGGAATACACAGCATAATATAGGCATATAGCTAGCAGGACCATCATAATATGGTACAGAACAAAGGAACAGAGAGGCAAGTGGGATTCCGTAGAATAAGAATAGTGGTTGAGGAGAGGAACCAAATCCGAGCCAATCCTAAGAAATTCGACATCTTTATTCCCGTGAAACAAATGCTACACATCGGAAAAGAAATTGTGAAAATAGATACTGTGAGAATCCTTTGAAAATCATGTTAACTCAATTAGGCCGGAAATTGGACACTGGCATACCGTATGCTCTCGCGTGACCACTATTCGTGGCTCAACAAGTCAGCATGATGTTTCAGTTTGGATTTTCATTGGTATTCTTCTTTTATATTTTTCTTTTTCATGTCCTTTTTTATTTCTTTTTTTGTTTTCCCTCTTTTATTTAAAATTGTGGACATATTTTAAAAATCATGAGCATTTCAAAAAATCTTGATCACTTTTATTAAAAATCAGTGAAAAATTAAATTTGGGAATACTTTGTAAAATCTATATTTTTCGCCGATACAGTTTTTTGTAGCCAGACGTTGCTTGGATTTTTCTAATCAGTTTTCTTAGGGCGTCTCCAACGCCGACCTTAAACCGTTCACAACCGTTCGGACCGTGCGGTCCGGACGTGTTATGCCATACAACGCGGTCCTGCATTGGTCCGGACGCGTTTTTTCTCGTGAACCGGAGATAAAGGGGGGGGCTTTGCGGGAGCATGAACCGCTACCACGCCCGCGCCTGACTAACCTGGACCACCATAAACCCTACTCCCTCGCCCGCTTGTTTTCCCGCTCGGCGCCAGCTGTCCGCATTCATGTCGTTGTAGAGGCCGCTCCGCGTTGACACCGGCCAAGAGCGAACGCGATCTCTCACTGGCGTAGTGGCGTGTCAGCCGAGCGCGCCGCGTCCCTGGTGTCGGCGTCTGTTCAATGCTGGAGAGCGTTCTCTGTACGGGATGGGACCGATATTTACACGCCCGTTCAGTGCATGTCCGTCCATATGGCACCATTAAGTGGCTCGCTGGCCGAGGAACCAACTCCGATGGGATGCATTGACGGACCCGGACGCTTAGCCTCACCGGAATCCGCTATTAAAATGATGCCACACTCGGCTACACCACAACACATCCACTCCACATCCTCCGCCCTTTGCAGAACATCCAGCATGACCGCAAGCTCTAGCACTATGTGGGAGAGCCTCTCATCGGAGTAGAAGCACAACATGGCCGCCCTTGCAACCACCTAGCAAACCAGCCGCGCCTGACGGATCGAGCACGACATGCTGACCAACTCGCCCGAGGTCTCCAACGACAACCCTACGATGGAGACGGGCTCCGAAGACGAGACACCGTGCGTCAGACCCAACGCAGGTGCATGCCGGCTTGACCATGGAGCAGGCGCAAGTGCACTTGGACGCCGCCATGGCGGAGGAGGACAGCCTGCGTCGGCTCCTATGTTGGCATTCCGACAGGCACAGGAGGAGCAGCGGTACAGCCTGTTCCTCCTCGGGCAGCACGAGCTGGCGGAGGGCCAAATCTACGATAAGAGTGTAAACGAAGAGGATGTGGCCGCCATGGCAGTGGCAAACCCGAATTTTGTTGCGGAGCAGCGGGCGCTCTACAAGGTCACGTGTGCTCAAGGCACCGCTCGCAACGCAGAGGCAAAACAGCTGGATGCAGACGCGATCACACATGAGCTGGCGGCGTAGGCGGTCGAGGACGAGAATGCCGCCAACTGCGCGTCCTACACGCTGCCATGCAACTTTCTGTGGCGCATGTGGTAGGTGGACAGTGACGGACCATCCATGCCCATCATCGACCTCACGTCCACCGGCATCGGCACCGGCGACGGACAGGTACAGACTCCTTCGAGGATGAGTAGGGCATTCTATCCCAAGTGGGCAGGTCCGTCTTCCATCATCTACTCTTCCTTACCGGAGACCGCACCTTGACTTCACGGGTCTTGAACCCTGTCACTGCGCATGAAGACGGGAGATGAAGGACGTAGTCGCCAATGTGGAATACAATGGAAGTGGACGGTGGCCGCCGCCATAGGATAGGTTTAGGTCCGGACGCTTTTTTAAATGATTCTTTTTTTGAATTGTAATGATATCCGGTTTATATGAAAATAAGCCGGTTTGCATGAATTTCATCCAATCTGTTGAAATGCGGCTTGAATTGTATGTGGATAGCATTGGATACCTGACTCCCGCATCCATGTCCACGGACTGGTCCCCTTTTTTCTCGATCAAAATTGGATTGACCCACCCTAGTGTTATAGAGACAATTTATCATAAGAGCAATAAATAGGGGAGCAACTAGTTGACGAGCGCTTCTTCGGTAGCCTCACAACGACCACTTGCGGGTGGGCTGGGAGCACGCCACTTGGCGCGCTCTCAGCCGCCGCCACGTTTCACGCTTTGCACGCTCCCTCCAAATTTTATTTTTTTTATTTTCGCACATGTTTTTGGCTTCTTAAACAGTTTTTTTTTGACTTTTTGGTTTTCTACCTGTTTTCCCTAGCTTTTGGACAAAAAAGTAAATGAAAAAATTGCGGGAAAAAAAACGTTTTTTTTCTTCCGCGAAAAGCATGGTTTTCCTTCTGCAAGATGCATGGTTTTGCTTCCACGAGAGGCAAGGCTGTGCTTTCATGAGAGGCATGGCTGTGCCGCTTGGAAACGAAAACAAACGCGTTTTCTGTTATTTCTTTCTTTCACAATAGGCACGGCCGTGCTTCTCAAAAACGGAAAAAAAATATGCCTTTTCTTTTTTTTCTTCCACGAGAGGCACAGTTTTGCTTCCGCGGGAGGCATGGTTGCGATTTCGCGAGAGGCACAGCCGTGCCCATCAGAAATGAAATAAAATGTGTTTTCTGTTTATTTTTCCTTCAGCGAGAGGCACGGTTTTGCTTCCGCGAGAGGCACGGCCGTGCCTCTTTCGGAAAGAGAAAAAACATGCTCCCGGTTCAGTTTTTTTGTCCATCTTTTTCCTCATTTTTTTTGTGAATCTTTTCGTCAAAATCTATGAATATGGGATCTAGTTTTGAAGATCTCAACGCGAGGAATCCAAGAATGAAAACGGTTCGAGATTTAGACGCACGGTTTGAGAGATAAAATATTTTGAATAAACGGGTCTAAAAAAAGGAAAAACTCACAGGTTGCGACAAGTGGCGCATATACAGCGCATCACTTGCCACAACGTGAGGAGGTGAAAGTGATCTTTGTAAGGAATACTATTAGTGATTTCGAATAAATAGGTGCTCCCAACAAATTTGAGAAAAGCTTTGGGAAGAGTAACCTTAAGACTACCAGCAAAATCATATTAATGTTCTAGGCAATTCCTATTTGATTGTTTTTAGCGTCAAATAGTTGCCACAACGCCCATGCGACTCCCAATGGGCTGGTCCAGTTAAACGTTGCACTACGAGCGTCCACCACCGCTGATTTTTTCTATCTTGTTTCCTTTTGTTTCATCCGGTTTTTCTATGGTTTTTTACTTTAAAATTTTATCTCTCATTTTTTAGGGTTTTTTCCTCTTTTTTATCTAGTTTCTTCTGAGTTTTTTTTGTTTTTCTCTTCTGGGTTTTTTAATTTTTAATTTTTTCTATGTAATAAATATTTTCCAAATATAGGATGAACACTTTTCAAATACACATTGAACATTTTTCTCATATACCTTGAACGTTTTATAATATAGGTGAACTATTTTTTAATATATGATGGATTTGTTAGACATACGATGAACAATTTTCAGTACACAATGAATGTTTTAAATAGATCATGAAGAAGTACTATTTTTTGTGATATATTTAAAACGTATTTTTATTTGAATTATATATTTTATGAATATATTTCCATAATTTAAAATTACTATATTACTTCCCCGTTGGTCACATGCTATGCATCAAATACCATTGTTTCCAGCCGATCAGATTGGGCTCCCGTGTCATTTTATTGTCCCCAATACTCACATCTGATGTGAGCGGAAATAAGAGCAGCGGCCGCCATCGACACTCATCATAGCCGACTAAGGCCCTCGAAGCACCCCAGTGCACCCGACGGTCGCCGCCCCTTCCTGCAGTTGTATCATGCGTTTCTCACAGGTTCCACGCGGCAGCATCCTGGGCAGCATGCACCCGTGGTTGCAGCTCTGGTTGCATCGGTCACATGTCGCAGCACCCATCAATGAGCTTGCAGTGTAGCTCACCTCCGTTGCTAGTCGCAGAAAAAATGCACGCAGTCGTAGAAAAAATTCATGCCGGTTCGAGCAAAGATAGCTTGGCATCGCTGATCGCAGCAAAAATGGCTCATCCATTCGAGCAAAATGACCCGCCGGTTGTAAATTACTATTGTGCCGGTTGTAGCATTCTCGGCTCACCGCGGTGCCGGCGGTACCTCGCTCAAGCATGGACAGTTGCCAGTCGTAGGAAAAATGCTCGCCGGTTCCAGCAAATGTGAGGCTGGTTGGTTCCAGCAAACTCGGGCGCCGCTGAGCCATTGCAGCTCGCTTAGCTGCCGGTTGCAACCTGCCGGCACGCCCATCGCAGCATCCTTGGTCGCCTGATGTAGCAGCAGTGGTCCACGCTATGCCCGCGTAGCAACACCGACGGCATGGCCCTGAAATATATTTTTCTTCCAACTTTGCAGAATATGTACGAGACGTTCAAAGAGGGTGTCGAGGAGGTGATGAGCGACGCAGCTCTTTCTCAGAGTTGGACAAAAGCAGATCACGATGCTCACGTCGAGGTAAAGTGTGTGCCCTCATTGCATTTCGAAGCTGCCTGTGCGCACCCGATCGATCGGTCTCAGTAATATCCACACCATGCACGTTAGATCATCACCGATGAGCAAGACAGCAGCAACAGCAACTCCGGCGACGGGGACGAGGATGAGGACGCGATGCCATTGCTGGTTTACGTGTCTCGCGAGAAGCGGAGGTCGTCGCATCACCACTTCAAAGCCGGCGCACTCAACGTCCTTGTGAGTTGCACCACTGATCGTCGGTCAGAACGTACATTCGTGTGTGTTTTTCGCAGAGTTGATTTCGTTTTCTTACAATGTGCTTGTTCTTGGGCAATGCAGCTCCGGGTGTCTAGCCTGGTGAGCAACTCGCCGTACGTGATGGTGCTGGACTGCGACATGTACTGCAACAGCCGGAGCTCCATCCTGGAGGCCATGTGCTTCCACCTCGACGGCCGCCGCCGCGCCGACCTCGCCTTCGTGCAGTTCCCTCAGATGTTCCACAACCTCAGCAGCAGCGACATCTACGCCAACGAGCTCAGGTCCATCTTCTGGGTACGTAAGAAGACCAATTGACCATGCCTTGCATCAGTCATCTTCTCAAAAATTTCAAGTAATCTTGGACTCTTGGTGCATGGACCGCCCGGCTGCAGACGCGGTGGAAAGGCTTGGACGGCCTCCGGGGGCCGATCCTCTCCGGCACCGGCTTCTGCGCCAGGAGAGACGCCGTCTACGGCGCCCGTCCGGCCAGCTCACAAGACCAGTTCTCCGGTGTGGAGGTCAGCGAGCTGAAGAGAAGGTTTGGCGTCTCGAATAGTCACATAGCGTCGCTGCGCCGGTCCGGGACCGGGAGCACCATTGTTGCTGCTCGTGATGTTCTCCCACAGGATGCAGAGTTCGTGGCGTCCTGTGATTACGAGACGGGCACCGAATGGGGCGAGGAGGTCGGCTTCTTGTACCAGTCGGTGGTGGAGGACTACTTCACCGGCTACCGGCAGCTCTACTGCCGAGGGTGGACGTCCGTCTACTGCTTCCCGGCGACGGGGACGAGGCCGCCGTTCCTCGGCAGCGTGCCCACGAACCTCAACGACGCGTTGGTGCAGAACAAGCGGTGGATGTCCGGCATGCTCGCTGTCGGCCTCTCCAGGCACTGCCCCCTCGCCTCCGCCGCCATCTCCGTGCCTCAGAGCATGGGCTTTGCCTACTACGCCTTCATGGCCTTGTACGCCTTCCCCGTGCTCTGCTACGCCACCGTGCCGCAGCTCTGCTTCTTCCGCGGCGGCACGTCATTCCCAGAGGCGGCGTCGACGCTCTGGTTCGCCGCTGCGTTCGCGTCGTCGTCGCTGCAGCACCTGGTGGAGGTGTCGGTGGCCAAGCGTGGGCTGGCGGCGAGGACGTGGTGGAACGAGCAGAGGTTCTGGGCGCTCAACGCCGTCACGGGCCAGCTCTTCGCCTGCGTCAGCGTCGCCCTCAGCCTGGTCGGCGCCGGGGGCCGGGCGGTGGACTTCGACCTCACCAGCAAGGCGTCCGACGACAGGCTGTACCGGGACGGCGTGTTCGACTTCGCCGGATGCTCCGCGCTGCTCCTGCCGGCCACCACGCTCTGCCTGCTCAACGCCGCAGCGCTCGTCGGCGGGGTCTGGAGGATGGTCCGCAGGGGCGGCGACGTGTCCGGCGAGCTGCTCCTCCTCTGCTACATCGCGGCACTGAGCTATCCGCTGCTGGAAGGGATGTTTCTCAGGCGGGACCCTGCAAGAGTTCCTGCGCGGATCACGGCGATGTCCGTCGCCATGGTTGCCACTCTGCTGTCCTTGTTTGGTTAAGATACCAGTTTGATCCAAGCTTCCAAATACCGCACGTATTTCTTTTCTTGCGAAGGGTTTGTCTAGGGCACTATTGCACATCTAAAAACTGACGTCATTGTCATGATATAGCGAGCGTACTCCTCCCCGCGGTTGTCGTTGTCGTTTGTCGTTCTTTTGGGCTCGTTGCGTTTCGGGTTGACAACTGGGCTTCGTTTTCTGTTGTCCAAACAATTGGGCGGGCCCGGAAAACTTCACTGACTGCTCCTAAACTCTGCAGCCCAGCACGAAACAATCTGTAGCAGGCAAAATTAGAAAACAAAAGCGCCCGCCTCCACACCAACAACTTGGAAAAATAGAACCGCGCCTGGAAAATAAAAGCGCATCCAGCACCATCAGCTTACTCCCCCCATCCCCGTTTGTTGCTCTGTACTAAAAATCGCTCCCCTGCGCGTCTCTAAATAGAAGTAGGAATCCCAAATCTCACATGCGTGTGTTCTAACTAGACCTTAGAATCCCAAATCTCCCCAAAACCTGACAAGAAAACGCTAGGGAAATTCGTCCCTGAAAACAACTTGAATGCGTTGCGGGGTAGGCAGGGCAGCGGGGGAGAAAATCAGTGAGAATCACTCATTTCAGGTGCTCCCGCGGGTGCCGTTGAGGGGGGGGGGGGGGGGGGGCTCGTCGCCGGTGACCTCCGGCGAGCTCCCCCTTTGCTTCGAGGTGCACGCCCCCTGTTCCTCTCCCTCTTCTCCCTCTTCTCTCTCTTCTCTGATTTCAAACAGTGCCGTTGTTGATTTTGGTTGGTGGGGGTCAAACCGACTAGGGAGAAATGAGGATACAGGGCTTTGACGATTTATTTGCCTTTTTTTACAATAAAACCCCTCCCCTCAGATGAAAATTTCTAACTGCCATTTTTAAGTCTTGTGTGCTTCTTACTTTGGGGGTAAAATTGTTGAAAAAAATATATTCCTACACTTTTTGTCTCTAACCTATGAAAAAGTCTAGTTGTGAGTTGATGTTGTTTTGCAAGTCGGGCAACAATAAGAAATGTACGGAAACCCCGAGTTGCAAGTTAATAGTTGACTTGCACCTGCAGGCACCTGTAAAAAAGCCTTTGAAAAATCCCACGGTTGGGCGGCCTACTGAACCTATGAAAAAGCCTAGTTAAGTGTCGATACTTGACATGCAACAGGATCGGGACCCCTCGGATGCAACCATAGAACCTATGAAAAGCCCTAGCTGTGAGTTGATAGTTGACTTGCAACTCGGGCAACTATGAAAACCAACAAGAAACCACAATTGCGAGTAGATGATTGACTTGCAACTAGGATGACTACCAAAAACCGCCTAAGGAAAAGGCCAGTTGCGGGTCAAGGATTTACATGCAACTCGGACAACTACAGAAAACCTGGCGAGTCGAGGGTTGACTTGCAACTGGGGCAACCACAAAAAACCTATGAACAAAATCCCAGTTGCGCACCGATATTGACATGCAACTGGGTTGGGCCTCCCCTCGGGGGGCAACTACAAACTTATGAAAACCACAGTTGCGATTAGAGCATTTGAAGTGCAACTAGGGCGGCTACTAAAAAGCGCCTAAGGAAAAGTCCAGCTACAGGTAAAGTGTGTTGATATGCAACTCAAGGAAAACTACAAACAATCCTGACGAGTCAAGGGGCTGACTTGCAAGTTGACATGCACTGGGTCGGGGCCCCCGTCGGCGGTGCAACTACAAGGTCGGTCTATGGAAAACCACAGTTGCATGTTGATAGTTGGCATGCGACTGGGTCGGGGCCCCCGGCCGGGTGCAACTACAAAGGTCTATGGAAAACCACAGTTGCGAGTAGAGGATTGACTTGCAACAAGGGCGACTACAAAAACCGCCCAAGGAAAAGCCCAGTTGCGGGTGAAGCGTTGGCATGCAAGTCGACAAGCCTACGAAAAACCTAGTTGAGGAAACACAGCTTCAAGTAGGGCTTGACTTGCAACTAGGATGACAACAAAATTCGGCTATGGAAAAACCCAGTTGCGGGTCAAGTGTTGACATGCAACTCGAGAAAAACTACAGAACAAAACCTAACGATTCGAGGGGCTGTTGCAACTCGGACAGCTACGAAAACCAACAAAACAATCCCAGTTGTGTGCTGATAGTCGACATGCAACTGGGTCGGGGCCCCCGTCGGGGGTGCAACTACAAGGTCTGTGGGATACCACAGTTGCGTGTCGATAGTTGGCATGCGACGGGGGTCGCCCCCCCCCCCCCCGTCGGGGGTGCAACTACAACGTCTATGGGAAACCATGGTTGCGAGTAGAGGATTGACTTGCAACTAGGGCGACTAAAAAAACGCCTAAGGAAAAGCCCAGTTGCAGGTAAAGGGTTGGCATGCAACTCGACAAGCCTACGGAAAACCTCATTGAGGAAACACAGTTGCGAGTAGGGCTTGACTTGCAACTAGGACGACTACAAAAACCGCCTAAGGAAAAGCCCAGTTGCGGGTCAAGTGTTGACATGCAACTCGACAAAAACTAGAGAACAATCCTGACAAGTCGAGGGCCTGACTTGCAACTCGGAAAAAAATACGAAAACCTTCGGAAAAAAATCCCAGTTGTGTGCCGATAGTTGACATGCAACTAGGTCGGGGCCCCCGTCGGGGTGCAACTACAAGGTCTATGTGAAACCACAGTTGCGTGCCGATAGTTGGCATGCAACTGGGTCGGGGGCCCCGTCTAGGGAGCAACTACAAGGTCTATGGGAAACCACGGTTGCAAGTAGAGGATTGACTTGCAACTCGGGCGACTACAAAAACTGCCTAAGGAAAAGCCAATTGTGGGTCAAGTATTGACAAGCAACTCGAGCAAAACTACAAAAAATAAAATCCTGATGAGTTGAGGGGCTAACTTGCAACTCGGACAACTACGAAAACCTACAAAAAAATCCCAGTTGCGTGTCGATAGTTGGCATGCAGCTGGGTCAGGCCCCCGACGGGGGTGCAACTAGAAGGTCTATGGGAAACCACAGTTGCGAGTTAGAGGATTAACTTGCAACTAGGAGGACTACAAAAAACCGCCATGGAAAAGCCCAGTTGCGGGTCAAGTGTTGGCATGCAACTCGACAAGCCTACGAAAAACCTAGTTGAGGAAACACGGTTGCGAGTTAGAGGATTTACTTGCAACTAGAAGGACTATAAAAAAACCGTGCAAGGAAAATCCCGGTTGCGAGTCAAGTGTTGGCATGCAACTCGACAAGCCTACGAAAAACCTAGTTGTATTTTCACCGGGCTCCGCGCACCTTTGGTACTTCTGGAAGGCAAGCAGTTTTATAGTGACTTCTTTCTTAGGGTAGGGCGACGAATACTTCCAATTCCGGAAAGGTCATCGGGTCGCCTTTGGAAGCTAAAGCGGAAGTTGTAGAAAGTCGGGAGAAAAAGCGAAAGCTTGCTCGAAACGGCCTATACCCTAACCCTCGGTGGGGTGTTTATGGGGAGCTGCCTTGGATATGAGGAATTCCTCCAATCCAAAAAAAAGAACAAAGAAAAAGTCTGTGACGAAGATCTTTCTTTTCTATCAATAGATAGGAATGAGTGTTCGTTACAGGGGATAGGATCCATCAAAACACTGTTGCGAGTTAGAGGATTAACTTGCAACTAGGACGACTACAAAAAAACCGCCCAAGGAAAAGCCCAGTTGCGGGTCAAGTGTTGACATGCAAACGCAACAAGCGTACGAAAAATCTAGTTGAGGAAACACAGTTGCGAGTTAGAGGATTAACTTGAAACTAGGACGACTACAAAAAACCGCCCAAGGAAAAGCCCAGTTGCGGGTCAAGTGTTGACATGCAACTGGAGCAAAACTACAAAAACAAATCCAGGCAAGTCGATGGGCTGACTTGCAACTCGGACAACTACGAAAACCTATAAAGAAAATCCAGCTGCGTGCCAGTAGTTGGCATGCAACTTGATCAGGGCCCCCCGTCGGGGGTGCAACTACAAGTTCTATGGGAAACCAGGTCTGAGAGTAGAGGATTAAATTGCAACTAAGACGACTACAAAAAAATGCCCAAGGAAAAGCCCGGTTGCGGGTCAAGTGTTGAAATGCAAACTCGACAACCCTACGAAAAACCTAGCTGAGGAAACACAGTTGCGAGTTAAAGGATTAACTTGCAACTAGGACGACTACAAAAAACCGCCCAAGGAAAAGCCCAGTTGCGGGTCAAGTGTTGACATGCAACTTGAGCAAAACTAGAAAAACAAATCCTGTCGAGTCGAGGGGCTGACTTGCAACTCAGACTACTACGAAAACCTATAAGAAAATCTAGCCGCGTGCCAATAGTTGGCATGCAACTGGATCGGGGCCCCCCATCGGGGGTGCAACTACAAGTTCTATGGGAAACCAAGTCTGCGAGTAGTGGATTAAATTGCAACTAGGGCGACTACAAAAACCGCCTAAGGAAAAGCCCAGTTGCGGGTCAAGTGTTGAGATGCAAACTCGAAAAGCCTATGGAAAACCTAGTTGAGGAAACACAGTTGCGAGTTAGAGGATTAACTTGCATCTAGGACGACTACAAAAACCGCCTATGGAAAAGCCCACTTGCGGGTCAAGTGTTGACATGCAACTCGAGAAAAACTACAGAACAAAATCCTAACGAGTCGAGGGCTTGACTTGCAACTCGGACAACTACAAAAACCTACAGAAAACATCCCAGTTGTGTGCAGGATATTTGACATGCAACTGGATCAGGGCCCCCATCGGGGGTGCAACTACAAGGTCTATGGGTAACCATAGTTGCGTGCCGATAGTTGGCACACAATTGGGTGGGCCCCCCCCGTCCAGGGCGCAACTACAAGGTCTATGGGAAACCACGGTTGCGAGTAGAGGATTGACTTGCAACTCGGGCGACTACAAAAACCGCCTAAGGAAAAGCCAGTTGCGGGTCAAGTGTTGACATCTAAACTCGAGCAAAACTACAAGGTCTATGTGAAACCACAGTTGCGTGCCGATAGTTGGCATGAACTGGGTCGGGGCCCCCGTCTAGGGAGCAACTACAAGGTCTATGGGAAACCACGGTTGTGAGTTGAGGATTGACTTGCAACTCGGGCGACTACAAAAGCCGCCTAAGGAAAAGCCAGTTGCGGGTCAAGTGTTGACATGCAACTCGAGCAAAACTACAAAAAACAAAAGCCTGACGAGTCGAGGGGCTAACTTGCAACTCAGACAACTACAAAAACCTACATGAAAATCCCAGTTGCATGGTGATAGTTGGATGCAGCTGGGTCGGGCCCCCCGTCGGGGGTGCAACTAGAAGGTCTATGGGAAAACACAATTGCGAGTTAGAGGATTAACTTGGAACTAGGAGGACTACAAAAAACCACCTAAGGAAAAGCCCAGTTGCGGGTCAAGTGTTGGTATGCAACTCGACAAGCCTACGAAAAACCTAGTTGAGGAAACACGGTTGTGAGTTAGAGGATTAACTTGCAACTAGGACAACTACAAAAAAAACGCCCAAGGAAAAGCCTGGTTGCGGGTCAAGTGTTGACATGCAAACTCGACAACCCTACGGAAAACCTAGTTGAGGAAACATAGTTGCCAGTTAGAGGATTAACTTGCAACTAGGACGACTACAAAAAACCGCCCAAGGAAAAGCCCAGTTACGGGTCAAGTGTTGACATGCAAACTCGACAAGCCTACGAAAAGTTTAGTTGAGGAACCACAGTTGCGAGTTAGAGGATTAACTTGCAACTAGGAGGACTACAAAAAACCGCCGAAGGAGAAGCCAGTTGCGGGTCAAGTGTTGACATGCAACTCGAGCAAAACTACAAAAACAAAATCCCGACGAGTCGAGGGGGTAACATGCAACTCAGACAACTATGAAAACCCACAAAAAAAATCATAGTTGCGTGCCGATAGTTGACATGCAATGAGTCGAGGGGCTAAATTTGCAACTCATACAGCTATGAAAACCAAAAAAATCACAGTTGCGTACCACCATTAAATCCTGGCTGAACAAAGTGGCAAAAATCTGCCACACATACTGATGGGGAAAACAAAAAGAAAAGGAGTCCCCATCCCCCCTCTACCAAAAAATACACAAACGCCCTAACAGTAGTAACATCAATCTACGCATTTAGGTGCGTGCATGCACTGAATCCATGGATAAACAAACGAAAAAGAAAAAAGAACAAAAAAATGGACTGGATTTCTCGTCGCCTGCAACAGCGCCTTTTTTTTAAATCCAACAGGAGCGAGTGGACTGACGAAAGGAACTCTCGAGACGAAATTATAACGCGAGCAGCTCGCCCCCTCTCTTTCCCATCAAAAAAAGAAACAGAGGCCCATAGAGTAGACCGCGACCCCAGACAACCACGAGAAAAGCCCCCACGCGGGATAGCAGCCCACACCCGCAGGAAAAACTGGTTCGCGCGCGACGGAGCGGCCTGACCTAGGGAAAACACGAATCTTAACGCGTTTACATCGTACGGTTATAGATTTAGATGTGCGATACCTAAAGCACATCTGCTTTAGAAAATCTGAAATAGTAATTATATATGGGCGAGGAATGCTACATCTACGAACAATTACATAACGTTTACGGGCTGATGTTGATCTGGCAGATTTTAATTGGATTAAGGTGGAGGGAAAGGCCCCACCCTGGTGAAAATCAGGGGGGCGATTAGACCTGGCCATGGGAAACCCGGCCCGGCCAGCCCGGCCTGAAAAAGCCCGACCTGGCCCGGCCCGACGCTGCTCCCGGGCCGGGCTCGGGCCTAGATTTTGAGCCCGATGATCGGGCCGGGCCCGGGCCCGTTGTTTTTGCACTTTTCTGAAGGTCGGGCCAGACCGGCCCGGAGCCCGACGGACTTTTACGTGTTCGGGCCGGGCTCGGGCCTAGAAAACAGGCGGGCACGGGCCTGGATTTTTTGCGTCGAGCTTGGCTAGGCCCGGCCCGGCCCGAGCTATGGCCAGGTATAGGGGCGATGGAGATTATTTAAGGAAAGGCCTGTAACCTTTTGTAGCAGGCCCATACATGTTAGCATTTATATGAGCTGAAAAGAAAAGAATAAAACAGAGGAAGGCATTTTAGCTCCCGATCAGGCGAGCAAGTCTACATCATATGAACAGTTAAAAATCTCAAAATAATCTGATTTTCTTTGCAACAAATGTGTCCGTATGTTCTAAGTACGTGTAAATTTTGGTGAAGAACTGATATAGTGGTGATCTGAAAAACAATCGGTGCTCCATATTTTTTTTTAGAAATCAGATTTTTTTTCTCACGGCACCACCATGAATGTCACTTCTTCATGAAACTTTACATATATGTAATAGTATGTTAGTTGGAAAAAATCAGTTTATTTTAATATTCTATTCATCCATGAGCATATGAGCTTGGGCACATGATTGATTTTCCAATAAAAGAAAAAAGGTTTTCTTTTTACAACATCATACCATGTATACAAGTTAGGCATAATGTTGCTGAAGATAAGATCATTTGCATTGACCCACATAGCCCATGAGCCCATGATAATAATTTCCATGGAAAAAGGACACGTTGAATCTATGTTTTATAAGCTAACTAGGAGAGTCTTCCTCGTCAGCGCCTTTGGTGCTGCCCAGCCAACTGGCGCTGTTGACAGTTGATTTTTTTATAAAACAAAAGTTCAACAAAATTAAAAAGTTCAGGAATTTGAAAAAAGTTTAAAAAAATTAGAAAAAACTTCAGGAACTTGAGAAAATTTCTTGGGTTTGAAAAAAGTTCACGAATTCATTCAAAGTTCATGAATTTTAATAAAACCTTTACGAATTTGAAAACCATTTACGGATTTGAAAAAATGGCAAACTAAGAAAAATAAAAAAATAGGACAAAGGAAAAAAGGAAAAGAAAAGCCGAACAAAACCAGGTCTAGAAAAATAAGAAAAAGAAAAACCATAGTAGAAACTTCCCAAAACCGGAGGAGCTTCCTGCTAAAAATTGCCTAACACTGCGTTTGGATGTCTCCATTGGAGCCCAGGAAATGGATTTGGTAATCATCTGGGGTCAATACGGACGTTTGGGTGGACACTGAATTCGTATTGGAAATGAAAGAGCAATTCAGGCCCGTTTTCGCCCCGCGAAAATCTTCCTCCCACGTTTCGGAGGGGTGGCGCTCCGAATTGGCCCGATTTCGCTGTCTCCCGCAAAACTTACCGCTTCAGCCCACGAAAGAGAAATAGAAGGCAACGAAGGGGAACGGGAGGGGCGAACTCGACCTAGGTCGTGGCGGCGGCGACCTAGCAGCAGGTGGCGGCGGCGACCACTACGGCGGCCGGCGACCACCACGTTGGCCGGCGGCGGCGCAGGCCCGCCCCTCCCCTCTTCCCCACCCCATTTCTCGTCGTCCCTCGCCATCTCCCATCGCCCTGTGCTGCGCCCCGCCATGGAGGTCGACGGCGGCCCAGGACCGGCGCGCCCCGTCGCCAGCTCCGCCTTTCTAGCCACGTGTGGCCGTCGTCCTTGCCTATCGTTGCCGGGCTCAAGTCCTCCTTTCTCCATGTGCTGCAGCTCCTATACAGCACTCCACCACTATGTACGACCTGCTCCTCTTTTTGTGCAGCCACAACACTGCTCCACCATGGATCCATGGCTACGGCCTAGATCTTCTTGTCAAACTCCTCCAAATCCTGAAAATCCCTCTGTCTTTGCACCATTTTTAATTTTTTCAGTTTTGTCTACTGTGCAGATCAGGGAAGTTTTGTTGATTTCGCTTTTCCTGATGTATTTCTAGAATATTTATTTATTTTCATTGCTATATATTCATTCGTATTCAGATTACATTTTTTAGTCATGTAGGGCAAGGTATAACCTGGTAAGGTAATGTAGCTATGCAATTCCAAAGTTTGTCATCCAAACATGATTTGGTATTGAAATCTCAGAGGCATTTCAAGGGCCAATTCACTGGACAACCAAACAGGTGAATTCGTATTCATGTCATTTCAGTTTCCTCACTGATTTGGAATTCATACCAATACAATACGGAGCTCCCCAATGGAGACATCCAAACGAAGCGTAATGGGTTGGCCCAAACTGGTGCTATAAGCGCTAAATAGGAAGTGGGTGACTAGGAACTACACCCATGATTGATCAAAAGTAGCATATATCTAGAAAGATGTAGCTCCAGCAAGGTTTGGCAAGCTTAGCAAATTTAGAATAGGGGATTTCTTGTTTGCAAGACTCCATCTCCACAAATTTAAGATGCATAGTTTGGCAGAAAGAAAGTTTTTACGTGCAGCATGACTATGGTATTTAGTCTATCATGCATAACATGCCAACATTTTTTTCAAACCATAGTGGAGAGATGCATGTATCAATTAAATGGAAACAATAGTACAACACCAAATGGCACCACCCCGGGAAAAAACTAACAATGGAAACGACCAAAGGATCATCGACACAAGCACCATGGACCATCAACCTAGACGGAACACTAGCTACCCAAGCAGGAATTAGCAGGAACCACACATAAAATCAAAGGCCATACACTAGAGGAGCTTGCAACATTCAAGAGCACCTACTAAGATAGCAAAAGCACAAGCCATCCTGGATGGTATCCCCACTATCCCGAAAATGAGCCTATTGTAGTAATGGCTTCAACCCTACAAAAGGTCCCACAACCTATCCTACCTGGCACGCCACATAAGCAGTCAACAAAAGTGATGTCTGGTCAACACAAGTCAAGAAGGTCAACCATAGTCCAAGGAAGCCCTCGTGGATCCAAGCAGTGGCGGAGACAGGCCCCAGGCAGCCCGAGTGAGGGAGTCCTAGATTAGGGGGTCCTCGGGTGGCCGGATTGCTCGTTATGGGCCGGACTGGCGGGCCGTGAATATCGTCAAAGAATATTATCTCTTGTATCCGAATAGGACTCCTGTATATGTGGAAGGGCAAGTTTAAAGTCCGGATGTAATGTTTCCTTCCTCTGCAAGATGATTATGTACAACCCTAGGTCCCTCTGGTGCATATATAAACCGGAGGGTTTAGTCCGTAGAGGCTATCAGAATTCATATAGGTTAGACATCTAGGATTTAGCCAATACTATCTCGAGGTAGATCAACTCTTGTAACCCCTATACTCATCAAATATAATCAAGCAGGACGTAGGGTTTTATCTCCATTGAGAGGGCCCGAACCTCGGTAAAACATTGCGTTCCCTGTGTCCCTTGTTACCTTCGATCCTCAGACGCACAGTTCGGGACCCACTACCCGAGATCGGCCGGTTTTGACACGGACATTGTGATAACCCACAAGTATAGGGGATCGCAACCGTTTTCGAGGATAGAGTATTCAATCCAAATTTATTGATTCGAGACAAGGGGAGCCACAGAATATTCTCAAGTATTAGCAGTTGAGTTGTCAATTCAACCACACCTGGATAACTTAGTATCTACAGCAAATATTTAGTAGCAAAGTAATATGGACGTAACGGTAACAATAGCAAAAAGTAATATTTTTGGGTTTTGTAGTGATTGTAACAATAGCAACGGTAAAGTAAAAAAGCCAAGAACAATATGTGAAAAGCTCGTAGGCATTGGATCAGTGATGGAGAATTATGCCGGACGCGGTTCATCATGTAACAATCATAACATAGGGTGACACAGAACTAGCTCCAATTCATCAATGTAATGTAGGCATGTATTCTGAATATAGTCATACGTGCTTATGAAAAAGAACTTCCATGGCATCTTTTGTCCTACCCTCCCGTGGCAGCGGGGTCCTAGCGGAAACTAAGGGGTAGTAAGGTCTCCTTTTAATAGAGTACCGGGCGAAAGCATTAACACATAGTGAATACATGAACTCCTCAAACTACGGTCATCACCGGAAGTGGTCCCGATTATTGTCACTTCGGGGTTGCCGGATCATAACACATAGTAGGTGACTATAGACTTGCAAGATAGGATCAAGAACTCACATATATTCATGAAGACATAATAGGTTCAGATCTGATATCATGGCACTCGGGCCCTAGTGACAAGCATTAAGCATAGAAAAGTCATAGCAACATCAATCTCAGAACATAGTGGATACTAGGGATCAAACCCTAACAAAAACAACTTGATTACATGATAAATCTCATCCAACCCATCACCGTCCAGCAAGCCTACGATGGAATTACTCACGCACGGCAGTGAGCATCATGAAATTGGTGATGAAGGATGGTTGATGATGACGATGGCGACGGATTCCCCTCTCCGGAGCCCCGAACGGACTCCAGATCAGCCCTCTCGAGAGAGTTTAGGGCTTGGCGGCGGCTCCGTATCGTAAAACGCGATGAATCTTTCTCCCTGATTTTTTTCTCCTCGAACACAAATATATAGAGTTGGAGTTAAGGTCGGTGGAGCATCAGGGGGCCCACGAGGCAGGGGGCGCGCCACTCACCCTCGTGGACAGGGTGTGGGCCCCTGGCTTTGATTCTTTCACCAGTATTTTTTATATTTTCCAAAAGTAAGCTCCATGAAGTTTCAGGTCATTCCGAGAACTTTTGTTTCTGCACATAAATAACACCATGGCAATTCTGTTGAAAACAACGCCAGTCCGGGTTAGTTCCATTCAAATCATGCAAGTTAGAGTCCAAAACAAGGGCAAAAGTGTTTGGAAAAGTAGATACGACGGAGACGTATCAACTGCCCCAAGCTTAAACCTTTGCTTGTCCTCAAGCAATTCAGTTGATAAACTGAAAGTGATAAAGAAAAACTTTTACAAACTCTGTTTGCTCTTGTTGTTGTAAATATGTAAAGCCAACATTCAAGTTTTCAGCAAAGATTATGAACTAACCATATTCACAATAACATTTAGGTCTCATGTTTACTCATGTCAATGGCATAATCAACTAGCGAGCAATAATAATAAATCTCGGATGACAACACTTACCCAAAACAATCATGATATGATATAACAAGATGGTATCTCGCTAGCCCTTTTTGAGACCGCAAAACATAAATGCAGAGCACCTTTAAAGATCAAGGACTGACTAGACATTGTAATTCATGGTAAAAGAGATCCAGTCATAGTCATATCCAATATAAATAATAATGGATGCAAATGACAGCGGTGCTCTCCAGCTGGTGATTTTTAATAAGAGGGTGATGACTCAACATAAAAGTAAATAGATAGGCCCTTCGCAGAGGGAAGCAGGGATTTGTAGAGGTGCCAGAGCTCGATTTTAAAGCAGAGATAAATAATATTTTGAGCGGTATACTTTCATTGTCAACATAACAACCAAGAGATGGCGATATCTTCCATGCTACACACATTATAGGCGGTTCCCAAATAGAATGGTAAAGTTTATACTCCCCCTCCACCAACAAGCATCAATCCATGGCTTGCTCGAAACAACGAGTGCCTCCAACTAGCAACAGCCCCGGGGGAGTTTTGTTTGCAATTATTTTGATTTGATTTGCATAAAGCATAGGACTGGGCATCCCGGTGACCAGCCATTTTCTCATGAGTGAGGAGAGGAGTCCACTCCTATTGAGAATAACCCGCCTAACATGGAAGATACGTACAACCCTAGTTGATACACGAGCTATTCGAGCATACAAAGCAGAATTTCATTTGAAGGTTTAGAGTTTGGCACATACAAATTTACTTGGAACGACAGGTAGATACCGCATATAGGAAGGTATACTGGACTCATACGGAATAACTTTGGGGTTAAGGGATTGGATGCACAAGCAGTATTCCCGCTTAGTACAAGTGAAGGCTAGCAAAAGACTGGGAAGCGACCAACTAGAGAGCGACAACAGTCATGAACATGCATTAAAATTAATAAACATTGAGTGCAATCATGAGTAGGATATAATCCACCATGAACATAAATATCGTGAAGGCTATGTTGATTTTGTTTCAACTATATGCGTGAACATGTGCCAAGTCAAGTCACTGAAATCATTTAAAGGAGGATACCACCCTATTATACCACATCACAACCATTTTAATAGCATGTTGGCACGCAAGGTAAACCATTATAACTCATAGCTAATCAAGCATGTCACAAGTAACTATGATATCTAATTGTCATTGCAAACATGTTTATTCATAATAGGCTGAATCAGGAACGATGAACTAATCATATTTACAAAAACAAGAGAGGTCGAGTTCATACCAGCTTCTCCCATCTCAATCAGTCCCTCATATATCGTCATTATTGCCTTTCACTTGCACGGCGAACGATGTGAATAATTAATAATAATAGTGCACGTGCATTGGACTAAGCTGGAATCTGCGAGCATTCAATAAACAGGAGAAGACAAGGCAATATAGCTCTTGGTTAAATCAACAATAATGCATATAAGAGCCACTTCACATTTTAATCATGGTCTTCTCCTATCTACCCCCAAAGGTAAGAAAAGAAATAAAACTATTTACACGGGAAAGCTCCCAACAAGCAAAAGAAGAACAATAAATCTTTTTGGGTTTTCTTTTTAATTATTACTACGACAGCAAGAAAAGTAAACTAGCTAAAAGCTACAACTATTTTCTTTTCTTTTCTTAAGGTTTATTAAACACACAAGAAGAAAGCATAAAAAGGAAAATAAACTAGCATGAATATTACAGTGAAAAAGTATGAGCACCGACAACTAGCAATGAGTGTGTGAACATAAATGTAATGTCGGTGAGAAATACGTACTCCCCCAAGCTTAGGCTATTGGCCTAAGTTGGTCTAGTGCCACGGATGGCATGTCGGATATCCAAAGTTGTAGTTGGGGTCGTACTGAGATGCAGCGCTCATTGCATCGTGTGCTGTAGCTTGGAGGCGAGCTATCTCAGCCCTCCTCTTATACTCCTCCGCCTCCTCTCTGTTTATAAAATATCTCCCTTTTGCCTGAAAGTCAAAGAAAGTAGAAGCAAGGAGAGCGACGTGGTAGGTGCGTCGTCTGTCAAAGATTAATCGGTACTGGAGGGACTGATCGTTCCTCTCAACAAAATGATGACGAACCATAGCCTCATAATCCAAATAAGCAGGAGGCAACTCAATATCATCCTCGCGTATGGCTACACCTAGAAAATTAGCTATACGGGTTGCATAAATTCCACCAAAGAAATCTCCATTAAATCTATTTTTATGCAACCTACGTGCAATAATGGCTCCCAAATTATAATGTTTATCTCCTAACACAGCGCTCCTGAGAACACTGAGGTCAGGGACACATATGTGACATGCTTCATCTTTACCATTTATGCACCTACCTATGAAGAGAGTAAAATAATGTATAGCAGGAAAATGAATGCTCCCTATGGTAGCTTGTGTTATGTCTCTAGATTCCTCCACAATTATACTAGCAAGAAAATCTCTAAATTCATATTTGCGTGGTTCACTAGTACTACCCCATTGTGGAAGTTTGCAAGCAGTGGTAAAATCCTCTAAGTCCATAGTATAAGAATTTTCATAAAGATCAAACAAGACAGTTTGAGAATTACGTGAAGATGAAAATTCAAACCTCCTCACAAAGGAACTAGTGAGGTAGTGGTACTGACTGCACTTATCTGCCTCGAAGCTCTCAAGATCAGCGTTACACACATATGCGTTAAATTCTTCTTTGATTCCTACTTGATCCAGAAGGCCATTCACAAGCCTGCACTGGAGCGTTCCTTGTTGGTTCATCATTGGCATCGCGCATTGTGAGCCTGGGTCCTTGCTTCCTGGAAGAACCACCTTGGTGCATTTTCATATTTCTTCCTCTGAAAAATTTCTGAAATTTTTAGTAACTTCAAATAAAAGTGAACCAAACTCAACAAGATTGATAGCAACTACTCCTACAAGTGCCTAGAGACTATATCATGCATTAGAACTACTTGGAACCATATAAATTTGACATGCAAGCTCAAGAACATGGTCACCTAGGCAGCACAAATTTGCAATGAATAAAGCACTAAAAAAACTAATTGGACCAATGGAGGAGTCACATACCAAGGAACAATCCCCCAAGAAGTTTTGTGAGAGGTGCTTTGAGCAAGAAGATCAAAAATCGCAGAAAAATGAGCTAGAACTCGTGCTTGAGCTGGATGGTGATTTTTTTGGGAGGAAGAAGAAGTGTGTGGATGCAGGAATAAGTGGAGGGGAGCCACCGTGGGCCCATGAGGCAGGGGGGCGAGCCCAGGGGGTGGGCATGCCCTGGACCCTCGTGGCCAGGTGCTTGCTCCCCCTGGTGTGTTCTTAGTGCCAAATATTCTCAAATATTCCAGAAAAAAATCATATTAAATTGGTAGGGCATTTGGAGAACTTTTATTTTCGGGGTATTTTTATATTGCACGGATAATTCAGAAAACAGACAGAAAAATATTATTTTTACTTTATTTCAACTAAATAACAGAAAGTAAAAGAAGCGTACAGAAGGTTGTGCTTTCTAGTTTCATCCATCTCATACTTATCAAAATGAATCCACTAACAAGGTTGATCAAGTCTTGTTAACAAACTCATTCCGAATAACATGGAACCGGAGAAATTTCGAATAACACTATTTTACCTCAACGGGGATATGCACATCCCCAATAATAAGAATATCATATCTCTTTTTGACAGTAGGTAGAGGAAATTCAAAACCTCCAATAATAATCGATGGAATTTTTCCAATAGAATTTATACTGTGAACTTGAGGTTGTTTCCTCGGAAAGTGTACCGTATGCTCATCACCATTAACATGAAAAGTGACATTGCCTTTGTTTTAATCAATAATAGCCCCTGCAGTTTTCAAAAAGGGTCTTCCAAGAATAATAGACATACTATCGTCCTCGAGAATATCAAGAATAACAAAGTCCATTAAAATAGTAACGTTTGCAACCACAACAGGCACATCCTCACAAATACCGACAGGTATAGCAGTTGATTTATCAGCCATTTGCAAAAATATTTCAGTAGGTGTCAACTTATTCAAATCAAGTCTACGATATAAAGAGAGAGGCATAACACTAACACCGGCTCCAAGATCACATAAAGCAGTTTTAACATAATTTCTTTTACTAGAGCATGGTATAGTAGGTACTCCTGGATCTCCAAGTTTCTTAGGTATTCCACCCTTAAAAGTATAATTAGCAAGCATGGTGGAAATTTCAGCTTCCGGTATCTTTCTTTTATTAGTGATAATTCCTTTCATGTACTTAGCATAAGGATTCATTTTGAGCATATCAGTTAATCGCATACGCAAAAAGATATGTCTAATCATTTCAGCAAAGCGCTCAAAATCCTCATCATCCTTTTTCTTGGATGGTTTAGGAGGAAAAGGCATGGGTTTCTAAACCCAAGGTTCCCTTTCTTTACTGTGCTTCCTAGCAACAAAGTCTCTCTTATCATAAAGTTGATTCTTTGATTATGGGTTATCAAGATCAACAGTAGGTTCAATTTCTACATCATTGTTATTACTAGGTTGAGCATCATCATGAACATCATCATTAACATTATCACTAGGTTCATGTTCATTACCAGATTGTATTTCAGCATAAGAGATAGAAATATCATTTGGATTCTCAGGTGGTTCAGCAATAGGTTCGCTAGAAGCATGCAAAGTCCTATCATTTTTCTTTGTCTTGTTTTTAGAAGGACTAGGTGCATCTAAATTATTTCTCTGAGAATCTTGCTCAATTCTCTTAGGATGGCCTTCAGGATGCAAAGGTTCCTTGGTCATCTTACCAGTTCTAGTGGCCACTCTAATAGCATTATCATTATTCTTATTATTCAATTCATTGAGCAAATCATTTTGAGCTTTAAGTACTTGTTCTACTTGAGGGGTAACCATAGAAGCATGTTTACTAATGAGTTTAAGTTCACCTTTAAGTCTAGACATATAATCACCCAAGTGTTCAATCATATAAGCATTTTGTTTCAATTGTCTAACAAAATAAGCATTAAAATCTTCTTGCTTAACCATAAAGTTATCAAAGTCATCCAAACATTGGCTAGCAAGCTTAGTAGGAGGGATTTCAGCTTTATCATATCTATAGAGAGAATTTACCTTTACTACCTGTGTCGGGTTATCAAGACCATGAGTTTCTTCAATAGATGATGAATTAAGACCATATATTTCTTCAATAGGCTGTAAATTAAGACCATGTATTTCTTCAACAGGAGGTAAATTCTTAACATCTTCAGCTTTTATACCTTTTTCTTTCATATATTTCTTTGCCTCTTGCATATCTTCAGGACTGAGAAATAGAACCCCCCTCTTCTTCAGAGTTGGTTTAGGAATAGGCTCAGGAGTTGGCTTGAGAAGTGTCCAATTATTTTCATTTGTCAACATATTATTCAATAGAATTTCAGCTTCATCCGGTGTTCTTTCCCTGAAAACAGAACCAACACAACTATCCAGGTAATCTCTGGAAGCATCCGTTAGTCCAGTATAAAAGATATCAAGTATTTCATTTTTCTTAAGAGGATGATCAGGCAAAGGATTAAGTAATTGGAGAAGCCTCCCCCAAGCTTGTGGGAGACTCTCTTCTTCAATTTGCACAAAATTATATATTTCCCTTAAAGCAGCTTGTTTCTTATGAGTAGGGAAATATTTAGCAGAGAAGTAATAAATCATATCCTAGGGAGTACGCACACAACCAGGATCAAGAGAGTTAAACCATATCTTAGCATCACCCTTTAATGAGAACGAAAATATTTTAAGGATATAAAAGTAGCGAGTTCTCTCATCATTAGTGAACAGGGTGGCTATATCATTTAATTTAGTAAGATGTGCCACAACAGTTTCAGATTCATAGCCATAAAAAGGATCAGATTCAACCAAAGTAATTATATCAGGATCAATAGATAATTCATAATCCTTATCAGTAACGAAGATAGGTGAAGTAGCATAAGCAGGATCATATTTCATTCTAGCATTCAGAGTTTTTTGTTTAAGCTTAGCTAATAATTTCTGAAGATCACTTCTATCATTGCAAGCAAGAAAGTCTCTTTTAGTCTCTTCATCCATAACATAGCCCTCAGGTACAACAGGCAATTCATATTTATTAGGAGAGCCTTCATCATCACTATCTTCAATAATATCAGATTCAATAATTTCATTCTCTCTAGCCCTAGCAAGTCGTTCATCAAGAAATTCACCAAGTGGCATAGTAGTATCAAGCACAGAAGTAGTTTCATCATAAGTATCATGCATAGCAGAAGTGGCATCATCAATAACATGCGACATATCAGAATGAATTGCAGAAGCAGGTTTAGGTGTCACAAGCTTACTCAAAACAGAAGGTGAATCAAGTGCAGAGCCAGATGGCAGTTCCTTACCTCCCCTCGTAGTTGAGGGATAAATTTTTGTTTTCACGTCTTTCAAGTTCTTCATAGTGACCAGCAGATATAAATCCCAAGTGACTCAAAGAATAGGGCTATGCTCCCCGGCAACGGCGCCAGAAAATAGTCTTGATAACCCACAAGTATAGGGGATCGCAACAGTTTTCGAGGATAGAGTATTCAACCCAAATTTATTGATTCGACACAAGGGGAGCCAAAGAAAATTCACAAGTATTAGCAGTTGAGTTGTCAATTCAACCACACCTGGATAACTTAGTATCTACAACAAAGTATTTAGTAGCAAAGTAATATGGAAGTAACGGTAACAATAGCAAATAATATTTTTGGGTTTTGTAGTGATTGTAATAATAGCAACGGTAAAGTAAATAAGTGAAGAACAATATGTGAAAAGCTCGTAGGCATTGGATCGGTGATGGAGAATTATGCCGGATGCGGTTCATCATGTAACAATCATAACATAGGGTGACATAGAACTAGCTCCAATTCATCAATGTAATGTAGGCATGTATTCCGAATATAGTCATACATGCTTATGGAAAAGAACTTGCATGACATCTTTTGTCCTACCCTTCCGTGGCAGCGGGGTCCTAGCGGAAACTAAGGGATATTAAGGCCTCCTTTTAATAGAGTACCGGACCAAAGCATTAACACAGAGTGAATACATGAACTCCTCAAACTACGGTCATCACCGGGAGTGGTCCCAATTATTGTCACTTCGGGGATGCCGGATCATAACACATAGTAGGTGACTATAGACTTGCAAGATAGGATCAAGAACTCACATATATTCATGAAAACATAATAGGTTCAGATCTGATATCATGGCACTCGGGCCCTAGTGACAAGCATTAAGCATAGAAAAGTCATAGCAACATCAATCTCAGAACATAGTGGATACTAGGGATCAAACCCTAACAAAACTAACTTGATTACATGATAAATCTCATCCAACCCATCACCGTCCAGCAAGCCTACGATGAATTACTCATGCACGGCGGTGAGCATCATGAAATTGGTGATGAAGGATGGTTGATGATGATGATGGCGACGGATTCTCCTCTCCGGAGCCCCGAACGGACTCCAGACCAGCCCTCGTGAGAGAGTTTAGGGCTTGGCGGTGGCTCCGTATCGTAAAACGCGATGAATCCTTCTCCCTGATTTTTTCCTCCCCGAACATGAATATATAGAGTTGGAGTTGAGGTCGGTGGAGCATCAGGGGGTCCACGAGGCAGGGGGCGCGCCTGCCCCCCTGGGCGCGCCCCCACCCTCATGGAAAGGGTGTGGCCCCCTGGCCTTGATTCTTTCGCCAGTATTTTTATATTTCCAAAAATAAGCTGCGTGAAGTTTCACGTCATTCCGAGAACTTCTGTTTCTGCACATAAATAACACCATGGCAATTCTGCTGAAAACAGCGTCAGTCCGGGTTTGTTCCATTCAAATCATGCAAGTTAGAGTCGAAAACAAGGGCAAAAGTGTTTGGAAAAGTAGATACGACGGAGACGTATCACATTGGTGCTTTCATTGAGAGTTCCACTGTGTCGTCGGCAGAAGGTTCGATGGCTCGTTCAATTGTCAACAACGATGCTGTTAGCAGGGAAACTTTCCTCCCTGGCCAACTTTTTGTATTTGGCGGCTTCGCTATGCGTGCCAATTGAATTGGCCACCCTGAACAAATTGACAGCGATGCCCCTAGTCATCAGATCAGGTTTGGAAGCCTGAACTATGTCGCGGATATCCGAGGAGACTTGATCTTCAAAGGGTTCTCGGCCCCGACCGGTCCTCATCCGCAAGAGGGGAACCCGTCAGATCCCCCATCAGGCTCCGTTCAAGAATCAATTATCGTGCCTGTCCTGCCCTTAGAGCCGGAGTAGACTACCTTATCCGAAGACGGGAGTCTGAAATCCACCGAACTCTCTCCTACTACGGATCCCCCTACCGGAGACCCAGATGCAACCATGTCATTGGCAAGCCTGGAATGAAACAAAGTTCTCCCTATCATCGGGGAGCCAAACTCACCCCTGGAAGCTAACTCCGAACTCTTGAGGTCTGCGTTCAGTAAGCACGGCCATGTGGCGTTCACCATGCCTAGCTCCGCAGGTCCCCGTTTCCCCTTCCAGCCTTCGCTCCTAAACGAGGCTCTGGACTTAACGTGATCTCTCGCCATTACAGAAGTATCACCTCCGAACTACGCCCAACCAGGATTAGGGGCTGAGAGCGGGGAATTTCATGTCCCACCCACGACCCACTTAATAGCCACTGTCGAAGACTTGACCGACATGCTAGATTACGCCTCCGAAGACATTGACGGTATGGACGACGATGCCGGAGACGAACCAGGCCAAAACCCGCCATTCACCGGGCGATGGACGACCACCTCTTCATATAACGTATACATGGTGGACACACCCCATGAGAAGGACGACGATGGCGAGAAAGATCCAGAAAAGGATAAGCCCGTCGATGAACCTCCAAAGCGCCGGCGTAAGCGGCGCCGCTCATGATCGCGTCGAGAACAGGAGAGCAATACCGGCACCGGAGACAGTGAGGCTCTAGAGGACGCCGACGACCCTGTAGAGCCAGCGTTGGAGCAGGATGAGCGGGAAGATGGCCAATGCAGTCCCGAACAACTCACCGATCACAATGATTCCAAAGACAGTAACTACCTACCTGTCTCCGAAGAGGATGTCAGCCTGGGAGACGATGAATTCATCATCCCATAGGAACCCCTTGAACAAGATTGCTTTCAACGACGGCTTATTGCCACAACAAGGAGCCTGAAAAGCAGCTGCAGCAGCTTATAGCCGAGCAGGATACGCTCAACGATAGATGGAACGAAGTGCTAGATGCTGAAGAAAGATACGGCCGTGAGCGCCAAACAAAGAGCTATCCCAAGCGCAAGTTGCTGCCACAATTTGATGATGAGGCCCTTGCACCAATCCTAACGAGGCACGATCAGGCCGATCAACCAGACCGACCACCTCATGGACGGGATAAAGCGGATAGCAATGTCGTACGTCAGCCCGCACCTCCGCACCATAAAGGAAAGGATACAGCGGCTCAGACCCATAAGTACGACCTACGGCAGGACCTGAATGAAAAACGCAGCCAAACCAGAACCATCGAGGGATCAAGAGAACGTGCTCCCGCACGGGATTGCGGCTATCAGGCCAATCACGATGGATACAATCAAGTTCGGAATCGAGGCCAAACCCAGATGCCGTCCGAACTACGTCATGATGTCGCATAACACAGGGGCGCTGCGCACCCTATGTGCTTTACCGATGAGGTGATGGCTCACCAATTCCGGAAGGGTTTAAACCCGTGAACATCGAGGCATATGACAGAATGACAGATCCCGTTGTATGGGTTGAAGACTTTATTCTTCACATCCATATGGCTCGTGGAGATGACCTCCATGCCATCAAATACTTACCTTTAAAGCTAAAAGGGCCAGCTCGACACTAGTTGAACAGCCTCCCAGAGAACTCCATTGGCATCTGGGAGGACTTAGAGGATGCTTTATGGGCTAACTTTCAAGGGACTTATGTCCGGCCACCAGATGCTAATGATTTAAGTCACTTAATCCAGCAACCCAGGGAGTCACCCGTAAGCTTTGGAATCGGTTTCTAACTAAAAAGAACCAAATCATCGATTGTCCGGACGCTGAAGCCTTAGTGGCATTCAAACACAACGTCCGAGACGAATGGCTAGCAAGACAGCTCGGCCAGGAGAAGCCGAAGACAATGGCAGCCCTTACTACACTTATGACCCGCTTTTGCGCGGGCGAAGACAGCTGGTTGGCTCATAGACGCAACAATACTAGCGACCCTGGCACTTCCGAAGTCAGGGATGGCAATGGCAAGCACCGACATAATAAGAACAAGCATCAGAACAACCACGGAGAAATAGATGACACGGCAGTAAACACCGGATTTAGTGGCTCCAGGTCCGGCCAACGGAAGAAGCCATCCAAAGGCAATAGGGATGGTCCATCCAGCCTGGACAAGATATTAGAGAGACACTGCCAGATTCATGGCACCCTGCTACCTCTTGAGCATGCATTGGTTTTCCCTTGAAGAGGAAACAGTGATGCAGCAAAGTAGCGTAAGTATTTCCCTCAGTTTTTGAGAACCAAGGTATCAATCCAGTAGGAGACAGAGCGCAAGTCACCTAGTACCTGCACAAACAATCAAGAACCTTGCAACCAACGCGATAAAGGGGTTGTCAATCCTTTCACGGCCACTCGCAAAAGTGAGATCTAATAGAGATAGTTAAATAAACATTCTTGGTATTTTTGTTGTATAGATTGGAAAGTAAATATTGCAAAATAGTAAACGAGATGCGATGTAAATAAAAGACATGCAATATAATAAGAAAGAGACCCGGGGGCCATAGGTTTCACTAGTGGCTTCTCTCAAGATAGCATGTATTATGGTGGGTGAACAAATTAGTGCCGAGCAATTGATAGAAAAGCGCATAATTATGAAGACATATAAGACAATGATCATGAATATAGGCATCACGTCCGTGTCAAGTAGAACAAAACGATTCTGCATCTACTACTATTACTCCACACATCGACCGCTATCCAGCATGCATCTAGAGTAGTAAGTTCATAAGAACGGCCCAACGCATTAAGCAAGATGACATGATGTAGAGGGATAAACTCAAGAAATATGATATAAACCCCAACTTTTTATCCTCGATGGCAACAATACAGTACGTGCCTTGCTGCCCCTACTGTCACTGGAAAAGGACACTGCAAGATTGAACACAAAGCTAAGCATTTCTCCCATTGCAAGAAAGATCAATCTAGTAGGCCAAAGTAAACCGATAATTCAAAGAGACTTGCAAAGATATGAAATCATGCATATAAGAATTCAGAGAAGAACCAAATAATATTCATAGATAATCAAGTTCATGAATCCAAAGTTCAGCGGACCTCGGCAAACACACCGCAAAAGATTATTACACCAAATAGATCTCCAAGAACATCGAGGAGAACTTTGTATTGAGAATCAAAGAGTGAGAAGAATCCATCTAGCTAATAACTATGGACCCGAAGGTCTGTGGTAAGCTACTCACGCTTCATCGGAGAGGCTATGGTGTTGATGTAGAAGCCCTCCGTGATCGATTCCCCCTCCGGCAGATTGCCGGAAAAGGCCCCAAGATGGCATCTCACATGTACACAAGGTTGCGGCGGTGGAAAAGTGGTTTCGTGACTCCCCCTGATGTTTTTAGGGTATAAGAGTATATATAGGTGAAAGAAGTACGTCGGTGGAGCTACGAGGGGCCCACGAGGGTGGGGGCCGCGCCTATCCCCCCGGGTGCGTGCTCCTGCCTCGTGGCGTTCCACACTTCAACTCCAAGTCTTCTGGTTTGCTTTCTGTCCAAGAAAGATCATCGCGAAGGTTTCATTCCGTTTGGACTCCGTTTGGTATTCCTTTTCTGCAAAACTCTAAAATAGGCAAGAAAACAAAAACTGGCACTGGGCCTCCGGTTAGTAGGTTAGTCCCAAAAATAATATAAAAGAGCATATTAAAGCCCATTAAACATCCAAAATAGATAATATAATAGCATGGAACAATAAAAAAATTATAGATACGTTGGAGACGTATCAAGCATCCCCAAGTTTAATTCCTGCTCGTCCTCGAGTAGGTAAATGATAAAAACAAAATTTTTGATGTGGAATGCTGCCAATCATATTTATCAATGTAATTTTCTTTATTGTGGCATGAATGTTCAGATCCAAAAGATTCAACACAAAAGCTTAATATTAACATAAAAATAATAATACTTCTAGCATACTAACAAAGTAATTATGTCTTATCAAAATAACATGGCCAAAGAAAGTTCATCCCTACAAAATCATATAGTTTGGCTATGCTCCATCTTTGTCACACAAAAATGCTCAAATCATGCAAAACACTGATGACAAGCCAAGCAATTGTTTCATATTTTAGTATTCTCAAACTTTTTCAACTTTCATAATACATGAGCGTGAGCCATGGACATAGCACTATAGGTGGAATAAAATGGTGGTTGTGCAGAACACAAAAAAGGAGGAAGATGGTCTCACATCAACTAGGCGTATCAATGGGCTATGGAGATGCCCATCAATAGATATCAATGTGAGTAAGTAGGAATTTCCATGCAACGGATGCACTAGAGCTATAAATATATGAAAGCTCAACAAAAGAAACTAAGTGGGTGTGCATCCAACTTGCTTGCTCACGAAGACCTAGGGCATTTGAGGAAGCCCATTGTTGGAATATACAAGCCAAGTTCAATAACGAAAATTCCCACTAGTGTATGAAAGTGACAGAATAAGAGACTCTCTATCATGAAGATCATGGTGCTACTTTGAAGCACAAGTGTGAAAAAAGAGGATAGTAGCATTGTCCCTTATCCTTTCTCTCATATTTTTTTGAGCCTTCTCTCGTTTTTTTGGCCTTCCCCCTTTTTTTGGGCTTATTTAGCCTTTTTTTTGTTTTGTCACACGGGACAATGCTCTAATAATGATGATCATCACACTTCTCTGTATTTACAACTCAAAGATTACAACTCGATACTTAGAACAAAATATGACTCTATATGCGTGCCTCCGGCAGTGTACCGGGATGTGCAACGAATCAAGAGTGACATGTATGAAAGAATTATGAAGGTGGCTTTGCCACAAATACGATGTCAACTACATAATCATGCAAGGCAATATGACAATGATGGAATGTGTCATAATAAACGGAACGGTGGAAAGTTGCATGGCAATATATCTCAGAATGGCTATGGAAATGCCATAATAGGTAGGTATGGTGGTTGTTTTGAGGAAGGTAAATGGTGGGTTTATGGTACCGGTGAAAATTGCACGGTACTAGAGAGGCTAGCAATGGTGAAAGGGTGAGAGTACGTATAATCCATGGACTCAACATTAATCATAAAGAACTCACATACCTATTGCAAAAATCTAAAAGTCATCAAAAACCAAGCACTACGCGCATGCTCCTAGGGGGATATACTGGTAGGAAAATATCATCGCTCGTCCCCGACCGCCACTCATAAGGAAGACAATCAAAGAAACACCTCATGCTTCAAATTTGTTACACAACGGTTACCATACGTGCATGCTACGGGACTTGCAAACCTCAACACAAGTATTTCTCAAATTCACAATTAATTCACTAGAATAACTCTAGTATCACCATCCTCATGTCTCAAAACAATCGTCATGTATCAAACTTCTCATAGCATCCAATGCACTTTATATGAAAGTTTTTATTATACCCATCTTGGATGCCCATCATATTAGGACTAGTTTTATAACCAAAGAAAATTACCATGCTGTTCTAAAAGACTCCAAAAATAATATAAGTGAAGCATGAGAGATCAATAATTTATATGAAATAAAACCACCACGGTGCTCTAAAAAGATATAAGTGAAGGACTAGAGCAAAATTATCTAGCTCAAAAGATATAAGTGAAGCACATAGAGTATTCTAATAAATTCCAATTCATGTGTGTCTCTCCCAAAAGGTGTGTATAGCAAGTATGGTTGTGGCAAACTAAAAAGAAAAGACTCAAATCATACAAGATGCTCCAAGCAAAACACATATCATGTGGTGAATAAAAATATAGCCTCAAGTAAAGTTACCGATAGACGAAGACGGAAGAGGGGATGCCTTCCGGGGCATCCCCAAGCTTATACTTTTGGTTGTCCTTGAATTTTACCTTGGGGTGCCTTTGGAATGCCCAAGCTTAGGCTCTTGCCACTCATTATTCCATAATCCGTCAAATCTTTACCCAAAAACTTGAAAACTTCACAACACAAAACTTTAACAAAAAATCTCATGAGCTCCGTTAGTATAAGAAAATAAACCACAACTCTAAGGTACTGTAATGAACTAATTCTTTGTTTATATTGGTGTTAAACCTAATGTATTCCAACTTCTCTATGGTTCATACCCCTTGATACTACTCATAGATTCATCAAAATAAGCAAACAACACACGAAAAACAGAATCTGTCAAAAACAGAACAATCTGTAGCAATCTGTAGTGTTCGAATACTTCTGTAACTCCAAAAATTCTGAAATAAATTGGTGGATGTGAGGAATTTGTCTATTAATCATCTGCAAAAATAATCAACCTAAATTCACTCTCCAGTAAAAAAATTGCAGCTAATCTCGTGAGTGCAAAAGTTTCTATTTTTTTACAGCAAGATCGTAAAGACTTCACCCAAGTCTTCCCAAAGGTTCTACTTGGCACAAACACTAATTAAAACATAAAACCACATATAAACAGAAGCTAGATTAATTATTTATCACTAAACAGGAACAAAAATTAAAGAACAAAAATAAAATTGGGTTGCCTCCCAACAAGCGCTATCGTTTAGCGCCCCTAGCTAGGCATTGAGATTTCAATGATGCTCACATGAAGACAAGAATTGAAGCACAAAGAGAGCATCATATAGCACGTGACAAACACATCTAAGTCTAACATACTTCCTATGAATAGGCATTTTATAAGCAAACAAATTATCGAGACAAGCAAAAACTAGCATATGCAAGGAAGCGGAAAGAAACAATAGCAATCTCAACATAACGAGAGGTAATTTAGTAACATGAAAATTTCTACAATCATATTTTCCTCTCTCATAATAATTACATGCGGGATCATAAGAAAATTCAAAAAAATAGATATCACATAAAATATTTTCAACACGATCCACATGAATGCAAAGTTGACACTCTTCCAAAATAGTGGGATTAACATTAACTAAAGTCATGACCTCTCCAAACCCACTTTTATCAAAAATTTCATAAGATTGAACATTCTCTAAATATGTGGGATCTAAAGTTGACACTCTTCCAAACCCACTTTAAATAATATTGCAAACACTATTATCAATCTCATATTCATCATGGGTCTTAAATAAATTTTTAAGATCATAAGAAGCACTGTCACCCCAATCATGATCATTGCAACAAGTAGAGGACATAGCAAAACTAGCATCCCCAAGCTTAGGGTTTTGCATATTATTAGCACAATTTACATCATCATTGCAATCATACTTTTTATTCAAAGATCTATTGTGAATCGCTTCATAAAGTACTTCATCACAATTTTCAGATTCACGAATTTCAAGCAAAACCTCATAAAGATAATCTAGTGCACTCAACTCACTAGCAATAGGTTTATCATAATTGGATCTCTTAAAGAGATTAGCAAGTGGATGAGGATCCATAAACTTTTAGCAAGCAAAGATGCAAACAAAAAGAAGGTACATGGTAACACAAGATCGAACGGAGGAAGAGCGAAAGAAAAGGGCAAATCTTGTGAAGTGGGGGAGAGGAAAACGAGAGGCGAATGGCAAATAATCTAATATGAGGGAGAAGAGTTTATTACGGGTACTTGGTATGTCTTGACTTGGCGTAGATCTCCCCGGCGACGGTGCCATAAATCCTTCTTGCTACCTCTTGAGCATGCGTTGGTTTTCCCTTGAAGAGGAAAGGGTGATGCAGCAAAGTAGCGTAAGTATTTCCCTCAGTTTTTGAGAACCAAGGTATCAATTCAGTAGGAGACAACTCGCAAGTCACCTAGTACCTGCACAAACAATCAAGAACCTTGCAACCAACGCGATAAAGTGGTTTTCAATCCCTTCACGGCCACTCGCAAAAGTGAGATCTAATAAAGATAGTAAAATAATTTTTTTTGGTATTTTTGTTGTATAGATTGGAAAGTAAAGATTGCAAAATAGTAAACGAGATGCGATGTAAATAAAAGAGATGCAATATAATAAGAAAGAGACCCGGGGGCCATAGGTTTCACTAGTGGCTTCTCTCAAGATAGCATGTATTACGGTGGGTGAACAAATTACTGCCGAGCAATTGATAGAAAAGCGTATAATTATGAAGACATCTCAGGCAATGATCATGAATATAGGCATTACGTCCGTGTCAAGTAAACCGAAACGATTCCGCATCTACTACTATTACTCCATACATCGACCGCTATCCAGCATGCATCTAGAGTATTAAGTTCAGACGAACGGAGTAACGCATTAAGCAAGATGACATGATGTAGAGGGATAAACTCAAGCAATATGATATAAACCCCATCTTTTTATCCTCGATGGCAACAATACAATACGTGCCTTGCTGCCCCTACTGTCACTGGGAAAGGACACCGCAAGATTGAACCCAAAGCTAAGCACTTCTCCCATTGCAAGAAAGATCAATCTAGTAGGCCAAACTAAACCGATAATTCAAAGAGACTTGCAATGATATCAAATCATGCATATAAGAATTCAGAGAAGAACCAAATAATATTCATAGATAATCAAGTTCATGAATCCAAAGTTCAGCAGACCTCGGCAAACACACCGCAAAAGATTATTACACCAAATAGATCTCCAAGAACATCGAGGAGAACTTTGTATTGAGAATCAAAGAGTGAGAAGAATCCATCTAGCTAATAACTATGGACCCGAAGGTCTGTGGTAAGCTACTCACGCTTCATCGGAGAGGCTATGGTGTTGATGTAGAAGCCCTCCGTGATCGATTCCCCCTCCGGCAGATTGCCGGAAAAGGCCCCAAGATGGCATCTCACATGTACACAAGGTTGCGGCGGTGGAAAAGTGGTTTCATGACTCCCCCTGATGTTTTTAGGGTATAAGAGTATATATAGGTGAAAGAAGTACGTCGGTGGAGCTACGAGGGGCCCACGAGGGTGGGGGCCGCGCCTATCCCCCCGGGTGCGTGCTCCTGCCTCGTGGCGTTCCACACTTCAACTCCAAGTCTTCTGGTTTGCTTTCGGTCCAAGAAAGATCATCGCGAAGGTTTCATTCCGTTTGGACTCCGTTTGGTATTCCTTTTCTGCAAAACTCTAAAATAGGCCAAAAAACATAAACTGGCACTGGGCCTCCGGTTAGTAGGTTAGTCCCAAAAATAATATAAAGGAGCATATTAAAGCCCATTAAACATCCAAAACAGATAATATAATAGCATGGAACAATAAAAAATTATAGATACGTTGGAGACGTATCACACCCCTGACAAACCTGCAAACCACACCAACAGAAATTGTTGGGTTTTCAAGCAGGGCGACACATTAAACACGGAACAAAAGGGGAAAGGACCTCAAAGAGAGGACGAAGACGAGCCTCGCCCACCGAATACTTGGGGACAGAAGCAATTTCCCCCGGAGGTGAAAATGGTGAATATGATTTACGCCACCCATATCCCCAAGAGGGAGCGCAAGCGTGCACTAAGGGACGTTTATGTCGTAGAGCCCGTCGACCCCAAGTTCAACCCATGGTCGGCTTGTCTGATCACCTTCAATCGTCTGGAGCACCCAACGAGTATCCGTCATGGAAGTTCGGCGGCCCTAGTACTCGATCCTATAATTGATGGATACTAGCTTACTCGAGTCCTCATGGACGGCGGCAGCAGTCTCAACTTGATATATTAAGACACTATTCGCAAGATTGAGATAGACTCATCATGAGTCAAACCTAGAAGCACTGCCTTTAAAGGAGTGATTCCCGACGTAGATGCCCGCTGCACGGGCTCATTAACACTGGAAAAGGTATTTGGCTCCCCTGACAATTTTCAAAGCAAAGACTTAACCTTCGACATCGCTCCCTTCCGGAGTGGCTATCACTCACAGCTCGGAAGAACTGCCTTCGCCCGCTTTAATGCAGCCCCGCATTATGCTTACCTAAAGCTTAAAATTCCTGGACCTCGCGGTGTCATTACAGTCAATGCGAATATGGAACGCTCCCTCCATTCAGAGGAGGATACCGCGGCCCTGGCAGCCGAAGTCCAAAGCGGCTTATTCAAGCCAAATAATCCATCGGTCGTCAAGACCAGAGACACTATTAAAAGTGTCCGGCCTACATTGCAATGCGGCAGCTCAGAAGAACCTAAGCTTGATTAGCAGTTATGCCTCCGCCGACTGCTTTACAAGGTTGTAGCATACGTACCTCGTGTATACAACTACGCCCTTAAAATACCTTGGGCGGCGCCGGGGGTACACTGCGGAAAAACAGTCCATAGTACGGCTTGACCCTATTCCGATTCTAAACATATTTTCATTACAAGTTCACTAAAAGAACCCACCTTATCTGTGGTTATGCAGGGAATTCTCTTGAAAGAATTCCTCTTTCTTTTTTTACAGAAGGCCATCACACCCTTAAGGATGTGTCACAAAGGAGAAACGGCGCAGACATGCCGCAGAGCTTCATTGGGTTTTTTTTCTTTTATTAGACTCTGTGTAAACCTTTCCCTATATTATTTTTTGGCATGTAAAATGTCCAAATGCTGTAGGCATCATCTGTAACAACATGGCTCGTTGTATTGACCAGGGTATAAAGGAAACAGTCTGGTCCCAATTTGTTTGGAAGTTTATTTTAAATTACCATCTGTGTCCCCTCCCTACCTCAGATTGCCGCATGTTCTTCAATCCGGACTCAACATCCGGGGGCTATATGCGGCCCAGCACACTTCAAAGTCCAAAACACCTATAGGGAACTGTTCGACGTCCCGAATATTGCGTTATATGCATCGGCTCCGAATCATGTCTTGGGTCTATAGTTGTCACACCCCTAGTTCTGGTATGCTCAAGGCTAGTGCATCATGTTGAAATTTCATTTAATTTTGAAATGGGGATTTGTGAAACCCTCAGAACTCATTTCTGGAAATGACCCAGATAAAAATTGCTCCAAAAAGGTCCAAGAAAATGTTCATGTCTCTCTCTGAAAATATTGGTCAGAGGTAAAATTCAAACCAATATTTTTAGGAGCTCATAAATATTTATTTCGGCCATTTGGAATTAATGCATAATTATTTGCATTGGATTTATATTAGTTATATATTCAAATATACTCCAATAATTCTGATTTTTACTCTGGGGCTTTGGAATAATCCATTTAGTTCCTACAATAATTTTCAGAAGAATATAAAAATGATTTAGTATTTTATTAAATCAGAAGAAATGTCAGAAAAATAGAAAAGGAAACAAAAGAGGGGAAACCCTTACCTGGACTTACCTGGCCCGACCTACCTAGCCCTGTGCAGCCTGGCCTGGCCTAGTGGCCAACAGGCCGGCCCAGCCGACTGGCACTGCTAGTCGTCCCCTTCCTCGCGCCAGGAGGACAGGGGCACGCGCTCGCCGCCCGCGCGCATGGACGCCACGCCACCAGCCTGCCTGCGTGCCCTGCCCTCGACGCTCTGGCCTCTCTCACTCTCTCTCGTTCCTTCCTCCTCCCCTGGATCTCTCTCTCCCACCATGGTCGAGTGCCACTATCGCCGCCGTTCGCCGTAGTCGTCGCCAGAGCCCTCCCTCGCCAGAGCCCTCCCCTCGCCGCTCCGTCGAGTTCACGAGCTCCGTCACGTCGCCGGCTACCTCCTCGTTGAGCCACGCACCTCCAGACGGCCTCCATCGCCGCCATCGCCGTCGTCTTCGTCACCGGCTACCCGAGATCGCCGACGACACTCCAGCCGCACCAGTGCTTCCCCGCGCTCGCTGACGCCTCCGCAGGATCCGCCATGAGCTCTACTTCGCTTCCCCCTCCTCCCCGTGCTCGTTTGCCCCGTCTAGCTAGCTCAACCACCGCGCCCGCGAGCTCCTCGCCGCCGGCCATGGCGCCACGGTGGCCAGGGCCCGAGCCAGCCACTCCCGCGTGCGTCACCCTGCTCCTGGTGATGCCAGGAAGCCGTAGAGGCCCTCCGCATCCCCTGCCGTGCACCGCAGCGCTGCGCGCGCACCCGGCCGAACTCTGGCCGCCGCCTCAAGCTCGTGTACGGCGAGCTCCGGCGCCCCCGCAGCCTCCCACCAGCTCCCCTGGATGCGGACGACGACGGGCTACGCCCCGGTGGTCTTCGCGCGTCCAAACGCCGCTCGTAGCGCAAGTCCGGCGAGTCGCCGCCGCGGTTTTGGTCGTCGCCGGCCGAACTCCGGCGACTGCTGACGTGGCCGCTAATTAGGCTCTAATTACCCCTAGAGACACTAACAGTGGGCCCCAGCGCCACTAATCCTACAATTAGGATAATCTAACCCCCTGTTTAAACCCGTGTCACTGACGTGTGGACCCCACACGTCAGGTTTGACCAGTCAGCGCTGTTGACTTGCTGACGCAAGCATGACGCAGTGCTGACGCAATTATTTATTTTCTGGAATTATTTTAAAACAGGAAATTCCAGAAAATGTTCAAAACTTCAAAAATTCATATAAATTCAACCGTAGCTCAGATTGAAATAATTTATATATGAAAAATTATCAGAAAAATGCAACCTATCCATCTGTACCAGTTTAATGCATGAAAAACCAAGTTATACCTGCTGTATAAGTGAAACACTAAAATGGCTTATATAAAGAGCTTAATTTGAAGATGCATTTGAATCTTTGGTTCAAATGGACTTCAACCAAATGAATGCTAGATGCATTAGCACAAACAACATCACATCTTCATGCCATGTTCATGCATCATATTGGTGCATATGATTGTGTATTGATTGCCGACACCGTTCCTTCTCGATAGGTCCTGCTCCGGAGACCGATCCAGAGTACCTGTCAGAGGAGCAGTGCCCCCCTGTTGATCTACCAGGCAAGCAAACCCCCTTGTTCATTCCGATACAATCCCACTCTCTCGCTCCTGCTCTCTTTTATTGCATTAGGACAACAACGATTCAACTGCTACTTTATGCTGCGGTAGTTGAACCCATTCCTCTGCATGACCTGTCATTGCCACAGTAAATAGTTGAAACCCACTAGCATGTGTAGGAGTAGATTGAGCCATGTTGTGTTCCTACCATGCCATGCCTGCTATTTCTTAGAGTTGTGTCAGGTCTGATTCATTGGGAATGGATTGGAGTGTTATGCTATGTTCTTATGCTGAGAGTTAAGCGTGTGAACACGATTTGGTAAAGGTAGCGGTGATAGGCCACGTAGGAGTACATGGTGGGTTGTCTCATTGGGACCGTCCGTAAGAACCGAGTTTTGTGTAAGTTGTCCAATGACTAGCTACTACCACACATTGGGCTCCGGGCGCTCCAAGCTCTCTCGACTTATTAACCGACTTGATCTCTGTCCAGGAGTTGCAACTAGTTTCTGGTGTTTGTAGGTAGTGCTATTTTTCTACCGAGTGGCACTCGGCAGGGTGGACTTGGGACAGACTAGGCACACGTGGCCCGGTGTACTGAGTGGCACCCGGATGGTGGGCTCGGGAACCCTGTACACATCATTTGGGGCCGTGAGCGACACCCCGGCCAGATCTCCTTGCGGATGGAACCCGAATAGGCGATAAACCAGGACAAGAGTCTTGTGTGGTTAGTCAGGTCGTGGCCGACACCCTCGCCAGGCTTCCGCTTGAAGGTTGCCGAGATACATGACGTGTACATGGTGATAAGTGGTGAGAGCGTGTGTGAAGAAGTACAACCCTGCAGGGTTATCATGATCTATTCGAATAGCCATGTCCTCGGATATGGACTTCTTGGATGCTTACGTGGTACATAGACAACCTGAAGTGGACACTCTAAAATGCTCAAGATAAGTGTGAGTCCTATGGATGGCCTTCTCGTGTTGAGACGGGGATGAATCCATAGCGGTGTATTGATGTGGTGATTAGTGGACTCGTGTGCGCTGCCTCACCTCAAAGAAGTTACTCGTAGTCGTAGAATAGGTTAGCCACTGAGTCAAAGCTGGCTTGCTGCAACTAAACCCCACATTACCTTCTTGATACAAATGCATGTATGATAGGATCTGATGTAAGTCTTGCTGAGTACCTTTGTACTCATGTTGCTTTATTTATGTTTTTGCAGCGGAGACTTTGGTCTTTCTAGTAATTCCGCTTGGACTTCGACGAGTAGCTTGTTACCTCAACTACGATCTTGTACCCCTTGGGAGGGTCTTGTAGATAGTCAGGCTTCCAAACCTTTTCCTTTTGTAGTTGTCTGTACTCAGACATGTAATGCTTCCATTGCTTGTATGTTCTGAATGTTGGGTCATGTGACCCCTGTTTGTATTTAATGCTATGTGGCTCTTCTGGGCCTTTATCTATATGAGTTTGCATTATGTTGTGATGCCATGTTGTACATCACATACTTGCATGTTATGCATACGTATAACGTGTATTGCTATGTGTGGGATCCGACAATCTAGTTGTTTATCCTTGGCAGCCTCCCTTATGGGGCAATGTAGTCTAGTGCTTCCTTGAGCCATAGTAGTCCGCTACAGCCCGATTCACCGGAGTCCTGCTAGCCCAACACTACTGCTCAGGACACTTGAATGGCCGGCATGTGTTTCACTTTGTTCCTGTGTCTGTTCCTTCGGGGAAATCCGGAGTCCTGCCTAGCCTGCTACAACCCGGGTTATCGGAGTCCTGTTAGCCCAGTGCTATAGCCCGGATTCACACGCTGTTGACCGACATGCTCGAAGTTGATTCATGTATGCCTGTCCCCATGGGTTAGTGCCGCTTTGCGTTCACGACTAGCCATGTCGGCCCGGGTTCTTTGTCATATGGATGCTAGCGACACTATCATATACGTGAGCCAAAAGGCGCAAACGGTCCCGGGCCAGGTAATGTGGCACCTGTGGGAATACCGTGCGTGAGGCCGCAAAGTGATATGATGTGTTACATGCTAGATCGGTGTGACTCAGGATCGGGGTCCCGACAGCTTTGGTATCAGAGCCTGACTGCCTGTAGGATTTCCATGCCAACCTGGTCGAAGTCGAGTCTAGAAATGCTTTAGTTATATAGGGGAATTGATTGTGGAAGGGAACGTAAGGCTCTTTTTACTCCTTATACCTCATGCCCTTCTGATCTGAGTCATCCTATCTTTCCTACGGGGTCATGTGACCCCTGTTTGTATTTAATGCTATGTGGCTCTTCTGGGCCTTTATCTATATGAGTTTGCATTATGTTGTGATGCCATGTTGTACATCACATACTTGCATGTTATGCATACGTATAACGTGTATTGCTATGTGTGGGATCCGACAATCTAGTTGTTTATCCTTGGCAGCCTCCCTTATGGGGCAATGTAGTCTAGTGCTTCCTTGAGCCATAGTAGTCCGCTACAGCCCGATTCACCGGAGTCCTGCTAGCCCAACACTACTGCTCAGGACACTTGACTGGCCGGCATGTGTTTCACTTTGTTCCTGTGTCTGTTCCTTCGGGGAAATCCGGAGTCCTGCCTAGCCTGCTACAACCCGGGTTATCGGAGTCCTGTTAGCCCAGTGCTACAGCCCGGATTCACACGCTGTTGACCGACATGCTCGAAGTTGATTCATGTATGCCTGTCCCCATGGGTTAGTGCCGCTTTGCGTTCACGACTAGCCATGTCGGCCCGGGTTCTTTGTCATATGGATGCTAGCGACACTATCATATACGTGAGCCAAAAGGCGCAAACGGTCCCGGGCCAGGTAATGTGGCACCCGTGGGAATACCGTGCGTGAGGCCGCAAAGTGATATGATGTGTTACATGCTAGATCGGTGTGACTCAGGATCGGGGTCCCGACAGCTTTGGTGTGAGAGCCTGACTGCCTGTAGGATTTCCTTGCCAACCTGGTCGAAGTCGAGTCTAGAAATGCTTTAGTTATATAGGGGAATTGATTGTGGAAGGGAACGTAAGGCTCTTTTTACTCCTTATACCTCATGCCCTTCTGATCTGAGTCATCCTATCTTTCCTACGGGGTTAAGGAACTAGGCTTTCTCTTCTGTCTATCAGGATCACGTGTTACTACTCCGTAGTCTCTTAGGATTGGTTGATCAGAGTCATATTCCAGTTTTCAAGTACTCCGGTGTAGCCTGTTTAGTAATGTCTTAGAACCTTGAGTGATGATGTTGAGTATGGTGCTACCCCGTCTTTTGCAGAATGTCTCATTTTGAGCATTTTACTGCAGTTATGCTGCTTGAATTGTCCTAGGAGTTCGAGAGATACTAATTTCTTGTGCTACCTCTGCGTCCTATAGTTGGTGCTGAATCTACCCTTGTTTTCCTTGGTTTCGTTCTTCAGGATGTTGCCGGTTAACCGAAGTTCTGTTGCTCGTAGCCGGAACCAAGAGATGGTAGGGATAAGGAGGACCCTCCTAACCAACCTTCGTTGGCAGAGTTCATGTTAGGGATGGAGAGGAACAAGCATGAGTCTAACCGCTTGTTGGCACGTATTGAGGAGAACACCGCACCTCAATGCAAAGAGTCAGCGACCATCTATGATTTCATTCGTCTAAAACCACCTACCTTCCATCATTCCATTGAACCACTCGATGCAGATGACTGGCTCCGTAGTATCACACACAAGCTGCGTTCCGCGAGCGTAGCTGAAGGTGACAAGGTCACCTATGCTGCATATCACCTGGAAGGTCCTGCTAGTCTTTGGTGGCAGAACTATGAGGCTACGCTTCCAGCTGGCCAAATACCTACCTGGAGAGATTTCACTAAGGCTTTTCACGAGCATCACATTCCTCAAGCTCTCATTAACCGCAAGAGAGAAGAGTTCTGTAGTTTCACACAGGGTAAGATGGCTGTCGATGCTTACAGTAGAGAGTTTGAGAACCTCGCCCGCTATGCTACAGAAGAAGTGTCCACGGACGCCAAGAAGCAGGCTAGGTTCCGGAAGGGTCTCAACCCCAAGTTGCGTCGTGATCTCCACTTGCACCATTGCAATACATTCCAGGCTCTTGTGAACAAGGCCATTAACGCAGAGACAGCTCAGCTCACCTACGAGGAGTCTCGTAAGCACACCCGTGATTTGAGTTCTTCCTCCGGTTGTAGTTCTCAAAAGCGCCGGATTTGGGTTCCGTAATCCGCTCTTCCACCCGGTTATTTACCGAGGCCATCTTGTGTGGTGCCTCACCCAGTTCAGCAGTATGCTCCACCCAAGCCTGTTGGTAGACCGCTTGTCAATGCGGGTCCACATCCAACTTCAGGGACTTGCTTCACATGCGGAGAGCCAGGACACTATGCACGTGACTAATCTCAAACCAACTATGCTCCACCCCAGCTCGAGAAGTCTATTGGTCGTGGTAAGCCATCATGCAAGACGATCAGTGTCAAGATAGCTCCCACTGAACGTGGACGTGTGCATCACGTCTCAGCTAAAGACGCTCATGATGATCCAAATGTCGTTCTTGGTACACTCCTTGTCAATTGCCATCCCGCCTCGGTTCTATTCGATACCGGAGCATCTCACTCCTTCATCTCTGAAGGCTATGCTCGTTTGCACGACATGTCATTTTGTGATATGCCCACTCCACCCAAAATCCAAACTCCAGGGTCTAGATGGCAAACTACCAGAATAAGCCATGGCAATGAAATCCTTGTTGACAGACTTGTATTCCTTGCATCACTTATAGCCCTCAAGTCTACAGATATTAACATCATCTTGGGTATGGACTGGATGAAAGCTCATTATGCCAAGATTGATTGTTACACCAGGTCTGTTCAGCTCACACACCCATCTGGCAAGATAGTAAGCGTCTCCACCAGAGTTGCAAAGCGTCAACTCTACTCTCTTAATGCCAGCCCTCTTCCAGACCTTAAAGATATCCCGGTAGTCCGTGACTTTCCGGATGTCTTTCCAGAAGAACTGACAGGTATTCCACTTGACAGGGATGTAGAGTTTGTCATAGATCTTATCCCAGGAATCGCTCCAATTTCTAGGAGACCTTACAAGATGGCACCCTTAGAACTAGCTAAGCTTAAGAAACAACTTGATGAGTCCTTGCAAAAGGGTTTCATCCGTCCTAGTTCTTCTCCTTGGGCTTGCCCCGTCCTCTTTGTCAAGAAGAAGGATGGTACGGATCGGAAGGTTGTAGATTATCGTCCCGTTAACTTGGTCACGATAAAGAACAAGTATCCGCTCCCCAGGATCAACGATCTGTATGATCAGCTCGCTGGATCCTCAGTCTTTTCCAAGATGGATTTGAGGTTAGGCTATCATCAAATCAAGATTAGAAACGGGGACATTCCTAAAACGGCTTTTATCACTCGTTATGGCCAGTACGAGTACACCGTCATGTCCTTTGGTCTAACCAATGCTCCAGCCACATTCTCCTGCTTGATGAACTCGATCTTCATGGAGTACTTAGATAAGTTCGTCGTGGTTTACCTCGATGATATTCTTATCTACTCGAAGAACGAGGAAGAGCATGCCGAACATCTTAGACTTGTGTTAGAAAAACTCAGAGAGCACCGCCTTTATGCCAAGTTCTCCAAGTGTGAATTTTGGTTGCCAGAAGTGACCTATCTAGGCCACGTGATCTCTGGTAAGGGCATTGCTATCAATCCCGAGAGAGTTCAGGCCGTCCTTGATTGGACTCCACCTAAAACAGTTAAACAAGTTAGGAGTTTCCTTGGTCTAGCCAGTTATTGTCGCCGCTTCGTTGAAAACTTCTCCAAAGTGGCCAAACCTCTCACGGAACTTCTCAAGAAGGATAAAAAGTTTGAGTGGTCCCCACAGTGTGAGTACAGTTTTCAGGAACTGAAAAGACGCCTGACTTCTGCTCTCATACTTGTGCCACCGGATTTCACTAAGGACTTTGTTATCTATTGTGATGCCTCACGACAGGGACTAGGTTGCATTCTTCTGCAGGATCGTCATGTGATTGCTTATGCATCTCGACAGTTGCATCCACAAGAGGATAATTATCCTACACATGATCTAGAGCTTGCAGCCGTAGTCTATGCGCTTAAGACATGGCGACATTACCTTCTTGGTAAACGTTGCGAGATTTACACCGATCACCAGAGTCTCAAGTATATCTTCACCCAACCAGATTTGAACCTTAGGCAAAGACGTTGGTTGGAGTTGATCTCAGATTACGACTTAAGGATTACCTACACCCCAGGCAAGGGCAATGTCATGGCTGATGCGCTAAGTCATAAGTCCTATTGCAACAACCTTATGTTGCAGCAGGGCCAACCACTTCTCCATGAGGAATTCTGTAAGCTTAACCTTCACATTGCTCCTCACGGATTCCTTTCTACCCTGGTGGCGAAACCTACCCTTGTGGATCAGATTATCGCTGCTCAGAAGCAGGATACGGGAATTTCCCGGATCAAGAGAAACATTAATAAGGGAGTTGCTGGAAGTTTCTCTATAGATGATCGAGGTGTTGTTTTCTTTGAGAATCGCTTGGTGGTTCCCAAGAATCAACATCTTTGACAATTAATCCTTAAGGAGGCTCATGAATCTCCCCTCACAATTCATCTCGGTAGTACTAAGATGTATCAGGACCTACGCCAAAGGTTCTGGTGGACTAGGATGAAGAGAGAAATTGCTCAGTTCATTGCTAACTGTGACGTTTGTCGTCGCGTTAAGGCAGAGCATCAAAGGCCTGCTGGCACCCTTCAGCCTTTAGCTATTCCTGAGTGGAAATGGGATAAAGTTGGTATGGACTTCATCACCAGCTTTCCCAGGACCAAGAAAGGGAATAATGCTATCTTCGTAGTCATTGATCGTCTTTCCAAAGTGGCTCACTTCCTACCTGTTCAAGAGAATATCACCGCCAGTCAGCTCGCTGACTTATATATTTCTCGAATAGTTTCACTTCATGGTGTCCCACTAGAGATCAATTCAGAACGTGGTAGTCTTTTCACTTCTCATTTCTGGGAGAGTTTCCAAACTGCCATGGGCACCCTTTCCTTCAGTACCGCTTTCCACCCTCAATCAAGTGGTCAGGTGGAACGGGTCAACCAAATTCTCGAAGACATGCTTAGAGCTTGCGTTATCTCATTCGGTATGGATTGGGAGAAGTGTCTTCCTTTCGCCAAGTTTGCTTATAACAATAGCTACCAATCCAGTCTCAAGAAAGCTCCTTTCGAGATTCTGTATGGATGAAGATGTCGAACACCTTTGAACTGGTCAGAAACCGGTGAAAGACAATTCTTTAGACCGGATATGATCCAGGAGGCAGAAGAGCAAGTTCGCATCATTCGTGAGAATTTGAAAACAGCCCAATCTCGTCAAAAGAGCCAGTATGACCGTCGTCATAAGGAGGTGGCTTATGAAGTTGGCCATAAGGCTTACCTTCGGGTTACTCCTCTAAAGGGTACCCATCGTTTCGGTATCAAGGGAAAATTGGCTCCTCGTTATATTGGTCCCTTTCTCATTCTCGCTAAACGAGGAGAGGTTGCCTACCAGTTGGAACTACCCCCACATATGTCTCGAGTTCATGATGTCTTCCACGTCTCTCAACTCAGGCGTTGCTTCTCGGATCCCATCTGTGGAGTGGACCACGAAACGCTTGATCTCCAAGATAACCTTACATATCGAGAGTACCCTGTTCGCATTCTTGATCAAGCAGAGCATGTTACTCGACGTCAGAACATCAAGTTTCTCAAGGTTTAGTGGTCTCATCATTCTGAGAGAGAAGCTACTTGGGAGTGAGAAGATCGTCTTCGACTGGAGTCCCCCACCTACTTTCCATCGACCCCTGAATCTCGGGACGAGATTCTTTCAAGTGGGGGCGAGTTGTCACACCCCTAGTTCTGGTATGCTCAAGGCTAGCTAGTCATGTGTGCATCATGTTTAAATTTCATTTAATTTTGAAATGGCGATTTGTGAAACCCTCAGAATTCATTTCTGGAAATGACCAAGATAAAAATTGCTCCAAAAAGGTCCAAGAAAATGTTCATGTCTTTCTCTGAAAATATTGGTCAGAGGTAAAATTCAAACCAATATTTTTAGGAGCTCATAAATATTTATTTCGCCCATTTGGAATTAATGCATAATTATTTGCATTGGATTTATATTTGTTATATATTCAAATATACTCCAATAATTCTGATTTTTACTGTGGGGCTTTGGAATAATCCATTTAGTTCCTACAATAATTTTCAGAAGAATATAAAAATGATTTAGTATTTTATTAAATCAGAACAAATGTCAGAAAAATAGAAAAGGAAACAAAAGAGGGGAAACCCTTACCTGGACTTACCTGGCCCGACCTACCTGTCCCTGTGCAGCCTGGCCTGGCCCAGTGGCCAACAGGCCGGCCCAGCCGACTGGTACTGCCAGTCGTCCCCTTCCTCGCGCCAGGAGGACAGGGGCACGCGCTCGCCGCCCGCGCGCATGGACGCCATGCCACCAGCCTGCCTGCGTGCCCTCCCCTTGATGCTCTGGCCTCTGGACGACGCCACACGCCGCCCCAGGCCTCTCTCACTCTCTCTCGTTCCTTCCCCCTCCCCTGGAACTCCCTCTCCCACCATGGCCGAGCGCCACCATCCCCGTCGTTCGCCGTAGTCGTCGCCAGAGCCCTCCACTCGCCCCTCCGTCGAGTCCACGAGCTCTGCCACGTCGCCGGCTACCTCCTCGTCGAGCCACGCACCTTCGGATGGCCTCCATCACTGCCATCGCCATCGTCTTCATCACCGGCTACCCGAGATCGCCGACGGCGCTCCGGCCGCACCAGTGCTTCCCCGCGCTCGTTGACGCCTCCGCTGGATCCGCCGTGAGCTCTACTTTGCTTCCCCCTCCTCCCCGTGCTCGTTTGCCCTGTCCAGCTAGCTCAACCACCGCGCCCGCGAGCTCCTCGCCGCCGGCCATGGCGCCACGGTGGCCAGGGCCCGAGCCAACCACTCCCGCGCGCGTCACCCTGCTCCTGGTGACGCCAGGAGGCTGTAGAGGCCCTCCGCATCCCTTGCCGTGCACCGCAGCGCTGCGCGCGCACCCGGCCGAACTCTGGCCGCCGCCTCGAGCTCGTGTCCGGCAAGCTTCGGCGCCCCCGCAGCCTCCCACCAGCTCCCCTGGATGCGGACGACGATGGGCTACGCCCCGATGGTCTTCGCGTGTCCAAACGCCGCTCGCAGCGCAAGTCCGGCGAGTCGCCGCCGCGGTTTTGGTCGTCGCGGGCCGAACTCCGGCGACTGCTGACGTGGCCGCTAATTAGGCTCTAATTACCCCTAGAGACACTAACAGTGGGCCCCAGCGCCACTAATCCTACAATTAGGATAATCTAACCCCCTGTTTAAACCCGTGTCACTGACGTGTGGACCCCACACGTCAGGTTTGACCAGTCAGCGCTGTTGACTTGCTGACGCAAGCATGACGCAGTGCTGACGCAATTATTTATTTTCTGGAATTATTTTAAAACAGGAAATTCCATAAAATGTTCAAAACTTCAAAAATTCATATAAATTCAACCGTAGCTTAGATTGAAATAATTTATATATGAAAAATTATCAGAATAATGCAACCTATCCATCTGTACCAGTTTAATGTATGAAAAACCAAGTTATACCTGCTGTATAAGTGAAACACTAAAATGGCTTATATAAAGAGCTTAATTTGAAGATGCATTTGAATCTTTGGTTCAAATGGACTTCAACCAAATGAATGCTAGATGCATTAGCACAAACAACATCACATCTTCATGCCATGTTCATGCATCATATTGGTGCATATGATTGTGTATTGATTGCCGACACCGTTCCTTCTCGATAGGTCCTGCTCCGGAGACCAATCCAGAGTACCTGTCAGAGGAGCAGTCCCCCCCTGTTGATCTACCAGGCAAGCAAACCCCCTTGTTCATTCCGATACAATCCCACTCTCTCGCTCCTGCTCTCTTTTATTGCATTAGGACAACAATGATTCAACTGCTACTTTATGCTATGGTAGTTGAACCCATTCCTCTGCATGACCTGTCATTGCCACAGTAAATAGTTGAAACCCACTAGCATGTGTAGGAATTGATTGAGCCATGTTGTGTTCCTACCATGCCATGCCTGTTATTGCTTAGAGTTGTGTCAGGTCTGATTCATTGGGAATGGATTGGAGTGTTATGCAATGTTCTGATGCTGAGAGTTAAGCGTGTGAACACGATTTGGTAAAGGTAGCGGTGAGAGGCCACATAGGAGTACATGGTGGGTTGTCTTATTGGGACCGTCCGTAAGAACCGAGTTCTGTGTAAGTTGTCCAATGACTAGCTACTACCACACATTGGGCTCCGGGTGCTCCAACCTCTCTCGACTTATTAGCCGACTTGATCTTTGTCCAGGAGTTGCAACTAGTTTCTGGTGTTTGTAGGTAGTGCTATTGTTCTACTGAGTGGCACCCGGCAGGGTGGACTTGGGACAGACTAGGCACACGTGGCCCGGTGTACCGAGTGGCACCCGGATGGTGGACTCGGGAACCCTATACACATCGTTTGGGGCCGTGAACGACACCCTGGCCGGATCTCCTTGCGGATGGAACCCGAATAGGCGATAAACCTGGACTAGAGTCATGTGTGGTTAGTCAGGTCGTGGCCGACACCCTCGCCAGGCTTCCGCTTGAAGGTTGCCGGGATACATGACGTGTACATGGTGATAAGTGGTGAGAGCGTGTGTGAAGAAGTACAACCCTGCAGGGTTATCATGATCTATTCGAATAGCCATGTCCTCGGATATGGACTTCTTGGATGCTTACGTGGTACATAGACAACCTGAAGTGGACACTCTAAAATGCTCAAGATAAGTGTGAGTGCTATGGATGGCCTTCTCGTGGTGATACGGGGATGAATCCATAGCGGTGTATTGATGTGGTGATTAGTGGACTCGTGTGCGCTGCCTCACCTCAAAGAAGTTACTCGTAGTCGTAGAATAGGTTAGCCACTGAGTCAAAGCTGGCTTGCTGCAACTAAACCCCACATTACCTTCTTGATACAAATGCATGTATGATAGGATCTGATGTAAGTCTTGCTGAGTACCTTTGTACTCATGTTGCTTTATTTATGTTTTTGCAGCGGAGACTTCAGTCTTTCTAGTAATTCCGCTTGGACTTCGACGAGTAGCTTGTTACCTCAGCTACGATCTTGTACCCTTGGGAGGGTCTTGTAGATAGTCAGGCTTCCCAGCCTTTTCCTTTTGTACTTGTCTATACTCAGACATGTAATGCTTCCGTTGCTTGTATGCTCTGAATGTTGGGTCATGTGACCCCTGTTTGTATTTAATGCTATGTGGCTCTTCTAGGCCTTTATCTATATGAGTTTGCGTTATGTTGTGATGCCATGTTGTACAGCACATACTTGCATGTTATGCGTACGTGTAACGTGTATTGCTATGTGTCGGATCCGACAATCTAGTTATTTATCCTTGGCAGCCTCTCTTATGGGGAAATGTAGTCTAGTGCTTCCTTGAGCCATAGTAGTCCGCTACAGCCCAGTTCACCGGAGTCCTGCTAGCCCAGCACTACTGCTCAGGACACTTGACTGGTCGGCATGTGTTTCACTTCGTTCATGTGTCTGTCCCTTCAGGGAAATGTCACGCGGTGACATCCGGAGTCCTGCCTAGCCTACTACAGCCCGGGTTACCAGAGTCCTGTTAGCCTAGTGCTACAGCCCGGATTCACACGCTGTTGACCGACATGCTCGAAGTTTATTCATGTATGACTGCCCCATGGGTTAGTGCCGCTTTGGGTTCACGACTAGCCATGTTGGCCCGGGTTCTTTGTCATATGGATGCTAGCGACACTATCATATACGTGAGCCAAAAGGCGCAAACGGACCCGGGCCAGGTAAGGTGGCACCCGTGGGAATACCGTGCGTGAGGCCGCAAAGTCATATGATGTGTTACATGCTAGATCGGTGTGACTCAGGATCGGGGTCCCGACAATTGTTGGATTGTCCGGCTCTTGTGCTTACCACCTTATGTTCCGCATTGTTCAGCTAAAGTAGTAAAGGGAGAACTACTGCAATTGTATTTCTGGTTCATCCGATCAAGTACCTCAGTAGATAAAGCCAAAAACTGACTGTTATGATAAGCGAGAGTTGGTAGGCGATTCGACGACTTAGTGTTATACTATAGATCGTTCGCGATCTACTCCGTGTCACATGAGAGGCTTGTCTTCACCCAGCCGCGTAGAGTGGGCACCGTGATCTGGGTAGCCGCACACGCACTAAGGGCTAGTACTTAGCCCCACAGTCAAACTCCTATGGCTAAGTGAAAGAAATACAGCTGAATAGTTTGATTGCCTAGTTCACTTCGCGGACACCTCCTATACGGACGAAGACATTGGGTAAAGCGTAGTCACGCGACATGTCGAACACCCCTGTAGCATCTACATGGGGGCTGAAGCCGACGAATGGAAACTTTCAGATATAAACAATAAACAGCCGCACAGGAGGAGAAGTTGCTTGAAATATAAGGCGCAACAATATATACATAACGGTTCATAAGCATAGTCTTTACAACCCGAACACACTTATTCAAAAGAGACGTCCTTTGAGCACTAGCCTTCTACAATACGGGCTCCTTCTAGGACGTCGTCGAAGTACCTCTCTGGCCCCCAATGATCCTTGCCCTCGGGCGGGCTGGCAGTCGCCACTTTGGTGGCCTTCATCTTCGCCTAGTGCATTGATACGTCTCCAACGTATCTATAATTTTTTATTGTTCCATGCTATTATATTACCCGTTTTGGATGTTTATGGGCTTTACTATACACTTTTATATTATTTTTGGGACTAACCTATTAATCGGAGGCCCAGCCCAAATTGTTGTTTTCTTGCCTATTTCAGTGTTTCAAAGAAAAGGAATATCAAACGGAGTCCAAACGGAATGAAACGTTCGGAAGAGTTATTTTTGGAACGGAAGCAATCCAGGAGACTTGGAGTAGAAGTCAAGGAAGCTTCAAGGTGGACACGAGGCAGGGAGGCGCGCCTGCCCCCTAGGCGCGCCCCCACCTTCGTGGGCCCCTCGTGGCTCCCCTGACCGACTTCTTTCGACTATATATATCCATATACCCTAAAAGCATCGGGGAACAGAATAGATCGGGAGTTCCGCCGCAGCAAGCCTCTGTAGCCACCAAAAACCAATCAGGGCCCTGTTTCGGCACCCTATCGGAGGGGGTATCCCTCACCGGTGGCCATATTCATCATCCCGGTGCTCTCCATGACAAGGAGGGAGTAGTTCACCCTCGGGGCTGACGGTATGTACCAGTAGCTATGTGTTTGATCTCTCTCTCTCTCTCTCTCTTTGTCTCTCCCTCTCCCGTGTTCTTGAGGTGATACGATCTTGATGTATCACGAGCTTTGCTATTATAGTTGGATCTTATGATATTTCTCCCCCTCTACTCTCTTGTACTGGATTGAGTTTTCCCTTTGAAGTTATCTTGTCGGATTGAGTCTTTAAGGATTTGAGAACACTTGATGTATGTCTGGTGTGGGATGCCCATGGTGACAATGGGGTGTTCTATTGATTCACTTGATGTATGTTTTGGTGATCAACTTGCGGGTTCCGTGGAATCTATGCATAGGGGTTGGCACACGTTTTCGTCTTGACTCTCCGGTAGAAACTTTGGGGCACTCTTTGAAGTTCTTTGTGTTGGTTGAATAGATGAATCTGAGATTGTGTGATGCATATCGTATAATCATACCCACGGATACTTGAGGTGACATTGGAGTATCTAGGTGACATTAGGGTTTTGGTTGATTTGTGTCTTAAGGTGTTATTCTAGTACAAACTCTATGATAGATCGAACGGAAAGAATAGCTTCATGTTATTTTACTACGGACTCTTGAATAGATTGATCAGAAAGAATAACTTTGAAGTGGTTTCGTACCCTACAATAATCTCTTTGTTTGTTCTCCGCTATTAGTGGCTTTGGAGTGACTCTTTGTTGCATGTTGAGGGATAGTTATATGATCCAATTATGTTATTATTGTTGAGAGAACTTGCACTAGTGAAAGTATGAACCCTAGGCCTTGTTTCAACACATTGCAATACCGTTTTCGCTCACTTTTATCATTAGTTACCTTGCTGTTTTTATATTTTCAGATTACAAAAACCTATATCTACCATCCATATTGCACTTGTATCACCATCTCTTCGCCGAACTAGTGCACCAATACAATTTACCATTGTATTGGGTGTGTTGGGGACACAAGAGACTCTTTGTTATTTGGTTGTAGGGTTGCTTGAGAGAGACCATCTTCATCCTACGCCTCCCACGGATTGATAAACCTTAGGTCATCCACTTGAGGGAAATTTTCTACTGTCCTACATACCTCTGCACTTGGAGGCCCAACAACGTCTACAAGAAGAAGGCTGTGTAGTAGACATCATGCATCTTGACATAGGAAAACGCTATCCAGGCACCCTCTATACAGGCCGAACGCTTCACAGCATCGACCCGCAGCCTCGCATCGGCGAGCTGCTTCATTAATCCAAAGTAGCTACTAGGGATTGGCTCAGCGGGCCAAAGTCGGATGATTAAGTCCTTCATGGGCGCACCCGCCATGTTATGCAGTTCGACCAGCTGCTTCAACTGGTCACTCAAGAGCACTGGATGCTCTGATGCAAGGAATTGCGACCAGAACAACTTCTCCGTTGTGTTCTCCTCCTAGGCTCTAAAGAATTCTGCGATGTCGGCAATACTTCACGGGAGATCCGCAAACGCGCCTGGAGAACTCCACAATCCCGTCAGCGACACATACTTTCGACCTCCAAAGATACTCTGCTGAAGAAAGGCCTTACCAGCCGCTACCTGTCGCGCCTGTTTCATCTCCTCACGAGCACTCCGGGACTCGCTCCACGCCTCCTTGGCAGCATTGATAGCCTTATTGAGCTCAGATGTTTGACCCGAAATCTTCTGCTCCAGCTCCTCGCATTTGCGAGTGGCGTCTCGCAGTTCTTGTTCGACTTCGGCCACCCGAGACTCATGTTAACGGCGGGAGGCATGTTCGGCCTCCAGCTTGGTAGTCGCTTTATCAGCGGCCGCCTTGTTCATCTCGGCCTCCTTTTTGGCCTGAGCAAGGGCGCCCTTGAGGTTCCCGACCTCGGCTGTGCCAACTGTGAACATAACCACATCACACAATGAGTTTACACTCTTAAAAGAAATTGTCTTTTGACATAATAATTTTCTGAAAGCCCGCAAACCTTGCGTTTCATAAAACCGCTTGTTCACGCGGTCGAGCTCTTCGTCAGCTACTTGAAGCTTCCAATTGAGCTCTGAAACCTCTGCGGCCTGGGCGGATGCCGCTACCAGGGAGGCCTGTTCAAATAAATAGCACAATATGTTGTATTAGCAGATACTATGTAGATCCTCCGTTCGATTCCTTTCATAATCGAATAGAGGATCAGGGGCTAGACAGGTTTATTATCCTATACAAATAAAGCGTAAAGTTCTTTTAGAGCATTACGTTGCATACCTCAAAGCCTGACACTAGGCTGTTGAAGGCTTCATTCAATCCGCTCTTAGCATACTGAATCTTCCCCATAACTGCACCCTAATGGGTCCGGTGTTCGGCTACGATGGAAGCACCTTGCAGTGCTTCCTCCAGTGCATTCGGCGCCTCCGGATTAATGGAGGACATCGTTCGAGATGATGCTCCTCCCCCTATAGTAGGGGCTGCTTTCCCGATTCCAGAGCCATGCTGGCATCCGAAATGGTGTTCGGCGGGAGCCCGGATTGCGAGGGTTTCCCGCCGTCTTTGCCATAGGGACTCTTCCCCCTTGGCAGATGGTGGCCGAGGTGTCAACCTCGGGCACCCTTCCATCCGCTCCGCTCCCACCTCCTCGCGCAGGGGACGCCCGCAGGGAAGTCGCCTTGGTGTCCCCTAGTATGATGTGTGATTGAGCTCGCGGCGGCGTGTCACTCTCCACCATGTCAGTTGGCAGAGAGCTCCAGACGATAATGGTATGCTGGGGAGTGTGCGGGGAGGACCGCAAAATAACAAATGGAATTGCTTATACAATAATAGCAAACAGATCGAAGATAGCGGCAACAGTCCGAACAATTACGATTTGGCCAGGGGCTTGCTCCTGGGTTTGACGAGGATACGTACCTAGGGTAGGGTAACTTATCGTACCTGAGGTACCCAATCAAGGACACGACTCCTACAATGAAAGACGTTCTGAGAAGTATCGACAGGTCAGTCGACCTGGTCAGCCCAGTCGACGGACACAAGCATACTCGACCAGAAGCGCAAGCAGTCGACCATGAAGACACCACTCGACCGTAAGAAGATCTAAAGGCGCTGCCTACAAACGGTCACCTCATAAGTAGCTTTTATGGCCTTCATGGTCCTTTATTACAGGCGTTACCAGTAACCCCCTCTCTTTATGTACATTAAACCCCTTGTAACGTGGGCTGGCTGGGGTCCTGGCGAACTCTATATAAGCCACCCCCCCCCCCACTAGGACAGGGGTTCGCATCTTTGTAACACTCACGCATATAATCCAGTCGACCGCCTCCGGGCTCCGAGACGTAGGGCTGTTACTTCCTCCGAGAAGGGCCTGAACTCGTTAACTCCTTGCATGCACAACTACTCCAGAGCTAGGATCTTGCCTCTCCATTCCTACCCCCCCATTCTACTGTCAGACTTAGAACCACGACAGTTGGCGCCCACCGTGGGGCAGGTGTTCTAGCGATTTGTTGGAGGAGTTGGGATTCTTTCAACCCACATCATGTTTTCGAGCGGAGTCATGGTCGAGAGCCGCGAGATCTGTCTCGGCGCTCTCTCCTTCATCGTCGACGACTCTGCTTGGCTGCAGGAGGCTCCACTCGACGTGGACGCGCTTCCCGCCCGCGGAGCCACGCATTTTCGCGCATGCGTCCGCGGCGTCCTCCTGCGGCAGCCGTCGACCCGGTACGGGTCGGCATTCGTTGCGCCGTCATCACCATCATCATCGTCATCAGCTTCCCACCGGCGCAAGCGCACCGGTCGGTCGAGACTCCAGCGGTGGGTGAAGCACGCGCTGGCCCGCCAGTCGGCCATCCCCCAAGTCGCGGCAATCGAGCCCGACGAGTCACTCTACGGCCTGTTCGACCTGTCGACTGGCTCCGTAGAGACTGCGTCCGAGTGCGACAGCAGTGACCCAGCGGCGGAAGTACTAATGGTCGACGGACCACGTAGCCCCCCCGGATTCCCCCAAACCGAAGAGGTCGCCGCAGGGGGGATCCCGGCGCGGGGTCACGAAGAGTACAGGCCCGAGCCCCTTACCTCAGTGCAGAGGGAGGAACTCCGTCGCCGGAACGTGGACGCCCTTCACACTCCTATCGTTGGAGAAACACCTGAGGCGCGAGCCCTGGAGGAGGCGCGCTTGGCCAATTTGGCTGAACGTGCTCGATTGGAGAATCTCCAGAGAGCACTCGACGAGCGCGCACGACCGCCCGCTCCCGAATCCAGCCGTCGCCGCGTCTTCCAGCCGCCGACCCAGGTATACCGTACTCCGATTCAGAATTTGGCAGCTGCGGCTCGCATAGCGGAGTCGATCCAGCCTTCACAGTCAGAGGCAGGGAGAGGTCTGTTGCAGATCAGAGATTTGCTTCGTGTAGCGGGTGACCAGAATTCAGCCGTGTCACAGTCGCGCAACAGGATTCACAGTCGATCCGTCACTGTGAATTCCTTTCAGTCGGCTCATAGCCCGAGGTCGCCCTCGAGGCGTGAAGGACACAGAGGCCGGCACGAAAATCCGTACCAAGGGCACGAGCGATATGAGCACCGATTCGATCGCAACGATCAACGTCGAGTGCCTTCTCCTCCCCCAAGAGCCGGGTCGTACATTCCTCGACGGCAAGAAGACAGACGCCAGTTCAGTACTGGGCGAAGGGTCCCGGTCGACCCCAGGGAACCAGGCTTTGATGCGAGATCCATCATCGTTCAAGGCCTGGTCGACCGAAATAGAGCTCACCGAGAAGACCGTGACGGAGGCGCCCCGTCCAGCAGCAGAGTTCGCGTCTCAGGTCCCGAGTGTTTCAGCAGAGCAATCAGAGCTGCAGTGATTCCTCCCAACTTCAGGTTGGCGGCTGGAGTCAGCAAGTTCACCGGAGAGTCCAAGCCGGACACATGGCTCGAGGATTACCGAGTGGCTGTTCAGATCGGAGGCGGCAATGACGAGGTGGCCATGAAGCATTTGCCCCTCATGTTGGAAGGATCAGCCAGAGCGTGGTTGAATCAGTTGGCTCCCAGCAGTATTTATACTTGGGAAGATCTAGCCCAGGTGTTCGTCAGGACGTTCGAAGGAACTTGCAAGCGACCGGCGGGGTTGACAGAATTGCAGTCATGTGTTCAGAAGTCGAGTGAAACCCTGAGGGATTATATCCAGAGATGGATCACTCTGAATCACACGGTCGAGAATGTATCCGATCATCAAGCAGTTTGCGCCTTCAAGGAAGGTGTCAGAAACAGGGAGTTAACTTTGAAGTTTGGTCGAACCGGAGATATGACCCTGAGTCGAATGATGGAAATCGCCACCAAGTACGCGAACGGAGAAGAAGAAGATAGACTCCGGAGTGGCAAGTATAAGGCAGCCGCTAATGAGACCGGCGGAGGACACTCCAGTCGGAAGCAGAAGCGCAAGGCCGAGCCAGTCGCCCCCGGGGAAGCCTTAGCTGTGACCCCAGGGAAGTTTAAGGGGAAACCCAAGGGCCCTTGGAACCCCAAGAAAGTGAAAGACCAGGACGGGAACGATGTGATGGATTTACCGTGCCACATTCACACAAAGAAAGATGAAGAGGGAAATCTCATTTACCCTAAGCATACCACTCGACAATGTCGGCTCCTGATGCAACAGTTCCAAGGGAAGCAAGCCAAGGACAAAGGGAAAGAGTCGGACAAAGTTGAAGACAGAGAAGACAGCGGCGAAGAGTACCCTCAAATCAATTCCACTCTGATGATTTTCGCCGATGTCGAAAGTAGGAGTCGACTGAAGGTCATCAATCGCGAAGTAAACACGGTCGCTCCAGTGACGCCCCATTACCTGAAGTGGTCCCAAACCGCCATCACCTTCGACCAGTCCGATCATCCGACTCATATTGCCACCCCAGGGAGGCAAGCGTTGGTGGTCGACCCAATTGTTGAAGGCACTCGACTGACCAAGGTTCTGATGGACGGCGGCAGTGGGCTAAACTTGTTGTATGCAGAGACGTTGAAGGGGATGGGCATTCCGATGTCCCGGATCAGCCCCAGCAACATGAGCTTCCACGGGGTCATCCCTGGGAAGAAAGCTGAGTCACTCGGCCAAATCGCTCTCGACGTCGTCTTTGGTGACTCGAAGAATTTCCGGAAAGAAAAATTAACCTTTGAGGTCGTGGATTTTCAGAGCGCGTACCACGCCATTCTTGGGAGGCCAGCCTATGCTCGCTTCATGGCTCGGCCATGCTACGTATACCTCAAGATGAAGATGCCTGGCCCCAAAGGTGTAATCACGATCGTCGGCAATCGGAAGAAGGCAGAGGAGTGCTTACAGAAAGGCGCCAAAATTGCTGATGCTCAGATGGCCAAGATAGAGATACAAGAGTACCAGAAGACTGCGGATCCGAGTGAGTTGTTACGAGCCAAGAAGCCCGCCACGGAATCAGCATTTCAGTCGACTGGTGAGACCAAGCAAGTCCACATCCACCCGACCGATGCAAATGCGGCTCCAACCAACATCTCCACTACACTCGACCCCAAATAGGAAGAAGCGCTCGTCCAGTTCCTCCGTGAGAACTGGGACATCTTCGCATGGAAGCCTGCTGACATGCCAGGTGTGCCCAGGGGACTGGCCGAGCACCGCCTCCGAGTCGACCCAAAGGCCAAACCAGTCAAGGAGCATCTCCGACGGTCCGCCGTTCAGAAGAGAAAGGCCATTGGCGAAGAAGTGGCCCGACTCCTAGCAGCGGAGTTCATTCGCGAGATCTTCCACTCCGAGTGGCTCGCTAATGTTGTGATGGTCCCTAAGAAAGACAGGTCGTTGCGCATGTGCATCGATTTTAAGCATATCAATCGGGCCTGCCCGAAAGATCATTTTCCTCTTCCTCGCATCGATCAAATAGTCGACTCGACTGCAGGATGCGAGAGGTTATCCTTTTTAGATGCTTACTCTGGATACCATCAGATCCGTCTGTATGGACCCGACGAAATAAAAACAGCCTTCATCACCCCATTTGGGTGTTTCTGCTATGTTACCATGCCTTTCGGTCTCAAGAACGCCGGAGCTACATTCATGAGAATGATTCAGAAGTGCCTAATCACTCAAATCAGTCGGAATGTAGAAGCGTACATGGATGACATAGTAGTCAAGTCACGAAAAGGTTCCGACCTGCTGACTGACCTAGCTGAAACTTTTGCTAATCTCAGGAGTTATGATATCAAGCTCAATCCGTCGAAGTGCACATTTGGAGTCCCTGGAGGAAAGTTACTCGGTTTTCTTGTTTCCGAACGAGGAATCGACGCTAACCCTGAAAAAGTTGGCACCATACTCCGGATGAAACGCCCCGTGCGTGTGCACGACGTCCAGAAACTTACTGGATGCTTGGCCGCCCTAAGTCGATTCATCTCCAGGCTCGGTGAAAAGGCGTTGCCTCTTTACCGACTGATGAAGAAGTCAGACACGTTCGAGTGGACTCCAGAAGCTGATGCAGCGTTCGCAGAGCTAAAAGCTCTGCTCTCCACCCAGCCGGTGCTTGCTGCTCCTGTCAGCAAAGAGCCATTGTTGCTTTACATAGCAGCCACGGGACAAGTCGTTAGTACCGTTCTTACGGTCGAGCGGGAAGAGGAAGGAAAGACCTTCAAAGTTCAACGCCCAGTGTATTATCTCTCTGAAGTTCTGACCCCGTCGAAGCAAAGATATCCCCACTATCAGAAGCTCGTTTACGGGATTTACATGACCACGAAGAAGGTTGCTCATTATTTCTCCGATCACTCTATCACAGTCGTCAGCGACGCTCCATTATCAGAGATTCTTCATAACAGGGATGCGACCGGTCGAGTGGCGAAATGGGCAATTGAACTTCTTCCTCTTGATATCAAGTTCGAAGCAAAGAAAGCTATTAAGTCCCAGGCAATAGCTGATTTCCTCGCCGAGTGGACCGAGCAGGAGCTTCCGACTCAAGTTCACTCGGAGCACTGGACTATGTTTTTCGATGGCTCCAAGATGCTGAACGGATCTGGTGCGGGGGTTGTACTGGTTTCCCCCCGGGGAGACAAGCTCAGGTATGTCCTCCAGATTCACTTTGATTCCTCCAACAATGAGGCAGAGTACGAAGCGCTTCTATACGGATTACGTATGGCCATTTCACTCGGCGTCCGTCGCCTCATGGTCTACGGCGACTCAGATCTGGTTGTTAATCAAGTGATGAAGGAGTGGGACGTCAGAAGCCCATCCATGACGGGATATTGCAGCGCAGTGAGAAAGCTGGAGAAACGATTCGAGGGGTTGGAGCTCCATCATGTACCCCGAGTGAAAAATCAAGCTGCAGATGATTTGGCGAAGATAGGGTCCAAAAGGGAGGCCATCCCTAAGGATGTGTGTTTGGAGCACATTCACACACCATCAGTGCAAGAAGATCCTTTCACAGAAGAGCCTCCACAACCAAAAAGCGCCTCTGACTCGACCGAAGTGGAGATACCAGCTGTGGTCGACCTGATTATGGAAGTTATGGCCACCACTCCCGATTGGACAGTGCCGTACATTGCGTATATCATAAGAAAAGAGCTCCCAGAAGATGAAGAAGAGGCTCGGCAGATCGTCCGTCGATCCAAAGCCTTTACGGTAATCAAAGGGCAGTTATACAGAGAAAGCGCGACTGGAGTCGGTCAGAAGTGCGTCACGCCTGAAGAAGGACAGATAATTCTCGAAGACATCCACTCGGGGACCTGCGGCCATCACGCGTCCTCTCGGACCATCGTGGCTAAAGCATACCGAGCGGGTTTTTACTGGCCAAAGGCGAATGAAATGGCGAAGGATATAGTCGACAAGTGCGAGGGGTGCCAGTTTTATTCCAACATGTCTCACAAGCCCGCCTCCGCCTTGAAGACCATTCCAGTCGTCTGGCCTTTCGCTGTCTGGGGTCTAGATATGGTCGGACCACTGAGAACCGGTAGGAGTGGCTTCACCCACTTGTTGGTCGCAGTCGACAAGTTCACGAAATGGATAGAAGCAAAACCCATAAAAGACCTCGACGCAAGCACTGCCATCAGTTTTATCAGAGGATTGATATTCAGATATGGAGTTCCGCACAGCATCATCACAGATAACGGATCAAACTTTGATAATGACAGATTCAAAGCCTTCTGCGCCTCTCAGGGCACTCGAGTCGACTACGCTTCAGTTGCTCACCCTCAGACGAATGGACAGGCCGAACGCGCGAATGGCCTCATCCTCAAAGGACTAAAACCCCGACTAATGCGTGATCTCAAACACGCAGCAGGCGCCTGGGTCGACGAACTTCCGTCAGTTCTATGGGGGTTGAGGACCACCCCTAACCGGTCGACTGGAAGAACGCCATTCTTTCTGGTCTATGGAGCCGAGGCGGTTTTGCCAAGCGACTTGCTCCACAACGCGCCTCGAGTCGAGTTATATTCCGAAGCAGAAGCAGAACAGGCCCGGCAAGATGCAGTCGACCTCTTAGAGGAGGAAAGAGAGATGGCTCTAATCCGCTCGACCATCTACCAGCAAGAGTTGCGTCGGTTTTACGCCAGAAATGTAAAGGGTCGAGCCTTTCAGGAAGGAGATTTGGTCCTCCGCGTAGATCAGCAAAAACCTCACAAACTTGCCCCGACCTGGGAAGGTCCTTTCATCATCACCAAAGTCTTGCACAACGGAGCGTATCACCTTTACAACATCGATCGACGGATCGACGAGCCTCGAGCATGGAATGCGGACCTGCTCCGTCCTTTTTACACTTAAAAAACACACTCGACTGAGATGTAATAAAAGTACCTCTGTAATTCCTTTGTTTCAAGAAAAAGACTGCTATTTCTTTTTTCTGTCTGTCTAAATTTCCCCCAGGGGGTGACTTAGTTGCGAATCCGCTTCGCCTAAGTTTGAAAAATCCTACCGAGTGAGAGCAAACCTCCCACTCGGGGGCTTAGCTGCGAATCCGTTTCGCCTAAGTAAATCAAAATCCTACCGAGTGGAGAGCCAGCCTCCCACTCGGGGGCTTAGCTGCAGTCCAAGTACTCGCCTAAGTAATCAAAATCCTACCGAGTGAGAGCAAACCTCCCACTCGGGGGCTTAGCTGCAGTCCAAGTACTCGCCTAAGTAATCAAAATCCTACCGAGTGAGAGCAAACCTCCCACTCGGGGGCTTAGCTGCAGTCCAAGTACTCGCCTAAGTAATCAAAATCCTACCGAGTGAGAGCAAACCTCCCACTCGGGGGCTTAGCTGCAGTCCAAGTACTCGCCTAAGTAATTGAAATCCTACCGACTTAGTTGCGAATCCGCTTCGCCTAAAGTTTGAAAAATCCTACCGAGTGAGAGCAAACCTCCCACTCGGGGGCTTAGCTGCAGTCCAAGTACTCGCCTAAGTAATCAAAATCCTACCGAGTGATAGCAAACCTCCCACTCGGGGGCTTAGCTGCAGTCCAAGTACTCGCCTAAGTAATTGAAATCCTACCGAGTGAGAGCAAACCTCCCACTCGGGGGCTTAGCTGCAGTCCAAGTACTCGCCTAAGTAATTGAAATCCTACCGAGTGAGAGCAAACCTCCCACTCGGGGGCTTAGCTGCAGTCCAAGTACTCGCCTAAGTAATTGAAATCCTACCGAGTGGAGAGCCAGCCTCCCACTCGGGGGCTTAGCTGCAGTCCAAGTACTCGCCTAAGTAATTAAAATCCTACCGAGTGAGAGCAAACCTCCCACTCGGGGGCTTAGCTGCAGTCCAAGTACTCGCCTAAGGAATCGAAATTCTACCGAGTGGAGAGCAAACCTCCCACTCGGGGGGCTTAGCTGCAGTCCAAGCACTCGACTAAAGTAATGGGACTCCTACCGAGTGAAGAGCAGACCTCCCACTCGGGGACTTAGCTATAGCCCGATACTCGCCCAAGCCAGGTTGACAAGACACCATCGCGGCGATAAACATCGTGCAAACTAGGCAGCCTCTAAGGGAACAACGAATAGTAGATCGGTGGATCAAGTCACGAAGACATTCAACGACGAGCCAAGTTCAGACAAAACCGAAAAAACCTAGATCGCAAATAAAGTACTCGAGCTATAAGCTCGACGGAGTTTATCGGTTACATAAACCACTCGGCATTCCGAGGCAAATTTAAGGCAAAGAACATCAGTTTTTTACTCCTCCGGCGGAGGACTGGATGGTGCAACAAATTCGTCCAAGTCGATCCCATCAGAGATCCGAGTGGCAGCAGCGATGAAGGTCTCCATGAAGTCCTGAAAGTTATGTTTCCTGGTATTGGCAACCTGGAGAGCAGCCAGCTTCTCCTCGCGCGCCTCCTTGCAGTGGACGCGAACCAGTGACAAAGCCACGTCAGCGCCGCACCTAGCAGAAGACTTCTTCCATTCTTGCACTCGACCTGGAACCTCACCTAGTCGACTGATCAGGGATTCAAGGTCGTTCTGAAGCGTCTCCTTGGGCCAGAGTGCGGAGTCGATCCGTGACACTGCAGCTTTCAGTCGAGCCAGGTAGTCCACCGCACTAGCGACACGGGATTCCAACCGGAAGACATTCATGGCCACTTCGTCCTTCACGGGGGAGTTGATAGGATCCAAGCGGGTCTCCACTCGACTGGTCTCTTCTTCAAAGTTTCGGCAGAATTCTGAAAGAAGTTTCGACAGGTCAAAACTGTAGCCAAATGGTGAGTCGACAACAACGAGGTTAATCGCGCAAAGAGGGTTACCTTCAAGCATGAGGTATAGCTTCTTGGCAAGATCCCCAAGATAATCCCCCAAGTCCTTATGCTTCCCCGCCAGCTGGCCGAGCTTGTCGTTCAGAGTACTCTTGTCAGTCTTCAGTCGACTCGCTTCCTTGTTGGCCGAGTCAAGAGCAGACTTCAGCCTAGCGTTCTCGCTCTCCAGTTGCTCGACCGAAGCAAGTTTCTCTTCAGCAAGCTTCAGTTTCTCCGCAGCCGCCTTTTGTGCCTCCGCAAGGTCAAGATCTTTCTTCTTCAGGGCCTTTTCCAGTTCGTCTGCGAAGCAACAATAAGCACAGAGTTGAGAACAGACAGGAGGACAGAGACAGCCGTCGAGTCCTCACCAGCCATACCTTTTGCCTCATCCTTCGCCTTCTGCATGCTTTCCTGAGTAAACTGTAAATCAAGATTGAGCTGGATTTGCGTATTCTTCAGATCGGCGAGCTGAGCAACAAGCTCACAAGACTTCTGCAAAGAGTCAATCGACAAAGGGTATCAAAGATAAGTTACTCCCGAGTGACTGAAAGAAAGAGCACAACACTTCTAAGACTACAGCCAAATCAAAACATTCGGCAGTAGCCTCGGGGACTACACCCAGTGGGTGCACTCAGCGTGCCCCCACTGGTTTTCAAAAAAAAAAAAAAAAAGGGGAGCGACTGCAAGCAGTCGACCGGATACAGTATCATCCGACGAGGTACAACTACAGAAAGACAGTACAAAGACCACAGTCGACTGCCAGCAGTCGACCGTGGCCTCGGGGACTACACCCAGTGGGTGCACTCAGCGTGCCCCCACCAATGAGAAATTTCGGACCAACTGCACCCAGTGGGTGTACAACGCAAGTGAAGATCAACTAACCTGGACGTTCTGCTGCAGCGCCGAGCTAATGTCATAGGCCGCTCGACGGGTGTGGGTGTACAACGCAAGTGAAGATCAACTAACCTGGACGTTCTGCTGCAGCGCCGAGCTAATGTCATAGGCCGCTTGACTGGCATCCCGAGCCGCTTTGGTCTGCTCCATCACGAGCCCCGCTTGACGTATAGCCTCCTTGGCAGCACTCACTTGATCCTCCGGGGTCTGGTAGGCGGCGAAGAACGAGGGTGGGTCGACCAGTGGAAGGGCAGTCGACGACGAAGGCCGGGCAGTCGTCAGCGGCTCAGCAAAAGTCACAGTAGTCCGGGCGGTATTGTCACCCCCTTGGACCACCGCCTCGGCAGTCGACGCGGTCTGAGGAGCCTGGTCGACCGGAGCCCTCCGGCCTCTCCTCCCAAAAGGCCTGAGCGGCGCTTCCGCCTCCTCCTCATCATCCGGAAGGTCAATGATGTTGGTCGGAGCTACAAAAGTTCAGAAATGAATACCCAATCGACTCAGCAGTTAAACAGTCGGATCATGTCAAGGATTATACCTAAGTTGGAAGTAACGGCGTCCTCCATCGTCTCATCAGCATTCTGGATGGAAGTGTCGGAAGTAGCGGCGCTGCACGATTCCAAGCAAATAATTTGAAAATGAATCGACTGAGAATCCGTTCTAGTCGACTCAAGAAAGGTGAAGACAGTCACTTACCCAGAGATGACCGGAATGGCGACCCTGATCTTGGGCAAGGCCTTAGGTGGCTTAGTCGGGATGGCTCTAGGCTGCTTGGGCGCTTTCTCGGTTGGGGCCAGCGACGCAGTCCGTGGACGCTTGGATGACTGGCCTGCCGGAGCACTCGACTGACCGCGCTCCACGGCGGGATCCTGAGCGTTCTTGGAGCGCCTCTCGCGTCGAGGAGGGTCGACCTCCACCTCTTCATCTTCGTCACCCGAGTCATCGCTGACCTCCCCCTCTACGTCATCGTCAGATTCCCACTCCTCGACTTCGCCCTCGGCTTCAACTTCATTCTCGCTCCCTTCGCCTCCACTCCCTCCTCCTTCAGATACGTGCTCCTGGTTCCCATTCGGCATCGAGTACATCTCATTGATCTCCTGCGAAACAACAGGCAGAGCAAGGATCAGTCGACCTTTCGCGAGCCAGTTACTAGACGGAGTGAAAATTTCAGTCGGAAGAAGCAAAATGTACCTTGTCTGTTTGCATCATCCCGTCGAGCGGAGCAATCCTCCTGGAACCCCTGGGGTTGTCCTTATTCCCGGTTATGCTGGACAGCCAGCTCTCCAGCACAGAAGCCTCGACCCCCTCCGGGTGGATCCGCGTGGAGTCGTCGGGCCCGGAATACAACCACATCGGGTGATCCCGAGCCTGGAGAGGTTGGATTCGTCGCTGGAGAAAGACTTCGAGCAAGTCCATGCTGGTCACGCCTTCACGAACCAACTCAACCACTCGACTGACTAGTACCTTCACCTGAGCCTTCTCCTACGGAACCACTTTCAAAGAAGCGGGTTTCTGCACTCGGTCCAAGGTGAAAGGAGGTAGGCCGGTCGAGTGTCCAGGGGTCGGCTGGTCCTTGCAGTAAAACCAAGTCGACTGCCACCCGCGCACAGAATCGGGAAGTGTCATGGGAGGAAAACAACTCTTACGCCTCGTCTGGATCCCGAGGCCCCCGCACATCTGGATCACCTGCGTCCTCTCCCCGTCCGGGTCAAGCTTTTTAACCGACTGGGATCGGCAGGTGAAGATGTGCTTGAAGAGGCCCCAGTGGGGTCGACAACCTAAGAAACACTCGCACAGAGACACAAAAGCCGCGAGATAGACTATGGAATTGGGCGTAAAATGGTGGAGCTGCGCTCCGAAGAACTTCAGGAAAGCCCTAAAGAAAGGACTCGGGGGCAGAGAGAACCCCCGGTCGACATGGGTGGCTATCAGGACGCGCTCACCATCACGAGGTCTTGGCTCCGTCTCCTTCCCAGGAAGGCGAGCGGCCTTGTGGGGAATGAGTCCTCCTTCCACCATGTCGTCGATATCTGCCTGAGAAAGGATGGAGGGCATCCAATCCCCTTGCAGCCAGCCGGATGGCAGAGCGGCCCGCGAGGACGACCCGCCTCGCCCAGATCTCTTCCCTTTGCCCTTCGTCGTGGCCTTCTTCGCCCGTTCCGCCGCCGCCGTCCTATCCGTCCCCATCGCCTCGAACGAAGTCTTGGCCGAGCGGCGGTGTCGAGGTTGCGGCGGAGAGCGAGGCGGAGGCTTACGGAGGAAGGAGGAAGAAGAGCGAGGGCGCACAGTAAAAGGTCAGAGTCATTGCTTTATATAAGGCCACACCCGAGTGGCTGATCAGTGGGCCTGCCCCCCCCAGTCAGATCCCGCGACGGACGCGCGCGCAGTACGTGGCGAAAAAGGTGGCACAGAGATCGAGGCGCCCTTGCCTTATCCAGCCGATTCGCGCGGTTCCCTCCGTCCGGTGCGCTTCTCAATTTTCAAATCCCGCAAAATCCGCGATCGACAGGACGGGTTGCCAGACAAAAGATCCATTTCCTTAAGTCTTCCAAGGGACTCGTCACGTAAACGCACTCGACGGTAATCCGTAACCACTCGACGAGCATCTGAATGGATCAAAGCAAACTGAAGAATGAGGCCCCACCGTGACTTCCATTTATCCGAAGACAGATGCAACTGAAGCATGGAGGTTGAGTCGGAAGCGCAGGCTCGACCCCATTCTCACTTAACCCCTGACCCATTCGGGGGCTAATGACGAGGATACGTACCTAGGGTAGGGTAACTTATCGTACCTGAGGTACCCAATCAAGGACACGACTCCTACAATGAAAGACGTTCTGAGAAGTATCGACAGGTCAGTCGACCTGGTCAGCCCAGTCGACGGACACAAGCATACTCGACCAGAAGCGCAAGCAGTCGACCATGAAGACACCACTCGACCGTAAGAAGATCTAAAGGCGCTGCCTACAAACGGTCACCTCATAAGTAGCTTTTATGGCCTTCATGGTCCTTTATTACAGGCGTTACCAGTAACCCCCTCTCTTTATGTACATTAAACCCCTTGTAACGTGGGCTGGCTGGGGTCCTGGCGAACTCTATATAAGCCACCCCCCCCACTAGGACAGGGGTTCGCATCTTTGTAACACTCACGAATATAATCCAGTCGACCGCCTCCGGGCTCCGAGACGTAGGGCTGTTACTTCCTCCGAGAAGGGCCTGAACTCGTTAACTCCTTGCGTGCACAACTACTCCAGAGCTAGGATCTTGCCTCTCCATTCCTACCCCCCCATTCTACTGTCAGACTTAGAACCACGACAGGGTTGTCTTCGGAAATCGGCTTCGGACGCTGAGTCCGAGCTGTCCGGGAGGGTGAGTTTCCTCCTGGGCGCTCCTTTCCCGCGTCTTTGGGGGCTGCCCTCTTTTTCCTCTTTCCCTTGATAGGGGAGTCGCTTTCCACCTCCTCCTCCTCCTCTTCTTCATGGGAGGAGTGGACGTCGGTCTCTCCGGGCACTGTATCCGAAGGACCCTTAGGGAAGGGGCCGCTCTTGACCTCCTTACCCTTCTTCTTGGCCTTCTTCTCCGGCGCCTGGTACATCGCCGGAACCAGCATTGCCGTAAGGTGAGGGTGGCTGGGTTCTCGGGCAGTGGAGCCGGAAGTTGATCCGCTCCGCTTTCGCTGTCCAGGCCTATATGGAACATAAAAGTCTAACTCCTGTTATAATTGAAATATGGACATGATGAGTCTTGGCCAAAATCATGCTTACCTCTGTAGCCGGAGTCACACTGTCGAAACCGGTGTCTTCGGTTATATATATCGGGAGGCCCGAAGCTGGCAGGGAAGGGTGCGGCAAAAGAGCATTACCTAAATCACGTTAGTGAGGTGGGTGCCCTTTGTTATCATGCTGGAGATGCGATTTTGGAGCGTCTACACCTCCGTTTGGGACCCCCAATCGAGGCCCTTGGTGGTCTAGGAGGTGAGCCTCTCTGGAGGTCCGGATCTGAATTCGGGCGTGACCGCTCATGTGGCCTCACGGGGCTCGGTGATGTAGAACCACTCTTGCTGCCACACCTTGTTGGTTTCCACAAAGGCCCCTTTGGGCCAAGTTGTGTTCGGGAGCTTGCTTATCCTAGCTCCCCCGCAGTCTACGTGCTGCCCATCAACCACCTTCGGCTTTAGATTGAAGCTCTTGAGCCATAGGCTGAAGTGTGGGTGGACGCGGAGGAAAGCTTCACACACGACTATGAAGGCCGATATGTGGAGGATAAAGTTCGGGGCCATGGAAATCCAACCCATAGGAGAATAAGAGACCCCGAACAAAGGGGTGAAGCGGAAATCCCAACCCCCGAATAAAGTGAGGGATGAATGCAACCCTCTCGCCAGGCTTTGGGATGGGGATCACCTGGTCCTCCTCAGGAATCCGGTGCGCTATGTTGTTGGCAAGATAGCCTGCACTTCGGAGATTCTTCACATTCTTCTCTGTAACGGTGGAGGCCTCCCACTTGCCCTTTGAACCAGATCCATCCATTGCTGGAGAAGGATGCGGTGGTAGAAGGAATGGGAATTGCGGGCACTGGATATGTGGGTGCTAAAGCAAGGAGATTGGGAAGCAAAGGCTGGAGGAGAGCATGAGGTAAAAAGAGGGGATCTATGTCCTTTTATAGGCGGTAGATGCCAAGCGTCCCCCACTCAAGCCGTGAAACTCGCCTGTTCCCAACACAATCATGCGAAAGGAGCGGTTGGGTTACTCAAATCATATTGATGAGGATCCCACGATAAGCGGATACGATCTCTGCTTCGACGAGACGTGCCAATGGAGGCTATGCCTCGAAATGCGAAACCAGAACCAAGAAAACGGTTTGAAATATTAAGGGGTCTGACATGAAGTTTCGCTGGAAAGTTGTCAGTAAAGACACATTGTTTGTTTTGACACCTTGCCTTCATTGCAAAGGGTTCTACTAATCACGCAGAGTCGGACATAGTTCCTTCATGCAGGAAATAAACTTCATATGTTCGGAAGGAGGAACCCGCCTTGCAATGCCGAAGACAGTATGTGTGACGGACTTATCGTCATCGAAAGACTGGTTCAGGGGCTACTTAGGGAGTCCTGGATTAGGGGGTCCCCGGGTGGCCAGATTGCTCATTATGGGGTGGACTGGCGGGCCGTGAAGATCATCAAAGAAGATTATCTCTCGTATCCGAATAGTACTCCTGTATATGTGGAAGAGCAAGTTTAAAGTCCGGATGTAATGTTTCCTTCCTCTGCAAGATGATTATGTACAACCCTAGGTCCCTCCGGTGCATATATAAACCGGAGGGTTTAGTCCATAGAGGCTATCAGAATTCATATAGGCTTGACATCTAGGGTTTAGCAATATGATCTCGAGGTAGATCAACTCTTGTAACCCCTATACTCATCAAATACAATCAAGCAGGACGTAGGGTTTTACCTCCATTAAGAGGGCCCGAACCTGGGTAAAACATCGTGTTCCCTGTGTCCCTTGTTACCTTCGATCCTCAGACGCATAGTTCGGGACCCCCTACCCGCAATCGGCCGGTTTTGACACCGACACCGTGCCGCTGCCTGGGGCGTGGGCGCTGATTCCTTCATTGACTGTAGCAACAGTGTGACACTGTAGCTACAGTGCTCTGAAGGATTCCTGGGTCGGCCTGGGGCGTATGGTATTCTTGGCGCCGCCGCTGGATCCAGGCAAGCAATCATGGAATTGCTTGGACCAAGACTCTGGTTGTTTGTGTTCATGTTTCTATAGATTAGATCCTTTGGATCTACACTTCTCTTCATCAACGACAGTTGTTGTTCTAGTGCGCTGGCCCTTGAGGCCTCAACTAACGACTTTCCTATTGTCTAATACAAACAAAGTTTGACGGGACCTGATGAGAGAGGGGCATTGATTAATACCTTAAATACTGAACTGAATGGTTGCTTGAAACTTAATTCCACTAGATAACACCCTGTGAGTTGCTACGAAAATTTATAGCAATAAAATTATCAAATATTAAAATTAGAATATATGAGAATAATGCCAAACCACATTCTCACCATATGGCAGTAGAAAACCTAGAGGTAAATAACGGAGGGTGGATGCAAGTTATATTGCGTTGTGACTCAAGTTTAATTATCTGAACCCGGCTTCCACGAGTGTGTCCGGCCATTGCCCCATGCTGTTAAAGAAAATGGACCTCAAACCATTCAGAGGCTTCTGTTTCAAGTTTTTTTGGTTAAAAATGGAGGGGTTTGAGAGGTTGTTGCCAATGCTTGGAACAAGCCAGTTGCCGGAACCGATGCGATTTGAAGAATGGACACCAAGCTCTCTCGGACTGCAAAGGCCTTGATAAAATGTAACAAGGAAAGAGTGGAGAGAGAAGTGTCCAGGGAGCCATTGCAAAATATGTGATTTTCAACAAGGATCTGGTCCATGAGGACAGGAACTTGACTGATGAAGAGCGAGCTTTAAGGCAGCTTCTCAAAGCTAGACTACTGGGTTTGGCTACAATTGATAGAATGATGTGGAGGTAGAGGTTCAGATTGACAGGGATGAGAGATAGAGATGCAAACACAAAATTGTTCCACCTGCGAGCCAACGGGAGACGTTTAAAAAATCACATAGCCTCCTTATCCGGACCTGATGGAGATACAACAAACCATAAGCAAAAGAAAAAAAATTGTTTGATCATTTCACCTCACTAATGGGTACCCCCTAGAGATCTACAAGGTGTTGAATCGGGACAGATTGCAGTTGCCTCGCCTTGATCTGCATGCTCTTGATTAGGCCTTCTTGCTAGAAGAGATAAAAGAGCATGTTTTTGCTTGTCATGTCGAGAAGGCTCCTGTAGGATCGAAAGTATGTCTAGAGGGGGGTGATTAGACTACTTGACCAAATAAAAATCTAGCCTTTTCCCAATTTTAGTTCTTGGCAGATTTTAGCAACTTAGAACAAGTCAAGCAATCTCAACACAATTCAAGCAAGCATGCTAAGAGTATATGAGCAGCGGAAAGTAAAGCATGCAACTTGCAAGAATGTAAAGGGAAGGGTTTGGAGGATTCAAACCCAATTGGAGACACGGATGTTTTTGTCGTGGTTATGATAGGTGGTGCTATCGTACATCCACGTTGATGGAGACTTCAACCCACGAAGGGTAACGGTTGCGCGAGTCCACAGAGGGCTCCACCCACGAAGGGTCCATGAAGAAGCACTAGTAGAAAAAAGGGTCAAATGTGAAGCACATTAGTGCCGGTTTGTAAAAAAACGGCACTAATGTGATCAATAGTATCGGTTCGTGGCGGCGATCAATAGTACCGGTTCATGGCGAACCTTTAGTACCGGTTCATGCCACGAACCGGTACTAAAGAGGCTGTGGCAGCCTGCGGTCAGGCTATGGCCCCACCATCACCATTTAGTGCCGGTTCGTACCACGAACCGGTACTAATGAGGTTATGGCAAGCTGTTTTTAGTCCCGCCTCGCTCCCCTAACAAGGCTTTTACCACCTTAAATATGTTACTTCTCAAACTATCACAAACATTTGGTCTTCATTGAACTCTATGTGTAGAATTTGTGGCTGCAATATGAGTCTTCACCGGTTTATAAATCGTTGAGGACTCATATTGATAATTCAGATTGTACACAAAAAGATCATTGATGATCAAAGTATTTTTGATGTATAAGATCATATTGACAATTCAGACTGTAAAGAAATATAAGATCATGATCTAAATGCTCTTATATTTTTTGCGTTCAGTATGCACCATTCAAAGCGACGCCATCAACTTTCAACCATTTCTGCCTTCATTTGCTATTTTTCATGCATTTAATGATTTGTTTTGAGAACTAAATGACCTGGAAATTAAAAATCACTACAAATGAACTCTGAAAAAGTTGAAAATTGGCATGGTATCATCATTTCACCCACATAGCATGTTCAAAAAAGTAGAGAGGGTTACGGCAAAAACTGGATGCACTTTGTTTACAAACTGGACAATCTCTTTCGAAGTATTCGGGTTTCTAACGAAATTAAACTCATCTGTAACAAAGGCATTTCATTTTTTTAAACTTACTAAAACTCCAGACTTTTTATGCATTCAGTATGCACCATTCAAAGCGACGCCATCAATTTTCAACCATTTCTGCCTTCATTTGCTATTTTTCATGCATTTAATGATTTGTTTTGAGCTAAATGACCCTGAAATTGAAAAGCACTACAAAATGAGATACATTAGTCCCGGTTTGAATTTGAGCCAGCACTAATGTGTCCATTAGTGCCTGTTCCAACTGCTAGGCGGGAGGAGCTCTTTAGTACCGGTTCATGGCGAACCTTTAGCACCGGTTCGTGCCAAGAACTGGTACTAATGAGGTTGTGTCAGGTAAGGCTGGGGCCCCACGAGCACCTTTAGTACCGGTTCATGGCATGAACCAGTACTACAGTTTCTTAGTAAGCTGTTTTTAGTCCCACCTCGTGAAGAGAGAGTGACTAGGAGCGGTTTATAAGCCCAGAGTGCAGAGATGATGAAGAAGAGGCTCAATGCTCACGTTGCTTAGCTTCAAGCCTTGAGGAATATGGTAGACTGCACGGAGCTATGTGCAGTGCAGTTTACACTATTCCAAAAGGCTTGAAGCTAATTAACGAGCATTGCACCTCTTTTTTATTTTTAATAACTTATTACAACTCCGGACTTCTTCTGTTATGGCAAAAACTAGATGCACTTCGTGTACAAACTGGACAATATCTTTCAAAGTATCAGGGCCGATTTCAGACGAAAACTCATCTGTTACACCGGCATTTCATTTTTTTAAACTTATTATAACTCCAGAATTTGAACCATCAAGTTTTAACCATCAACTTGGCATGGTATATAAAAATAAATGAATAGGAGAAAATAAATAAAGCAGAAAAGAAAAAATAGCAGAAAAGAAAAAATACTATAGCAGAAAAGAAAAAATATATAAAAAACTACTCAGAAATAAATAGAAGAAAATAAATATAGCAGAAAAGAAAAAAAACTACTTAGAAATAAATAGAAGAAAAAATAAAGCAGAAAAGAAAAAAACTATATCAAAAAATTTGGGGCGCTGCCCCGTGGGCCTGCTAGACCACGGGCGTGCAATTTCAGGCCCACAAGGCATAGCAGACTCACAGGGCAGCGCGCCGCAGTTAGGCCCAGAAGCCTGCTTTATACAGGAGTTTGAAACGGCAGCCACGGCTGGGTTTATAAACCAGTGCGGCTGCCCTTCGCCCGACGAGGTGGGATAAACTTTGTGCAGGCAGCGCACCACCTTTAGTACCGGCTGGTGGCTCCAACCGGTACTAAAGGGTGACCTTTAGTACCAGTTGGAGCCACCAACCGGTACTAAAGGCCTACTCTTCCCGCCACTTGGCCTAGCCAAAGTTGGCCTTTAGTACCGGTTGGTGGCTCCAACCGGTACTAAAGGCCTCTCCTATATATACAATACTTATGAAAAATTTCAGTTAGTTCCTCTGTTTCGTCTTCGGCGCCACGCGCCCCGTCCCCGTCGCCGTCGTCGCGCCCCGGCCGTCCCCGCCCCCGTCGTCATGCGCGCCTGGCCGTCACCATCCCCGTCATCGTGCGCGGCGCCCCGGCCGTCCCCGCCCCGTCGCACCGTCCCCGTCGTCGCCGTCTCGCGCCGCCGGCCGCCCGTACGGCGCCGCCCCCGCTCGTACGTACACACACGCGCGCGCGCACACACACACACACACACACATACACACACACACACAATTTTTTTACTTATTTTCTGTTTTTTAGATTAATGCATGTCAAATTGTTAATTAGATGAATGTCAAATGTTAGATATGAATTAGATAGAAAAGTTAAATATTAATTAGGTATATAAGATTTGAACTAGTTGAATTAATATAACTAGTTTATTTTTAGTAAATGCTTAGTTGAATTAATTAGTTGAATTAATTAATAAAACTTGATGAATTAATAGAACTAGTTGAATTAGTTGAAATAATAGAACTAGTAATGTTTCACCTATATATAGAACTTAACTAGTTTATTTTTTCTGTTTTTTTAATTATATATATATATAGTTTATATAAATGTTAGATTAATGTCAAATGTTAGATGAATTAGATAGAAATATATGTTAGATATTAATGTCAAATGTTAGATGAATATTAGAATTAGTTAGGTATTAATTAATGTTAGATAGTAAGTGTTTAATGTTTCACCTATATGAACATAGGAAATGTCGTCTGACGATGAAAAAGATTTTATTATGTGCGAACACTGTGAAGACCAACGCGGCCTGTGCGACAGAAATTTCCTTGTTGATAATAGGCGCTTCAGCATCAAGCTGGATGAGACATTCGAAGTGGATACAGTAAGTCACAGCGGCAAGTATTTTTTGTAATAAAGCATGACTTATGCTTCATTTGCTTGAACTTATAATTTTAAATTTTCACTATTCTACTAGTGCATCCCCTGCCATGCTCGAATTTTTTTCTTGGATAAGATAGGTTTCAGTGCGATGAATGATATGGAGGTAAAGAGAGTTTACTTCAAGACCGAGCATGGGTATACTTTCAACGTCAAATTATACAATGCAGACACATACACCCATTTTGAATGCAAAACTTCTCAAGCACTATGCAAGTCTTATGCATTTGAGCCTGCTATGGTTATCACCTTTGATATTCATCCGGAAGATGATATTGAAGGTAATAGAGACATCTGGGTTGATGTGCAGACGCCTCCAGTTCTACCATTATGTGAGTTTTTCTCAACCATGTTTATGTCTTTGATATTGTTTATTCAAAAATAGTTGACAACTAATTTCTATTGTCAGCTTATTTCGGTTCAAGCAAACATGTCCGGCGCTTGGTAGACAGGACCTACTACTGTCCCGGGGCTGAACTAAACTGCGAGGAGATAAGTCATTATGTTTCATGGCTTGAGGATCTTCATACTGTCAAGACAAATTTTCTTCCTGCACTTAGAAATGTTAGTACTCAAAACGTGCGACCAATAGTGATCGTATTGAACTACGGTCACATATATAATGGAAAGATGGTAAGATTTTTACTATTTGTCCTTAGTGCATCTTTTGCATACATTATTTTTGAAGCTAAACTTTCATTGCTAAGTATATTAATTATTATACGATGTTCTTCAACAGGGACTCCCGATGACAGTTGTGCCTCAGTGGATTGAGACAAAAGGTCGCATGTCAATGGTTAGCTTACGACCAAGATATCCTACATTGCACATGAGTGCATTCAGGATTTCTGAAAGCGATGAATGCTTAATAGTGAAAGATTGGAGCAAAATTGTTAACGATCGCAGAGAAGTACTAGGGGGCAGCAAGGAGAAACGTAACTTACGATTAGGAGACAGATTCATCTGCATGCTCCAGTATGATGAATCAGGAGAGCTATACATGTTCTATGCTATTTTACCTAAGAGGGAGCAGCAGGAGTGATTTAGCTAGATCATGCTCTTAGTACTTGTCCTCTCATGTCCGTATTCTCGTCCTGAACTTAATTAATCTCAAATAGTGATTTGCTTATGAACGCTTATAATATCATGACCATGTTGAACTCGATGATATCTTTGCTTCTGTTACAAGTGAATGTTTCTTCTTTAAGCTAGTGTTGGTGGTGATTAGATAGCGGTAATGACTATGATGATTAAATAGTGGTAATGATGACTACGATGATTTTTAGCTAGCTAGTATATATATATACTGTTGTTGGTGATGATATGATGCAAGAGTTTATTTATATATTAATATGTGATGATGATGATGATGATGAGTTATTATATATACCATTTTTGAAAGAAACCGCAAATTAGTTTGAACTGGATGGATCCTAGCTAAGTGATCAAGTATATATATATATGCCATATCCATATCCATATCAAGTATAACAACTCATTATAACGTAAAACAATCCTAAATTAAATTTATAACACAAATTTAAAGGAAAAATAAAAAATAAAACCAAAACCCACAAACATTTAGTACCGGTTGGTGTTACCAACCGGTACTAATGATCTACCGCACTCGTGGCCTGGCTCGTGCCACGTGGTGGCACTTTAGCGCCGGTTCGTGTCGAACCGGTACTAAAGGGGGGGCCTTTAGTGCCCACCCTTTAGTGCCGGTTATGAAACCGGCACTAAAGGCCTTTACGAACCGGGACTAAAGCCCGGTTCTGCACTAGTGAAGCAACCTTGTCTATCCCACCATGGCCGTCGCCCATGAAGGACTTGCCTCACTAGCGGTAGATCTTCACGAAGTAGGCGATCTCCTTGCCTTTACAAACTCATTGGTTCAACTCCACAATCTTGTCGGAGGCTCCCAAGTGACACCTAGCCAATCTAGGAGACACCACTCTCCAAGAAGTAACAAGTGGTGTGTTGATGATGAACTCCTTGCTCTTATGCTTCAAATGATAGTCTCCCCAACACTCAACTCTCTCTCACAGGATTTGGATTTGGTGGAAATAAGATTTGAGTGGAAAGCAACTTGGGGAAGGCTAGAGATCAAGATTCATATGGTAGGAATGGAATATCTTGGTCTCAACATAAGTGTAGGTAGTTCTCTCTCAGAAAATGTGTATTGGAAGTGTAGGTTTGTTCTGATGGCTCTCTTCATGAATGAAGAGTAGGTGGAGGGGTATATATAGCCTCCACACAAAATCTAACCGTTAGACACAACTTGCCAAACTCGGTGGGACCGAATCAATAAACTCAGTCGGACCGATTCAGCAAATCTAGTGATCGTTAGGATTTTCGGTGGGACCGACATGCAACTCGGTAGGACCGATTTTGGTAATAAGCTAACCAGAGAGTGGGTCACGTAAACTCGGTGGGACCTTTTTGCTCATCTCGGTGAGACCGAAATGTTACAAAAGGGAAACAGAGAGTTTACATTGCAATCTCGGTGGGACCGATCGCTCATCTCGGTGGGACCGAAATGTTATGAAGGGAAAAAGAGAGATTACAATCCCATCTCGGTGAGATCGAGATCCCTATCGGTGAGACCGATTTGTGGCAGTGGCTATGACATCTGAAATCGATGGCGCCGGATAGAAAGAATCGGTGGGGCCGAGTTTGACTTTTGGTTTAGGCCATATGTGGATGTGAGAAAGTAGTTGAGGGCTTTGGAGTATATAACTAAGCACTTTGAGCAAGAGCCTCATTAAGCAACACCTCATCCCTCCTTGATAGTATTGGCTTTTCCTATAGACTCAATGTGATCTTGGATCACTAACATAGAAAATGTAGAGTCTTGAACTTGAGCTTGAGCCAATCCTTTTGTCCTTAGCATTTTGAGGGGTCCACTTTTCTCATCCATGCCATGCCAATCATTGAGCTTTCCTGAAATATTATTCTCGAAATAGCATTAGCTCAATGAGCTATATGTTGTTAGGAATTACCAAAACCACCTAGGGATAGTTGCACTTTCAATCTCCCCCTTTTTGGTAATTGATGACAACATATAGATCAAAGCTTCGACAAATGATAATAAGAGTGAAAAAACATTGTCGCTTTGAGAAGTATGTGAAAAGCAAGAGCTCCCCCTAAATTTGTGCATAGTTTAAGATTCACTTTGGACTGCAAATGCACAAAGAGTTAGAATCATGGGTTACTCTTCCATGTCACATACATCTTGGTGGAGCGCTCGAAAAGATAATGATTAAAATACATGCACTCATCACCAAGCAAAGTGAATGATCATATGGAATATAAACGGATAATGCCATCCAACAAGCATAAAGGTAGCATATATGATCAAACACATGATCATCCAAGTATCACACACAAGCATAAAGTATCTCAAACAAGCAAATAACAAAGTTCAACCACCAAATAGAAACGCAAAAGCAACACCCTCTCTCGAAGCCTATGATCTATCATGTTCTCCCCCTTTGGCATCAAGTTACCAAAAAGTTCATAAAAAATGCATAGTGCTAGATCGACACTCAGGCTTTGTCTTCAGGTGGTGGTGTAGACAGAAATCCAAGGACGAAGGCGTCAGTCGATGTAGATGGAGCTGGTGGAGTAGGTGCTAGAGCTGGTGGTACTAAGGTTGTAGCTGGTGCAGATGAAGTTGCTCTGGTGTCAGTAACAAGCATAGCAGCAGACCTCTGACCTCTGGGCACTCTAGCAAAAGCATCAGTGGTTGTCTTGCCCTTCTTCTCCTGCACTTCCTCCTGAAGTTGCTCAACAACAGACTGTATCTCAGTGACCTTCATGTCTAAGTCATAGAACTTCTGCTCCATGATCCTCTCCAAGCTCTCCTGGTTTTGAGTCAGGGTGGCCAGTCCCTTCTCTATCCTCAGAGTGGAGGCAATCAAGTAACCAAGCTGATCTTGCTTGCTCTTTAGAAGATACTGAGATGTCTCATCCATGGTTGGCATCTTTGCAGCTTTCTCAATCCTTGCCTTCTCCCTCTTTGCTTGTGCTTGCACAGAAGATGGTTCATTTTCATCCATCACAACAGTGTTATCCTCAAAGTCTGGGTAGATAGGTAGGTGCTCCTTGTCTAGCAGATATGTGCCAGTGCCCATCTTGGAGTTGATCAGCTCCTGAATCTGTGGGGCATACCCACAACACCTCTTCTGATCTGCAGCTGTCCTCTTTATGGTTTCCACAATTAGGCTCATGACCTTGAACTTCTGTGGAACATAAAAAATGTGCAACAAGTTGATGGAGTAACCTCTGGTCATTCTGTGATCACCAGACTTGGGCAGAAGAGTGTGCCTGAGGATCCAATTGATTGTAGGAAGACCTGATGGCAAGTGTTTCACAGATCCAAACTGGTGAGTCTCAAGATCTGCATCAGGAATTTCCTTGTACATGCTAGCCATGGAGTTGTGATCCTTCTTCTTCTTGGCATAGACATCCAAGTCATCTTCTTGTTCTTCTAGTGCATTGATCAACTGAGCCCATTCTGCAACTGTTGACTGGTATCTAGTGCCTTCAGACATGCAGACTATCCTGCCATCTGGGTAGAAGTGAGATGTGGAGTAGAACTTCATTATAAGCTCATCATTCCACTTTGTGAGCTTCTGAGCCACAAACTCATCAACTCCACAAGCCTTGAAACTGTCATAAACTCCAGGATAGTGTTCCTCATTTTCCTTGATGTACTCCCAGTTGACCCATCTCATGTCACACACTATTGGCTTCTTGTCAAGTAACATTGTCTCATAGAAGTCATGTTGTTCCTTTGTATGGAACCTGTAGTCCACAGCAGTCCTTCTCCTGGTGGCATATGGATCTGATTCTCTCCATAGCCTCAATCATGAATCCTTCCTTAACTTCATGTTCTCAGCTACTGGATGAGCATCATTATGATCTGGAATTTTTGGCTTCAGCTTCCTCAAGACATATGACTCATCTTCTTCTTCTTGCATTGCAGCTTCAGGCACTGGGGCCTTGTTCTTCTCAGCTGCGGGGATGTTCCTGGTGCTTCTCTTAGGTGCAGTTTTGGGTTTTGAAGCAGCTGGCTTGGGAGCTTCTTTGGGCTTAGATGGAGCAGCCCCTGATCTTATGGCATCTCACATAAGCTTTTGTGCCTTAGGTGCTGGTGCAGCAACCTCTTCCTCTTCAGAGTCTCTCATCATAGAGGGCTTGCCAAGAACTCTGGCAGTGGTCTTCTTGACCCTCTCTTTCCTCTTCTTGCCATCTCCAGCTTCCTTCGGTTCAAGAGTGAACACCATTGTCTCTCCTGTGGCAACTTTCCTTGGCTTAGACATTGGCTGTCTTCTTGCTGGAACCTTTGTCTTCATAACTGGCTTAGTTGCAGCAGCTGTGACTTTCTCCTTTTTGAGCACTTTCTTCTTTGAGGTGGCTTCTTCCTCCTCAGCCACATAATCCTCATCCTTAGAATCTGAGGTTCTCTTCTTGCTGGCCCTTGTGGCAGCCTTTGGCAAGTTGTTGGGTGTGCTCCCGCTTCCATCATCTGAGCTGCTAGAGGGACTACTGCCCTCACTCATGTGAACCTGCTCCTCAGACTTGTTCTGACTGTCACTCTGATCTGACATGATGCAAACACTGACAGCTGGCCCTGTGAATATATTATAGATGAGGTAGAGTGGATGAGTGATACGTCTCCAACGTATCTATAATTTTTGATTGCTCCATGCTATATTATCTACTGTTTTGGACTATATTGGGCTTTATTTTCCACTTTTATATTATTTTTGGGACTAACCTATTAACCGGAGGCCCAGCCCAGGATTGCTATTTTTTTTGCCTATTTCAGTGTTTCGGAGAAACCGAATATCAAACGGAGTCCAAACGGAATGAAACCTTCGGGAACGTGATTTTCTCATCAGATAAGACCCAAGAGACTTGGACCCTCCGTCAAGAAAGCCACAAGGCGGTCACGAGGGTGGAGGGCGCGCCCCCCTAGGGCGTGCCCCCTGCCTCGTGGGCCCCTCGAAGCTCCACCGACGTACTTCTTCCTCCTATATATACCAACGTACCCCCAAACAATCAGTTACGGAGCCAAAAACCTAATTCCACCACCGCAACCTTCTGTACCCACGAGATCCCATCTTGGGGCCTGTTCCGGAGCTCCGCCGGAGGGGGCCATCATCACGGAGGGCTTCTACATCATCATAGCCTCTCCGATGAAGTGTGAGTAGTTTACCTCAGACCTTCGGGTCCATAGTTAGTAGCTAGATGGCTTCTTCTCTTTTTTTGGATCTCAATACAATGTTCTCCCCCTCTCTCGTGGAGATCTATTCGATGTAATCTTTTTGCGCTGTGTTTGTTGAGACCGATGAATTGTGGGTTTATGATCAAGTCTATCTATGAATAATATTTGAATCTTCTCTGAATTATTTTATGTATGATTGGTTATCTTTGCAAGTCTCTTTGAATTATCAGTTTGGTTTGGCCTACTAGATTGGTTTTTCTTGCAATGGGAGAAGTGCTTAGCTTTGGGTTCAATCTTGTGGTGACCTTTTCCAATGACAGTAGGGACACTACAAGGATACCTCCTATAAAGCAACACATATTCTACAACGTTTTGACTATAGGTTGCAAAATTCACAAGAGATACGGATATAAGCGTTGCAGAGTATGCGTCATAGGCTTGTAGCTCATGACCATAGTGTCGTACATAGATTGCAACAGATCTTATATTGTTGTCATATATGTGTTGCAAGTTATATCTGTTATAAGACGGTAAATATACATAATTAAAAATAAAAAATCATTAGATACGCCGATACACATAAGGAAAGTGGCACGAAAATCTCTGCTAACCATTCGAGCAAAAACCAACTCGTACGTACTCCCTTCCTATTACTCTACGATCCAGATCAGTGGTGGAATTTTGACCTGACAAGTATACCACATAGGTGGAAGGCCGGAGCAGTAGACTACCCAGTTTGTTTTGGTAAAATCAGCGTACACAACTTACCAAAAAATAGTACAAATCCATATATTTGGCTGCACAACTTTAATTTATTTATTTTTGAGAAATACACAACTTCAAATTGAATACGCAAGATTGTAGCTCTGACATGGCCACTGGGCTGGAAGTGTCACGCGCGATAGGAGTTCCTATTTAGCACGGTGCGCGCTGGCGAACGAGCCAACATGAACCCTCCCTTCCCGCGGAGCACCACTTTTGGCCGGCCTATTTTTGGGGCTGGATATCCCCTGCTTTTTTTCCTTTTTTCTCTATTTTTTTATTTTCTTTAGAATATTTCGGGACTACAGAAAGGTTGAAAGTTCCGAAAAATAGTGAAATTTGAGAAAAAGGTTCCAGGTATCATAAAATGTTCACGGTTTCAAAAGTATGCATGATTTAAAAGAATGTTGACACATTTAAAAATTGTTCACGAGTTTCACAATAATATTTACAAGTTTCAAAAATGTTTGCAAATTTATAAAAAAATCAGAAATTCAAACAATGTTCATGGATTGGTAAAATGTTAGCAAATTCACAGAAAAATGGTTGGGAAAACAAAAAAATGTTCGCGTATTCATAAAATGTTCGCGAATTCTTCAAAAAATATTTTCTATTCAAAAAATGTTCACGACTTCAGAAAAAGTCTGTGTATTTGTAAAAATCTTCATGATTTCCAAAACATTTCATGACTTAAAAATGTTCAAGAATTAAAAAATGTTCAGAAAATAAAAAAGGGAAAATCAGCGGAAAATGAAAATTGCAATAAATATTAAATGGAATAAAAATAAATCGAAAAATAAAAACATAAAACCAGTTTGGAAATGTTCTGAAATCTTCCCAAAACCGGAAACGTGCTAGTTGGGCTGGCCCAATCATACGCAGCGAGAAGCGAGGTCACCTAATAGGTCCAGCACGCCCGAGATTGGGCCGCTGCGTACGCCAAATAGGATCCAGCACTTCCCGAAAAAGAAAATACTGATCCAGCACGTCGTTGCTGTTGCTCAAAAAAAAAAAAAGCACGTCGTTGCTGCAGTGTCTAGTTCGAGGCCCGACCTCCCTGGTTCCCTATTTTGCTTTCTCCATTCGATCCAAGAAAAAAAAATATCGTGGCCAGAAACCTACGTGAACACTAGTCTATCCCGTTGGTAATTTGCTAGCATTCATTCTAGTACGGTCAGGCTCGAAATTCGGTATGCATAATTTTTTGAGGGTAGGGAAATATTATGAAGTCACAAAATAATGAGGAATGACAGAAAATAAGAATGATTTTATACTAATATATTAATGTTATTAAAAGACACATGTACAATTAAGTTTGTGCGTCAAATTCCCTCGAACCGGCACCAACAATGGAGGTTCGCGGGTGTTCGGACTCGTGCTAATGTACACGGTCCCACCAAACCCCTCTCGTATGCGAACCGCTCTTAAAACTGTGCCTGTGCATCAGTGCCGGTCAGCCACTCCAGAGCGGACGATACTCCGATGGCTTGGATGCCGCTCAGTGCGACCAGACTAGACGGGAGGGCGGCGCCGCATCAATGCGGACACGGCGATCGAGAAGCCTACTCCGGCCGCTGTGCCGCATTAAAGCAGCGTCGGTCCACCTAACCGGGCTAATTACTCAGAGCTAACCCCATCTCCTCTCCTCCATGCTCCTCTTCCCACAACCGTAGGATTCGACCCGATCCTCTCTTGGACCGGCGAGATGGGCAAGTCAAGCTCTTCCGGATGTTTCTTAACGCCGGCGAAGGGATCTTCCTTCGAATCGTGACCCTACTGCGCATGGTCTTTTGGCTCGTCGTCCTTCTCTAACGACGTCGAAGGAGGAGGTAGTGCTCACCTCGGATAACGAAGAGCAGCAGCAATTGCCCCTCCTTGTTGAGGTTGTCGCCTGCCGCAATGGGCGAGGAGTTCAAGCGATAGTGAGCTCCCTTGTGACCGAAGTTCGGCGCCGCCTTCGCTGCCATCGCCGCCTTGTCAATGCCCGTTCGTCATGAAGTGGGAGCCATACCTGGTGCTCGCAAACATGCGTGGGTGCCTCATGCATTACCTTGGTCGCGGTGATCTGACGGTAGCTGAGTCAGTGGAATGACAAGAACTGTGCAACGTGCAGCACCATGCCGTGTTCGCGATGTCGAACGCCGCGTCGGACAAAGTCATCGCAACCAACGCACTGTCGGAGGCCTGCACCATGTATCGTTTCAAGACCACCGCGGAGATGTTCGCGTGGTGCTAGCACCGCCTCAACGACCAACTGGTCAAGAACGACATGGCCGAGTAGTTGCGCGCCACCGCCGTCGTCGCCGTCACGGGCAAGGGGAGGGACGGGTGGAATGGGGTCGCGTCCACGACCAACGCTGCCCTGCTTGCGCCAGCGAAGGACGTTGAGTGACTACGCCGCAAGTGACATGCCGCGGCCAATCAGGCTCGGTTTGAGCAATAGAAATAATTATTACTTCATCCACCTCGCACTGAATTTGTACAAACGTAAAATTAGCACTTTGTGTTTGGCACAAATATATGTACAAGTGTGAGTCAAGGGCAAGATTTCCCGCAAAAAAGGGCCAGATTGATAATAACAAAAATTATAATTCCTTTCGCTTTAAATTTTTATTTATTACTCTCTCACGTTCATGTTTGGTTTCGCACTAATTTTTCCTTCCCTCCATTCTCTCCCGCCAATAGCGACTAATTCTGCTCAAAACAAAATAAGTACTCCCACCTCATTACCATGCCCCCACCTGTCATACGAATCAAGGACGAAGACTAACATCAGGTCTCGTGAGGAGGCAACTGCGCCACCAAAATCGGAAACCTCCCCCCTCCCCCATATCAACACAGATTCTCGCCATAAGCGCCTTCTCCTCTACCTGTCGTTGCGGGATCCGTAGATCGATCATGACCCGCCCTCCTTCCTGAACCTCATGGCTGGCCCCGGCGATTTCACGACTGAGGTGAGAGCACAACAGGCGTGTCTTGTTCAGCAACTGGGGCGGAAAGCAGATCAATCCCCACCCCAATTAATACAAAGTCAAGGTAAATACTAGTACGACCTGAAGATTTTGCCTCCTCCTCTTCTTGTTTCAGATTTATCACTTCTATGGTTCCGAATTACTCTTCTCTTGAGCGAATATTATTGTGCACACCAAGTGTTTGATAGATGTCCGCTGTTATTGGTTTAGAATTTTGGGGGCCCTTCTTATAGAGGGGATCGTTGTTTCTGATTCTTCTTCTATAAGGTTACACCTTCCCTATACTCGATTGAAATTAGCCTTTTAGGTTTCATTCATTGGTGCCTGACGCTTGTTTGTTTTTGTGTTTGTAGATTTAGCTGAACATAACAGGTGGCATAAATCTGGTAACTGTTTTGTCAGGTGTGGACGCGTGCAGTATTTCAATCTAGTTCTGCACCATTACTACCTTGGTGAGTTCAATCTCTTCATAGTCTTTCTTTATGAAACTCCAATTCTAACTATCCTGATCTGGTTGGGTAGTACAGTTAGGTTAGTTCGTGCCTAACATTTTGCGGCTTCCCACCTAGCATAGTTTCTTTCTTTTTTCATGTGTGTGCAGACGCTTGTGACCTTGTTATTTCGTTATTGCTATCATATTGTAATCTGGCCGGAGTGTCATTTGTACAAAATAAACGATGGATTGACTAAAAGAAAGTGTTATCTTGGCTGTACATATGAACAGGTTGCACCAAGTATGTTATGTTACAATTATAATAATGAATAGCTTGTCGACTAGCTGGGCCCCAATAATTCGAATGTTAATTTTATTATGAATATCAAAACATGATCTGCAGTAGCACAACTATAACTCCAGTCTGCAGAACAACACACTTGTTCTGAAAATAAATGTTACTGAACAACCATGTGCATGAGAGTGAAAGCACATGTATACTTTGCAACACACTCAGCCTTGGCCCATGGGATCTCCTCACGGATCCAACTTGAATAACATATCTCAGCCTAGCTATAATGCTTGTGCATGAATGAAACCTCCTTAACAGCAAAGAGGATGAACTTGGGTGTCCTTGACCTTATGATCCTCTTACTATCCATGGATAGTGTTATACCTGAACATGTGTGACCCCCAGCAAATAAGTTAAGCACCATACCACATCAAGTAAAAGTGCATCTTCCCTAACTAAGTGAAATATATTGATTGTTAAACTACTAGTATTGAAGGACAATTGCATTTTATCCATAGTAATGTTCCCAGCAAAGGAACATAACTAAAAAAACAGGTGGTCATCGAAAGACCTGCTATATGGAGTTTCCTTTTGTTACTTGCTGCTTTTCTTATACACGCAATGAACAAAATAATGGACCCCTTGCAAATTTACATTTTAGAGTAATGGTTTCATGTCTTACTTCATCGTTTTCACTATGAAGTACGAATAGCTTGATGTATTCCTAGTACCTACTCAGTACTGAATGAGTTGCTATTTTGTAGGGGCAGTGATTATTTGAAAATATGATTGATTGAGCTGAAATCTAAATTAATTGTCTTCACGTATGTGGGGATGATTGTCATAAATAAGAGTAGGACTACATGTCTTTTACATAATTATTCAAACTTTTGGTCATTGTCATCTTGCAGCAGATATGCCACTGATAAGAATTAATGTCCTTGAATACAATGAAGAATATATGATGGAAGAACCGATCGAACATCATAATTCTGCTGAAAAAGATGTTGAATCATCTGATGTCCATGAAAGAACTACTAATGATGAAGAAGGCTTCACAGATTGTGAAGATGCTGACCTGGATGAAAAGGAAGATGGTAAGTTTGTTGCTCATTCCTTACTATTTGCAATATAATTCATGGTTCTATATATTCAGCTCAAAATGCACAAACAAAAGAGTGTAAGAAGAGGAAGCTGAGCTATATTTGGAACCTTCCAAAAGGGAAAAGGATAATGGTTCACTGCAATGACCTAGATCAGCCAATTGGAAAGAGGCTAAATATCTTGGGGACTTTCTTCGCTCGGTTGCAAGGAATGGATCTTTGTGTTGTTTGAGGTACAAGGATTAGAGATTGCTCAAAACTGAAATAAACCTAAAGGCTTTACTAGATCAACTGAAGGTAAATTTTAACCCACTCAATATCCTTTACTAGCTTGTTCTATGTTGCCATTGCATTCACCCTACTTATATTGCACTTGTGAAACCTGAAATTTTGGTACCGAGTTGCAAAAACTGTAATACTCTCGGTAATGCAGAAAAAAATAAAAATTGCATGGCCTTCAACCTTTGTACGTGACTAATATCTTGCCTCTATTACTATACTTGCCTCATGTTAATGCATTATATGTTAACAGTTTATTTTGTTTCTTGTTTGTAGATCCAAGAGATAAATGGATGAGTATATGGGTGTGTGTGGCAACTATACTGCAATGATGATGTCGATGTTCCATTTCATGATGACGATGATGCTGGATGCTTTTAGTTTTAGTTATGTTGTATAGATGACGTTCTTGTTGGAGTTTGTTCCTCGGTTAAGTTTAGTTAAGTTGTAGGGATGTTGATGGATGCTTTCAGTTTAAGTTTCATTGTCAAAAAAACAGTTAGATTATGCATCATTTTGATGATGTTCCTCTTGTAATATCCACTATTGTAATCCAACAGTTTTATCTAATATATATGATTTATTCCTCTTGTGAGTATATTCTCTTGTTTTTCCTTAACTTGAAATACATAATTATCACCTTTACATAGACCAGTAATTTAAATGCTAGCAATATATAATATAATATTATTCACACCATATTTGTACAAACACTTGAAGCGTTGGAAATTCTCCGTTGTCGATCACTGAGATTTTGACTCCTGTATGTTAAGCACCAACATATGGAAGTGTTGTAAAAGTCCGTTTTATTTGTTGTCTTTTGCAATGGTCCTTTTTACCAACGGACGTATAAGCGTTGTATTATGTGCTAGCAACACTGGATAAGGTTACGCATCCCAAACCGTTGGTAAAGACACTAGCAACGCATATATGGCTATCTAGATACGGAAAAAGGCGTTGCTATAGGGGCGGTCCTGTTGTAGTGGGGCAGCAAGGCACGTACAGTATTGTTGCCATCGAGGATAACAAGATGGGGTTTTTATCATATTGCATGAAACTATCCCTCTACATCATGTCATCTTGCTTAAGGCGTTACTCTGTTTTTAACTTAATACTCTAGATGCATGCTGGATAGCGGTCGATGAGTGGAGTAATAGTAGTAGATGCAAGCAGGAGTCGGTCTACTTGTCTCGGACGTGATTCCTATATACATGATCATACCTAGATATTCTCATAACTATGCTCAATTATGTCAATTGCTCAACAGTAATTTGTTCACCCACCGTAGAATACTTATGCTCTTGAGAGAAGCCACTAGTGAAACCTATGGCCCTCGGGTCTATTTGAAGGAAATATGCCCTAGAGGCAATAATAAAGTTATTATTTATTTCCTTATATCATGATAAAGGTTTATTATTCATGCTAGAATTGTATTAACCGGAAACATAATGCATGTGTGAATACATAGACAAACAGAGTGTCACTAGTATGCCTCTACTAGACTAGCTCGTTAATCAAAGATGGTTATGTTTCCTAACCATGAACAAAGAGTTGTTATTTGATTAACGAGGTCACATCATTGGTTGAATGATCTGATTGACATGACCCATTACATTAGCTTAGCACCCGATCGTTTAGTATGTTGCTATTGCTTTATTCATGACTTATACATGTTCCTATGACTATGAGATTATGCAACTCCCGTTTGCCAGAGGAACACTTTGGGTACTACCAAACGTCACAACGTAACTGGGTGATTATAAAGGAGTATTACAGGTGTCTCCAATGGTAGATGTTGGGTTGGCGTATTTCGAGATTAGGATTTGTCACTCCGATTGTCGGAGAGGTATCTCTGGGCCCTCTCGGTAATGCACATCACTTAAGCCTTGCAAGCATTGCAACTAATGAGTTAGTTGCGGGATGATGTATTACGGAACGAGTATAGAGACTTGCCGGTAACGAGATTGAACTAAGTATTGGATACTGACGATCGAATCTTGGACAAGTAACATACCGATGACAAAGGGAACAACGTATGTTGTTATGCGGTCTGACCGATAAAGATCTTCGTAGAATATGTAGGAGCCAATATGGGCATCCAGGTCCCACTATTGGTTATTGACCGGAGACGTGTCTCGGTCATGTCTACATTGTTCTCGAACCATAGGGTCCGCACGCTTAACGTTACGATGACAGTTATTATGAGTTTATGCATTTTGATGTACCGAAGGTTGTTCGGAGTCCCGGATGTGATCACGGACATGACGAGGAGTCTCGAAATGGTCGAGACATAAAGATTGATATATTGGAAGCCTATGTTTGGACATCAGAAGTGTTCCAGGTGAAATCAGGATTTTACCGGAATACCGGGAGGGTTAATGGAACCCCTCGGGAGCCATATGGGCCTTAATGGGCCTTAGTGGAAAGGAGAAAGGTGCAGCCCTAGTGGCCGCGCGCCTCCCCCCTTCCCTAGTCCTATTAGGACTAGGAGAAGGTGGCCGGCCCCCCTCTCTCTCTCTCCCCCCCCTTGAGGAATCCTATTCCAACTAGGATTGGGGGGGGGGGGGAATCCTACTCCCGGAGGGAGTAGGACTCCCTGGCGCGCCACCCCTTGGCCGGCCAGCCCCTCCCCCTTGGCTCCTTTATATACGGGGGCAGAGGAGCACCCTAGGACACACAAGTTGATCTACGGATCGTTCCTTAGCCGTGTGCGGTGCCCCCTTCCACCAAATTCCACCTCGGTCATATCGTTGCAGTGCTTAGGCGAAGCCCTGCGCCGGTAACACATCAAGAACGTCACCACGCCGTCGTGCTGACGGAACTCTTCCCGGACGCTTTGCTGGATCGGAGCCCGGGGATCGTCATCGAGCTGAACGTGTGCTAAGAACTCGGAGGTGCCGGAGTAACGGTGCTGTGATCGGTCGGATCGCGAGGAGAACGTACGACTACTTCCTCTACGCTGAGTCAACGCTTCCGCTTCGGTCTATAAGGGTACGTAGACAACACTCTCCCCTCTCAATTCTATGCATCACCATGATCTTGCGTGTGCGTAGGAATTTTTTTGAAATTACTACGTTCCCCAACAGTGGCATCCGAGCCTAGGTTTTTATGGTTTGATGTTATTTGCACGAGTAGAACACAAGTAAGTTGTGGACGATACAAGTCATACTGCCTACCAGCATGTCATACTTTGGTTCAGCGGTATTGTTGGACGAGACGATCCGGACCAACCTTACGCGTACGCTTACGCGAGACCGGTTCCCTCGACGTGCTTTGCACATAGATGGCTTGCGGAAGACTGTCTCTCCAACTTTAGTTGAACCGAGTGTGGCTACGCCCGGTCCTTGAGAAGGTTAAAACGGAGTCTATTTGACAAACTATCGTTGTGGTTTTGATGCGTAGGTAAGATGAGTTCTTGCTTAAGCCCGTAGCAGCCACGTAAAACTTGCAACAACAAAGTAGAGGACGTCTAACTTTTTTTTGCAGGGCATGTTGTGATGTGATATGGTCAAGACATGATGCTAAATTTTATTGTATGAGATGATCATGTTTTGTAACCGAGTTATCGGCAACTGGCAGGAGCCATATGGTTGTCGCTTTATTGTATGCAATGTAATCGCGATGTAATGCTTTACTTTATTACTAAGCGGTAGTGATAGTCGTGGAAGCATAAGATTGGCGAGACGACAACGATGCTATGATGGAGATCAAGGTGTCGCGCCGGTGACGATGGTGATCATGACGGTGCTTCAGAGATGGAGATCACAAGCACAAGATGATGATGACCATATCATAATCACTTATATTGATTGCATGTGATGTTTATCTTTTTATGCATCTTATCTTGCTTTGATTGACGGTAGCATTATAAGATGATCTCTCACTAAATTATCAAGAAGTGTTCTCCCTGAGTATGCACCGTTGCAAAAGTTCTTCGTGCTGAGACACCACGTGATGATCGGGTGTGATAGGCTCTACGTTCAAATACAACGGGTGCAAAACAGTTGCACACGCGGAATACTCAGGTTATACTTGACGAGCTATGCATATAAGATATGACCTCGGAACACAGAGACCGAAAGGTCGAGCGTGAATCATATAGTAGATATGATCAACATAACGATGTTCACCATTGAAAACTACTCCATATCACGTGATGATCGGTTATGGTTTAGTTGATTTGGATCACGTGATCACTTAGAGGATTAGAGGGATGTCTATCTAAGTGGGAGTTCTTAATTAATTTGATTAACTGAACTTAAACTTATCATGAACTTAGTATCTGATAGTATCTTGCTTGTTTATGTTGATTGTAGATAGATGGCTCGTGCTGTTGTTCCGTTAAATTTTAATGCGTTCCTTGAGAAAGCAAAGTTGAAAGATGATGGTAGCAATTACACGGACTGGGTCCGTAACTTGAGGATTATCCTCATTGCTGCACAGAAGAATTACGTCCTAGAAGCACCGTAGGTGCCAGGCCTGCTGCTAGAGCAACACCAGAAGTTATGAACGTCTGGCAGAGCAAAGCTGATGACTACTCGATAGTTCAGTGTGCCATGCTTTACGGCTTAGAACCGGGACTTCAACGACGTTTTGAACGTCATGGAGCATATGAGATGTTCCAGGAGTTGAAGTTAATATTTCAAGCAAATGCCCGGATTGAGAGATATGAAGTCTCCAATAAGTTCTATAGCTGCAAAATGGAGGAGAACAGTTCTGTCAGTGAGCATATACTCAAAATGTCTGGGTATAATAATCACTTGATTCAATTGGGAGTTACTCTTCCAGATGATTGCGTCATTGACAGAATTCTCCAATCACTGCCACCAAGCTACAAGAGCTTCGTGATGAACTATAATATGCAAGGGATGACCAAGACTATTCCTGAGCTCTTCGCAATGCTAAAAGCTGCGGAGGTAGAAATCAAGAAGGAGCATCAAGTGTTGATGGTTAACAAAACCACTAGTTTCAAGAAAAAGGGCAAAGGGAAGAAAAAGGGGAACTTCAAGAAGAACGGCAAGCGAGTTGCTGCTCAAGAGAAGAAACCCAAGTCTGGACCTAAGCCTGAAACTGAGTGTTTCTACTGCAAGCAGACTGGTCACTGGAAGCGGAACTGCCCCAAGTATTTGGCAGATAAGAAGGATGGCAAGGTGAACAAAGGTATATGTGATATACATGTTATTGATGTGTACCTTACTAATGTTCGCAGTAGCACCTGGGTATTTGATACTGGTTCTGTTGCTAATATTTGCAACTCAAAACAGGGACTACAGAATAAGCGGACACTAGCAAAGGACGAGGTGACGATGCGCGTGGGAAATGGTTCCAAAGTCGATGTGATCGCAGTTGGCACGCTACCTCTACATCTACCTTCGGTATTAGTATTAGACCTAAATAATTGTTATTTGGTGCCAGCGTTGAGCATGAACATTATATCTGGATCTTGTTTGATGCGAGACGGTTATTCATTTAAATCAGAGAATAATGGTTGTTCTATTTATATGAGTAATATCTTTTATGGTCATGCACCCTTGAAGAGTGGTCTATTTTTGATAAATCTCGATAGTAGTGATACACATATTCATAATGTTGAAGCCAAAAGATGCAGAGTTGATAATGATAGTGCAACTTATTTGTGGCACTGCCGTTTAGGTCATATCGGTATAAAGCGCATGAAGAAACTCCATACTGATGGACTTTTGGAGTCACTTGATTATGAATCACTTGGCACTTGCGAACCGTGCCTCATGGGCAAGATGACTAAAACACCGTTCTCCGGAACTATGGAGAGAGCAACAGATTTATTGGAAATCATACATACGGATGTATGTGGTCCAATGAATGTTGAGGCTCGTGGCGGATATCGTTATTTTCTCACCTTCACAGATGATTTGAGCATATATGGGTATCTCTACTTAATGAAACACAAGTCTGAAACATTTGAAAAGTTCAAAGAATTTCAGAGTGAAGTTGAAAATCATTGTAACAAGAAAATAAAGTTTCTACGATCAGATCGTGGAGGAGAATATTTGAGTTACGAGTTTGGTGTACATTTGAGAAATTGTGGAATAGTTTCGCAACTCACGCCACCCGGAACACCACAGCGTAATGGTGTGTCCGAACGTCGTAATCGTACTTTACTAGATATGGTGCGATCTATGATGTCTCTTACTGATTTACCGCTATCGTTCTGGGGATACGCTCTAGAGACGGCCGCATTCACGTTAAATAGGGCACCATCTAAATCCGTTGAGACGACGCCTTATGAACTATGGTTTGGCAAGAAACCAAAGTTGTCGTTTCTTAAAGTTTGGGGCTGCGGTGCTTATGTGAAAAAGCTTCAACCAGATAAGCTCGAACCCAAATCGGAGAAATGTGTCTTCATAGGATATCCAAAGGAAACTGTTGGATACACCTTCTATCACATATCCGAACGCAAGACTTTTGTTGCTAAGTTCGGAAACTTTCTGGAGAAGGAGTTTCTTTCGAAAGAAGTGAGTGGGAGGAAAGTAGAACTTGACGAGGTAACTGTACCTACTCCTTTATTGAGAAGTAGTACATCACAGAAAACTGTTTCTGCGACACCTACACCAATAAATGAGTAAGCTAATGATGATGATCATGAAACTTTAGATCAAGATACTACTGAACCTCGTAGATCAACCAGAGTGAGATCCGCACCAGAGTGGTACGGTAATCCTGTTCTGGAAGTCATGATATTAAATCATGATGAACCTACGAACTATGAAGAAGCGATGGTGAGCCCAGATTCCGCAAAGTGGCTTGAAGCCATGAAATCTGAGATGGGATCCATGTATGAGAACAAAGTATGGACTTTGGTTGACTTGCCTGATGATCGGCAAGCAATTGAGAACAAATGGATCTTTAAGAAGAAGACTGACGCTGATGGTAATGTTACTGTCTACAAAGCTCGACTTGTCGCAAAAGGTTTTCGACAAGTTCAAGGGATTGACGGTGATACTTTCTCACCCGTAGCGATGCTTAAGTCTGTCCGAATCATGTTAGCAATTGCCGCATTTTATGATTATGAAATTTGGCAGATGGATGTCAAAACTGCATTCCTGAATGGATTTCTGGAAGAAGAATTGTATATGATGCAACCGGAAGGTTTTGTCGATCCAAAGGGAGCTAACAAAGTGTGCAAGCTCCAGCGATCCATTTATGGACTGGTGCAAGCCTCTCGGAGTTGGAATAAACGCTTTGATAGTGTGATCAAAGCATTTGGTTTTATACAGACTTTCGGAGAAGCCTGTATTTACAAGAAAGTGAGTGGGAGCTCTATAGCATTTCTAATATTATATGTGGATGACATATTACTGATTGGAAATGATATAGAATTTCTGGATAGCATAAAGGGATACTTGAATAAAAGTTTTTCGATGAAAGACCTCGGAGAAGCTGCTTACATATTAGGCATAAAGATCTATAGAGATAGATCAAGATGCTTAATTGGACTTTCACAAAGCACATACCTTGACAAGATTTTGAAGAAGTTCAAAATGGATCAAGCAAAGAAAGGGTTCTTGCCTTTGTTACAAGGTGTGAGATTGAGTAAGACTCAAAGCCCGACCACTGCAGAAGATAGAGAGAAAATGAAAGATGTTCCCTATGCTTCAGCCATAGGCTCTATCATGTATGCAATGCTGTGTACCAGACCTGATGTGTGCCTTGCTATAAGTTTAGCAGGGAGGTACCAAAGTAATCCAGGAGTGGATCACTGGACAGCGGTCAAGAACATCCTGAAATACCTGAAAAGGACTAAGGATATGTTTCTCATATATGGAGGTGACAAAGAGCTCACCGTAAGAGGTTACGTTGATGCAAGCTTTGACACTGATCCGGATGATTCTAAATCGCAAACCGGATACGTGTTTACATTAAACGGTGGAGCTGTCAGTTGGTGCAATTCTAAACAAAGCGTCGTAGCGGGATCTACATGTGAAGCGGAGTACATAGCTGCTTCGGAAGCAGCAAATGAAGGAGTCTGGATGAAGGAGTTCATATCCGATCTAGGTGTCATACCTAGTGCATCGGGTCCAATGAAAATCTTTTGTGACAATACTGGTGCAATTGCTTTGGCAAAGGAATCCAGATTTCACAAAAGGACCAAACACATCAAGAGACGCTTCAACTCCATCCGGGATCTAGTCCAGGTGGGAGACATAGAGATTTGCAAGATACATACGGATCTGAATGTTGCAGACCCGTTGACTAAGCCTCTTCCACGAGCAAAACATGATCAGCACCAAGACTCCATGGGTGTTAGGATCATTACAGTGTAATCTAGATTATTGACTCTAGTGCAAGTGGGAGACTGAAGGAAATATGCCCTAGAGGCAATAATAAAGTTATTATTTATTTCCTTATATCATGATAAAGGTTTATTATTCATGCTAGAATTGTATTAACCGGAAACATAATGCATGTGTGAATACATAGACAAACAGAGTGTCACTAGTATGCCTCTACTAGACTAGCTCGTTAATCAAAGATGGTTATGTTTCCTAACCATGAACAAAGAGTTGTTATTTGATTAACGAGGTCACATCATTGGTTGAATGATCTGATTGACATGACCCATTACATTAGCTTAGCACCCGATCGTTTAGTATGTTGCTATTGCTTTATTCATGACTTATACATGTTCCTATGACTATGAGATTATGCAACTCCCGTTTGCCAGAGGAACACTTTGGGTACTACCAAACGTCACAACGTAACTGGGTGATTATAAAGGAGTATTACAGGTGTCTCCAATGGTAGATGTTGGGTTGGCGTATTTCGAGATTAGGATTTGTCACTCCGATTGTCGGAGAGGTATCTCTGGGCCCTCTCGGTAATGCACATCACTTAAGCCTTGCAAGCATTGCAACTAATGAGTTAGTTGCGGGATGATGTATTATGGAACGAGTATAGAGACTTGCCGGTAACGAGATTGAACTAAGTATTGGATACTGACGATCGAATCTTGGACAAGTAACATACCGATGACAAAGGGAACAACGTATGTTGTTATGCGGTCTGACCGATAAAGATCTTCGTAGAATATGTAGGAGCCAATATGGGCATCCAGGTCCCGCTATTGGTTATTGACCGGAGACGTGTCTCGGTCATGTCTACATTGTTCTCGAACCATAGGGTCCGCACGCTTAACGTTACGATGACAGTTATTATGAGTTTATGCATTTTGATGTACCGAAGGTTGTTCGGAGTCCCGGATGTGATCACGGACATGACGAGGAGTCTCGAAATGGTCGAGACATAAAGATTGATATATTGGAAGCCTATGTTTGGACATCGGAAGTGTTCCAGGTGAAATCAGGATTTTACCGGAATACCGGGTGGGTTAACGGAACCCCCCGGGAGCCATATGGGCCTTAATGGGCCTTAGTGGAAAGGAGAAAGGGGCAGCCCTAGTGGCTGCGCGCCTCCCCCCTTCCCTAGTCCTATTAGGACTAGGAGAAGGTGGCCGGCCCCCCTCTCTCTCTTTCCCCCCCTTGAGGAATCCTATTCCAACTAGGGGGGGGGGGAATCCTACTCCCGGAGGGAGTAGGACTCCCTGGCGCGCCACCCCTTGGCCGGCCAGCCCCTCCCCCTTGGCTCCTTTATATACGGGGGCAGGGGAGTACCCTAGGACACACAAGTTGATCTACGGATCGTTCCTTAGCCGTGTGCGGTGCCCCCTTCCACCAAATTCCACCTCGGTCATATCGTTGCAGTGCTTAGGCGAAGCCCTGCGCCGGTAACACATCAAGAACGTCACCACGCCGTCGTGCTGACGGAACTCTTCCCGGACGCTTTGCTGGATCGGAGCCCGGGGATCGTCATCGAGCTGAACGTGTGCTAAGAACTCGGAGGTGCCGGAGTAACGGTGCTGTGATCGGTCGGATCGCGAGGAGAACGTACGACTACTTCCTCTATGCTGAGTCAACGCTTCCGCTTCGGTCTACAAGGGTACGTAGACAACATTCTCCCCTCTCGTTGCTATGCATCACCATGATCTTGCGTGTGCGTAGGAAATTTTTTGAAATTACTACGTTCCCCAACACTATTCTCATCATATCAATCTCCATCACTTTATTATTGCTTTGCTTTTACTTTGCCTTTTAATTTTTACCTTGCATCTTTATACCAAAAATACCAAAAATATTATCTATCGTCTCTATCAGATCTCACTCCCGTAAGTAACCGTGAAGGGATTGACAACCCCTAATCGCGTTGGTTGCGTTGAGCTATTGTTTTTGTGTAGGTACGAGGGACTCGAGCGTAGCCTCCTACTGGATTGATACCTTGGTTCTCAAAAGCTGAGGAAAATACTTACGCTACTTTGTTGCATCATCCTCTCCTCTTCGGGGAAATCCAATGCAAGCTCAAGAGGTAGCAAGAAGAATTTCTGGCGCCGTTGCCGGGGAGTCTACGCAAAAGTCAACATACCAAGTACCCATCACAATCTCTATCTCTCGCACTACATTATTTGCCATTTGCCTCTCGTTTTCCTCTCCCCCACTTCACCCTTGCCGTTTTATTCGCCCTCTCTTTTCCGTTTGACCTTTTCTCGCTTGCCTTCTGTTTGCTCGTGTGTTGGATTGCTTGCTTGTCACTATGGCTCAAGACAATACCAAATTGTGTGACTAATAATAATGATTTCCTTAGCACTCCGATTGCTCCTCTTACCAACACTGAATCTTGTGAAATCAATACTGCTTTGTTGAATCTTGTTATGAAAGATCAATTCGCCGGCCTTCCTAGTGAAGATGCCGCTACTCATCTGAATAGCTTCGTTGATTTGTGTGATATGGAAAAGAAAAAAAGATGTCAATAATGATATTGTTAAATTGAAGCTATTCCCTTTTTCGCTTAGAGATCGTGCTAAAGCTTGGTTTTCATCTTTGCCTAAAAATAGTATTGATTCTTGGAACAAGTGCAAAGATGCTTTTATCTCTAAGTACTTTCCTCCCGCTAAGATCATCTCTCTTAGAAACGATATTATTAATTTTAAACAACTTGATCATGACCATGTTGCACAAGCTTGGGAGAGAATGAAATTAATGATACGTAATTGTCCTACTCATGGTTTCAATTTATGGATGATTATACAAAAAATTTATGCCATATTGAATTTTGCTTCTAGAAATCTTTTAGATTCGGCCGCGGGAGGCACTTTTATGGAAATCACTTTAGGAGATGCTACTAAACTCCTAGATAATATTATGGTTAATTATTCTCAATGGCACACTGAAAGATCTACTAATAAAAAAGTGCATGCGATAGAAGAAATCAATGTTTTGAGTGGAAAGATGGATGAACTTATGAAATTATTTGCTACTAAAAGTGTTTCTTCTGATCCTAATGATATGCCTTTGTCTACTTTGATTGAGAATAATAATGAATCTATGGATGTGAATTTTGTTGGTAGGAATAATTTTGGTAACAACGCGTATAGAGGGAATTTTAATCCTAGGCCTTATCCTAGTAATCCTTCTAATAATTATGGAAATTCCTACAACAACTCTTATGGAAATTTTAATAAGATGCCCTCTGAATTTGAGAATAGTGTTAAGGAGTTTAAGAATTCATAAAAGAATTTTAATGCTTTGCTAGAAGAGAGATTGCTTAAAGTTGATGATTTGTCTAGGAACGTTGATAGAGTTTCTCTTGAGGTTGCTTCTTTAAAGCTTAGATCTATTCCTCCTAAGCATGATATCAATGAGTCTCTCAAAGCCATGAGAATTTCCATTGATGAGTGCAAAGAAAGAACCGCTAGGATGCGTGCTACGAAAGATGCCTTTATTAAAGCGTGTTCTTCCAATTCCTATGAAAATCAAGATGAAGATCTAAAAGTTATAGATGTGTCCCCTATTAAGTCTTTGTTTTGCAATATGAATCTTGATGAAATTGAATATGATCTTCATTTACCTAGAAGGCGTTCCAAAAATTTGGAGTATTTAGATCTTGATGATGAAATTGATAAAAGTGGGATTGAAGGAAATAAAACCCTAGATGTTGATAAACCCACTATATTGGATTTCAGGGAATTTAATTATGAAAGTTGCTCTTTAATTGATTGTATTTCCTTGTTGCAATCCGTGCTAAATTCTCCTCATGCTTATAGTCAAAATAAAGCCTTTACCGAACATATCGTTGATGCCTTGATACAATCTTATGAAGAAAAACTTGAGTTGAAAGTTTCTATCCCTAGAAAACTTTACGATGAGTGGGAACCTACTATAAAAATTAAAATTGAAGATCATGAGTTTTATGCTTTGTGTGATTTGGGTGCTAGTGTCTCCACTACTCCCAAAACTTTGTGTGATTTGCTAGATTTCCGTGATTTTGATGATTGCTCTCTAAACTTGCATCTCGCGGATTCCACTATTAAGAAACCTATGGGAAGAATTAATGATGTTCTTATTGTTGCAAATAGGAATTATGTGCCCGTAGATTTTATCGTTCTTGATATAGATTGCAATCCTTCTTGCCCTATTATTCTCGGTAGACCTTTTCTTAGAACGGTTGGTGCAATTATTGATATGAAGGAAGGGAATATTAGATTTCAATTCCCATTAAAAAAGGGCATGGAACACTTCCCTAGGAAGAAAATAAAATTAACACATGAATTTATCATGAGAGCCACTTATGGATTGCCTACCAAAGATGGCAATACCTAGATCTATCCTCGCTTTTATGCCTAGCTAGGGGCGTTAAACGATAGCGCTTGTTGGGAGGCAACCCAATTTTATTTTTTGTTTTTTGTTTTTGCTTCTTTTTAGGAATAAATAATCCATATACCTTCTGTTTAGATGTGGTTTTATGTTTTAATTAGTGTTTGTGCCAAGATAAACCTATAGGAACTTCTTGGATGATAGTTATTTGATCTTGCTGTAATTTCCAGAAACTTTTGGTTCATGAAAATAAATGTTAAAAATCACCATAAAGTGATAAAATAGTGATTCCAATTGCTGATGATCAATAAACAAATTGACTAGGTCGTACTATTTGTTCTGATTTTTTGGAGTTCCAGAAGTTTGCGTTAGTTACGGATTACTACAGACTGTTCTGTTTTTGACAGATTCTGTTTTTCGTGTGTTGTTTGCTTATTTTGATGAATCTATGGCTAGTAAAATAGTTTATAAACCATAGAGAAGTTGGAATACAGTAGGTTTAACACCAATATAAATAAATAATGAGTTCATTACAGTACCTTGAAGTGGTCTTTTGTTTTCTTTCGCTAACGGAGCTCACGAGATTTCTGTTGAGTTTTGTGTTGTGAAGCTTTCAAGTTTTGGGTGAAATCTTTTGATGGATTATGGAATAAGGAGTGGCAAGATCCTAAGCTTGGGGATTCCCATGGCACCCCCAAGATAATCCAAGGATACAAAAAAGTCAAAGCTTGGGGATGCCCCGGAAGACATCCCCTCTTTCGTCTACTTCCATCGGTAATTTTACTTGGAGCTATATTTTTATTTACCACATGATATGTGTTTTGCTTGGAGCGTCTTGTATTATTTGTGTCTTTGTTTGTTAGTTTGCCACAATATCCTTGTTGTACACACCTTTTGAGAGAGCCATACATGAATTGAAATTTGATAGAATACTCTATGTGCTTCGCTTATATCTTTTGAGCTTTATAGTTTTGCTCTAGTGCTTCACTTATATCTTTTAGAGCACTGTGGTGGATTTGTTATAAAGAAACTATTGATCTCTCATGCTTCACTTAGATTATTTTGAGAGTCTTAAATAGCATGGTAATTTGCTTAATAATTATAATAAACTTGGTATTCAAGATTTGTAAAACTTTCTTTTGAGTGCGTTGGATACTAAGAAAAGTTTGATACTTGATAATTGTTTTGAGATATGAAGATGGTAATATTAGAGTCATGCTAGTTGAGTAGTTTTGAATTTGAGGAATACTTGTGTTAAAGTTTGTGATTCCCGTAGCATGCACGTATGGTGAACCGTTATGTGATGAAGTCAGAGCATGATTTATTTATTGATTGTCTTCCTTATGAGTGGAGGTCGGGGACGAGCGATGGTCTTTTCCTACCAATCTGTCTCCCTAGGAGCATGCGCGTAATACTTTGCTTTGATAACTTCTAGATTTTTGCAATAAGTATATGAGTTCCTTATGACTAATGTTGAGTCCATGGATTATACGCACTTTTTCCCATCCTTCCACCATTGCTAGCCTGTCTAATACCGCACACTTTTCACCGGTATCATACACCCACCATATACCTTCCTCAAAACAGCCACCATACCTACCTATCATGTCATTTCCATAGCCATTCCGAGATATATTTCCATGCAACTTTCCAGCGTTTCGTTTATTATGACACGCTCCATCATTGTCATATTGCTAGCATGATCATGTAGTTGACATCGTATTTGTGGCAAGGCTACCGTTCATAATTCTTTCATACATGTCACTCTTGATTCATTGCATATCCCGGTACACCGCCGGAGGCATTCACATAGAGTCATATTTTGTTCTAACTTTCGAGTTGTAATTGTTGAGTTGTAAGAAAAATAAAAGTGTGATGATCATCATTTTTAGAGCATTGTCCCAAGTGAGGAAAGGATGATGGAGACTATGATTCCCCCACAAGTCGGGATGAGACTCCGGACGAAAAAAAGAGGCCATAAAAAAAGAGAAAGGCCCAAATAAAAAAATAAAAAATAAAATAAAAAATGAGAGAAAAAGAGAGAAGGGACAATGTTACTATCCTTTTACCACACTTGTGCTTCAAAGTAGCACCATGATCTTCATGATAGAGAGTCTCTCATTTTGTCACTTTCATAATCTAGTGGGAATTTTACATTATAGAACTTGGCTTGTATATTCCAATGATGGGCTTCTATGCCCTAGGTCTTCGTGAGCAAGCAAGATGGATGCACATCCACTTAATTTCTTATGTTGAGCTTTCATATACTTACAGCTCTAGTGCATCCGTTGCATGGCAATCCCTACTCACTCACATTGATATCTATTGATGGGCATCTCCATAGCCTGTTGATACGCCTAGTTGATGTGAGACTATCTTCCCTCTTTTTGTCTTCTCCACAACCACCATTCTATTCCGCATATAGTGCTATATCCATGGCTCACGCTCATGTATTGTGTAAAGATTGAAAAAGTTTTGAAAATATCAATAGTATGAAACAATTGCTTGGCTTGTCATCGGGGTTGTGCATGATTTAAATATTTTGTGTGGTGAAGATAGAGCATAGCCAGAGTATATGATTTTGCAGGATAACTTTCTTTGGCCATGTTATTTTGAGAAGACATAATTGCTTTGTTAGTTTGCTTGAAGTATTATTATTTTTTATGTCAATATGAACTTTTGTCTTGAATCTTTCGGATCTGAATATTCATACCACAATTAAGAGGATTTACATTGAAATTATGCCAAGTAGCACTCCGCATCAAAAATTCTCTTTTTATCATTTACCTACTCGAGGACGAGCAGGAATTAAGCTTGGGGATGCCTGATACGTCTCCAACGTATCTATAATTTGTGATTTCTCCATGCTATATTATCTACTGTTTTGGACTATATTGGGCTTTATTTTCCACTTTTATATTATTTTTGGGACTAACCTATTAACCGGAGGCCCAACCCAGAATTGCTGTTTTTTGCCTATTTCAGTGTTTCGGAGAAACAGAATATCAAACGGAGTCCAAACAGAATGAAACCTTCGGGAACGTGATTTTCTCATCAGATAAGACCCAGGAGATTTGGACCCTCCGTCAAGAAAGCCACGAGGCGGTCACGAGGGTGGAGGGAGCCCCTCCAGGGCACGCCCCCTGCCTCGTGGGCCCCTCGAAGCTCCACCGACGTACTTCTTCCTCCTATATATACCTATGTACCCCCAAACGATCAGATATGGAGCCAAAAACCTAATTCCACCGCCGCAACCTTCTGTACCCACGAGATCCCATCTTGGGGCCTGTTCCGGAGCTCCGCCGGAGGGGGCCATCATCACGGAGGGCTTTTACATCATCATAGCCTCTTCGATGAAGTGTGAGTAGTTTACCTCAGACCTTCGGGTCCATAGTTAGTAGCTAGATGGCTTCTTCTCTCTTTTTGGATCTCAATACAATGTTCTCCCCCTCTCTCGTGGAGATCTATTCGATGTAATCTTATTTTTGCGGTGTGTTTGTTGAGAACGATGAATTGTTGGTTTATGATCAAGTCTATCTATGAATAATATTTGAATCTTCTCTGAATTATTTTATGTATGATTGGTTATCTTTGCAAGTCTCTATGAATTATCAGTTTGGTTTGGCCTACTAGATTGGTTTTTCTTGCAATGGGAGAAGTGCTTAGCTTTGGGTTCAATCTTGCGGTGACCTTTCCCTGTGACAGTAGGGGCAGCAAGGCACGTATAGTATTGTTGCCATCGAGGATAACAAGATGGGGTTTTTATCATATTGCATGAAACTATCCCTCTACATCATGTCATCTTGCTTAAGGCGTTACTCTGTTTTTAACTTAATACTCTAGATGCATGCTGGATAGCGGTCGATGAGTGGAGTAATAGTAGTAGATGCAGGCAGGAGTCGGTCTACTTGTCTCGGACGTGATGCCTATATACATGATCATACCTAGATATTCTCATAAATATGCCCAATTCTGTCAATTGCTCAACAGTAATTTGTTCACCCACCGTAGAATACTTATGCTCTTGAGAGAAGCCACTAGTGAAACCTATGGCCCCCGGGTCTATTCTCATCATATCAATCTCCATCACTTCATTATTGCTTTGCTTCTACTTTGCCTTTTACTTTTTACCTTGCATCTTTATACCAAAAATACCAAAAATATTATCTATCATCTCTATCAGATCTCACTCCCGTAAGTAACCGTGAAGGGATTGACAACCCCTAATCGCGTTGGTTGCGTTGAGCTATTGTTTTTGTGTAGGTGCGAGGGACTCGAGCGTAGCCTCCTACTGGATTGATAACTTGGTTCTCAAAAACTGAGGGAAATACTTACGCTACTTTATTGCATCATCCTCTCCTCTTCGGGGAAATCCAACGCAAGCTCAAGAGGTAGCAATGAGCATCACAAAGTGCAGAGGTTTTTTCAAAAGAATGAATCAAAAAATTAGTTTTAGTTTTCCACAGAAAGCATTTCGGATCTACCGATTTGAAATCTTGGTGATACAGAAGCAGCTGTTGGAACCTAAACTAGTGAACTCGGTCAGACCGGGTCACAGTTCGGTGGCACTGAGACTGCTAGGGTTTCACAAATACTTGAACTCGGTCACACCGATTTGCAATTTTCGGTCAGACCAAGAATCACATGTGCAATGCCCTGATCCAAATCGGTGGAACCCATTTCAACAACTCGGTCGGTCCGAGATGGTTTTGGCAGAGACCTAACCCTAAATTTTCAATCCACAACTAAACTACGGAGTGTTTTCAATGGATAGAGTGATTTCAATCGTGGCAAGATTCATGGCAAAACAATGTGCTGGAGAATCAGAGTTAGATCAGCACAAGGATCAATTCCATACCCTAGTGCGGCGATGGACTTGCTACGGCGGCAACGGCGGAGACGATCCCGTTGACAGTTGCGGAGTCCAGCGGCGGGAGGTAGCTGGCGATGAGGAGGACGATCCGAAGACCCAGGGAGGCAGAGCAGGCTGAGCGCGGGCGAAGGAGTTCGGAAAATTTTCCAAATTTTGGCCCGGGGATATATATAGCCTGACCCTGTTGGTGTGACCGAGTGGAACAACTCGGTGGCACCGAGATGCATAACTTCAAGCAATTGCTGCAACTCGGTGTGACCGAAAAGTTCAAATAGGTTGCACTGAGATTGAAAACCTAGATCGACTTAGTGATCTCAGTATGACCGAAATGGATGAATCGGTCGGACCGAAACGCATAAAGAAGTTTTGGAAGTTTAAGTCTATGACGAATCAGGGACTCCGAGTGCTCCTCACACAGAGTGGTTCGAATCTGACTTGATCAAACTTTGTGATGTAGCATGAATAGAGTTTTAGACGAGAAGAGCATAGATAGCTAGAGAAGGTTCTTAGGCATTCTTCTCCATCCACTTGGCAAAAGAAAAAGAAACCAATCAATCAAAACAACAAGTGGATGTCCTCGAATGAGTAAATTATGCAACCAATATGCTCACACAATAAAATGGCAAATGAAATATGTGGCAAAGCATGCACAACCCATTCTAGCATCTATCAAGCAATTTGGCGATGACTAGGTCATCTATATATGAGTATATTGACATAGGAGTCAACTGAGGACATTTGATCATAGGTCATACTCATCGTTTAAGCACAAGTGGGGATACCACTTTTACATAAAGCATTGTTGTGTTCACATCATTAAAGTTGCCTTAGCTCAAGTCTTAGAGTAAAGCTCCCCCTATATGTGAGATCCCCCCTAAGAGGGATGAAATAACCTTGGGTTTTGTCGATGATGACTTCATGTGGGTGTTGAAGATATGGATGCTCAATGTTGATGTAGATCATTTGGAGCTATCCTTTGGAGTGAGTTGCACTTTCAATACCTACACGGGTTAGTCCCACAAGGAACAAACAAGGATATCCATAGACATAGAGTGATGCATGCACAAGATGATGTCTATGAAAGCATTTGGTTACCTTGTCCCTTGTCTTACCAACAAGAGGGTTTGTGACTCCTTGAACTAGTGCATGATGTGGAAGTTGTTTGCACCTGTTCTTGCCAACATGATAAGAGTGAAGTATGTTGGCAGAGTCACCCTCAGGAACTCTCTAGTTCTTCTTCTTCGGGATCCACACCATCTTGATGGGAATCCTCAGAGTTGTAGTTGTACTTGATGAGGTAGAACTTGATGTAGTCTTGGGAACCCACTTGACCAAGGCTTTAGGAGCTTCTTCAAATGCATCAATTTCCTCTTGAAGCTTGTCCTTGCCTTTTTGCTTGTGGTCTTGTGGTGGAAGATCATCTTGAGCTTGTGTCCCTTTGAAAGAAGTAGGATCATACTTCTCTTATTGAGGAACAAACTTCGTCTTGGGGTATTGATCTTCTTCCCACTCAACTCCATTGGCATCGAACTTTCGTTCAAAACCAACACCTTGGTTCTTCCGGTGCCTTCCTTGCTTGCGTATAGTTTCCTCGAATTGCTTACTCCCGGCAAGACTCTTGTAAACACCTTTCTCTATAATTCCCTTCAATAAGCTATTTTCTTGCTCAAGTGTAACTTGGCTAAGAGAATCATTAGTGGAATCAAGAGAACTACTAGAAGCAACAAAATTGGATTTAGTATGATTATTTTTACTACTAGAGGAAGAATCCTTCTTGTTTTTGTTACTAGACTTGACTTGAGGCATGTAAACGCTTGGCAATGTAAGAAGAGATTTTCTTACGAAGATCATCATTGATTGCCTTTAAGAACTCATGCTCTTGCTCAAGATTGAGCTTTTCAAAACGTAATTTCTCATGAGTCCTTAAAAGTTCTCGATGATCTCCTAAGATAGTTTCATGAGCTAACTTAAGAGTGTTTAGTTCTTTAGTTAGAGACTCAATCTTCTCCTTATCATTGTCATTCGTTTCATCTTGATTAGCATGATTAATTGACGTTTCATCACAGTATTCATCACTAGAGTTGTCAACAAGTAAATCATCATCACCTAACAAGTCATCTTCATCACTATTCAAATCAACATGCTCGGGGTGTGATACCTTTGGACCTTTGGCCATGAAGCATCTTCCAATTCCTTCATTTGGTGAATCAAATATGTCGTAGGAGTTGGTTGACACAAGTGCTAGACCGGAAACACCTTCATCTTGAGTATATTCGGAGTCGGAGTGATAGCTTCTCTCGGAGTGATTGTCGGAGTCAGATCCGGATACCCATTCACCAACATGAGCTTGATGTCTTCGTTTTGTGTAGCTCCTTGATGACTTGTCCTTCCTTTCCGAATCCTTGCTTCTCCTAGAAGGTCTTCCTTCATAACGATCATCTCTACTCCTTCTCTCTCTTGATGGTGATTCTTCTCTTCTACTTCTTCTTTTGGGAGAATCTTCTCTTCTTTTGTAGGGTGTCGTACACTCATTGGAATAGTGTCCGGGTCTTCCACAATTGTAGCAGTTTCTCTCACGACTAGAAGATCTTTTGTCATTGTAGAACCTTGACTTGGAACTTCTTTCTTTGCTTCTACTCTTGTAGAACTTGTTGAAGTTCTTCACCATTAGGCTCAATTCTTCATTGAAGGTTTGTTTCTCACTTGATGATGTGGGAGCTTCACATGAGGCTTTGTAAGCACCATTTGACTTGTTATGGAGCTCCTCCTTATCCTTGAGTGACATCTCATGAGCAACAATTCTTCCAATGACTTCTGTTGGCTTGAGATCTTTGTAATTGGGCATCATTTGGATCAATGTGCATATGGTATCATATTTTCCATACAAGGCTCTTAGGATCTTCTTGATGATGAATTAGCCGGTCGTCTCTTCACTTCCTAAGCTGACAATCTCATTTGTGATAAGAGCAAGCCTAGAGTACATTTCAGCGACAGCTTCACCATCCTTCATTTTAAACTTGTCAAGTTGACTTTGAAGCACATCCAACTTGGATTCCTTGACGGAGTCAGTACCTTCGTGCATATCGATCAACGTATCCCAGATTTCCTTTGCATTCTCAAGATGGCTGATTTTGTTGAATTCTTCGGGGCAAAATCCGTTGAAGAGGATGTCACAAGCTTGAGCATTGTATTGCAGCATCTTCAACTCTTCAGCGGTAGCTTCATGGTTTGGTTCTCTCCCATCAAAGAATCACCTTGCAAGCCAATACACACAATAGCCCAAACGGCAGGGTTATGTCCAAGAATATGCATTTTCATCTTATGCTTCCAACTAATAAAATTAGTACCATCAAAGTAAGGACCTCTACGGTGGTAATTTCCCTCGCTAGACGCCATACTCTCTTAGGTTGTGAAACCAAGGCTATGACCACCAAAAGCTATGGAAATCAAAGCAAATGGAGACCAAAGCTCTGATACCACTTGTAGGATCGAAAGTATGTCTAGAGGGGGGTGATTAGACTACTTGACCAAATAAAAATCTAGCCTTTTCCCAATTTTAGTTCTTGGCAGATTTTAGCAACTTACAACAAGTCAAGCAATCTCAACACAATTCAAGCAAGCATGCAAAGGGTATATGAGCAGCGGAAAGTAAAGCATGCAACTTGCAAGAATGTAAAGGGAAGGGTTTGGAGGATTCAAACGCAATTGGAGACACGGATGTTTTTGTCGTGGTTCTGATAGGTGGTGCTATCGTACATCCACGTTGATGGAGACTTCAACCCACGAAGGGTAACGGTTGCGCGAGTCCACGGAGGGCTCCACCCACGAAGGGTCCACGAAGAAGCAACCTTGTCTACTCCACCTTGGCCGTCACCCACGAAGGACTTGCCTCACTAGCGGTAGATCTTCACGAAGTAGGTGATCTCCTTGCCCTTACAAACTCCTTGGTTCAACTCCACAATCTTGTCGGAGGCTCTCAAGTGACACCTAGCCAATCTAGGAGACACCACTCTCCAAGAAGTAACAAATGGTGTGTTGATGATGAACTCCTTGCTCTTGTGCTTCAAATGATAGTCTCCCCAACACTCAACTCTCTCTCACAGGATTTGGATTTGGTGGAAAGAAGATTTGAGTGGAAAGCAACTCGGGGAAGGCTAGAGATCAAGATTCATATGGTAGGAATGGAATATCTTGGTCTCAACACAAGTGTAGGTAGTTCTCTCTCAGAAAATGTGTATTGGAAGTGTAGGTTCGTTCTGATGGCTCTCTTCACGAATGAAGAGTAGATGGAGGGGTATATATAGCCTCCACACAAAATCTAACCATTACACACAACTTGCCAAACTCGGTGGGACCGAATCAATAAACTCGGTCGGACCAATTCAACAAATCTAGTGACCGTTAGGATTTTTGGTGGGACCAACATGCAACTCGGTAGGACCAATTTTGGTAATAAGCTAACCAGAGAGTTGGTCAGATAAACTCGGTGGGACCGATTTGCTCATCTCGGTGAGACCGAAATGTTACAAAAGGGAAACAGAGAGTTTACATTGCAATCTCGGTGGGACCAATCGCTCATCTCGGTGGGACCGAAATTTTACGAAGGGAAACAAAGAGATTACAATCCCATCTCGGTGAGACCGAGATCCCTATCGGTGAGACTGATTTGCCTAGGGTTTGTGGCAGTGGCTATGACATCTGAACTCGGTGGCGCCGGATAGAAAGAGTCGGTGGGGCCGAGTTTGACTTTTGGTTTAGGTCATATGTGGATGTGAGAAAGTAGTCGAGGGCTTTGGAGCATATCACTAAGCACTTTGAGCAAAGAGCCTCATTAAGCAACATTTCATCCCTCCTTGATAATATTGGCTTTTCCTATAGACTCAATGTGATCTTGGATCACTAAAATAGAAAATGTAGAGTCTTGAACTTGAGCTTGAGCCAATCCTTTTGTCCTTAGCATTTTGAGGGGTCCACTTTTCTCAACCATGCCCGACCAATCATTGAGCTTTCCTGAAATATTATTCTCGAAATAGCATTAGCTCAATGAGCTATATGTTGTTAGGAATTACCAAAACCACCTAGGGATAGTTGCACTTTCAGCTCCTGGGCCAGACGGGTACATTGGTGATTTTTACAGGAGCTGCTGGGATATCATAAAAGAAGACCTTTGGCGAGCACTCTGTTAGATGCACCAGCTTAGGGGAAACTGTTGGAATCTTTTTAATACTACCAACCTGGTCTTGATCCCCAAAAAGGAGGGCTCTAGTGTGCCAAGTGATTTCAGACCTATAAGCTTAATGCACAACATGGGAAAATCCTTTGCAAAGTCTTGGCAAACAGGTTGGCTTCACACCTAAAAGATCTCGTCTCCCTGAGCCAAAGTGCGTTCATAAAAAAGAGGTGCATTCAAGACAACTTCCTGTATGTAAACAATGTCATTAAAGAGGCCCACAAGAAGCAAAATCCTCGGTTTTTCTTCAAGATAGACATTGCAAAAGCGTTTGATTCCATTGGCTGGCCATACATGCTCAAGGTAATGAAGGCCTTTGGCTTCGGATAGAGATGGTGTGATTTGGTCTCGCTGATTTTGGCATCTTCAACTTCATGAGTCCTTCTGAACGGCACCCAGGGGAAGCCCTTCCTGTACATGAAAGGCTTGAGGCAGGGAGCCCCCTTATCCCCGATGCTCTTTATCTCAAAGATTGCTTGACATGGCAACACGGGGGGGGGGGGGGGGGGGGGGGGATTGCGACTAGGATTAGAGTAAGTTTCTATGTGGATGACGCCGCAGTCTTTCTCAATCCAATAAATAATGAGATCAAGGCCATAAAGGATATACTGCATTTCTTTGGAGAGGTGTCAGGGCTGAAGGTGAATATCAACAAGTGCACGACTTACCCTATCAGATGTGAAGGAATTAACCTGGAGGAGGTTCTGGACGCTGTTGGAGGAAACATTGTTCTGCCATGCAAGTACCTTGGCCTTCCATTGAGCACAAGGAAGCTACGCAGAGTGGAAATTCAGCCATTTCTGGACAAAGCTTCGTCAAGGTTAAAGCCATGCAAGGTAAGCTAATCACAAGGCCAGGGAGACTGCTGCTAGTCAACTCGGCGATCACTGCCATGGCAACATATTTTTTGACAATTTTCACTGCAAGTATCTGGGCCAAGAAGAGGCTTAATAAGATCAAAAGAAACTTCTTGTGGAACGCAAATGAAGAAGGAAATGGGGGGAAATGCTTGGTAAACTGGAGAGCTGTGTGTGTGCCCCAAAACAAAATGGTGGCCTGCGCACAAAGGACATTGGAAGCTTTGGAAGATCTCTGTGGCTAAGATGGCTGTGGAATGAACGGCAAGTGGAGGATAAACCCTAGAAAGGGACTGTTGTTCCATGTGACAAGATTAACAGGCAGCTGTTTGCTGCTTGCACCTTAATCACCCTTGGCGATGGTTCGATTGCCCATTTTTGGAGTGACAAATGGCTGTTAGGCCAGACCCCAAAGGACATGACCCCAAGTTTGTTTCGCCTAACGCGCTGGAAAACCCTTACTGTCAAAGAGGCTCTTACTGCAGGAAGATGGATCAAGGGGCTGCAACGAGTTTTCTCTACTGAGGATATTTACCAATTCATATTTCTCTGGGAGATGCTATAAAATGGTCAGTTAACAAATGAAAGAGACGACATCAAATGGAACCTAACTACTGATGGTTGCTATTCTGCAATGCCCGCGTACCACTCCCAGTTTTTTGCACGGCTTCCTCAGCCGAGCGTGGAGCGAATTTGGAGTCCAAAGGCCGAACAAAGGGTAAATTTTTACATTTGGCTGCTTCTTGGAAATCGAAACTGGACCTCAGACAGACTACAAAATCAGAGGTTTGCCACACACTCCCATGTGTATTCTTTGTGATCAGAGTTTGGAGATGGCTGTGCACACCACCCTCCTCTGCCCTTTTGCAAAAGAGGTATGGCATTCCTTTGAGGGCACACATGTTACCATGGTGAGAATCGATCAGTCCGCACAAACAATTAACAAGTGGTGGAACCGTTTGCAAAGAGGAGCATCCAGGCAGGATATCAGATCACAAGTCACCATGGCAATGTACATTTGCTTGGCACATTTGGAAGGGGAGAAATGCAAGAACCTTGAATCTATGCGGCACGGCAACCACAGTAGCCGACAAGGCCAGAGCGGATGTTAGCTTATTTTGTCAGGCTATGAAGATGTAATTTTTTGGTCAGGCTATGAGGGTGTGATACAAGTAGGTAAGCGTAGCGTGAGGTTCAGCGGCAATGTTTTCCGAAACTGCTGCAAGGGACAGTGTAAAACTCTATTTCTTCTTCTTAATGCAAAGCAGGGCTACTGCTGGTTCCTAAAAAAAAGTTAAAAAATGCAAAATAATGATGTGGATGACTTGCATGTGCTTGATGGTGTGGAGAACTTGGATGTGGTGAAAAGTGGATTGGTTGCATGCGCTTGATAGTGTGCATGACTTATAATTTAAACTATGTGGGAAATTTCTGCATAAGCAAAATAAATCCGGAAATGCCTTTTGGAGCTCGGCCTCCAGTGAGGCCTTCAAATTCAAATTCGAAATTTCATCAAAATTCATATTTTTATATTTTAAAAAATTCTGAAATTAAATATAGATATACATGAAGGCATAACACACATGTGTGTAAATTTTCAGTTCAAAATACATTAAAATAAGGACTGTGCAAAAAAAGACAAATCTGGGGCTGTTTAACACATGATACTATTCATCGTCCCGGGCTATGAATTTGTTTTTTTTGTACAAGTCGCAACTCAAGGTATTTCATCATGAACTTTTACACACATATGGGTTACATCCTTACATACACGCATTTTTTTCCAGAAATTTTTGAATCATAAAAGTTTGAATTTGAATTTTTCAAAAATAAAGGCCTCCATGGAGCTCGGCCTCCGAAACGCCTCTCTCAAATCAATCTTAATTTGAAAAGTTATGCGTGCCACAACAAAGTGCAAGGTTTTTCAAAAATCCACCTAGACGCAATAATGTATCTTGTAACGTAGATGATTCACACACGTAGATTGGACACATGCTAGTGAATCAATTTATTTGATAATGTAAAACCATGCATATAAGATAATTAGAGCATCTATAATTGGGCGCCTCAAACCCCCTCATATGCTCGGGCGGACGCAGGGGCGGAGCCAGGGGGACGAGCAGGGGCCTGCCCCCCCCCCCCCCCCAATGATTGACAGTTTTAGTAGGAGCGACAAGTGATTACCAACGAGATTATATCAATACACGTACTCGGCCCCCCCTATACTCGAATCCTGGCTCCGCCACTGGGCGAACGACCCAGTCACTGACCGATCAGAAGAAAAAACCGATCCAAACGGGCGCATCAAACCGGCCTCAAACGGTAGGGCTAACCGGCATCCCTCATATCCAACCCAAATATGAGGTGGATATGGGAAGGCCCGGGCGCGCCCGGGTGAGTCCGCCACGTCGGCCCTGGCCCATGCTGGCCCACCCGACCCCACATATAATCGTCTCCGTCCACTCCCCGGACCAAACCCTAACCACTCTACTCCCCTCCCGTCCACTCCACTCTGCCACGAAGCTCCCGTCTGGCGATCTCCGGCATGGCGGGCAGCGGATCCGAGTCCTACACCTCCATATCCATCGACTCCGATCTCATCCTACACGCCCCTGAGGAGGAGATGACCGTCCGGTTTGCGCCCTGCTGCTCCTGGGAGGAGGCCGCCCGACAGCAGTGCTCGGACTCATTCCATCGGGAATCCATTGCATCCGCCCAAATGGTGCATGGATCAGCCGCTAGGTGTGCCAACAGTGCCTCACCGGAGGCGGTGCGGTCCGTTCGGCGTCCGAACGCGGTGGTGGACGTGCAACCCCTTAGTTGGCGCGCCGAGGCGGAGGACGCACCTGGGCGTCGTCCGACGCAAACATGACACGGCGTACCCGCCGTGCGAGGCAGCGGGCGCGAGAGGCGGCGGCAACCCTCGTGGCAGAAGACGTTGGTGAGGGTGAGTCGCATTCTCCGGCGCCCCGTACGGTGCACCAGTCCAAGCGCCGCAACCGCGTCGTGGTGGATGTCGTGGGCTCATCCCAAAACGGATCCATCATCGATTTGACGTCCACTGGCACCGTCAGGTTTTGTGCTCCGAGAGGAAGAGCATGGCATGGAAGACGATGGCACCTTGAGTCCCGTGAGCCGTCTCGTGTCCATATCCTATTCTACCTCGCCGACGACCGAACCAACACTCTGGGAAGCGCAGCCGACCATCGGACAAGGGCAAAATAGAGTCGGACGAGTTTCGCTTAAGATTAGGTTTATGTTGTATATAATATTAGGTATCTGAGATATTTAATATGAGATATCCAATGATAGAGCGGATTACTTAAGGCGTGACCGATCACTCTTGGCAGACAGCGCGTCCGCGGGCGTTTGAGCATTCGCCAAGTCCGGCTCGGAGGCTGGGAGTGGGGTCCAAGTAGATGGTTGTGCGCTGGGAGGGGAACGTTTGATTCCTGGTACATATGTACCCTATATGAAAAAAAAATAGCAATTTAAAAAAAGTCAAAAAATTCTGAAAATATTTTTGAAATAAACCTGACCTTTCATTGTACTAGTGATAAAAGTTTCACAAAAAGAAAATTCCTCTTTGACTACTTTTCAAAAAAGACAAATTTGTGGTCAAAATAGCGTGAATAGTGACATATAGTAGCAAATAAATTTTGTCTTTTTCGCTGTGAAGTCAACATTGAGTTTTTTTGAAAATTTATATACTAGTGTGCAAGTAAATCCAGTTTAATCTAAAAATACTTTTGGACTATTTTGTCTTTTTGTTTAATTATTTAAAAAATACATCACATAGGATGTATATACATGCAGGAGCCATATTTCCCTTGTGAGCTGTCACTTGAAGCTGTGCATGCAGTGGGGGCCGATGTCGTAGGAGGTGACGGCGGGCGATTTCGACTTGTGTCTAGTAGAGATCGCATTGCCAAGTTTAATCCGGGCAACGGAATGCAAACAAATCGCTCCGGCGCAGCCAAGAGTACCAGACAGATAGACTCTACGCAAGCCCACTATAAATATCCAAACCTCCTCATGAAACAACATGAGCGCACGACGTACGCTTGACGCTCATCGAGCTGAAAGTTACCGGCCATGGCTGCCGAGAGCCCAGCATACTACTCGCTCCTCCTGCCTCTCCTCCTAGTTGTAGTACCTGCGCTCTACCTGGTGGGTGTGTTCCGCAGCCGCAGGAGGTCGGCCGGCCGACAACGGTTTCCTCCGGGGCCATGGGCGCTGCCGGTGATCGGCCACCTGCACCACCTCGCCGGCTCGTCGGTCCCGCCGCACCACGCCATGCGCGACCTAGCCCGGCGCCATGGCCCGCTCATGCTGCTCCGGTTCTGCCAGCTCCCGGTGCTCGTGGCCACCTCCCCGGACGCGGCGCGCGAGATCATGAAGACCCACGACGTGGCCTTCGCGTCGCGGCCCCTCAGCCCGACCATGCAGCTCTTCCTGCGTGGCTCCGAGGGCCTCGTCTTCGCGCCCTACGGCGACGGCTGGAGGCAGCTCCGCAAGATCTGCACCCTCGAGCTCCTCAGCAACCGCCGCGTCCACTCCTTCCGTGCTGTCAGAGCGGAGGTGCTGGGACGCCTCCTCAGCTCCGTCGCGTCGGCGGCATCGGCGTCGGCGTCCGTGAACCTGACCCGGGGGCTAGCCTCGTTCGTCGCGGACTCCTCGGTGCAGGCCATGATCGGCCGCCTGAGGAGCGACGACCGTGGCACTCTGTTCACGCTGCTGCGGGAGGGGTTTAAGATCGTGCCGGGGATGACCCTGCCCGACCTCTTCCCGTCGTCCCGGCTCGCCATGCTCCTCAGCCGCGTGCCCGCCAGGATCGACCACCGCAACAAACGCATGGCCGCCTTCATGGACTCCGTCATCCAGCAGCATCGGGACAAGAAGAGATCACCCGCTTGCGCCGACGGCGGAGAGGAAGAACACGCGGAGGACTTGCTTGACGTGCTCCTCAGGCTCCAAGACGACATGAACTCCCAGTATCCTCTCACCACGGAGAACATCAAATTGGTCATCATAGTAAGCTCTCTCCTCATCCTTCCTGTTTACCATCACCAAACACTCCAGGCATCAATCGTTACCTACTCTACATGTTTGCATGCAGGACATGATTAGTGCGAGCAGCGAGACCACGTCGACGACGCTGGTGTGGGCAATGGCCGAGCTGCTGCGGAAGCCGGCGGCCATGCGGAGGGCGCAAGACGAGGTTCGGCGACAGCTCGACGGCCGCAGGGTGACGGAGGACGGCCTGACGGACCTGCACTACCTGCGGCTAGTCATCAAGGAGACGCTCAGGCTGCACCCGCCGGTGATGCTGATCCGGGAGTGCGGCCCGCGGCAGAAGGTGCTCGGCTTCGACGTGCCACAGGGCGCCATGGTGCTGGTCAACGCCTGGGCGATGGGCAGGGACCCAGCCCACTGGGACTCCGCCGGGGAGTTCCTTCCGGAGAGGTTCGAGAGCTGCGGCACACCGGACTTCAAGGGCGTGGACTTCGAGTTCCTGCCGTTCGGCGCCGGCCGGAGGATATGTCCCGGCGTCTCCTTCGGCCTCGTGCACCTCGAGCTCGCGCTCGCGGCGCTGCTCTTCCATTTCGACTGGAAGCTGCCGGACGGGATGGTCCCCGAGGAGCTGGACATGACCGAGGAAGCTGGGCTCACCACGCGCCGGCGGGCCGAGCTAGTGGTGTTCGCTGTCCCTCATGTTCCTCTTCCCATAGATCAGTAGACGTACCTGGCCGTATTAGCACCAAGAATAGTTTTATGTGTTTGCACGGTTTGTGTATGTGATGACTATCGTGATTCGTGAGCTGTTGGTTATGAATTTATGAGTTTAAAATAAGAATGCGGCTAAGTCTCAGTCGACCGAGATTTAACCAAGTCTCAGTCAAGTGACATACTCCCTCCGTTCCAAAATATAGTGCGCCCACGCTTCCCGAGGTCCAACTTTGACCATAAATTTAACCAACGAGACCGACTGCGGCGGGAGAAAAAAATATATAATTGAAAACTTCTTTCAAATACGAATTCACTGATATAACTCTTGCTCCCGCCGCAATCGGTCTTGGTGGTTAAATTTACGATCAAAGTTGAAGCACGAGGATAGAGGAAGCACTACATTGTGGAATGGAGGGAGTAATATGCAAGAGAAAAACAGTTAAAAAGAAAATTTTGCACAAATCTCAATATAAGATCTCGCGGATATAGCATCAACTGAGTCTTCGCTAAGTCTCAATCGACTGAGACTTAGCAAGAGCATTAAAATAAATGTCTTGGCTACGGTTGTAAGGATCTGCATTTTTTATTTTTGCTGTTCTTTTTAAAGAAAAAGCCATCATGGCGACTTTATATGAAGAATTGCTAACTGTGCTAAGATAAAAAGGGAAGGTTCGCTAACACAATGATTGAATTTGGCATAAAATGAACAAAAACTTCAGAATTAAAAGCTAAAAGATGCACAATTTGATTGGTTTCCCGAGGGCATCAAATTTGACATTCGTAACCTTGACATAAAATGACCATTCTTCAAAAAACTGCAACTGTAACACCAAGGATGCATTTGGTAGGGACGCGTTTGGTTACCCGCACCGTTTTTTCGAGGTTGCATGAAAAAAAGGGTCAGGCTGAGTAGAACCTGTTTGAGGAGATACATGTGAGCTCCTTTTCGTTCTTGCATAGCCTGGCATTGTTTGTGTGGTTACTAGGGAGATGAGTCTTACAATATGTAAGATCATCGGTAGATGGATTCTGGTATTTAATAGCATTTCTTTGTTTAATTTTTAGGAAAAATAAATTTATATCAATGAAGTCAGCTGGCTGTGTATCCATATTATTTGTGTGCTTGCTACTTGAGTATTTCAGGAACTGATTGATTTGTGAGCAAGTCATCCTTCTTGCATCTTTTCTGGCACTTTGTGGACTTGAAATTGATGAAGATAATATGCTTTGTTTTGGTTACTGAAGTTTGATTGAATTCAAGTGGAACGGTCGGTCAATTGAACGTATTTATGAATTTGCACTTATGTTTTGATTCACAATATAGTACTCCCTCCGTTTTTATTTACTCCGCATATTAGCTTTGGTCAAAGTCAAGCTTTATAACTTTGACAAAGTTTATAGACAAAAATATTAACATGTACAATTACAAATAAATACCATTAGATTCATCATTGAACGTACTTTCGCATCATGTAACTTTGCTATCGTAATATTTATATTCTTTCCTATAAATTTGGTCAAACTTTACGAAATTTGACTTCAGTCAACTCTAATATGCAGTTTTTAGTCCCTTAATATGATATACACTACCAAAAAATCTAGCTTGCATTCTACATAGGGCATGTACTTATTTCCTATGTATTATTCCCCTAGCTGCTACGCACATTGTTACTTTCCTTCCTATTGATTACTGGTGTTCAGCTGATAATTGTCCAAAAATTAAAATCACCAAAATTATCGATTTTTGTGAGTCTTGATATTAATTTTAAGCATTGTTATAATACCTTTACAATTGAGCATGTCCTGGCTATTATGGTGTCTTTATGCATGTTCTTATTTGCAGCAAGAGGCGTCAAAATGAGGTATGATTGCTAAGGCCACAATAAAAATGCATTGCCTGCTGCCATTGAAAAGGCCAACATGGACATGTCAAAGAAGGGCACATGTTGCAGCCTCTTTACTAATGAAGAAGACGACGCGAGGCATGATGATCGAAAGCAAATAGTACAAAATGTTAAGAAGTAGCAATCTATTGCACCAAATGTTTCAGAACTGTAAACCATTTACATATGAAGTATAACCTTTTAGTCCAATATTTGCTTGATTGTACTCCTCCGTTCATCTTTCTATGTATGCCATCAGATTCGGTAATCTGCCCAATAATTTGTACCTTTTTGACAATCTATAATCATCTCACGCTACTTAGTAAAACATAGTGAACAACAAAGGTAAACATGAGCACAAACAAAATAAGATGCAATTTAGCTAACAACAGGCTCGCCCATGTTTCCTGTCGGGCTCGGCGTCCTACCGTGCCTTCTGCCTGCTACTACATACAAAATTGTGTGGTAAGGGCCTCATGCTAATGAATGATGAAGTTGGCGATTGCAAAATAAATACCCCCTCTATCTACTAATACGAGGCCACTATTTTTTATTTCTAACTTTAACCATTAATTTTACCAATAAAATATGAGTCAAATGCCATAAGTATAAAATTGAGTGCACATTTAAAAGACCTTTTTGATAATATATTTTTTATACATACAACCCATTTTTTGACCAAAATCACAAGTCAAAACTTGACTGGAAAAATGAAGTGACCTAGTATATAAAAATGGAGGGGGTAGTTGCCGAAGCGAATGGTGGGGACCGTGGGAGGCGGCGCCCGCACAGGAGAAGGCTGGAGGCGTGGTAGAGCAGGTAGACAGCCCCTCACGGTCACGGTAGTCGCTGCCGACCGTGAGAATGTTCGGTGAGTTGTATGCATGAGCTTCGAGCCTGTTGCGTGCGTGCGCCTCCCTCAGCAATAGTTTGTGAGTAGTGTTAGCAGATCTCTGGCTTCCTGTCTGTCTCCGTTTGCGCTTGACCGACTTCCCGCTAGCTCCACCAGCAAGGACGCGAGGCCATTCTCCCGCGCTTCAGCAAGACACTGTTTCTGCTGCTTGCCTTCGCCACCACAGATGCGCGCCAGAATATTAAGTGCCCATTCCTTTTCGCTTCGGGATCCATTTCTGATTACTCCAACCAGCGTTGGTATGACAGCAGCATTAGCGGCAGCAGCAGCAGCAATGGCCGCCTTTCCCTCGGGATGCTTGCAAAGAATTGCCAACATAAAGATGGAACCGATTCCATCCTCGGTCCCTGTTAGAAGCTCTAGCAGTACACGGACGAGCCCGGCTCTGATAGCTATACTCTTGTTGCCCGGCTCGACGCACAGATCTATTAGTGTTCCCGCAGCATTCTTTTTACCCTGTTGGCTCCCAGTACTCAGCAGCAGAATGAGAGGCGGAATTGATCCAGCAGCCCCAGTGATCACCTCGCTTCCTTTCACTCTGAATAGGCTGGACAGCGTTGCAGCAGCATTCTCCCGGGCAACCATGCTGCCCGTCTCTAGCACGTACACGACTCCAGGAATAGCTCCGGCCAAGACCAAACTTTTCTTGTTCTCGTAATTAGAAACAGAGAAATCCAGGACAGCAGTAACGACATGTTCCTGGGTGCTGATGTCATCTATCCACAACAGGCTCACCAGGACAGGAATGCCGCCAGAATCTCCTATACACGCTTGGTATTCAGAATTACCCTTGGCAAGCAGACAAAGCGTGCCGGCAGCTTCACGCTGGTCTACAACATTTTGGGAATCTGATAGTCTCCGAACAAGGCTGGCGACGACATCTTGCTCAGAGTAGGCGAGTGATGCCGGCGTTGCGTCACTGTCATCCCTGCTAACTTGAGCCGAGCGTCTCGGCTGCTCCAAACCGTTTGCTTGACACCATTGGACAATCAGGCCGTAAAGAGCATAGTTTGGAGTTAGAAGTTTGTTAACAAGCTTCTGCTGCGTCCTCGGACAAGTGTCGTGCCCGGCGTCCAACCATCTCGCTATGCTGCCTCGGTCGTAAGTCTGCATTACATGCATTTTCAAGAAATAGTAGTTATTGCGAAATCATCAAGCTCCGTGAACTGATAAGAAACATATATAGAGTAAGCTAAGCAATCAGAGACCTGCCCAGTGGCCACCATAACCGGGTCTTGCATTAAACCAAGTGATCTTGCGCAACGAAAAGCATCCGGAACAACAGGAGATGTCGATTTGTCTTTCTTTGTGGGAATGTCATTTTCACTTGCTGGAATGCTGACCGCAGATACTTGAACCTGCACAAACTCCTTAACCTCTGCCGGTAGCATTGGCGCCTTCTCAATCTCAACAATGGTACCAGTATCTCCTCGATGCAGAGCATTGAAAGTGGAAGATTCTCCTGCCTATTGAACAATCAAACACACTTCACCAGAAGTAGAACCACAAATTCGTAGCAACAAAAGTGAAAAATAGAGATACACAAATTCACAAAGCTTAGGTCACCAACAGTGGGGCCATGTTTTTCGACATGAGTTTACATACCTGTGCTACTGCCGAAATACTCTCACCGGCTTTACGGTATTCGTCTGTAATATTGACTTTTTCAAGCCTATCGATTATATGCTGTGTAGCTGGTCTTTTATATGGGCTGATTTCAGTGCATTCTAGTCCTAATTCAACGCACGCACGAATTTGTTCCAATTTTTCTGTGACTCCCTGCGACCTCTCCAGCCTATTCCTCCAACTATGATATACCTACAAAATTGCATTTATGAGTTTGAGTTATGAACACGGACGACAATATGTAATGTGAATGTAAATGTATACACAAGCCCCATACATTACGGCAAAGCTTAGGAATATCAACTGGAATATCAAAAGAACTAAAGAAAAGGAATTTAGTTTTGAACCGGTTATATAACACCATTTAATTTGTGTTTCGCGCCTTTTATCAAAACATTTGAAAATAAATGGTAAATATTTCACTAACATTTGCAAGAGCCTGAATACTTAATCTTATTTTCTCTTTGTAGTAGTGTTCGAAGGACGTGTCGGTACTCTGGAAACTGCCGTCTTGATTGAAGTGCTCCATATATGGAATAGCAGTCAGGGGATAATCTCTACGACCAGTGACTATCTCAATCATTATAATACCCAAACTGAATATATCTGCCTTCATGGAGACTACGCCTTGAAAGGAGTTTTCTGGGGCCGTATATCCGCTGCAGCACAATGTGGAAGTTTGAGGCATTGCAAGAGAGAAAAGGGGATGCTATAACAGGGAGACAAAACTTACAGTGTTCCTGGACGATTTTCAGTGATGATTCGGGATTGCTTGTCACCAAAGATCCTTGATAAACCAAAATCCGCTATTTTCGGAACCATAGTAGCATCCATCAATATGTTTCCAGGTTTCAGGTCGAGATGGACAGTATGGCATTTCTCATGAAGGTAATGCAAACCATCGCAAATACCCCTTATTATTTCATATCTCATATCCCACTCGAGGTCAAAAGTACCATCTGTTAAATTGATGAAATAAAGGAAATATGAGCTCAATCAATGATGAAAATTATGTTACGATGGCAACACATCACCACCTCATGCACGGGTGTGCATCTATAATGCAAGGTTGTAGGCAAAATATCTGAAGCGCTCGACCCGGCGTGGCCTTGCCTAGGGCGTCTCGGGCGTGCTCCAAGAACCCTAGCGCCGCCACTCTACATCCCTCCAGCTCCTGCCGCCAGGCCCGTCCAGGGGGCTGTGCGAGCAGTGCGACCGCACCGGGCCTCCAAATCCCAAGGGCCCCGAATTTTGGGCCAACGTTTTATATTTTTTATCAGGCTATTTCATTTCTTTGCTCTGTTTTGGGCCTGCGGCCTGGTCTGACCGCCCGAGCGCTTCCGTACGCCCTGAGCCTCTCCACAACCCTTCTCTGGGTCAGCCTTCTGCCCCACTATTCTTTCCAGCCTTCCTGAATTCGCCTAACAAATTCGAGCAGAAACAAGCCCCGGCAAGGTCCAACGTAGCCAGGAAAAGCAGAAGGCAGCCGCTGCTAGCCGGCGGTCAAGCGCTCGGGCTTAGGCTGGTTGTAATGGGGAGTATCATATACTAGTATCATGCATATGATACTAGTGTATGATACTACCTCCCTAATGCATAGTATCATATATTAGTATCATGTAGTACTCTATCTATTGTCATGCATGACACAAAGTAGCATAGCATTTAATATGATACGGTATCATGATATGATACTACACCCTCTCTTTCTTCATTTAATGCTATGACACATCATCAAAATTGCCTAGTTGGCATGCATGATACTAGCTATGATACTATCATTACGACCAGCCTTAGGCCAGATTGATTTGGAGATTTATTTGATGAATCACCGACCAGTCCATGTCCATCAGGTGGCCCTAAGACCAAGAAGTATTATTTAGGTCACTTTTCATGTTCAATAATTTAATGGTTAACGGGTATACTGTATATGTGCATCAGTTCTTAAGAAAGTTACTTAATAAACTGTTCTATGTTTATTGCTTCACCGGTGTATTCTTTATAGAAGATAGTTGGTGTATTTGGTACATTCCATAATATTGTACGAAAAACCGCATATTTAAAGGTAATGGCTTAAACGAGAGTGTTCTTTAGTTGTATATAAATATTTTACTTATAAGAATTTTTAAAATTTTAGGACTTTATTTTGCATTTCGCACCGGGGCCCCGAATTCCTGGAGACGGCCCTGCCTGCCGCGCCGCCGTCGGAGGACGTCGCCGAGCAAAGCTCGTGCAGCCCACGATGGCGACAAGGTTTTCTCTCGCGGCGGCAACCCGGATCTGGTGGGCACGGAGATGGGCGGCGCGTCGGCGCGCGCGGGGACGCGTGGTCCCAGCGGTTGGCGGAGGGACTCAACGGCTGGTTAGACGCGGTTTGCGGTGGTCCCTAGCCTTTACTGGCGGCTTAGTTATAAGCTATGAAAAGCTAAGCGGAGCTATAGCGAAGCTGAGCCCCATTTAGCGTTTTTCTTAATCATGAAAAAACAAAATAAAAATAAGTATACAATCAGGCATCATATATGATATATCACATATACTTAACATATACACATGTTTGAACATCAAAACCCAAGCACTAATCAGGTGTGCTAATTTAATAACCAAGATTTGCATCAATGCATTGTATTTATAAAAACAAGAAGAAAGAATAAGGTAGAATGATGGTTTCGTATAGTGGCTTAGTGGCCTAAATGACTCCAAATTTAGCGCTATTGCCGAAAATACCAGGTTATTAGCATCATTTTCAATTCAACACTAAAAGTGCATTGCTTGAACGGAAGAGCTCTGCAAAAGCTATAGCATAGCTATAGCGGGTTATTTAAGCTTTGCTAAAAGCTAAACTTCACAAAGGAAAGGAGTAAAGAGTAAATATGAAATAAGCTACTCTAAAGTTTCTGTGATTTTACCTGAGATGTAGTAATGAAGGCTTTTGTTGCCTACATATTCAAAGCAAAGCAATCTCTTTGGTATTTCATCCATAATATGTTTCCCACTGCCTTGGAGGTTCACCATTTCAAAGCTTGTTTCGGCGCAGTAACCAATAAGCTGCACTACATTCTGGTGCTTGATCCCCATAAGAGAACCGAGCTCATTCTGGAATTTCTTATCATCCATCAGATGTGTTTGAAAAAGCTTCTTCACGGCAATAATTTTTCCACTCGGAAGAACTCCCTGTGATGCAATAGAGTTAAACCTCTCTTCGCTTCTTAAACAGTTTAACGGCTATTAATTGTTAAGATTTGACAAGTAGAGTGAAAGGAATTGGCCGTATATACCTTGTAAACCACTCCATGCTCGCCTCTGCTGAGTTCCTGCTCGCTGGAAAAATCACGTGTAATGGCTCTCAGAAATTCATATGGCAGAGGCACTGGTGTTGCACTTGGGTCCTGCAGCTTCTTCTCCCATAGATCATTTGAATTAGCCATTTCCAGGAGCACCTTGTATTTGCTCTGTTTCAAACTCAGTTCCCGCTATAATCTGTAGAAAAGGAGATCTTTATGTACGCTTGATTGTGAAATCCTATAAATAGTCTTAAAAGCGAAGGGCCAGATCTTGCTGTGCACCTGAAAGCTAGGGAAGCAATACCGCGGAAGAACATGCTGACACTAACCTGGGCCCGTGGTGCTTGTGCGGTTGTGCCTACACAAAGACGATTCTTGGCGCCCAGATGCCGGAAGGTGGATCAATCCTGGCGATCTGGAGAGGGGATGCTGACTGATGAGAATGGGGAAGATCCAGTTTGGGCGTGGAGATGAGAAGCAACTTGGTCAACGCCTAGTAGATAGGTTCTGACGCTGATCCCTTTGTTGGGTTGCCTTCAATAAATAACGAAACATCCATGTGCTAGCATTTGACTTTTGGGAGCTGGGATTGAGCAGACAAGAGGACAGCACATGAAAACGCGCCTTAATTTTGTTTAGCATAATCAGTGTGTTTTATTCACGACTTGGCGACCCGCCTACCTCTAATCAGTGTGTTGATAGGATCCAATTCGAAGAGGAGAGAGGTAGCATTGCAAGTTCTTTTTCATTGGTACTGTTAAGGCTAGTCATAGTAGGGAGTAACTTAGACTAGTGTCATGCATATGACACTAGCCTATGTTACTACGTCCATACTACAAAAAAACAAAGAAGTACTAGTTACATAGATGATTGCATTTATTAACTTGTAGACTCATTTATCCTTGGAAAGCGTTATGTTACTCTATGTACCTCTCTCCTTATTAACTACTTGTCACATAAACAAATTTATATTGGGATGCGTAATATTACTAGCTATATTACTCCCACTATGACCAGCCTAACACAAATTATCATTTGATTAACAATTAGTACTGGATATTCGCAAAAAAAGAACAATTAACACCTTTTTTTGTTTGTAGAACAATTAGTACCGGTAGTACTTCATCAAATGTGGACCCCCTCTGATTTCAAGGCCGTGTGCAGGCGCACACCCTGCGCTGGCTTCTGGTACGGCCCCGCTGGAAGGCAGGGGAGATGTGATCCATGAAGACATTTACCGGTCTCTCTTTGGCACATCTGCATTTGTTTCTCCCTTCATTAATGTAGTGTGCTAGCGCTTTTCGAGGTTTAAATTTGATCATAAATTTAACAAACATGGACGTCTACGACGGGAGCGAAAATTATGTCATTGAATTCGTATTCAAAAGAAGTTTTCAATGATATAATTTTTGCTCTCGCCAAGTCACCCAGATTAGTTAAATTTACGATCAAATTTAAACCTCAAAAAGCGCAGGCGCACTACATCATGGAATAGAGAGAGTGCAGGAGCTGGATCTGTAGGACAACCATTGGGCACTAGATCCACGGGGCCGCGCCATCAGGAGCGCAGATGGATTCCTCCTCCTCCTAGAAGCGTGAGGCCTTGTTTGACAGCAAGGGATTGTGAAGGTTTTGGGGGGAGAGGATTCCAGGGGATTTGGTGAATCCCCCTCTTCCACCCAATCCCCTTGAAACCTCAAATCCACCTCTAGCCACACATCCTTCAAATCCCCCTATGTACAAAACAACGTTTGATAGGAAGGGATTGCCATATTGAATTAAAAAGGTGTAAAATAGTTAAAAATCTAATCTTGCAACAGTTCTTCACATGAACAACATAATTCTATTGACTTGGAATCAATATATCATCACTTACACATAACAGCAACATATTCTCTCACATCAGCATGACTTAGAACCAAAAATGTCTTGTAGGTTCTCAGCATTCACAAGTCCCAGGCAAGACATGTGTACATTCAAGCATGCTGAGAATACATAAGCATGTTGAACTATTTATGCAATATAGAGAAAAGCATCACTTGATGTTCTGCAGCGATTGTTGAAAGAGAGTACATGACAGGAGCATAAATTCCAACTACAAGTCAGCAGTAGCGCAAACACAAAAGCAACCGAGGAGACTCTCAAACAGACGATTTCAAGGGACCCTGCAAACGTCTCCTTCTCCCTCTGCTTGTTCCACTTCTCAACCTGGTTCAGTGGGACCTGGAGGAAAACAAAATTCGTCTCAGCAAACAAAGAGATTTTTCCCTTGCATAAACAACAACGATCAGGTATATTTCAAGGAATATTAAGAGCACAAAATAAAAAATAAAAAAGAGAACAAAGGCAAGCTATGTTCAACTGTAGATAAGTTTAGCAAAACTGTCAAGCAAAGATAAGTTTGGGCTGGCTGACACCCGAGAAAGCACATACTTGGCTTTTATCCAACCATTCAAAACAATTTTGATAGAATTGAAAATAATAGAATTCAATAGTCTCCCAGAGAACAGGTAACTTCTAACTTTAGCAGCAGTAGTGCAAAGAACAAGCGGTCAAACTTGACCAATGAATTATATAGAACAATAGTAACTCCAAAATTCAGCTAAACAACTGCAAGTTGCCAATTACACACTGGAAATGCAACATACAGTAGATCATCCAACAATAGATACTTTCGGTTAAATTCAACCAACCCATACGAAAGAGAAGCAAGCACCAGGCATATCAGAAAGCTGCAAATCACAAACTCCAGCATGCTCACCAAGAGATATAACTGAAAAGGATCCATCTTACTTAGATAGTACTAATACATAGGTTCAGTGAAAGAGCATGATAACAGATAATAAAGGGGGGCTTCACATGGTACCGATGTTGTAAGCTTGCCAAAATCGAAGGGGACGCAGCCCCTCACCACAAAGCTTACAGAACCATGACCATCAAGCATCTAGGAAAAGTTGGTTTACAATTAAATTTGCTCCATGGTCACGGCACATACAGACAACAGTTCAAACATCTAATTTGCTCCATGGTCACAACACATATCAACATCTAATCTGCACTACACTGCCATTACAATCAACAATGAAAAAGATGGTTTACAATCTGCCAATTTATCCTCAACACATAAATTTATGGCAATCTCGACGGCTAGGGTTAGGGTAGAAGAGGACGGCGTTCTTGGCAAGCTAGCTGGGTAGGGTTAGGGTACATGTGGAGCTGGAGGTAGGAGACGCCGTTCTTGGCGTGCTTGCCGGTGAGGACGAGGCGGACGGAGGGCGTGCGGGAGGTGGCAACCATGGAGAGGAGGGGGAGGGGAGGGGAGGGGCTGCGGTTACTAACCACCGGGGAGAAGTCCAGTATGCCGGAGTAGATCGCCGGCGTCGAGGCATCGAGGCGGCGCGGCATCTTGGGGAGGAGTCGGCAACGACATCTTGGGAGGAGGCGGCGGCGGCGTCTCGGGTCGGGCGGCGACGTGAGTCGGGCGAGCAAATCCTCATGCCTCATTTGTTTCGCATGGATTAGAGGGGTTTCGAGCGGATATTCCTCGCGTGGCCCAGAATCCTCGCAAATATCCGTTGGCCCATTTGGTACCCGGGGTTTCGACGGCCCAACCCACGCGATTCCCTGTCGATCCATCAGTTTCCACGCGTTTCAGAACCCTCGAGCCCCCCTCCCTTGAGGATTTGCTCGCCTGACTCACGTCGCCGCCCGACCCGAGACGCCGCCGCCGCCTCCTCCCAAGACGCCGCCGCCGACTCCTCCCCAAGATGTCGCGCCGCCTCGACGCCTCGACGCCGGCGATCTCCTCCGGCATACTGAACTTCTCCCCGGTGGTTACTAATCGCAGCCCCTCCCCTCCCCTCCCCCTCCTCTCCATGGCTGCCACCTCCCGCACGCCCTCCGTCCGCCTCGTCCTCACCGGCAAGCACGCCAAGAACAGCGTCTCCTACCTCCAGCTTCACATGTACCCTAACCCTACCCAGCTAGCTTGCCAAGAACGCCGTCCTCTTCTACCCTAACCCTAGCCGTCGAGATTGCCATAAATTTATGTGTTGAGGATAAATTGGCAGATTGTAAACCAACTTTTTCATTGTTGATTGTAATGGCAGTGTAGTGCAGATTAGATGTTGATATGTGTTGTGACCATGGAGCAAATTAGATGTTTGAACTGTTGTCTGTATGTGCCGTGACCATGGAGCAAATTTAATTGTAAACCAACTTTTCCTGGATGCTTGATGGTCATGGTTCTGTAAGCTTTGTGGTGAGGGGCTGCGTCCCCTTCGATTTTGGCAAGCTTACAACATCGGTACCATGTGAAGCCCCCCTTTATTATCTGTTATCATGCTCTTTCACTGAACCTATGTATTAGTACTATCTAAGTAAGATGGATCCTTTTCAGTTATATCTCTTGGTGAGCATGCTGGAGTTTGTGATTTGCAGCTTTCTGATATGCCTGGTGCTTGCTTCTCTTTTGTATGGGTTGGTTGAATTTAACCGAAAGTATCTGTTGTTGGATGATCTGATGTATGTTGCATTTCCAGTGTGTAATTGGCAACTTGCAGTTGTTTAGCTGAATTTTGGAGTTACTATTGTTCTATATAATTCATTGGTCAAGTTTGACCGCTTGTTCTTTGCACTACTGCTGCTAAAGTTAGAAGTTATCTGTTCTCTGGGAGACTATTGAATTCTATTATTTTCAATTCTCTCAGAATTGTTTTGAATGGTTGGATAAAAGCCAAGTATGTGCTTTCTCGGGTGTCAGCCAACCTAAACTTATCTTTGCTTGACAGTTTTGCTAAACTTATCTACAGTTGAACATAGCTTGCCTTTGTTCTCTTTTTAATTTTTTATTTTGTGCTCTTAATATTCCTTGAAATATACATGATCGTTGTTGTTTATGCAAGGGAAAAATCTCTTTGTTTGCTGAGACGAATTTTGTTTTCCTCCAGGTCCCACTGAATCAGGTTGAGAAGTGGAACAAGCAGAGGGAGAAGGAGACGTTTGCAGGGTCCCTCGAAATCGTCTATTGGAGAGTCTCCTCGGTTGCTTTTGTGTCTGCGCTACTGCTGACTTGTAGTTGGAATTTATGCTCCTGTCATGTACTCTCTTCCAACAATCGCTGCAGAACATCAAGTGATGCTTTTCTCTATGTTGCATAAATAGTTCAGTATGCTTATGTATTCTCAGCATGCTTGAATGTACGCATGTCTTGCCTGGGACTTGTGAATGCCGAGAACCTACAAGACATTTTTGGTTCTAAGTCATGCTGATGTGAGAGAATATGTTGCTGTTATGTGTATGTGATGATATATTGATTCCAAGTCAATAGGATTATGTTGTTCATGTGAAGAACTGTTGCAAGATTAGATTTTTAACTATTTTACACCTTTTTAATTCAATATGGCAATCCCTTCCTATCAAACGTTGTTTTGTACAGAGGGGGATTTGAAGGATGTGTGGCTAGAGGTGGATTTGAGGTTTCAAGGGGATTGGGTGGAAGAGGGGGATTCACCAAATGCCCTGGAATCCTCTCCCCCCAAAACCTCCACAATCCCTTGCTGTCAAACAAGGCCTCAAGGGGGGGCTCGAGGGTTCTGAAGCGCGTGAAAACTGATGGATCGACGGGGAATCGCGTGGGTTGGGCCGTCGAAACCCCGGGTACCAAATGGGCCAACGGATATTTGCGAGGATTCTGGGCCACGCGAGGAATATCCGCTCGAAACCCCTCTAATCCACGCGAAACAAACGAGGCCTGAAGGGCAATGTTGATGCGGCTATTTCTGTTGGCAGGAAACGGAGTGCGGCAGCAGCTATTAGGTCTGAATCAGGCGAGTTCTTCGGGGCTTCTGCCCTGGTCATGTATGGTACTTACGACTCAGAATGCGCATAAATGATTGCTTGCAGAGAAGGATTATGTGTTGCTCAAGATCAAGGTGTTACATCAGCTGTGATCGCCTTAAGTTGTCAAGGCTTAACTCGAAGCATAAGAGAAGGAGGCCGAGGAGAAAACACCATGATTTTGAAGGAAATCTCATATATGAGAAGGACAATCCCAGTAGTTGTTTCTAAACATGAGTAGATATTCAAATTTTGATGTTGATTGCTTAGCTAAGTACTACTCTTTAAATCTTAGTTTGGGCCATCATGCGTGGCTTTTGGAGCCCCCAGGCTGTGTAAGCAGAACTATGAATTAATAAAGTCCGGGTGTGTTTCACTCAAAAAAGAAAGACAACCTTGTTATTTTCGTGATGTCGAATGCTTGTTATTTTGGTGATGTCAGTTTTAGATGTGTAATATCTGAGACACATCTAGATGTGATCTGGACAGACCCTTTAATATGGACACATACGGATTGAAATGAGTGAATAAATACTAAAATGTGTCTATATATCCGATTCACACAAAAGGTTAGACCATCTTATAGTATTTGTGAACAGACAGAGTACTGGAAAATTGCAATACTTGGTTGATCCATCCTCGGTAATCAATATGTGCTTGGCACCATACGTCGGGCACGTTTACAATCTAGTGCATACTCCGTCCGAAATTACTTTTCGTTTAAATGGATGTATCTAACGCATTTGAGTGACAAGTAATTTGGGACGGAGATAGTATTAGTTAGGTAGGAGACATGTGGTCTGGCCCTGATTGAGCTTAATATTGTTGATTGTAATCCTCTAGTGATTGAGTAATACAAGTGTTTTACCCGTAAAAAAAGAGAGCAGGAGATATGCCTTCCTTTTGCAGGGAATTTAAAGAGCTTTATTATGCAAAAGCGTTCGCTGAACAATCAACCAGAAGGCTCCTTGTCAGGAAGCTAAGAGTCTCAGTATGCCAACTCTCGGTCACAGCCAGTGTGCAAGGTCGCTGGGCACACAAATAAGCTGGACCGTTAGCTGATTTGTTTATATGTTGAACTATACAATGCGTAAAACTAAAACCTAGCTCTCCTATTTCTGATAAGATAGGTGTCACAACAAAGCGAGAGTTGAGGCGAGTTTTCCTAAGGCTCACTACCTCCATGCAATCAGTCTCCATCACCACATGCGTATGTAGATTTGCAGAAATGACACCATTGTGAAGAGCCAAAGCTTCTGCGATCATTGGGTCTGTCAGTCCCAGATATGGTTTGCACCATACACCTAGGAGCGCATTGGCAGAACGTGCGACGCTCCCGGCGCCGACGGAATCATCATCAATGGCAATAGCCGCGTCTGTATGAATCTTCACTTGCTCGATGTCCGGACGGCGCCAACCAAACCCCGGCAAAACTGAGACACGCTTTGATCGTGCACGCTTGCTTACTAGTACATAAATTTTTTTGACATAATAAATTCTTTTATACAATATATTTTTGGAATTGGAGGGTACCATTTAGTTCTCCGTATACATGACAGAGGAACTGAAGAAAGATCAGCAAGAAATTATCTATAGTGGTGGTACCTAGGAGGAGGAGGAGGAGGCTAGGTGAGTGTAATGAAGTTCTTGAGGGAGGCGACGAGGCTGGGCGGCCAGTGCTTGGTGTCCCGGACGTAGGCGAGGTCGGAGTAGTGCGGGTCCAGCAGCGTGGCGATGTTGAACTGGAACTCGGCCAGCAGCGGCGCGTGCTTGTCGGCGTACAGCGCCGCCGCCAGCGCGGCGTGGATCTCCGGGTACCCCTTGAGCGCCACCGACACGTCCTCCATCTCCGTGATGGACTCGTCGCGGTCGCCGATCTCGTACAGCACCAGCGCCCGCCCCACCCGCGCGTACTCCGACAGCGCCAGCTCCTTGTACCCGCTCACCACCGCCGTGAAGGACGCCAGCGCCCCCGCGAACTCGCCGCGCGCCTGCAGCTCCCGCCCGGCCTCCAGCAGCCGGACCGCCTCCCCGACGCGCTGCGACACCGCCTCGCTCGCCGCGCGCTCCGCCTCCGTCACCGGGTCGTAGCCGAGGTCCACCGCGGCCGCCGCGGCTCCCCTGCTGGCAGCGTTGTTGTTGCCCGCGGCGGCGACGAGGAGCAGGCCGCCGGCGGACACGAGCAGCCGCCTCCTCGTTGTCGTTGCAGCGGACGGTGGCGAGGAGATGGCGACGGGTGGCCGTTGAAGCGGTGTCTCTCCGGTGGAGACGGAGCCCGCCGGCGTCACGGGCGCCTGCATTTGGGATTTGGGACGGGAGGCGTTCGCGGCTCACATGCTCACTACGTACCGTTTGTGGGGAGCCAAGAGAGCGATAAGGTTTGAGAGGCCGGACTAAATGTGTGGCATATACAAAAGGAAAAACATACTCCTCCTACATATTCGTATATTTACTTGAGGAGCTAGACTAGACACCGGAGATAATTCAATGTTTTGTTATATAGCCACTTGAACTAATGAATGTTTGTTGATAAAGATCAACGCGAATATTTAAGAACTCAATGTTACATCAGATCTGAAAACTTTTTTAAACATTTATTGGAAATTTGTGAATGTCTAATATTTTTTTAAATGCAAAGAGTATTTGGAACTCAAACATTTTTTGGAAAGTGTGAACAAAAAATTGTAATTCTGATTTTTTTTTTAAACACGAGAAGTTTTTGGGAAAATGTTAACAATTTTTGAAATCCTAAAAATATTTTTAAATGCGAACAATTTAGAAAATTTTGAACATTATCGGAAAACATGAACAAATTTTGAAAAAATAGGCACATTTTTTGAAATTCCCAAACATTTTCCAAAAAGAATGAACTGTTTTACGAAAACATGAACACTTTTTGAAATTCCGAAGAGTTTTTGAAAATGGGAGCATGTTTGAAACATTCAGAACATTTCTTATATACAAAATGAACCTTTTTAGTGTAGGATGTACTATTTTTATATACGATGAACATTTCTTTGAACAAACTGAACTTTTTTAGTGTTTGGTGAACGTTTTTAGTTTTTTAGTGCGTGCTTGTATGCGCCCATCATCGTGCATGCCTTTTATACCCTGCCTTGGATATATGCATGTGCTAGTACGTCCCTTGATATGCATGCAAATGCAAAGCTCATCAAAGGATCAGCTAATGCATGTACTGTTCCTAAAAAAAGCTAATGCATGTACTGGTGTGATGACATGCTTCCTTCCATGTGTATCCTACACATAACAAAAACTTCCACATTCAAAAGATGAATTGTATGGCTTATCATGTAAGAGGCAAAACACATGCACAATTACGAGTCGAGGGTGAACTTGCAATTGGTACAACTACGAGCCCATCGCCGAGTCGAGGGCAAACTTGCAACTCATATGAGAAACAAACTATGTGACTAATTGCGAGTCAAAGGTGGACTTGCAACTGGGAAAATTACACAAAACTACGATGACATTTGCAAGTCGAGGGTGGAATTGCAACTATGAGAATAACAAACTACGAGTCTAGTTGCAAGTCGAGGGTGAACTTGCGATTGGGACAACTACGAAACTATGAGCCCAGTTGCGAGTCAAGGGTCAGCTTGCAACTGGGAGGAAACAAACTCTAAGCCAAGTTGCGGGTCAAGGTGTACTTGTAATTGGGATGAAAAACAAAACATAGGCTAGAGTTGCAAGTCAGTGTGTGCTTGGAACTCGGACAACTAAGAGCCCAATTGCGAGTCGAGGGTTGACTTGCAACTGGGACAATTACGAGCCCAGTTACGAGTCAAGGATTGACTTGCAACTCGCATGAAACAAACTATGGTCCTAGTTGCGAGTCAAGGGTGGACCTGCAATTGGGATTAAAACGAGAGGAAAACCAATGAAGAAAAAATGATTAAAAAACATGGAAAAAACAAAGCAAAAACAAAAAAGTATCCTAGCTACTAGGACCGACTCATCTACGGGTTTTTTCGCTGTCGAGGGGTGGACTTGCAACAGGGACAAAAAAAATTGGACCTCCGGTGACGAGTCAAGGGTGGACTCGCAAGTGGAACAAAAAAGTTGGGCCCTAGTTGCGGGTTGAGGGTGGACTTGCAACTGGGACAAGAAAAGGTCGAGCCCTAGTTGCGAGTCGACGGTGGACATGGAACTGGGACAAAAAATGGTCATTCCCCAGTTGCGAATCGAGGGTGTACCTGCAATTGGGACTAAAAACCTCGGGCCCCAGTTGCGAGTCGAGGGTGGACTTGCAACTCGGACAGAAAAGGTTGGGCCTTAGTTACGAGTTGAGAGTAGACTTGCAAATCCGACAAAAATGTTGGACTCCAATTGCGAGTCGAGGGTGAACTTGCAACTTGGACAAAAGAAAAAGGTCTGGCCCTACTTATGAGTTGAGAGTGGACTTGCAACTAGGACAAAAAGGTTGGGGCCCAGTTATGAATCGAGCGTGGACTTCCAACCGGGACAAAAAAAGGTGGGACCCCAATTGCGAGTCGAGGGTGGACTTGCAATTAGGACAAAAATTACGTCGCCCAGTTGCAAGTCGAGAGTAGAATTGCAACCGGAAAAAGAAGTCCGGGGCCCAATTGCGACTCGAGAGTGTTCTTGCAACTGGGACAAAAAGGTTGGGTCCTAGTTATGAGTCATGGGTGTGATTACAGCTAGGACAAAAAAGGTCGGACCCCAGTTGTGAGTTGAGGGTGGATTTGTAACTAAAAAAAGATCGGGGCCCAGTTGCGAGTCGAGAACGGACTTGTAACTTGGAAAAAATATTGAGTACCAGTTGCGAGTCGAGGGTGGACTTGTAACTAGGACAAAAAAATGTTGTGCCTCAGTTACGAGTCGAAGTGGACTTGCAACTAAGGGAAAAAAGGTTCGGCCCAATTGCAACTCAAGGGTGGACATGCAACTGGGAGAAAAAATGTTGCTTCCAATTGTGAGTCAAGGTTGGACTATCAACTAGGCCAAAAAAGTTTGGATCCCAGTTGGGAGTCGATGGTGGAGTTGTAACTGAGACAAAAAGGGCCTGACCCCAGTTGTGAGATGAGAGTGGACTTGCAATTAGGACTAGAAAAGATTGGGCCCAGTTAAGCGTTGAGGGTGAACTTACAACTGGGACAACAGAGGTTAGCCCCCAGTTCTGAGCTGGGGGTGGACTTGCAACTAGGAAAGAAGTTTAGGCCATGGTTACTAGTTGAGTGTGGACTTGTAATTAGGACAAAACGATGTTGGAGCCTAGTTGCAAGTCGAGGGTGGACATAAAAAGGTTGGGCCCCACTTGCAAGTCAAAGGTGGATTTGCAACGGGTATAAAAAAGGTCGGGGTCCAGTTGCAAGTCAAGGGTGGTCTTGCGACTGGGTTAAAATGAGAGAGAAATTGGCCGGACCCTCAAAGATAGACTTACAACTAGGCCCCAACTGCGATAGGGTTCCTTTTTCCTTGTCTCTTCCAATTCTATGTCGTAGTCTAGAAACAGCATAGGGAACGGGTTGCCAGTGGGCTGCGATAATGGGCTGACAAAAGCGAAGCCAAACAGGCCTACGCCAACAAAATGATAGGCAACAAACTGTGACAAGCGAGGCCAAAGATAGAGTGCTTGCATGAAAATTGCTGAAACTAAATCAAACAATGACAAACTTAGATGAGACAGCGTTTAAAAAGTTATGAATTTAAAATATACTTATGAAATTAAAAATCATGGATTTTATGAACAAAAGAAAAAAGTTTAAAATCCAAAAGAAAGAAAAAGAAACAAAGGGAAAAAACAAAAGAGAGTGAGTATGAGAGTGGCGAACATAAAATACTTGAAGAAAAAATGCTCGCCCCCTACTCTTCCAATTATCCCCCGAAGCCCACTGAAAACAAAAACAAATGCGGTCCACTCTCCACACAGACATGTACATAAAAAACCAGCCCCGTCCAGGCCCAAACACAAATAAAAAGACCAGTCCACACACACACACATGTAACACAACCAACAGGCCGCAATCGCACGCAAACATCGGAAGGAAGCCACGCGCAATGGATGATCACAAAATTTGCATGAAAATTACACTTTAGATCATATGGTCAGAAACTTATATGTGAGAAAACTATATCACATCTAGAGGTGTCTTAGCAAATCTTGAGAAAAATTCATGAATTCAAAAAAGAGGAGAAAATAAAAAGAAAACCAAAAAAAGAAAACCAAAAAAGAAAACCAAAAAAAAGAAGAAAAAAGAATATAGAGTGAAGAAGGCAAACGACCAGCGCCGGACCCTTCTTTTATGAGTGGAGCAGGTGAATCAAATAGAAGTGAGAAGATAAAATATATACATCTAGATGTGAAATAGCAAAACTGTTCTTTATGTTACCAAGATTGTTTATTGCGCTAAGTATTATCATTTAGCAACAAAAAAGATTTCGCCTAAAAAAATACTGGACTTTCTGATAAAGCAAGCTAACACTGAAGAATTATTAGGAGTATCATCTAAGGAAGGTTCAACAGACATTGTTGGCGCCAGCAGTTCGAACTCTCAAAGTGAGAAAGATGCTAATTAACTCAAGAGAGAAAATTATAATCCGCTTCTCTTTTATCCATTACCTAATGCTTAATCCAGACACTAATCAGCATCAACCAAAATCTACATGTATAAGGTAACTAAGCTGTACAAAACATATATAGCACACAAATTCAGCTCACGCATCACACTCACACTTGATATGTCACAGTTCATAACCATGGCAGCTAGCTAGCTTCACTTGGGCTCCACCCTCGACGACGGCAGCCCGCCGCCGCTGTACTCGGACGGACTGTCACCTCCATACGGGTGGCGCGGCGTCCTGCTGGCGTAGCTCATGGACTCCGACGCCGACTCGGGGACGCCGCCGGCCATCCTGGTGATCCGCTCGATCTCGCTCACCGCCTCGCCCATGGACGGGCGGTCGGCGCCGGCCTCCTCCACGCAGCGCAGGGCCAGGTCCACGTACTGCTCCAGCCCGCCCAGCGACGAGGGCGACGCGCCCAGCACCGGGTCCAGCAGGTCGTGCAGGCCGTACAGGTCCTTGCTCCGGTCCAGCGCGGCGAGCACCTCCCGGACAATGTACCGCCCGCGCTCCAGCGGCTTCTTGGCCGTGATCATCTCCAGCAGCAGCACGCCGAAGCTGTACACGTCGCTCTTCTCCGTCAGCTGCTGCGTCATGTAGTACTCAGGGTCCAAGTAACCCTGCCACACCACACCCACACGGACGTGTACAAACAACTGAAATTAGGACTGTCCAACTTATAATCATCATCAAGCTTGTAAGGTTTGGTCGCGAACCATGGTGCCCTTCACTTGTGTGGTGACCTGCCCCCTGCCGTCCTCGCCTAGAAGCTTGGAGAGACCAAAGTCCGAGACCTTGGCGTTGAGCCGCTCGTCGAGGAGGACGTTGCTCGATTTGATATCCCGGTGGACGATGGGAGGGTCTGCGAGCTCGTGGAGGTAGGCGATGCCCTTGGCCGTGCCGAGGATGACACGGAGCCTCCGTTTCCAGTCCAGCCGCACGCCGGACTTGCCTGAAGAAAGAAATTTCCAGGCAGCACAGCACACATGAGCAGCAATGACAAATAAATAATGAAGATCCGATATGCGCGCGAGAAATTTCACCTGTGAGGCTCTCTTTGAGTGTGCCATTGGGGATGTACTCGTAGACCAGCATCTGCTCGCCCTGGTCAAGGCAGAAACCCATGAGGCTCACCACGTTCTTGTGGTGAACCCTGGACAGGAGCTCGATCTCGGTTCTGAATTCCAGGCTCCCCTGCAGGGATCCCTCCTGGGATCTCTTGACAGCAACCAGTTGCCCAGTCGGAAGTGTCCCCCTGTAAACCTGCAGTATGGAAGCGCGGAATATTTGATCAGTCCTGACATATATGTATCAATCAAGTTATCTAAATGCATGACATGCAAGATCAACATGTCTGTCTGCTTCACCTTCCCGAAGCCGCCATTTCCTATGTCATTCGCCTCCGAGAAGTTATTGGTTATCTTCTTCAGTTCAGCGAACGTGAACGTGCGCGCACCGCGCAGCTGTGGCACACTCGTGCTGGTGCTCTTCATGTCCAAAGAAGCTGCATGCAGATGGTAGTCAGTAGTCAGCATGCAAATAAGCAACATTGGTCGCTTGGTTGGTCAAAGATGAGATCGCCTACCGAAAGACTGGCTTCTCTCTTCCATCTTCTTTGGTTCTCTCTTCCGTCTCGTGATGAAAAAAATAACAACAAGCAACACTGCAATAACAACTGCACCACCGGCAGCAACTCCGACGATAAGTGGCAACTTGTTCGCCTTTGATTTTTTAGATGCTGGCACCTCTGTTGCAACACGATAGCTTTGGGCGATGAAATAGTACGGACCGAAAACAGGTGGCGGCTTATACGTTTGATTGCTCAAAATGAACCCAATGTCCGAAATGTCCTGCTCTCCAAACTGAACCTTGCCGCCGGGGAACACCTCCAAGCTAATCTCCAAGTTGTTGTTCGCATCAAAGAATGGGTTATGAAGAGCGATCGAGTCGATCGGGGCCTTGTATGACAGGAACTTGGTCTTCATGTCCTTCTCCAGTAGAAGATAATACGACTCATTGCCGAGGTCAGAAAATGATGGTGCCCTGAAGAACAGTGTGCCTTTGTACGGCACAGCACATGTGCAGCTTGGGCTCAGAAGCTGGCTTGAGAGGCATGTCGATGGCAGCCCAGAACAGTTCTTAGAAGTAGAATATGGTGGCGCCGCCGGGTTGGATTGTGTCGCGGTTTTGCAGTATTGCTCGTTGTTCCCTTGGTTGCATATTGGGTTTCCTAAAAGTCTGTGACGAGGATACATGTGAAAAAACTGAATCTGTCAGGGAGGGAATTTCAAGCTGTGACAGATACAAATGCAGAGTGTCTCCTTACATGAGCTTCTTGTTGTATTGGGTTCCCCCAACAGTGATCGCTTCGATTTGATTGTCCTGCAAATCAATTGTTTGGAGCTGACTACTGACGCCTGACCCAATGTTTAGGGTGCCGTTGAAGTGGTTGCCCTGAAGCTTCCTGAAATTGTCAGCCAGTAACAGTTTAATTGAATATGAATTGTATGATCGTATCTAACACTAGCAAGTGTAGCAGCCCCTCACAGTGTCTGAATTGCAGGAAGGGTGAAAAGCTCTTGCGGGAGCTGCCCGCCGATTTGCAGATTCTCTAGGTATCTGGAGTCAATGAAGAAAAATTCAGATAAATTTGCCTTGCCTGATAAAATATTAGACGAGAGCAGAAAAGATAGAGCTAGAAACTCACAATGAAGTCAAAGATGGCAAAGCAGTGAACCAGGCTGGTGCATCGGATGCATTGAAACTGTTGTTACTCATGTCCCTGTGACAAAGTTGCTCATGCTTTAATCGCAACCCTAGTCTTGTTTTCAGAAAGGAAAGGTGAATTCATCACTTACACAAAGCTGAGTGCACTCATTCCTGTCAGGTCTGGCAGAGGGCCAGTGAGCCCGTTGTTTTCTAGATGGCTAGAGCCAAACGAAAAGATATTGTAAGCTTCCTCGTATATATATTTGAGACTGAAAATTAAACACACAGGACAGGACACTCACAGTTCAGCCAGCTTGGTGAGGTTGTTGATGTTGGTGGGAACTGGCCCAGACAACTGATTGTTGTTATCAAAACGTCTGCATTTATTCAACTTCATGGTTGGAATCACATATGCATATGCTAGTAAGTATCATAATATGCGTGTACATTTACTTACAGAACTTCCAGCACATTAAGAAGGCCTAGAGTAGGGGGGATGCTGCCAGAAAAGTTGTTGTTGTCGACAAGACTTGAAAAAAAGATGGAACAAATCACTTAATTAGCCTCATCACACAACTGTGTCAGATATGGGTTACAGATTTTCGATGGTCTTACAAATGTATCAGCTTCATGTGTGAGTTGAAAATCTGGCTCGGTATGGTGCCAGAGAGCTGATTGACACCGAAGTGGCTGCCAAAACGTGGTACATACACAAGGCGATGTAAGATCTTCAGATATCAGGAGAAAAAAAAAACTCCGGCTATCAAGATTGGCCATTTCGGAGAATGTACTCACAAGTGCTTTGTATTTGTCAGATTATCCAAACCGGGATTTGTCCCGTCGAATACCGGAAGTCCTCCAGTGAGCTTATTGTCAGCCAGATCAAACCAGTATAGCTTCGAGAGGCCACCGAGTGACGGCGGTATGCGACCAGTGAACCTGTTGGAGTTCAGAGATCTGCAGAGAGAGTGCAATAATCAACCTTGTTTTACTGAAACCAGGTGCAGAGAACAGAGATATTGTTTAGAAAAGATGATAAGATTCATAACCAAAAAAACTGATCAAAAGTTGCAGCCTGCTTGATCCAAAAGTAACACATATGATTGCGATGGCATTTCAGAAAGCCTGCCAAACCATATGACAGTTGGAAGGTCTCATGGTAGACAGATACAGAAAATTGTGCTTTTGGGTGAAACAGAAGTTCAGCCATAGAATTTAAAGGACATGATAAATTTACAAGAAATGGTCAGAAACGTAAGGTTATATACACACATTAAGCTCCTTACAGAAATATCAGCTTTGAGAGCTGGCCAATCTCTTTAGGTATTTCACCAGCAAAGCTGCAGCCAACAAGTATTCTGTAGAGGGAGGATAGAGCAAAATAAGTCAAAGAAGCATCCATGCACTGGACTTTTTGGACACAGTGAACCAGCTGCGCTCCTCCAAATTTTGGACACAGTTAAAAACTACTCACAAATTTTGGAGGTTGCTCAAGCTTCCAATGGATGAAGGAAGAGAGCCACCCAAGTCCTTGTTGTAGGATAAGTCCCTGCAGCAAAAGAGGCAAATACCTAATAAGTTTGCTTACTATGAGAAATCAAACTTGTTGATTTTATAGGCCTGATTCTGAAGGTCCTCACTGAAATCAGATTGAAGTAAAATCAATCGGAAGTGTTTAAACTAGAGCAAAGGAGAGAAGAAATTACATACAAGTATTGTAGTTCCGACAGAGATTGAATATCCCCCGAAAGAGTTCCGGACAGTGATTGACTTGACAGTCTTCTGCAAAACATCCAACAAAGGAGAAGGACAGAACACGACGATGAGTGATCATTGTTCATCAAGGAAATGGATAAATTAAAATAAACACATAGCCTTGTATAAATCTATGGTGCTTAGGATGCTAACATGGATGTGACTCGGTCCTGGGTGCAAATTATTCCGATCCACTTGTCGCCGCATGGATCATTGCCATCCCAGTTTGATGGTTTGGTGTCCCAGGAAGCTGCGATCCCGGTGAGGCCAGCAGCTGCAAACATAGATAGACAGGAAGGACACGGCGAGCAAATTAACACCACAGTGACCAAACTGAAAGAAGAAGCAAGAAATACGTACTGTCTTGCGCATTTGTATCAGCCAGGATGACAGAAGCCTGCACAAGAACACCAAACAAGATGAGCCATGGAGAGAGCTCCATGCCGGGGCAGTTTCTCGAGGTGTCCCTGAAATGATTTTAGTTGCTCATCTGTTTGAAGGTCAGAATAGGCCAGTTGCTATATGAAGGTGACACCAATTGTCTATTCATGGTGAAATGGTCAAGGACATGAACTGTCCCTCTCGGCTCATCCAGCAAGTAATCAATCATGCATACGCACACCTTGGAGAAAAATCGGAGCAAAACAAAAATGCGAGAAGAATAGATGTAGTCAACGGGCTCTGCCAATTGCATTAGGAAAATGACAGGGTTTGCATAGTTTTTTTTAGCCCTTAATTTAGTGGTTGGGGGGTGCTACATCGCAATTGCACAAAGAAATCAGATGATAAGGTTGAAGAGCATGTGCATTGAAGTATTTGACCCAGACAAAAGATGAAGAACGATGGAAAACCACGGGTACTACATGCAAGGCTAGTGAGTAGAAAAATGGAGGAAACTTCCGATGTTCCTCATTAAGTTGCCTAGTTTCTTCTTTGATGTGTAACACTTTAGTTATTTATCGCCAACTTGAGCTCAACCTACCATGTCCATAAGCCAAGTCATACATGACACGATAGCAAGAACATGCCTCCTAGTGGATTGGCTAAAAGCACCTGTCTAAAAGACTTAATTGGCCCCTCCAACTTACAGACTACTTTATTGGCTTCTCCAACTTACAGATTATGCCAGCTATTCTCCCCAAATCATCTTCCCTAATTGTTCCCCTAATTACGCTCGTACCTTTATAACAATCTGTCGCCACCAACTTGATGCGTGGTAGTCGCCGTCATCCGCCACCGGGTCTCCTTGCTCTGCTGCCGCTGCCCTTTCGCCTTCTTCCCCATGCACGGACATTGCTGTAGTATCCATCAGCATTCCATCCTCATCGCTGCTGCCGCGTGCCATGTGTGCTCGTGCCCGCACCGCCTCCGGTCGGAGCGCCGCTGTCAACTTCAACTTTTGGCTGCCTCACGCAGACCAACACTTTATCTATGCTCCTATATAGTACACGAATAAGTTTGAGTATTAGCCGTTGGATATGTTGCATCGGACGGTGGATAAGTAGCGAATCTCTGAGCTGCTGCATGGTGGCCGTTGATTAGAGTCCATCGGACGGTTGAAGTTGCGGGGATTTGCAGCTACAGTCAATCTACAGTACTGGACTGCTCTGCAGGACCAGCATGTACTGGCGCATAAGTCACGGGCTCCCTTCTCCCTTCTCTCTCTCTATCTATATCATTAGGAAAGAGAGGAACTAGAAGGAGAGGGTACTAGAGTGCAAGAGAACACACCGGATAGGGTGGGAATAATAGGACCGTCAGGAGAGTTCTAGAAAGACAAGACACACTCAATGTGGTATTCCGATATGGTATAGATGCAGATAGTGCAGTATAGTTGTCAAAGCGTAATATTTGGTCATGTTAGTAAGAAGCATCTAATAATTATGAGATTACATGTCAATCTTATGCACAGATAATTTTGACAAAATTCATTAATATTACCTCTTCTACGTGCTTTGCACGTACCATGTACTAGTACCTCAAAAGTTCCCTATTTGTCTGGCCCAGTGGTTCAAGCATTTTACCGAACAGGTTGCGTACGCCAGACCGACACTCACGCCGGCGTTGGCCCAAGGCGATGCCGGCTCAGCGCCGCTCGGGAGCAGCAGGCACGCGGTCAAGCACTCACACACACGCCTCACGCAGCCGTTGATGTCCGTAGACACCGCGCGCACAGCACACAGCTGAACGAGCTCCGCACGCGTACGCCGCGGCCAGGAGAGCTCCGGGATCCTCGTGCGTGGGCTTCGGTGCTTGCGTCCGTGGCCTCTGCGGAGAGTGGGCTCGAGCCGCGCGTGGTGGAGTGCTCGCCGACCGCGTCGAGGTGGCCGGCGACTAAGGGAAGTGTGGGTTTTTTTTTCCTGAGGGGTGGAAAGTGTGGGTTAAGAACTTAAGATTATCATACATACATTTTGGACTCATCAACTCCTCCCAAGTTTAAAGTGTGCTTGTCCCCAAGCAAATACCGGAGCTTACGAAGAACAAGGTCAACTTGGAATTTATGAGATGCGTATATTCAAAGAGGTATGAGTTCATTATCGAAACAATTGGAGATAAAGAAAATCGTGACAAGTGATAGCGCATCTTCACCTTTAGGATGATCATGAAGGCTTCCACTTAATTCTCTGGTGAACAAATCATAGCTTTATGCCCTAATTCATCTTTGTTTCAACTGGGAAAGCAGTAAGGAATCTTCTTCCCCTTTTTAGAAAACTAACAATTTGATTGTTTTATCTTTTGTCATCCGAACATGTTTGTCTGACCATCTCTCACTTTATTCTCATGTGACATGTAAGATAAACATATTCCTGTGAGAATCTTGAAAAGTCTTATTAATTTTAGAGGTTTTCATTTGTCCTGCTGCTTGCACATTTTAATTTGTCAGTTGAACCTTGAATGAATTAGCATATATAGTAATGTATCTCCCTTAAAAACATTATTCCAACTGTGTGGAAGACTTATGATCATCATATTAGTGATTATGCCCTGCTACTTAGATCAAGATCATCATCTCGTACGTTCTCTTGAGACAATAATGATACTACACATCAAGATATCCATCGTTGGTGCAACAGCTTGCCCTCTAGTGTTCTGAAGATTGTTGCCAGAAACAGTCATGGACTAATTTGTTGCTAGTGCACACAAAGATAAATAGTCCATGGAGGTCCGATAAATATGTTATATTCTGTCTTGAAGTTCGACGAACTTCACCGAAGATTATCTGCGTTGCAGAGAAGAAAGAGCTACATTTTGAGAAGAATTGATTACGAGAAGATTGTGTTGAAGGAATTGACCCCTTAAAAATATTGCTGACACAAAGCAGTTTTCATTCGGCGTGTTCGAAGAAGAATGACTGCAGTCGAGAAGATTGAAGATGAAGTGAAGACGTGGCATTTGTTCCATTGTTCTTCTTTCTCTTATTTGAGTCATAGGACCACTGTACTGTTAAGAGGCATATAAATTCTTGATGCTTAAGTATGTTGTGATGCTTAGCCAAAACCTATGGAAGACTGAGAGAAATCTCTTTGTGCTCTGAATGATTACTTGTCAGCTGGAGACGATGTTCTTCTGTGCTGCAAGAGATAACTTTCGGGCTAAGGAGTTAGCATTACTTGCTCCGCAATGAATGTTACCGTTGTGCTCAACTTTCGACCATTGGAAACGTGTCTTTTGGCCATTGGTTGGATGGCATGTCCAAAATGGTCATTTCCCTTCCTGGAAGGCTGCGGCTATAAATAACCACCCCACTCCAACGTTGATCGTTGGCTGCTCTACTTGAGATTCTGAGAAGATTGATTGAGCACCCCTCTTGAGGGATTTGAGTTTACGATCCACTGAGAGAAACCCAAGAACCGAAACTTAGACAATGGTTGAGCATCACAGTAGATCTGAGTTAGAGTTCTTGTACCTATTACTCTTGAGAGCTGATATGTCTCCAACGTATCTATATTTTTTATTGTTCTATGCTATTATATTATCTATTTTGGATGTTTTATATGCATTATTATGCTATTTTATATTATTTTTGGACTAACCTATTAACCTAGAGCCCAGTGCCAGCTCCTGTTTTTCCTTGTTTTTGAGTTTCGCAGAAAAGGAATACCAAACAGAGTCCAAATGGAATAAAACTTTCATGATGATTTTTCTTGGACCAGAAGACATCCAGAGGACTTGGAGTACAAGTCAGAGAAGCCATGAGGCGGCCACAAGGACGGAGGGCGCGCCCCCCACCCTTGTGGGCCCCTCATGACTCCACCGACATGTTTCTTTCGTCCATATATTCCCGTATATCCCCAAACCAACAGAGCCATCAACGAAAACACTTTTCCACCGCCGCAACCTTTTGTACCCGTGAGATCCTGATAACCCACAAGTATAGGGGATCGCAACAGTTTTCAAGGTTAGAGTATTCAACCCAAATTTATTGATTTGACACAAGGGGAGCCAAAGAATATTCTCAAGTATTAACAGTTGAGTTGTCAATTCAACCACACCTGGATAACTTAATATCTGCAGCAAAGTATTTAGTAGCAAAGTAGTATGGAAGTAATGGTAACAGTGGCAAAAGTAATAGTAGCAGCTTTGTAGTAATCCTAACAATGGCAACGGTAAAGTAACTAAGCAAAGATCAATATGTGAAAAGCTCGTAGGCATTGGGTCGGTGATGGATAATTATGTCGGATGTATTCCTCATGCAATAGTTATAACATAGGGCGACACAGAACTAGCTCCAGTTCATCAATGTAATGTAGGCATGTATTCCGAATATAGTCATACGTGCTTATGGAAAAGAACTTGCATGACATCTTTTGTCCTACCCTCCCGTGGGAGCGAGGTCCTATTGGAAACTAAGGGATATTAAGGCCTCTTTTTAATAGAGTACCGGACCAAAGCATTAACACTTAGTGAATACATGAACTCCTCAAACTACGGTCATCACCGGGAGTGGTCCCGACTATTGTCACTTCGGGGTTGCCGGATCATAACACATAGTAGGTGACTATTGAGTTGCAAGATAGGATCAAGAACTCACATATATTCATGAAAACATAATAGGTTCAGATCGGAAATCATGGCACTCGGGCCCTAGTGACAAGCATTAAGCATAGCAAAGTCATAGCAACATCAATCTCAGAACATAGTGGATACTAGGGATCAAACCCTAACAAAACTAACTCGATTACATGGTAAATCTCATCCAACCCATCACCGTCCAGGAAGCCTACGATGGAATTACTCACGCACGGTAGTGAGCACCATGAAATTGGTGATGGAGGATGGTTGATGATGACGATTCAACATAAAAGTAAATAGATAGGCCCTTCGCAGAGGGAAGCAGGGATTTGTAGAGGTGCCAGAGCTCGAGTTTTGAAACAAAGATAAATAATATTTTGGATGGTATACTTTCATTGTCAACATAACAACCAAGAGATCTCGATATCTTCCATGCTACACACATTATAGGCGGTTCCCAAACAGAATGGTAAAGTTTATACTCCCCCACCACCAACAAGCACACTCCATGGCTGGTCCGAAACAACGGGTATCGTCCAACTAACAACAGTCCCGGGGGAGTTTTAAATTAATTTGATTTGCTTTGAGCATGGGACTGGGCATCCTGGTTACAGACCATGTTCTCGTGAATGATGAGCGGAGTCCACTCATCTTGAGAATAACCCACCTAGCATGGAAGATATAGACAACCCTAGTTGATACATGAGCTATTCGAGCATACAAAACCGAATTTCATTTGAAGGTTTAGAGTTTGGCACATACAAATTTACTTGGAACGGCAGGTAAATACCGCATATAGGAAGGTATGGTGGACTCATATGGAATAACTTTGGGGTTTATGAAAGTGGATGCACAAGCAGTATTCCCGCTTAGTACAAGTGAAGGCTAGAAAGAGACTGGGAAGCGACCAGCTAGAGAGCGACAACAGTCATGAACATGCATTAGGATTAATCAACAATGAGTGCAAGCATGAGTAGGATATAAATCACCATGAACATAAATATCGTGGAGGCTATGTTGATTTTGTTTCAACTACATGCGTGAACATGTGCCAAGTCGAGCCACTCGAATCGTTCAAAGGAGGATACCACCCTATCATACCACATCACAACCATTTTAATAGCATGTTGGCACGCAAGGTAAACTATTATAAACTCCTAGCTAATTAAGCATGGCATGAGCAACTATAATCTCTAATTGTCATTGCAAACATGTTTCATTCATAATAGGCTGAAACAGGAACGATGAACTAATCATATTTACAGAAACAAGAGAGGTCGAGTTCATACCAGCTTCTCTCATCTCAATCAGTCCATCATATATCGTCATTATTGCCTTTCACTTACACGACCGAATGGTGTAGATAATAATAATAGTGCACGTGCATTGGACTAAGCTGGAATCTGCAAGCATTTAATACAGAGGAGAAGACAAGGTAATATGGGTTCTTGGTTAAATCGACAAGAATGCATATGAGAGCCACTCAACATTTTCATCATGGTCTTCTCCTCTCGACCCCCAAAGAACAGAAAAGAAATAAAAATATTTACACGGGAAAGTTCCCAACAAGCAAAAGAAGAACGAGAAATGTTTTTGGATTTTCTTTTAATTACTACTACTACTACTACTACTACAGGCATGGAAAGTAAACTTGCTAAAAGCTACAACTAGTTTTTTTTATTTTTCTTAAGGTTTTACAAACACACAAGAAGAAAGCTTAGAAAAGAAAATAAACTAGCATGGATAGTACAGTGAAAAAGTATGAGCACCGACAACTAGAATGAGTGTGTTAACATGAATGTAATGTCAGTGAGAAATACGTACTCCCCCAAGCTTAGGCTTTTGGCCTAAGTTGGTTTATGGCCACAGATCAAATCTACTCTCTTCGGTGTAGTGAGGAGGGTCCTCAGGGTGCCACTGGTTGGCAATCTCTTCTGGGTGCCACTGATAAACAGACTATCGATAAGGGTCCAGGGGTGGCTCCGGCTCAGCCTCTGGAGCAGGTGTCGCGCTCAAGTAAGCATGAATTTCCTCCGGCAAAATAAGGTACTTGCCTGAAAATATGTTAAACAAAGAAGGCGTAGGCAAGGTAATAACCTCACAATAATTTTATCAAATATCATATTGTACTTAAGAAGTTTCTTCTTATCTTTAACAATAAAGTCATGTGCTACCATACTCTTATAATCTAGAAAAACAGGGGGCGGCAATTTTTCTTCTTTCTCATAATGCCTAATACGTATGTTAAAGTGCGCAGCAAGGCGCGAGGCAAAGATGCCACCGAGAATGGGGCCCTTTGTGCGGTTTAAACTTAACCGTTTAGCAATAATAGCTCCCAAACTGAAAGTTGTATCACAAAACAAAGCATGGCGTAAAATAACAATATCAGGAGCACTAAGATTTCCACTGTTCTCGCGACTAATCAAGCATCTACTAGCAAATATTGCAAAGTAACGTAGAACAGGAAAATGTATGCTATTAAATCTTGCACCTGAAACTTTCCTCGTTTCCCCTACAGCAATTTCATTAATAAATCCCTCCACATCATTACGGTGTGGTTCCTCTATGCTACCCTCAAAGGGTATCTTGCAGGCCCAACAAAAATCGTATAGTGACATCTCCTTAACCTCATCATATAAATGAAACACCACTGAAGGTGGTGATTTCCTAACATGAAAGTAAAAATTTTGCACGAAAATATTAGTGAGTAGGAGATACTGTTCGCGCTGGTCGTGGAGGAAGTCGGTGAGGCCTGCATTCTCAGCCAAATGATAAAAATCATCATGAATCACGGCTGCCTTCAAGAACTCCTCACAGGGCCATTCACAAGGCCGAACCTCCGCAGTGTGAGGGAGATTATATTTGGGCTTCTTATTCTCCTCACTTTGCTTATCCTTCGAGCTTCGGCTCGAGGAGCCCCTTAGGAACCTCTTCATCATTTTCTTTCTCTGAAAAGTTCTCAAATTTTTAGTAACTCAAAATAAAAGTGAATCAAACTCAATAAGATTAATAACAACTACTCCCACAAGTGCTCAGAGACTACGTCATGCGTTAGAACTACTTGGGACCATATAAATTTGACATGCAAGCTCAAGAACAGGGTCACCTAAGCAGCAAAAATTTGAAATAAATAAAGCACTAGAATAAAAACTTTGGACCATTGGAGGAGTCACATACTGAAGAACAATCCCCCAAAGCAGTTTTGTGAATGGAGCTTTGAGCAAGGAGATCAAAAATCGTAGCAAAACGAGCTAGAACACGAGTTTGAGTTGTATAGTGATTTTTTTGGAGGAAGACGAAGTGTGTGGGTGCTGGAATAAGTGGAGGGGGGCCACGTAGGGCCCACGAGGCAGGGGGCGCACCCAGGGGGATGGGCGCGCCCTAGACCCTCGTGGCCAGGTGGTGGCTCCCTCTGCTGTGTTCTCAGTGCCAGATATTCTTAAATATTCCAGAAGAAATCGTATTTCAATTTTGGGACATTTGGAGAACTTTTATTTTTGGGGTATTTTATTATTGCAAGGATAATTCAGGAAACAGACAGAAAATGCTATTTTTGCTTTATTTAATCTAAATAACAGAAAGTAAAAGGAGGGTACAAAGAGTTTGTGCTTTCTAACTTCATCCATCTCATGCTCATCAAAAGGAATCCACTAACAAGGTTGATCAAGTCTTGTTAACAAACTCATTCCGAATCGCATGAAACTGGAGAATTTTCGAATAGCACTAGGTTACCTCAACGGGGATATGTATGTCCCCAACAATAAGAATATCATAATTCTTCTTGACAGTAGGAAGAGGAAATTCAAAACCTCCAATAGTAATAGTTGGAATTTTTCCAATAGAATTTATACTATGGACTTGAGGTTGTTTCCTAGGGAAGTGTACCGTATGCTCATTACCATTAACATGAAAAGTGACATTGCCTTTGTTGCAATCAATAACAGCCCCTGCGTATTCAAAAAGGATCTACCAAGGATAATCGAGATACTATCGTCCTCGGGAATATCGAGAATAACAAAGTCCGTTAAAATAGTAACATTTGCAACCACAATAGGCACATCCTCACAAATACCGACAGGTATAGCAGGTGATTTATCGGCCATTTGCAAGGATATTTCAGTAGGTGTCAAGTTATTCAAATCAAGTCTACGATATAAAGAGAGAGGCATAACACTAACACCGGCTCCAAGATCACATAAAGCAGTTTTAACGTAGTTTCTTTTAATGGAGCATGGTATAGTTGGTACTCCTGGATCTCCTAGTTTCTTAGGTATTCCACCTTTAAAAGTATAATTAGCAAGCATGGTGGAAATTTCAGCTTCCGGTATCTTTATTTTATTTGTAACAATATCTTTCATGTACTTAGCATAAGGATTCATTTTAAGCATATCAGTCAAACGCATACGCAAAAAGATAGGTCTATCATTTCAGCAAAGCGCTCAAAATCCTCATCATCCTTTTTCTTGGATGGCTTAGGAGGAAAAGGTATGGGTTTTTAAACCCATGGTTCTCTTTCTTTACCGTGCTTCCTAGCAACAAAGTCTCTCTTTCATAACGTTGATTCTTTGATTGTGGGTTATCAAGATCAACAACATGTTCAATTTCTACATCATTGTTATTGCTAGGTTGAGCATCAACATGAACATCATCATTAACATTATCACTAGGTTCATGTGAAGGAAATATGCCCTAGAGGCAATAATAAAGTTATTATTTATTTCCTTACATATCATGATAAATGTTTATTATTCATGCTAGAATTGTATTAACCGGAAACATAATACATGTGTGGATACATAGACAAACAGAGTGTCACTAGTATGCCTCTACTTGACTAGCTTGTTAATCAAAGATGGTTAAGTTTCCTAACCATAGACAAAAGGAGTTGTCATTTGATTAACAAGGTCACATCATTAGTTGAATGATCTTATTGACATGACCCATTCCATTAGCATAGCACCCGATCGTTTAGTATGTTGCTGTTGCTTTTATCCATGACTTATACATGTTCCTTTGACTATGAGATTATGCAACTCCCGTTTGCCGGAGGAACACTTTGGGTGCTACCAAACGTCACAACGTGACTGGGTGATTATAAAGGAGTAATACAGGTGTCACCAAAGGTAGATGTTGGGTTGGCGTATTTCGAGATTAGGATTTGTCACTCCAATTGTGGGAGAGGTATCTCTGGGCCCTCTCGGTAATACACATCACTTAAGCCTTGCAAGCATTGCAACTAATGAGTTAGTTGCGGGATGATGTATTACGGAACGAGTAAAGAGACTTGTCGGTAACGAGATTGAACTAGGTATTGGATACCGACGATCGAATCTCGGGCAAGTAACATACCGATGGACAAAGGGAACAACGTATGTTGTTATGCGGTCTGACCGATAAAGATCTTCGTAGAATATGTAGGAGCCAATATGGGCATCCAAGTCCCGCTATTGGTTATTGACCGGAGACGTGTCTCGGTCATGTCTACATTGTTCTCGAACCGTAGGGTCCGCACGCTTAAGGTTTCGATGACAGTTATATTATGAGTTTATGAGTTTTGATGTACCGAAGGAGTTCGGAGTCCCGGATGAGATCAGGGACATGACGAGGAGTCTCGAAATGGTCGAGACGTAAAGATCGATATATTGGACGACTATATTCGGACATCGGAAGGGTTCTGAGTGGTTCGGGTATTTTCGGAGGTACCGAGGAGTTACGGGAATACGAGGAAGAAGCAATGGGCCTTGATGGGCCTTAGTGGGAAGGACCAGGAGGTGGCGCGCGCCCCTCCCAAGCCTAGTCCGAATTAGACAAGGGGTTTGGGGCGCGGCCCCTCTCTCCCTTCCTTCCCCTCTTCCCCTCTTTCCCCCCTTGACCTAGTTGGACTAGGAAAGGTGGAATCCTACTCCCAGTGGGAGTAGGACTCCCCTGGCGCGCCCAAACCTAGGGCTGGCCTCCTCCCTCCCTTGCTCCTTTATATACGGGGGCAGGGGGCACCCCATAGACACACAAGTTGACCTTCGTGATCGTTCCTTAGCCGTGTGCGGTGCCCCCCTCCACCATATTCCACCTCGATCATATCGTTGCAGTGCTTAGGCGAAGCCCTGCGCCGGTAGAACATCATCGTCGTCACCACGCCGTCGTGCTGACGGAACTCCCCCCGAAGCTTTGCTGGATCGGAGCTAGGGGTGCATCATCGAGCTGAACGTGTGCCAAGAACTCGGAGGTGCCGGAGTAACGGTGCTTGGATTGGTCAGACCGGGAAGAAGACGTACGACTACTTCCTCTACGTTGTGTCAAACGCTTCCGTTGCAATCTACAAGGGTACGTAGATCATACTCTCCCCTCGTTGCTATGCATCACCATGATCTTGCGTGTGCGTAGGAAAATTTTGAAATTACTACGTTCCCCAACAGTGGCATCCGAGCCTGGTTTTATGGTTTGATGTTATTTGCACGAGTAGAACACAAGTGAGTTGTGGGCGATATAAATCATACTGCCTACCAGCATGTCATACTTTGGTTCGGCGGTATTGTTGGACGAGACGATCCGGCCCAACCTTACGCGTACTCTTACGCGAGACCGGTTCCCTCGACGTGCTTTGCACATAGATGGCTTGCGGAAGACTGTCTCTCCAACTTTAGTTGAACCAAGTGTGGCTACGCCCGGTCCTTGAGAAGGTTAAAACGGAGTCTATTTGACAAACTATCGTTGTGGTTTTGATGCGTAGGTAAGATGAGTTCTTGCTTAAGCCCGTAGCAGCCACGTAAAACTTGCAACAACAAAGTAGAGGACGTCTAACTTGTTTTTGCAGGGCATGTTGTGATGTGATATGGTCAAGACATGATGCTAAATTTTATTGTATGAGATGATCATGTTTTGTAACCGAGTTATCGGCAACTGGCAGGAGCCATATGGTTGTCGCTTTATTGTATGCAATGCAATCGCGACGTAATGCTTTACTTTATTACTAAGCGGTAGTGATGGTCGTGGAAGCATAAGATTGGCAAGACGACAACGATGCTACGATGGAGATCAAGGTGTCGCGCCGGTGACGATGGTGATCATGACGGTGCTTCGGAGATGGAGATCACAAGCACAAGATGATGATGACCATATCATATCACTTATATTGATTGCATGTGATGTTTATCTTTTTATGCATCTTATCTTGCTTTGATTGACGGTAGCATTATAAGATGATCTCTCACTAAATTATCAAGAAGTGTTCTCCCTGAGTATGCACCGTTGCAAAAGTTCTTCGTGCTGAGACACCACGTGATGATCGGGTGTGATAGGCTCTACGTTCAAATACAACGGGTGCAAAACAGTTGCACACGCGGAATACTCAGGTTATACTTGACGAGCTATGCATATAAGATATGACCTCGGAACACGGAGACCGAAAGGTCGAGCGTGAATCATATAGTAGATATGATCAACATAGTGATGTTCACCATTGAAACTACTCCATCTCACGTGATGATCGGACATGGTTTAGTTGATTTGGATCACGTGATCACTTAGAGGATTAGAGGGATGTCTATCTAAGTGGGAGTTCTTAAGTAATATGATTAATTGAACTTTAATTTATCATGAACTTAGTCCTGGTAGTATTAGCATATCTATGTTGTAGATCAATAGCTCGCGTTGTTACTTTCATATGTTTATTTTGATATGTTCCTAGAGAAAATTGTGTTGAAAGATGTTAGTAGCAATGATGCGGATTGGATCCGTAATCTGAGGTTTATCCTCATTGCTGCACAGAAGAATTATGTCCTTGATGCACCGCTAGGTGACGGACCTATTGCAGGAGCAGATGCAGACGTTATGAACGTTTTGCTAGCTCAATATGATGACTACTTAATAGTTTAGTGCACCATGCTTAACGGCTTAGAATCGGGACTTCAAAGACGTTTTGAACGTCATGGACCATACGAGATGTTCCAGGAGTTGAAGTTAATATTTCAAGCAAATACCCGAGTTGAGAGATATGAAGTCTCCAACAAGTTCTATAGCTAAAAGATGGAGGAGAATCGCTCAACTAGTGAGCATGTGCTCAGATTGTCTGGGTACTACAATCGCTTGAATCAAGTGGGAGTTAATCTTCCAGATAAGATAGTTATTGACAAAATTCTCTAGTCACCATCACCAAGTTAGTAGAACTTCGTGATGAACTATAGTATGCAAGGGATAACGGAAACAATTCCCGAGCTTTTTCATAATGATGAAATCGATGAAGGTAGAAATCAAGAAAGAGCATCAAGCGTTGATGGTTGACAAGATCACTAGTTTCAAGAAAAGGGCAAAGGGAAGAAGGGGAACTTCAAGAAGAACGGCAAGCAAGTTGCTGCTCGAGTGAAGAAGCCCAAGTCTGGACCTAAGCCTGAGACTGAGTGCTTCTACTGCAAAGGGACTGGTCACTGGAAGCGGAACTACCCCAAGTGATTGGCGGATAAGCAGGATGGCAAAGTGAACATAAGTATATTTGATATACATGTTATTGATGTGTACTTTACTAGTGTTTATAGCAACCCCTCAGTATTTGATACTGGTTCAGTTGCTAAGAAGTAGTAACTCGAAACGGGAGTTGCAGAATGAACAGAGACTAGTTAAGGGTGAGGTGACGATGTGTGTTGGAAGTAGTTCCAAGATTGATATGATCATCATCGCACACTCCCTATACTTTCGGGATTAGTGTTGAACCTAAATAAGTGTTATTTGGTGTTTGCGTTGAGCATGAATATGATTTGACCATGTTTATTGCAATACGGTTATTCATTTAAGTAAGAGAATAAATTGTTGTTCTGTTTACATGAATAAAACCTTCTATGGTTATACACACCAACGAAATGGTTTGTTGGATCTCGATCGTAGTAATACACATATTCATAAAATTGAAGCCAAAAGATGCAAAGTTAATAATGATAGTGCAACTTATTTGTGGCACTGCCGTTTAGGTCATATTGGTGTAAAGCACATGAAGAAACTCCATGCTGATGGAATTTTGGAATCACTTGATACTTGTGAACCATGCCTCATGGGCAAGATGACTTAGACTCCGTTCTCCGGAACAATGGAGCGACCAACAGATTTGTTGGAAATCGTACATACTGATGTATGTGGTCCGATGAATATTAAGGCTCGGGACAAGTATCATTATTTTCTGACCTTCACAGATGATTTGAGCAGATATGGGTATATCTACTTGATGAAACATAAGTCTGAAACATTTGAAAAGTTCAAAGAATTTCAGAGTGAAGTGGAGAATCATCGTAACAAGAAAATAAAAGTTTCTACGATATGATCGCAGAGGTAAAATATTTGAGTTACGAGTTTGGTCTTCAGTTAAAACCATGTGGAATAGTTTCACAAATTCATGCCACCTGGAACACCACAGCATAATAGTGTGTCCGAACGTCATAACCGTACTTTATTGGATATAGTACAATCTATGATGTTTCTTACCGATTTACCAATATCGTTTTGGGATCATGCATTAGAGACAGTTGCATTCACGTTAAAAGGGGCACCATCTAAAGTCCGTTGAGACGACACAATATGAACTATGGTTTGGCAAGAAACCAAAGTTGTCGTTTCTTAAAGTTTGGGGCTGCGATGCTTATGTGAAAAAGCTTCAACCTGATAAGCTCGAACCCAAATCGGAAAAATGTGTCTTCATAGGATACCCAAAGGAGACAGTTGGGTACACCTTCTATCTCAGATCCGAAGGCAAGACATTCGTTGCTGAGAATGGATACTTTCTAGAGAAGGAGTTTCTCTCGAAAGAAGTGAGTGGGAGGAAAGTAGAACTTGATAAGATAACTGTATCTGCTCCCTTATTGGAAAGTGGTTCTTCACAGAAATCTGTTCCTGTGACTACTACACCAATTAGTGAGGAAGCTAATGATGATGATCATGTAACTTCAAATCAAGTTACTACCGAATCTCGTAGGTAAACCAGAGTGAGATCCGCACCAGAGTAGTACGGTAATCCTGTTCTAGAAGTCATGTTACTAGATCATGACGAACTTGCGAACTATGAGGAAGCGATGATGAGCCCAGATTCCGCGAAATGGTTTGAGGCCATGAAATCTGAGATATGATCCATGTATGAGAACAAAGTATGGACTTTGATGGATTTGCCCGATGATCGGCAGGCCATAGAAAATAAATGGATCCTCAAGAGGAAGACGGACGCTGATAGTAGCGTTACTATTTACAAAGCTAGAATTGTCGCAAAAGGTTTTCGACAAGTTCAAGGTGTTGACTACGATGAGAGTTTCTCACTCGTATCTATGCTTAAGTCTGTCCGAATCAAGTTAGCAATTGCCGCATTTTATGAAATCTGGCAAATGGATAACAAAACTACAATCCTTAATGGATTTATTAAAGAAGAGTTGTATATGATGCAACCAGAAGGTTTTGTCAATCCTAAAGGTGCTAACAAAATATGCAAGCTCCAGCGATCCATCTATGGATTGGTGCAAGCATCTCAGAGTTGGAATACACGCTTTGATAAGTTGATCAAAACATATAGTTTTATACAGACTTGCGGTGAAGCCTGTATTTACAAGAAAGTGAGTGGGAGCACTACAGCATTTCTGATAAGTATATGTGAATGACATATTGTTGATCAGAAATAATGTAGAATTATTCTGCAAAGCATAAAGGAGTGTTTGAAAGGAGTTTTTCAAAGAAAGACCTCGGTGAAGCTGCTTACATATTGAGTATCAAGATCTATAGAGATGGATCAAGACGCTTGATAAGTTTTTTCAATGAGTACATACCTTGACAAGATTTTGAAGTAGTTCAAAATGGAATAGTCAAAGAAAGAGTTCTTTCCTGTGTTACAAGGTGTGAAATTGAGTAAGACTCAAAGCCCGACCACGACAGAAGATAGAAAGAGAATGAAAGTCATTCCCTATGCCTCGGTCGTAGGTTCTATAAAGTATGCCATGTTGTTTACCAGATCTATTATATACCCTACACTGAGTTAAGCAAGGGAGAACAATGGTGATCTAGGAGTAGATCACTGGACAGCGGTCAAAATTGTCCTTAGTGGAATAAGGATATGTTTCTCGATTATGGAAGTGACAAAAGGTTCATCGTAAAGGGTTACATCGATGCAAGTTTTGACACCGATCTGGATGACTCTAAGTCTCGATCTAGATACATATTTAAAGTGGGAGCAATTAGCTAGAGTAGCTCTGTACATAGCATTGTAGACATAGAAAATTGCAAACGGATCTGAATGTGGCAGACCCGTTGACTAAACTTCTCTCACAAGCAAAACATGATCACACCTTAGTACTCTTTGGGTGTTAATCACATAGCGATGTGAACTAGATTACTGAATCTAGCAAACCCTTTGGGTGTTGGTCACATGGCGATGTGAACTATGGGTGTTAATCACATGATGATGTGAACTATCGATGTTAATCACATGGTGATGTGAGTTAATCACATGGTGATGTGACCTAGATTATTGACTCTAGTGCAAGTGGGAGACTGAAGGAAATATGCCCTAGAGGCAATAATAAAGTTATTATTTATTTCCTTACATATCATGATAAATGTTTATTATTCATGCTAGAATTGTATTAACCGGAAACATAATACATGTGTGGATACATAGACAAACAGAGTGTCACTAGTATGCCTCTACTTGACTAGCTTGTTAATCAAAGATGGTTAAGTTTCCTAACCATAGACAAAAGGAGTTGTCATTTGATTAACAAGGTCACATCATTAGTTGAATGATCTTATTGACATGACCCATTCCATTAGCATAGCACCCGATCGTTTAGTATGTTGCTGTTGCTTTTATCCATGACTTATACATGTTCCTTTAACTATGAGATTATGCAACTCCCGTTTGCCGGAGGAACACTTTGGGTGCTACCAAACGTCACAACGTGACTGGGTGATTATAAAGGAGTAATACAGGTGTCACCAAAGGTAGATGTTGGGTTGGCGTATTTCGAGATTAGGATTTGTCACTCCAATTGTGGGAGAGGTATCTCTGGGCCCTCTCGGTAATACACATCACTTAAGCCTTGCAAGCATTGCAACTAATGAGTTAGTTGCGGGATGATGTATTACGGAACGAGTAAAGAGACTTGCCGGTAACGAGATTGAACTAGGTATTGGATACCGACGATCGAATCTCGGGCAAGTAACATACCGATGGACAAAGGGAACAACGTATGTTGTTATGCGGTCTGACCGATAAAGATCTTCGTAGAATATGTAGGAGCCAATATGGGCATCCAGGTCCCGCTATTGGTTATTGACCGGAGACGTGTCTCGGTCATGTCTACATTGTTCTCGAACCGTAGGGTCCGCACGCTTAAGGTTTCGATGACAGTTATATTATGAGTTTATGAGTTTTGATGTACCGAAGGAGTTCGGAGTCCCGGATGAGATCGGGGACATGACGAGGAGTCTCGAAATGGTCGAGACGTAAAGATCAATATATTGGACAACTATATTCGGACATCGGAAGGGTTCTGAGTGGTTCGGGTATTTTCGGAGGTACCGGGGAGTTACGGGAATACGAGGAAGAAGCAATGTGCCTTGATGGGCCTTAGTGGGAAGGACCAGGAGGTGGCGCGCGCCCCTCCCAAGCCCAGTCCGAATTAGACAAGGGGTTTGGGGCGCGGCCCCTCTCTCCCTTCCTTCCCCTCTTCCCCTCTTTCCCCCCTTGACCTAGTTGGACTAGGAAAGGTGGAATCCTACTCCCGGTGGGAGTAGGACTCCCCTGGCGCGCCCAAACCTAGGGCCGGCCTCCTCCCTCCCTTGCTCCTTTATATACGGGGGCAGGGGGCACCCCATAGACACACAAGTTGATCTTCGTGATCGTTCCTTAGCCGTGTGCGGTGCCCCCCTCCACCATATTCCACCTCAATCATATCATTGCAGTGCTTAGGCGAAGCCCTGCGCCGGTAGAACATCATCATCGTCACCACGCTGTCGTGCTGACGGAACTCCCCCCGAAGCTTTGCTGGATCGGAGCTAGGGGTGCGTCATCGAGCTGAACGTGTGCCAAGAACTCGGAGGTGCCGGAGTAACGGTGCTTGGATCGGTCAGACCGGGAAGAAGACGTACGACTACTTCCTCTACATTGTGTCAAACGCTTCCGTTGCAATCTACAAGGGTACGTAGATCATACTCTCCCCTCGTTGCTATGCATCACCATGATCTTGCGTGTGCGTAGGAAAATTTTGAAATTACTACATTCCCCAACATCATGTTCATTACCTGATTGTGTTTCATCATGAGAGATAGAAATATCATTGGAATTCTCAGGTGTTTCAACAACAGGTTCACTAGAAGCATGCAAAGTCCTAACATTTTTCTTTTTCTTCCTCTTAGAAGGACTAGGTGCATCAACATTAGTTCTCTGAGAATCTTGCTCAATTCTCTTAGGGTGACCCTCAGGATACAAAGGTTCCTGAGTCATTTTACCCCCTCTAGTCATAACTCTAACATCATTATCATTTTTATTATTATTTAATTCATTCAGCAAATCATTTTGAGCTTTAAGCACTTGTTCTACTTGAGTGGTAACCATAGAAGCATGTTTACTAATGAGTTTAAGTTCACCTTTAACTCTAGACATATAATCACTCAAGTGTTCAATCATATAAGCATTGCGTTTCAATTGTCTACCAACATAAGCATTGAAGTTTTCTTGTTTAACAATAAAATTATCAAACTCATCCAAGCATTGGCTAGCAGACTTATAACGAGGAATATCACCTTCATCAAATCTATAGAGATAATTTACCTTCACTACCCGTGTCGGGTTATCAAGACCATGTATTTCTTCAATAGGTGGTAAATTCTTAACATCTTCAGCTTTAGTACCTTTTTCTTTCATAGATTTTTTGCCTCTTGCATATCTTCAGGACTGAGAAATAGAATACCCCTTTTCTTCGGAGTTGGCTTAGGAGTTGGTTCAGGGAGTGTCCAATTATTTTCATTAGTCAACATATTATTCAATAACAATTCAGCTTGATCAAAGGTCCTTTCCCTGAAAACACAACCAGCACAACTATCCAGGTGGTCTCTGGAAGCATTTGTTAGTCCATTATAAAAGATATCAAGTATTTCATTTTTATTAAGAGGATGATCAGGCAAAGCATTAAGTAATTGGAGAAGCCTCCCCCGAGCTTGTGGGAGACTCTCTTCTTCAATTTGCACAAAATTATATATTTCCCTTAAGGCAGCTTGTTTCTTATGAGCAGGGAAATATTTAGCAGAGAAGTAATATAAATCATATCCTGGGGACTACGCACACAACCAGGATCAAGAGAATTAAGCCATGTTTTAGCATCACCCTTTAATGAGAACGGAAATAATTTAAGGATATAGTAGTAGCGAGTTTTCTCATCATTAGTGAATAGGGTGGCTATATCATTTAATTTAGTAAGATGTGCCACAACAGTTTCAGATTCATAGCCATAAAAAGGATCAGATTGAACCAAAGTGATTATCTCAGGGTCGACAGAGAAATCATAATCCTTATCAGTAATACAGATAGGTGAAGTAGCAAAAGCAGGGTCATATTTCATTCTAGCATTCAAAGACTTTTCTTTAAGCTTAGCTAATAATTCTTAAGATCAGATCTATCATTGCAAGCAAGAAAATCTCTAGCAGTTTCTTCATCCATAACATAACCCTCAGGCACAACAGGCAATTCATATCTAGGGGGAGAATCTTCATCATCACTTTCATCAATATTATCAGTTTCAATAATTTCATTCTCTCTAGCCCTAGCAAGTTGCTCATCCAGAAATTCACCTAGTGGCACAGTATTATCAAGCATAGAAGTAGTTTCATCATAAGTATCATGCATAGTAGAAGTGGCATCATCAATAACATGCGACATATCAGAATTAATAGCAGAAGCAGGTTTAGGTGTCGCAAGTTTACTCAAAACAGAAGGAGAATCAAGTGCAGAGCTAGATGGCAGTTCCTTACCTCCCCTCGTAGTTGAGGGATAAATCTTGGTTTTCTTGTATTTCAAGTTCCTCATAGTGATCAGCAGATATAAATCCTAAGTGACTTAAAGAATAAAGCTATGCTCCCCGGCAACGGCGCCAGAAAATAGTCTTGATAACCCACAAGTATAGGGGATCGCAACAGTTTTTGAGGGTAGAGTATTCAACCCAAATTTATTGATTTGACACAAGGGGAGCCAAAGAATATTCTCAAGTATTAGCAGTTGAGTTGTCAATTCAACCACACCTGGATAACTTAATATCTGTAGCAAAGTATTTAGTAGCAAAGTAGAATTGGAATAACGCTAACAGTGGCAAAAGTAACAGTAGCAGCTTTGTAGTAATCGTAACAATGGCAACGGTAAAGTAACTAAGCAAAAATCAATATGTGAAAAGCTCGTAGGCATTGGATCGGTGATGGATAATTATGTCGGATGCGATTACTCATGCAATAGTTATAACATAGGGCGACACAGAACTAGCTCCAGTTCATCAATGTAATGTAGGCATGTATTCCGAATACAGTCATACGTGCTTATGGAAAAGAACTTGCATGTCATCTTTTGTCCTACCCTTCCGTGGCAGCGGGGTCCTATTGGAAACTAAGGGATATTAAGGCCTCCTTTTAATAGTGTACTGGACCAAAGCATTAACACTTAGTGAATACATGAACTCCTCAAACTACGGTCATCGCCGGGAGTGGTCCCGACTATTGTCACTTCGGGGTTGCCGGATCATTACACATAGTAGGTGACTATTGAGTTGCAAGATAGGATCAAGAACTCACATATATTCATGAAAACATAATAGGTTCAGATCTGAAATCATGGCACTGGGGCCCTAGTGACAAGCATTAAGCATAGCAAAGTCATAGCAACATCAATCTTAGAACATAATGGATACTAGGGATCAAACCCTAACAAAACTAACTCGATTACATGGTAAATCTCATGCAACCCATCACCGTCCAGCAAGCCTACGATGGAATACTCACGCACGGCGGTGAGCATCATGAAATTGGTGATGGTGGATGGTTGATGATGACGATGGCGACGGATTCCCCTCTCCGGAGCCTCGAACGGACTCCAGATCAGCCCTCCTGAGAGAGATTAGGGCTTGGCGGCGGCTCTGTATCGTAAAACGAGACGAATCCTTCTCTCTGGTTTTTCTGCCCGAACGTGAATATATGGAGTTGGAGTTGAGGTCGGTGGAGCTCCAGGGGGCCCACGAGGCAGGGGGCGCGCCCAGGGGGTACGCGCCCCCCACCCTCGTGGACAGGGTGTGGGCCCCCTGGTCTTGATTGTTTCGCCAGCATTTTTTATAAATTCCCAAAATATTCTCCGTGAAGTTTCAGGTAATTCTGAGAACTTTTATTTCTGCACAAAAATAACACCATGGCAATTCTGCTGAAAATAGCGTCAGTCCAGGTTAGTTCCATTCAAATCATGCAAGTTAGAGTCCAAAACAAGGGCAAAAGTGTTTGGAAAAGTAGATATGATGGAGACGTATCAGATCCCATCTAGGGACCTTTTCCGGCACACTGTCGGAGGGGGATTCGATCATGGAGGCTTCTACATCAACACCATTGCCTCTCCGATGAAGCGTGAGTAGTTTACCACAGACCTACGGGTCCATAGCTAGTAGCTAGATGGCTTCTTCTCTCTCTTTGATCTTTAATACAATGGTCTCCTCGATGTTCTTGGAGATCTATTCGTTGTAATACCTTTTTACGGTGTGTTTGTTGAGATCCGATAAATTGTGGATTTATGATCAGATTATCTATGAATATTATTTGAGTCTTCTCTCAACTCTTTTATGCATGATTAAGATATCTTTGTATTTCTCTTTGAACTATCAGTTTGGTTCGGCCAATTAGATTGTTTTTTCTTGCAATGAGAGAGGTGCTTAGTTTTGGGTTCAATCTTGCGGTGTCCTCACCCAGTGACATAGTAGGTGTAGTGAGGCACGTATTGTATTGTTGCCATCAAGGATAAAACGATGGGTTTATATCATATTGCTTGAGTTAATACTCTAGATGCATGTTGGATGGCAGTCGATGTGTGGAGTAATAGTAGTAGATGCTGAAGGAAATATGCCCTAGAGGCAATAATAAAGTTATTATTTATTTCCTTATATATCATGATAAATGTTTATTATTCATGCTATAATTGTATTAACCGGAAACATAATACATGTGTGGATATATAAACAAACAGAGTGTCACTAGTATGCCTCTACTTGACTAGCTCGTTAATCAAAGATAGTTAAGTTTCCTAACCATGGACAAGGAGTTGTTATTTGATTAATGAGGTCACATCATTAGTTGAATGATCTGATTGACATGACCCATTACATTAGCTTAGCACCTGATCGTTTAGTATGTTGCTATTGCTTTCTTCATGACTTATACATGTTCTTATGACTGAGATTATGCAACTCCCGTTTACCGTAGGAACACTTTGTGTGCCACCAAACGTCACAACGTAACTGGGTGATTATAAAGGTGCTCTACAGGTGTCTCCGAAAGTACTTGTTGGGTTGGCGTATTTCGAGATTAGGATTTGTCACTCCGAATGTCGGAGAGGTATCTCTGGGCCCTCTCGGTAATGCACATCACATAAGCCTTGCAACTAATAAGTTAGTTGCGAGATGATGTATTACAGAACGAGTAAAGAGACTTGCCGGTAACGAGATTGAACTAGGTATTGGATACCGACGATCGAATCTCGGGCAAGTAACATACCGATGACAAAGGGAACAACGTATGTTGTTATGCGGTCTGACCGATAAAGATCTTCGTAGAATATGTAGGAGCCAATATGGGCATCCAGGTCCCGCTGTTGGTTATTGACCAGAGATTTGTCTTAGTCATGTCTACATTGTTCTCGAACCGTAGGGTCCGCACACTTAACGTTACGATGACAGTTATTATGAGTTTATGCATTTTGATGTACCGAAGTTAGTTCGGAGTCCCGGATGTGATCATGGACATGACGAGGAGTCTCGAAATGGTCGAGACATAAAGATTGATATATTGGAAGACTATATTTGGACATCAGAATTGTTCCGCGCGAAATCGGCATTTTACCGGAGTACCGGGGGGTTACCGGAACCCCCCCGGGGTTTAATGGGCCCATATGGGCCTTAAGGGAAAAGAGGAGGGGCGGCCAGGGCAGGCCGCGCGCCCCCTCCCCCTAGTCCGAATAGGACAAGGAAGGGGGGGCGGCGCCCCCCCTTTTTCCTTTCCCCCTTCCTCCTTCCTTCTCCAACAAGGCAAGGGAGGGGAGTCCTACTCCCGGTGGGAGTAGGACTCCTCCAGGCGCACCCCTTGGGGCCGGTCGCGCCTCCCCCTCCCCTCCTTTATATACGGGGGCAGGGGGCACCCTAGAACACACAAGTTGATCATTGCGATTGTTCCTTAGCCGTGTGCGGTGCCCCCCTCCACCATATTCCACCTCGGTCATATCGTTGCAGTGTTTAGGCGAAGCCCTGCATCGGTAGAACATCATCATCATCATCACGCCGTCGTGCTGACGAAACTCATCCCCGAAGCTTTGCTGGATCGGAGCCCGGGGAACGTCGTCGAGTTGTACGTGTGCTAAGAACTCGGAGGTGCCGGAGTAACGACGCTTGGATCGGTCGGATCAGGAAGACGTACGACTACTTCCTCTATGTTGCGTCAACGCTTCCGCTTCGGTCTACGAGGGTGCGTAGACAACACTCTCCCCTCTCATTGCTATGCATCACCATGATCTTGCGTGTGCGTAGGAATTTTTTTTGAAATTACTACGTTCCCCAACAGTGGCATCCGAGCCTAGGTTTTTATGGTTTGATGTTTTGCACGAGTAGAACACAAGTGAGTTGTGGGCGATATAAGTCATACTGCCTACCAGCATGTCATACTTTGGTTCGGCGGTATTGTTGGATGAAGCGGCCCGGACCGACATTACGCGTACGCTTACGCGAGACTGGTTCTACCGTCGTGCTTTGCACACAGGTGGCTGGCGGGTGTCAGTTTCTCCATCTTTAGTTGAACCGAGTGTGGCTACGCCCGGTCCTTGCGAAGGTTAAAACGGCATCAACTTGACAAACTATCGTTGTGGTTTTGATGCGTAGGTGAGATTGGTTCTTGCTTAATCCCATAGCAACCACGTAAAACTTGCAACAAACAAAGTAGAGGACGTCTAACTTGTTTTTGTAGGGCATGTTGTGATGTGATATGGTCAAGACATGATGCTAAATTTTATTGTATGAGATGATCATGTTTTGTAACCGAGTTATCGGCAACTGGCAGGAGCCATATAGTTGTCGCTTTATTGTATGCAATGCAATCGCCCTGTAATGCTTTACTTTATCACTAAGCGGTAGCGATAGTCGTAGAAGCATAAGATTGGCGAGACGACAACGATGCTACGATGGAGATCAAGGTGTCGCGCCGGTGACGATGGTGATCATGACGGTGCTGCGGAGATGGAGATCACAAGCACAAGATGATGATGGCCATATCATATCACTTATATTGATTGCATGTGATGTTTATCTTTTTATGCATCTTATCTTGCTTTGATTGACGGTAGCATTATCAGATGATCTCTCACTAAATTATCAAGAAGTGTTCTCCCTGAGTATGCACCGTTGCCAAAGTTCGTCGTGCCCAGACACCACGTGATGATCGGGTGTGATAAGCTCTATGTCCATCTACAACGGGTGCAAGCCATTTTTGCACACGCAGAATACTCAGGTTATACTTGACGAGCCTAGCATATGCAGATATGGCCTCGGAACACGGAGACCGAAAGGTCGAGCGTGAATCATATAGTAGATATGATCAACATAATGATGTTCACCATTGAAGACTAATCCATTTCATGTGATGATCGGTTATGGTTTAGTTTGATTTGGATCACGTGATCACTTAGAAGATTAGAGGGATGTCTATCTAAGTGGGAGTTCTTAAGTAATATGATTAATTGAACTTCAATTTATCATGAACTTAGTCCCTGATAGTATCTTGCTTGTTTATGTTGATTGTAGATAGATGGCCCGTGTTGTTGTTCCGTTGAATTTTAATGCGTTCCTTGAGAAAGCAAAGTTGAAACATGATGGTAGCAATTACACGGACTGGGTCCGTAACTTGAGGATTATCCTCATTGCTGCACAGAAGAATTACGTCCTGGAAGCACCGCTGGGTGCCAGGCCTGCTGCAGGAGCAACACCAGATGTTATGAACGTCTAGCAGAGCAAAGCTGATGACTACTCGATAGTTCAGTGTGCCATGCTTTACGGCTTAGAACCGAGACTTCAACGATGTTTTGAACACCATGGAGCATATGAGATGTTCCAGGAGTTGAAGTTAATATTCCAACAGAATGCCCGAATTGAGAGATATGAAATCTCCAATAAGTTCTATAGCTGCAAGATCGAGGAGAATGGTTCTGTCAGTGAGCATATACTCAAAATGTCTGGGTATTATAATCACTTGATTCAACTGGGAGTTAATCTTCCGGATGATTGTGTCATTGACAGAATTCTCCAATCACTTCCACCAAGCTACAAAGGCTTCGTGATGAACTATAATATGCAAGGGATGGATAAGACAATTCCCGAGCTCTTCGCAATGCTAAAGGCTGCGGAGGTAGAAATCAAGAAGGAACATCAAGTGTTGATGGTCAACAAGACCACTAGTTTCAAGAAAAAGGGAAAAGGGAAGGAGAAGGGGAACTTCAAGAAGAACAGCAAGCAAGTTGCTGCTCAAGAGAAGAAACCCAAGTCTGGACCAAAGCCTGAAACTGAGTGCTTCTACTGCAAGAAGACTGGTCACTTGAAGCGGAACTGCCCCAAGTATTTGGTGGATAAGAAGGATGGCAAGGTGAACAAAGGTATATGTGATATACATGTTATTGATGTGTACCTTACTAGAGCTCGCAATAGCACCTGGGTATTTGATACTGGTTCTGTTGCTAATATTTGCAACTCAAAACAGGGACTATGGATTAAGCGAACACTGGCAAAGGACGAGGTGACGATGCGCGTAGGAAATGGTTCCAAAGTCGATGTGATCGCAGTCGGCACGCTACCTCTACATCTACCTTCGGGATTAGTATTAGACCTGAATAATTGTTATTTGGTGCCAGCGTTGAGCATGAACATTATATCTGGATCTTGTTTAATGCGAGACGGTTATTCATTTAAATCAGAGAATAATGGTTGTTCTATTTATATGAGTAATATCTTTTATGGTCATGCACCCTTGAAGAGTGGTCTATTTTTGATGAATCTCGATAGTAGTGATACACATATTCATAATGTTGAAGCCAAAAGATGCAGAGTTGATAATGATAGTGCAACTTATTTGTGGCACTACCGTTTAGGTCATATCGGTGTAAAACGCATGAAGAAACTCCATACTGATGGACTTTTGGAACCACTTGATTATGAATCACTTGGTACTTGTGAACCGTGCCTTATGAGCAAGATGACTAAAACACCGTTCTCCGGTACTATGGAGAGAGCAACAGATTTGTTGGAAATCATACATACAGATGTATGTGGTCCGATGAATGTTGAGGCTCGTGGCGGATATCGTTATTTTCTCACCTTCACAGATGATTTAAGCAGATATGGGTATATCTACTTAATGAAACATAAGTCTGAAACATTTGAAAAGTTCAAAGAATTTCAGAGTGAAGTTGAAAATCATCGTAACAAGAAAATAAAGTTTCTACGATCTGATCGTGGAGGAGAATATTTGAGTTACGAGTTTGGTCTACATTTGAAACAATGCGGAATAGTTTCGCAACTCACGCCACCCGGAACACCACAGCGTAATGGTGTGTCCGAACGTCGTAATCGCACGTTACTTGATACGGTGCGATCTATGATGTCTCTTACAGATTTACTGCTATCGTTTTGGGGTTATGCTTTAGAGACGGCCGCATTCACGTTAAATAGAACACCATCAAAATCCGTTGAGACGACGCCTTATGAACTATGGTTTGGCAAGAAACCAAAGTTGTCGTTTCTTAAAGTTTGGGGCTGCGATGCTTATGTGAAAAAGCTTCAACCTGATAAGCTCGAACCCAAATCGGAGAAATGCGTCTTCATAGGATACCCAAAGGAAACTGTTGGGTATACCTTCTATCATAGATCCGAAGGCAAGACATTCTTTGCTAAGAATGGATCCTTTCTAGAGAAGGAGTTTCTCTCGAAAGAAGTGAGTGGGAGGAAAGTAGAACTTGATGAGGTAACTGTACCTGTTCCCTTATTGGAAAGTAGTTCATCGCAGAAATCTGTTTCTGTGACACCTACACCAATTAGTGAGGAAGCTAATGATATTGATCATGAAACTTCAGATCAAGTTACTACAGAACCTCGTAGATCAACCAGAGTAAGATCCACACCAGAGTGGTACGGCAATCCTGTTCTGGAAGTCATGCTACTGGATCATGACGAACCTACGAACTATGAAGAAGCGATGGTGAGCCCAGATTCCGCAAAATGGCTGGAAGCCATGAAATCTTAGATGGGATCCATGTATGATAACAAAGTATGGACTTTGGTTAACTTGCCCGATGGTCGGCAAGCAATTGAGAATAAATGGATCTTCAAGAAGAAGACTGACACTGACGGTAATGTTACTGTCTACAAAGCTCGACTTGTCGCAAAAGGTTTTCGACAAGTTCAAGGGATTGACTACGATGAGACCTTCTCACCCGTAGCGATGCTTAAGTCTGTCCGAATCATGTTAGCAATTGCCGCATTTTATGATTATGAAATTTGGCAAATGGATGTAAAGACTGCATTCCTGAATGGATTTATGGAAGAAGAGTTGTATATGATGCAACCAGAAGGTTTTATCAATCCAAAGGGAGCTAACAAAGTGTGCAAGCTCCAGCGATCCATTTATGGACTGGTGCAAGCCTCTCGGAGTTGGAATAAACGCTTTGATAGTGTGATCAAAGCATTTGGGTTTGTACAGACTTTTGGAGAAGCCTGTATTTACAAGAAAGTGAGTGCAAGCTCTGTAGCATTTCTGATATTATATGTAGATGACATATTACTGATTGGAAATGATATAGAATTTCTGGATAGCATAAAGGGATACTTGAATAAGAGTTTTTCAATGAAAGACCTCGGTGAAGCTGCTTACATATTGGGCATTAAGATCTATAGAGATAGATCAAGACGCTTAATTGGACTTTCACAAAGCACATACCTTGACAAAGTTTTGAAGAAGTTCAAAATGGATCAAGCAAAGAAAGGGTTCTTGCCTGTGTTACAAGGTGTGAAGTTGAGTAAGACTCAATGCCCGACCATTGCAGAAGATAGAGAGAAGATGAAAGATGTTCCCTATGCTTCAGCCATAGGCTCTATCATGTATGCAATGCTGTGTACCAGACCTGATGTGTGCCTTGCTATAAGTTTAGCAGGGAGGTACCAAAGTAATCCAGGAGTGGATCACTGGACAACGGTCAAGAACATCCTGAAGTACCTGAAAAGGACTAAGGAAATGTTTCTCGTATATGGAGGTGACAAAGAGCTCATCGTAAACGGTTACGTTGATGCAAGCTTTGACACTGATCCGGACGATTCTAAATCGCAAACCGGATACGTATTTACATTGAACGGTGGAGCTGTCAGTTGGTGCAGTTCTAAACAAAGCGTCGTGGCGGGATCTACATGTGAAGCGGAGTACATAGCTGCTTCGGAAGCAGCAAATGAAGGAGTCTGGATGAAGGAATTCATATCCGATCTAGGTGTCATACCTAGTGCATCGGGTCCAATGAAAATCTTTTGTGACAATACTGGTGCAATTGCCTTGGCAAAGGAATCTAGATTTCACAAGAGAACCAAGCACATCAAGAGACGCTTCAATTCCATCCGGGATCTAGTCCAGGTGGGAGACATAGAGATTTCCAAGATACATACGGATCTTAATGTAGCAGGCCCGTTGACTAAGCCTCTTCCACGAGCAAAACATGATCAGCACCAAGACTCCATGGGTGTTAGAATCATTACTGTGTAATCTAGATTATTGACTCTAGTGCAAGTGGGAGACTGAAGGAAATATGCCCTAGAGGCAATAATAAAGTTATTATTTATTTCCTTATATATCATGATAAATGTTTATTATTCATGCTAGAATTGTATTAACCGGAAACATAATACATGTGTGGATATATAAACAAACAGAGTGTCACTAGTATGCCTCTACTTGACTAGCTCGTTAATCAAAGATGGTTAAGTTTCCTAACCATGGACAAGGGGTTGTTATTTGATTAACGAGGTCACATCATTAGTTGAATGATCTGATTGACATGACCCATTACATTAGCTTAGCACCCGATCGTTTAGTATGTTGCTATTGCTTTCTTCATGACTTATACATGTTCCTATGACTATGAGATTATGCAACTCCGTTTACCGTAGGAACACTTTGTGTGCCACCAAACGTCACAACGTAACTGGGTGATTATAAAGGTGCTCTACAGGTGTCTCCGAAAGTACTTGTTGGGTTGGCGTATTTCGAGATTAGGATTTGTCACTCCGAATGTCGGAGAGGTATCTCTGGGCCCTCTCGGTAATGCACATCACATAAGCCTTGCAAGCATTGCAACTAATAAGTTAGTTGCGAGATGATGTATTACAGAACGAGTAAAGAGACTTGCCGGTAACGAGACTAGGTATTGGATACCGACGATCGAATCTCGGGCAAGTAACATACCGATGACAAAGGGAACAACGTATGTTGTTATGCGGTCTGACCGATAAAGATCTTTGTAGAATATGTAGGAGCCAATATGGGCATCCAGGTCCCGCTGTTGGTTATTGACCAGAGATTTGTCTCAGTCATGTCTACATTGTTCTCGAACCGTAGGGTCCGCACGCTTAACGTTACGATGACAGTTATTGTGAGTTTATGCATTTTGATGTACCGAAGTTAGTTCGGAGTCCCGGATGTGATCACGGACATGACGAGGAGTCTCGAAATGGTCGAGACATAAAGATCGATATATTGGAAGCCTATATTTGGACATCGGAATTGTTCCGGGTGAAATCGGCATTTTACCGGAGTACCGGGGGGTTACCGGAACCCCCCCGGGGGTTAATGGGTCCATATGGGCCTTAAGGGAAAAGAGGAGGGGCGGCCAGGGTAGGCCGCGCGCCCCCTCCCTCCTAGTCCGAATAGGACAAGGAAGGGGGGGGGGGCGGCGCCCCCCTTTCTCCTTTGCCCCTTCCTCCTTCCTTCTCCAACAAGGCAAGGGAGGGGAGTCCTACTCCCGGTGGGAGTAGGACTCCTCCAGGAGCACCCCTTGGGGCCGGCCGCGCCTCCCCCTCCCCTCCTTTATATACGGCGCAGGGGGGCACCCTAGAACACACAAGTTGATCATTGCGATTGTTCCTTAGCCGTGTGCGGTGCCCCCCTCCACCATATTCCACCTCGGTCATATCATTGCAGTGTTTAGGCGAAGCCCTGCATCGGTAGAACATCATCATCGTCATCACGCCGTCGTGCTGACGAAACTCATCCCCGAAGCTTTGCTGGATCGGAGCCCGGGGAACGTCATCGAGCTGTACGTGTGCTAAGAACTCGGAGGTGCCGGAGTAACGGCGCTTGGATCGGTCGGATCGGGAAGACGTACGACTACTTCCTCTACGTTGCGTCAACGCTTCCGCTTCGGTCTACGAGGGTGCGTAGACAACACTCTCCCCTCTCGTTGCTATGCATCACCATGATCTTGTGTGTGCGTAGGAATTTTTTTGAAATTACTACGTTCCCCAACAGATGCAGGCAGGAGTCGGTCTACTTGACACGGACGTGATGCCTATATTCATGATCATTGCCTTAGATATCGTCATAACTTTGCGATTTTCTATTGCTCGGCAGTAATTTGTTCACCCACCATAATATTTTCTATCTTGAGAGAAGCCTCTAGTGAAACCTATGGCCCCGGGTCTACTTTCCATCATATAAATTTCCGATCTACAGTTTTAGTTTCCTATTTACTTTCTTTGCAATCTTTTACTTTCCGATCTATAAACCAAAAATACCAAAAATATTTACTTTACCATTTATCTATATTTATTAGATCTCACCTTTGCAAATAACCATGAAGGGATTGGCAACCCCTTTATCGCGTTGGGTGCAAGTTGTTTGATTGTTTGTGCAGGTATTCGGTGACTTGAGCGTTGTCTCCTACTGGATTGATACCTTGGTTCTCAAAACTGAGGGAAATACTTACTCTGCTTTGCTGCATCACCCTTTCCTCTTCAAGAGAAAAACCAACACAAGCTCAAGAAGTAGCAAGAGCTGCACAATCTCGAGACGGATAGGTATCGGCTTGAGTGTCGAAGAGTAATTGTCTTCATCAAGCAAAGTCTTCACCAATCAAGAGTAATCGTGGTTTGCGAAGATGTATGTTGAAGGTTTGGAGATCGCTCACAAGTATCTACCCCGAGTGAATTCAACCAGGGTCTGATCAATTTCTGGTTGAAGGAGATAAAATGGAGAGAGATGTTTGCTCCTGTGTTCAATCACAAGTCCATTTAACCAGACGTAGCTCTTATGTGGAAGAGTGAAATGGTCTACCAAATCTCCTGTTGCTACCTCTTGAGCACTGCATGGGTTTTCCCTTGAAGAGGAAAGGGTGATGCAGTAAAGCAGCGTAAGTATTTCCCTCAGTTTTTTAGAACCAAGGTATCAATCCAGTAGGAGGCCACGCACAAGTCCCTCGCACCTACACAAACAAACAAGAACCTCGCAACCAACGCAATAAAGGGGTTGGCAAGCCCTTCACGGTCTCTTACGAGAGTGAGATCTGATAGAGATGATAGATAATATTTTTGGTATTTTTGTATGATAAAGATGCAAAGTAAAATAAAGCAAAGTAAATAGCAAAGTGTATGAAAATTAATATGATGGAAAATAGACCCAGGGGCCATAGGTTTCACTAGTGGCTTCTCTCAAGATAGCATAAGTATTTGCGATGGGTGAACACATTAGTGTCGAGCAATTGATAGAATTGAGCATAGTTATGAGAATATCTAGGTATGATCATGTATATAGGCATCACGTCCGAAACAAGTAGACCGAAACGATTCTGCATCTACTACTATTACTCCACACATCGACCGCTATCCAGCATGCATCTAGAGTATTAAGTTCATGAAGAACAGAGTCATGAATTAAGAAAGATGACATGATGTAGAGGGATAAACTCATGCAATATGATATAAACCCCATCCTTTTATCCTCGATGGCAACAACACAATACGTGCCTTGCTGCCCCTACTGTCACTGGGAAAGGACACCGCAAGATTGATCCCAAAGCTAAGCACTTCTCCCATTGCAAGAACGATCAATCTAGTTGACCAAACCAAACGGATAATTCGAAGAGACTTGCAAACATAACCAATCATACATAAAAGAATTCAGATTTGACTCAAATATTGTTCATATATAATCTTGATCATAAACCCACAATTCATCGGATCTTGACAAACACACCGTAAAAGAAGATTACATCGAATAGATCTCCACAAGAGAGGGGGAGAACATTGTATTGAGATCCAAAAAGAGAGAAGAAGCCATCTAGCTAATAACTATGGACCCGAAGGTCTGAGGTAAACTACTCACATTTCATCGGAGAGGCCTTGGAGATGATGTAGAGGCCCTCCGTGATCAATGCCCCTTCCGGCGGAGCTCTGGAACAGGCCCCAAGATGGGATCTCGTAGGTACAGAAAGTTGCGGCGGTGGAATTAGGTTTTTGGCTCCGTATCTGATCGTTTTGGGGTAAGTAGGTATATATAGGAGGAAGAAGTACGTTGGTGGAGCAACAGGGGGCCCACAAAGGTGGAGGGTGCGCCTGGGTGGGGATTAGGCGCGCCCCCTACCTCGTGCCCTCCTCCTTTGTTTCTTGACGTAGAGTCCAAGTCCACTGGATCACGTTCGTTCCGAAAATCACGTTCCCGAAGGTTTCATTCCGTTTGGACTCCGTTTGATATATTCTTTTTCTGCGAAACTCTGAAATAGGCAAAAAACAACAATTCTGGGCTGGGCCTTCGGTTAATAGGTTAGTCCCAAAAGTAATATATATAAGTGTATAATAAAGCCCAATAATGTCCAAAACATAATATAATATAGCATGAAGCAATCAAAAATTATAGATACGTTGGAGACGTATCACTTGTCGCCATCGAGAACCACTGGTTCAATCTACTCTACTGCATTACTTTCAGTAGTTTACTTTTAGTGCTCTGTGTATCAAAAGTTTTTCTAATCATGTCTATGTATATGTAGTATGCTTCCCGTCTATTGATTGTCTCTGTTGTATGTTGTTCTTTCCATCCAGGTCGGGTTGTTGCGGTCGTCAAGATCTCACTGCTTGCTGCTCTGCGTGTTGAGACGGGGAAGAAAAACAGGGAAAAAAATTGGAGCGACGCACATAATGGTCCGCATGAAAAAAAAAGAGTTGCGTGTCGATCCAATTGGCTCGACGTTTTGAATTTCAGCTCATTTTTGGGATTTATTTTTCATGCGCTAGTTGGTCTCCTGTTTGGGGTTTTCTGTTCATGCGCCAGTTGGTTTCTAGTTTGGCCAATTGGTTTTCGGTTTGGGACAAACCCAAACATATCCGCTAGATTGGACCAAAATTTATGTAGATTTACTTTTCAATCTTAGCCGTCAATATTTATGATTAACATAAAATTAGCCGATATACGGTGACGTATGGAGAACTAAGAAAGATTCCTCCTTTTAATATTATATATAGATATAGATGAGGCTGATCGGTGATTTTATTATCGTCATGGTGGGGGTGATGATGTTATATTATGTTTTGTATGTGGACGACATTACTGATATTTGATACAAATTTTGATGCGATCAATGAGGTCAAGTCTTTTACATCAAAGATCTTTGATACGAAATATCTGAAAGAAGCTGATGTGATTCTAAACATCAAATCGATGAAGTACGAGAGTGGGATTACTCTAACCTAATCTCACTATGCTCAGAAGGTCTTGATCTGGTCCAGCTTTATAAATATCAAGCCTTCACCAACACCTTATGATTCCTGTGTGACAATCAGAAAGAACAAGGCAGAAACAAGGAATCAATTAAGACACTCTCACATTGTTGATCCACTAATGTACTTAGCTCGCGCAACAAGGCTAGATATCTCTTTTACAGTGAGCACATTGAGCAGATACATATCCAACCCGGCTGATGATCATTTGTATGCACTAGAAAGGATCTTGCGCTATTTGAGAGGCAGTATGAGTTACTGAGTTCACTATTCAGGGCACCCTGCTATGCTTGAATGATATAGTGATTTGAACTGGATTTCTGATGTTGATGTCCTTTACGCCACAAGTGGGATGTATTTACTCATGGAGGTGGCGCAATGTCATGGAGGTCTTGTAAGCATACCATATTGACAAGGTCAACCATGAAAGCACAACTTGTTGCTGTAGACACAACTACTCTAGTGGGTGAATAAGGTTTTTGGTCAACGCTTTGCACGACTGCTCATCGCCCGTCACCATGCGTCCTCTTCCTTCAAAGTCAGGCGGCGCTACTCATCATCATCTCCAATGCCATCTGCATCAAATCCAGCCACATCATCGTCATCAACATCATACCAGCAGCAGCAGAGGCATGTACAAACGATCAATGCGTGCGGCGTGATCTGATCCAATCTCTTATTATGGTTGTTGTTGCATGTTTGATGATGATGTTCATGTTGTTTAGTTCGCCGAGTATGTTTGACATATACTCCCTCCTATCCGGTTTACATGGCTCAAATATGAAATCTCATCAAACAAGGCAAATGGTGAGTGGAAAAATATATCTCGTACTTTACGAAACCACCTTAATTAAACTAATGCATTAATTTGGGTTAATTGCAGTGCATGCATGCTTGACCACTAGATGAGTAGGAACATTACATGCATTTGTGATTTTCTTTTTAATTCATGCGTGCAAAGATTTAATGTGCCTCGGAATCTCAAAATAAGATGTGGATAAGCCCTTTAAATCGGAAAAACAAAAAATTGAGATAAACCCTCTAGACCATAAAGAAATGAGTACATGCTAGTTGTTGTTTAAACATGAATTATTTACTGCAGTTACTCATTAATTTGCCTAGTTTTCCAACATGGTTGACCACAATAATCACTTTATTGCAATTGGGAAGAGACAAACCATCAAACGAAAACTCAGGAACACATTAATGTCTGCTAATCTTAGAAATTATCAATTCTTTGCATTTGTCTCAATGAGCCCTCTTCCTAGATCAAAAAAATGAACGAACTGCGCATTGCATCATCTTAGGAGAACATTTTCGGTGTGTCTAACAACAATAGGGACGACCTCTGCTTGCGGAATCCTGAGGATAGAATGGTGAGACGGGAGGTCAGATGCAAGTCGGATCTGCGCTGGTGGATAGCTGCATAGGAGATGTCAGTGCCGGCCGGGAATAGAGGCGACAACTTTGGGAAAATACTATCTGCCGCATCTTGCGGCAGATTGTCGACCTATCGCACACCCTGTCGATAGAATTGACCGGCCCATCTGAGCCTGCAAGGATCACCGGTTTTGTGAACTTTCTGGAAGATTCCTGACAGGATATCAGAACCTTCTAGGAGATTCCCATTTTTTTTTCTTTTTTCCACTTTTGTTTTGGTTTTTATTTTTTACTTTTTTTGTTTATCTGTTTCTTTTTTCTCTAGTGTTTTTGTTTTTTTCGTTTTTTTCCTTTTCAAGCTGATTTTTATTTTTAATATTTTTGCAAAATCTCAAATTTGTTCATATTTCCAAAAATGGCCCTCCTTCTAAAATTTGATCACAAATTCAAAAGATGTCTGATTTTCAAAAATGGAATTTCAAAAAAATAACAATCATGTCTTCAAAATTTGGTAAATTATTTTTAAAAAATTTCTGGAATGCCAAAAAATGTTTGTTTTTAGAAAAAGAATTGACAAATTGCAAAATTTATCATGTTTCGAAACAAGTTCATGGTTTAAAATCTTGGTCAGAAATTAAAAAAAGTATGGATCTCAGAAAAATGTTCAAGAAATTTTAGAAATGTTCGCAGTTTTACATTTTGTTCAGAATTTGGTGAAAGGTTGCATTTTTTAAACAATTGTTCAAAAGTTGAAAAAATGTTCGTGGTTTCAATTTTATGTTCGGAATATCTGAAATGTTCCATTTTTCAAATATTTGTTCACAATTTCTACAAATATTTCCGGTTTCAATTTTTTTGCAATATTAGAATTTTTTCAACAATTGAAAAAATGTTCCATGTTTTTCAAAAACAATTTCCGCTTTTTCCATTTTTTTGTTTGCATATTCCAAATTATGTTCCTGTCTCCGAGAATTTTTTCAGTAATTAAAAGAATATTCGCAGTTCTTCATAATATACACTTCCAAAAAAAGTACACTTATGTTCACTATAAGTAACTAATTTGGGTCTGGTTCGGTTAGATATACAGTAGCGCAGTCCTGTTTAGTTCTTTATATCGCCAGTTCGAAACCTCGAATCGCTGCAGCCCCCCCCCCCCCCTTTTTTTTTGATCTTTTCCTTTTTTTTTGAGGGAAATTTTTTTTTTGATCTTTTCCGAGTCGCGGTCCAGGTCGATGGGCCGGCTCAGTCGGGCTGTCGATGGTGAGGCAGGGGCCAGAAACGGGCCAACGGTTTTTTTTTTGTGGGAATCGGAATCCATCCGTGGCCGAGACGCCGAGTGCCCTAGGGCTAGTACACCCCAGTCCCTCCCTCCTCTCCTCCCTCCAGAAACACTCAGTCTCGTCCGTCCGCCCGACGCCACCGTGAAGTTGCGCAACTAGGGCTTCAGTTCTTCGGCGCCGCCGACCCCGAGAAAGCAGGGTAGGAGGTAGATCCGCGGTCGCCGACCCCGAGAAAGCAGAGTAGGAAGTAGATCCGCGGTCGCCGACCCCGAGATAGCAGAGTAGGAAGTAGATCCGCGGTCGCCGACGGTAATCTCCGCCGCCGACGATAGAAGCCATCTCCCCGCGGCCCCCTCTTCGTGTGCCGTCCGGTCGCCGTCCCATGGAGTCGAATGCCGGTGGTGGCCGTGCGGACAGATACAATCGTCCCACCGGTGCCCCCCCGGTCCGAGGGCGCAGCATCCTCGGCCCCGGGCCACATCACCCGCAGCAGCAGCAGCAGCAGCAGCAAATACGCCATGATGCTCTTCCGAGGAATTATATGATGCGGCCGAGGCTGAGGTCTACGCAGCCGCAGCAGGGTCAGCACCAGCCTGTTCTACCAGGAGGCCAGCACCGGAACTCTAATCTAGCAGCAGGAGGGGCTTCACCTCAGGGTCAGCGAGTCTCAACCGTCAACTCCTCGCCAGGAGGCCAGCAGCAGGGCTACCGAAACTCCAATCCAGCAGCTTCATCTCAGGGCCAGCGAGTCCCAACCGTTTTGTCACAAGGAGTCCAGCAACAGAATCAGGGCCATCAGCTCTCCTATGCAGCAGTAGTGGGGGTTTCACCTCAGGGCCAGCGAGGTCTAACCGTCAAGTCTTCACCGACAGCATCAGCACCAGGAACCCAGAACCAGCAGGCCGTCAACACGGCACCCAGAGCACCAGCACCAGGACCCCAGCAACAGAACCAGAAGACTGTCAACTCATCACAGATAGCACCAGCACCAGGACCCCACCAACAGAACCAGAAGACTGTCAACTCATTACAGACAGCACCGGCACCAGGACCCCAGCAACAGAACCAGAAGACCGTCGACTCATCACAGAGAACACCAGCACCAGGATCCCAGCAACAGAACCATCACCCGCACCAGGGCTTGAATCCTCAGCACCAGGGCCCTCTGAACTTCAAGATTGCACTACTAGCACCAGGAGGCCAGCCCCAGGGCTACCAGACCTCCAAGTCCCCGCCAGCAACCACCCAGCAACAGCCTACTGTGGATGTTCCTAATGCTGTGGTAATGGAGCTCACACTGCCACCCCATATTGAGAAAACGAATCTTCAGTATATGTTTGATAAAGAGGCACAATTCTGTTTGAAAGAGGGAGTAATTGGCTATGTCCAGTTCCCTAGCGAGGAGGAAGCTGAGCAAGCCAGGGAGAAGTGGTGCATACTGGAGAAGATAGCTCAACCAAAACAGAAGAACTCTGACTCGCACAAAAAGACAACACCGTATGGTGCAATGCCGATTAAGTTTGGCACCCTTGACATCAAGCGGAAGCGTAATGCAGCAGAGGATGTCGTCTCAGGACAAAAGAAAAACAGTGGTTTTCCTGAGAAAAGACAGAGGACTGATGTAACTGAATTTAGGAAACTTGAAAGCAAAGCATATGACTGGTGCCCGATTGCAGAATACTCAAAAGAAGATTCCTCGAAAGAAATTGTGAGACCATATAAGTTTATAGCTGCTGCGAGATGTGGTTCTGTCAGCCCTCTCATAACTCTCTGCAGTTTAGGACCTATAGGGAACACCATCTTCCCCAGCGTGAGCACGCATCTGTTTTCCACACACCTCTCAGGAAGGACTTTTCGTGGAAACTTCACCACAAAAGACATAGCAATTGAACGAAATTTGCAGCTTTGCGCAGTACTGAAAAGGACATACAAGCTTGAGAAGGCCAGTGAAATTGCTGATGACATCTCAAGTATGATTAGCAGCCTGGAACCCCTGTACAAGATAAATGGTAGCTGGCTGCCGCATTACATTGGCATGATCGAATCGTTGAAGAAAGCACCAACAAACTTGGATCTACAAGAATTGTCTGAATTCTACTCGAAGATTCTACTGGAAATTTGTTTTGCTACACTTGAGATGAAGCGGCACTTGCTGGGCGAATTCCATGCGAATTACAAAAATCTGCAAGAAGCTGAGCTCAAGAGGCTTGATGAAGCTGCGCCTACAGGCCTAGAGGATTGGCAACACATCCGGAAGGCTGATAAGCTAGTCGGTGGATTCCGTGTGACTGGTGATAACAAGGAAAAGTTTGGGAAAGAAGCGCAGTATATGAGACACCTTTTGGAGCATGCACTGGACCTGCAAGAGGCCGAATTCAGAAAGGATCTGGAGAAGCAGCAAGAGGAGGAACTAAAAAACCAGGAGGAGGTATATTTCTCTTGCCAAACTATTTAACATCAAATTTCTTGTTAACCACTCACCAGTATTTACTTGTTTCACAAATTGATGTTGACTCAGGGAAATGCATCTATCCCCTCTGCACCGTTGGCGGCGGCGGTGGCGGCGGCAGCACCGGCACATGCAAACAAGGCTCTCCTTTCCAGCAGCTCTTCTTCCCCCTCTACAGTTGCTCCTCCCGCTCCTGTTCAGTCGCTCAAGGTATGTCCCAGGGAGGTACTAGGGGATAGCTAGATCAGTTGGAGAGATTACAAACTGAAACCAAAGATAGCTAGTGCAGTTTACAAGATGCAAACTAACACTTGATATGATTGTTGACTATTGTTGGTTTTGCAGAAGCTAGTGTTTGATCTGTTGGAAAGGGACATGCTGATTTTCTATTACTTAAGAAAATTTTGGCCGGCATTTATAGATTTCATGTTCGAAAGGCGATCTGACCATTCTTGGCTCGATGCCATGTGTGAGTACTACTCGAAGTCAATTTGGAAAGGTGTCATACTCCATGAGACCATCAAACTGCCTGAGGGCGAACGAAGTGAAGATGGTGAATGGTATGTTGAATATTGAGAGTTGTTATACTGGTTCTACGCTCTAGCTGCTTTTCATGTTTCTTCATTCATGCTTCATCTGCCAGACTTTAATGTTATGCACTAACTACAGTTTGCTGCACTGTTAATTTTACTTGTGTCAATGCAGTTGATGACAACCGTTCCCTTGTTCCTCAATGCAGATCGTTACAAAATGGTTCGAGTAAGGATATGACAACCAAGATTTTACTGTTGGAAACAAAAAGCAGAGAAGAACACGAAGCTTGCAATGCAGAGTTTAACCGAACATGTGTTCCACCTGTAGCACTGATGGCCCTTGCATTCCTCGCATCCCTCACCTTTTCTTATTTTAAGGCACCTATTAATCATACCTGAAGGACTGATGTTCCATCATGACCCTGTTCGTTTTAATAACTGTTCGGAATTGTCTTTTCTACTAAATCCCTGTTGGCTTGATTTGTTTATTGCTCACAAATACTGAATTTTGCATATAACCCTATAAGATTATACAAACATAAACATGTACCGTTAACAACTTGAGTGATGAAATCTTCATCAGGTAATGATGAACCTGCTATAAAGATCTTAATCAAATGAATTAATTTGCCAAAATCAGACCGCTTTTGCAAAATCAGTTCCTTCTTTTGAACTGAAGAGGGGTGGAGGGTAACCTTAGGTCAATAATTTGCACCTTTACTAGTATTGGTCTGAGATTTTACTTATGTTTCTTTGCTCCTTGGACTATTGGCCTGGATGTTTTACTTGCGTTTCTTTGTTCTGGAATCAATGTCCTGTTCTGTTACATTTCCTATGTTTGGTCAGTAGTAAGTCAGTTGTTCATACCATTTACGATACATACCAGGTAGTTCTTGGTTGTGATGCTTCCTGTGTAGGGAGTAGCGATGTAACCTGCAATAAATACCTTGATCAAATGAACAGATTTGCCAAAATCACATCATTAGTTCATTAATTTGCACCTCTACCAGTATTTGGTTGGAGATTTTTACTTGTGTTCGTTTGTTCCTTGGAACCACTCCCTCCATCCCATAATTTAAGACTGAGGGAGTATTTTTTGGCCTGGAATCAGTACCCTGGCCTATTGCATTTCCTATGGCAGATCAGTCCCCCCTCTTCCCGTAATTATACAATAAAATTTCTAATGGAAGTTTAAATTATCAAATAGCTTCCAAATACTTTGAGAATGAGCTTTGCAGCTGTAGCTTTTCTTTTCTCTATGCTGATAATATTAGGCCTTGGAGGGTGGAGCTCTATAATCTTATTTAGCAGTGAACTCGAATGATGTTACTTACATTTCAGATGCCTATGTGCAACAGACATTCACATTTAGATTGTAGCACTAACATTATTGCATTGAAAGTAATATTTTGTTTGACATTATTGTTCAGATGATATATCAAGTGCTCAGACCATTTGTTGTTATCGATTGTGTTGTTTATGTTTACTTGGTGATGATCTTGTGAATATGTGGTGCTATTGTATCATGGTAGGTTATTAGCGTTCAAAATATTTCTTTGGACAATCCAAACATGTTTCAGTGGGAAATGTTTTCTTTTTAAATCAATTGGCCCTGACTTAACTGAAGACACTGGTCATGGGGTTGTGAGTTGCGACTATACACCAAAGTTCAACATGTGATCCATACCATGTATTGTTCTGGGTTGTGAACTTGTGATGCTTACTGTGCACGAGCTAAAAGCTTGGAGTACAGTAATATCTCTTCCCGTTGTGATGCTTCCCGTTTATGGGAAACAGTCTCCTTGAAAAATACTACTACCTCTGTCCCGTAATATAAGACGTTTTTGGAAGCTAAAACAGCTTGCAAAAACATCTTACATTATGGGACGGAGGGAGTAGTACCTTCCATGATCCAGGACCTAATTGCTTGGTCTGATCGTAACATAATTACTTTGCCCAAATGGTAGCGGCGAGCGCGCGATATAACTCGTCCTCGAGCAGCCGAACACCAGCCACAGGATCTGAGAGAGGCGCGACATGATATAAGGTCTTGAGTCGGCAGAGTTTGTCGTTTCTTCATCTTTTTTCCCGTTTCGAGTCCTGCCTTATCCCGCGATTCGTCCCCATCCTCCCATCTCGTTTCCTCTTCCCTTCTTCTGCCTCGGTGAGCTACAGAGGAACCGAGGCATGGTATAGTGCGTTCAGTGTTTTTCACGGGGCAAACCTGCTGCTCCTGCTGTTTTGTGGATATTTGGAGTGATTGACAAAAAACTACGACTTCAGGAATTTGCGTCCCATTGGACTACCACATTTTTAAAAGTGACTGAAAAACTATAAAAAATAATAATTTTATGACAAAAACTACCCAGTCAAGTTGATGGCCGTTTTTATGATTTTAAACCTATCTATGACAAACGAGACCGGTGTGTCAGGGCTTGATTTTAAACCTATCTATGACAAGCGAGACCGGTGTGTGAGGGCTGACGTGGCAGAAAAGTCAACGCCATTTGTTTTGATGGTCAAGTTGACCGTTATTAGTGGTGCCCACGTGTCAGCATCTATCTTGTTCTTCCTCATCCTCTTTTTCTGCATTTCAACCAACACCTCGTACTCGTACTCGTATGAAACAAAATCAACCAGTGCAGCACGGTGCAGAAGCTCATCGCCGAGTCCACCACCTTTTCCGACGACCACGACGGCGGCAAGCCCTGAATCGTGCAGCTGGACGACCTCCCAGGCGGCGCGACGGCCTTCGAGCTCGCGGCCAAGTTATGTTACAGCGTCAGGTACGAGCTCAACACGGCCAACGTTGTCCCGCTACGCTGCGCCGCCGAGCGCATCGGCATGGCCGCGAGGGCAGCCTCACGGCCCACGCAGAGGCCTTCTTCGTCCGCGACGTGCTCGGCATCTGGGACGCCACCGTGCGCGAGCTGCAGGCATGCGACAAAGGCGACGACGGCGTGCTGCCGCTCGCCGAGGACCTCATCGCGCCCCGGTGCATCAAGCCGCGGGTCCGGTAGCCACCATCGTTTCCGCACGCCGCCGGCGTGGATCCGGTCACCACCACCGTCTCCATCACGTTGCACGAGCAGCAGGCCGCTGGCAGCGACGAGGACGACGAGGACGGCGGCGGCGCCGACGGCCGCAAGAAGCTCAGGCTCTCCAAGGACCAGGCCGCCGTCCTCGAGGAGTGCTTCAAGACGCACATGACGCTCAACCCGGTAAGTCCCTTCTCCGTCCGTCCATCCATCCATCTTGTGCGGGTAGTGTTCGTCCATGGATTTGATCGCATTAGGCTGACCCGGATTTCTTTCCTGACGATTTGCAGAAGCAGAAGACGACGCTGGCGAACCGGCTCGGGCTGCTGTTGGGCAGAATAAGCCGCGATGACGAGCCTGGCACGTCGGGCGCGTGTATGGGCGCGCGCTGGGCGTGTCGGGCGCGTCGGGTCCTGTAACAGGCTCGATCTACTGGTGGATTGGGGGGATCAGATCTGAGAGAGGAGTGGGAGAGGGTGAGCTAGGGTTTGGAGGAAGGGGAAAGGTAGACCCGAGGAAGGGCAGCTTCTCTCGGTCGATCCAGTTCTATATTCGTCGATAACCTCCACTCTAGTAGCCCAGCTACTTAACCTCCTACGCCGGCACGCAGGCCGGGCTGGCCCAGTGGCCCAATTACACACACACACTACTCCAGCCCAACAGAGAAACGCAGACTGGCTTCGCTCTTCAACTGCCTCTTGGTCCAGTCCTCTTCTCTTGGTCTTCTGCCGGTGGGGTCGCCCCTACGGGCGTGACATTCTTCCCCCCCTTGGGTCGCGGTTTGTCCCCAAGCTGTGCTTGCCGGAAAGCGACGACGAAGGTCTGCTGGTTCTTCCCAGGTTGCCAGCGACGACGGCAGCTCGCTCCATTGCACCAGAAGTCGTGGGCGCATCTCCCCCTGCGTCTTGATGAGTTTGGTCGCCAGAATAGCCTTCGGTGAGTGTTCCGCCTGCAACACAGAGTCAGTTGGTGGCAAACTTGGACTTACAGCAACGCCTGGACTGATCGCTTTCTTCAGCTGAGAGACATGCACGACTGGGTGGATTTTACTGTCAGCTGGCAGCTGGAGCTTGTACGCCACCTTCCCGATCCGCGCTATGACAGGATATGACCCATAATATCTGAATGCCAGTTTTTGATATGGTCGCTGAGCCACTGAAGTCTGGATGAATGGTTGCAACTTCAAAAATACCAAATCTCCCACTTCAAAGGACCGATCCGTGCGATGCTTATCCGCTTGCTTCTTCATTCGATCTTGTGCGTGTTTCAATTGCTGCTGCAAGTGATCCATCATGACCCCTCTCCGGTGGCGGAGCCAGGATTTGAGTATAGGGGGGGCCGAGTATGTATATTTATCTAATCTCGTTGGTAATTACTCGTCGTTTCTACTAAAATTGTTGATCATTGGGAGGGGCCAGGCCCCTGCTCGTCCCCCTGGCTCCGCCCCTGCCCCTCTCTCCTGTAACCATGCCGCTAGGTCCGGCACCGAGCTCTCATCCACTTGTGAGACTGCAAATTCGCGTGGCAGGTGCCCATAGATCACTTCAAAAGGAGTGCGTCCCAGCGAGGAGTGAAAAGCTGTATTGTACCAGTATTCAGCCAAAAACAACCATTTGCTCCAGTTCTTCGGGCATGAATGCACCGCGCAACGCATGTATCCTTCTAGGCACTGGTTCACCCGCTCGGTTTGCCCATCAGTCTGCGGGTGATAAGATGAGCTCAATCTCAGCTCGGTTTGGGATAGCTTGAACAATTCTTGCCAAATCGCACTGGTAAAGATCCTGTCTCTGTCCGAAATGATGGCCAAGGGCAGCCCATGCAGACGAAAAATATTCTTCATGAATGCTTCCGCTACTGTTAGCGCTGTATAAGGGTGTTTCAGAGGGATGAAATGAGCGTATTTCGAGAATTTATCCACCACCACGAGGATTAGGTTCAGCCCTCCTGAGGTTGGCAGCCCTTCGACGAAGTCCAGAGACACCATTGCCCACGGCCTTTTAGGAATGGGAAGAGGTTGCAGTAATCCGGCTGGAGAGATCCGCTCGGTCTTGGCTCTCTGCCAAGTGTCACAAGATTTCACGTATCGCTTGATCATGGCTTTCATGCCTCTCCAAGAAAAATTTTTTTTGACATGATGGTAAGTAGCATAGAATCCTGAGTGCCCCCCAATTGCACTATCATGCAGAGCCTTGATCAAAGCAAGTTGAGTTGGTTCATCAGAGCCAATCCAAATGCGCCCTTTATGACGAATCACTCCATCCTGCAGTGAATACTCGCTATCTGTGGTTGGATCCAAAGCTAACTGTTCCAGTTTGCGTTGAGCCTATGTATCCTGACGGTAACTGCTGGTGATGGCCTCAAGCCATGCTGGCCTGCAAATTGAGACCGCTGCGAGCTCTCCTTCCTTCCAATGATCCTTCTTGACAACGCATCAGCTGCCTTGTTAGTGATCCCCGTCTTGTACTGGATTTGAAATTGAAGACCCACCAGCTTGGTGAAAGCTCGTTGTTGAACTGGCGTGTTCAGCCGCTGATCTGTTAAGTGGAGTAGGCTCTTTTGGTCCATGCGCACCAAGAACTCCGAGTGTTGCAAATACGGGCGCTAGTGATCTACTGCAAGCATCAGCGCGAGGCACTCTTTTTCATACACCGAGAGCCCAATGTTGCGGGGGTGGGGGGTGGGGGGGGGGGCGAGAGCCTTGCTCAGATAGGCCAGGGGGTGAGCATCCTGCATGAGCACCGCACCAATTCCTGTAGCGCTCGCATCCGTCTCGACCACAAATTTCTTTGTGAAGTCCGGCAATGCTAGCACCGGAGCTTGAATCAAGGCTTTCTTCAGTTCGTTGAATGCTGTCTCAGCCGTTGGCGTCCAGATAAACAGCGCCCCTTTCTTGAGCATATCCGTCAAGGGACGTGAGATAATACCAAAGTTTCTGACGAACTTACGGTAGTAACCCGCAAGCCCCAAGAATTCCCTTAGTTTACGAACTGATTCCGGGCGCGGCCAATCGCGGACCGACTTGATTTTTCTGTCATCCGTGGCAACTCCCTCGTTGCTGATCTTGTGTCCCAAGTAGATTATCTGCTGCTGCGCAAATGAGCACTTCGAGCATTTGACCTTCAAGCTGTTTTCTGCCAATGTTTGCAGTACTTGCCCCAGCAATCTCACATGCTCCTCCATGGTCGCGGAGTGAGTCAGTATATCATCCATGAATACTAACACTCCGTGGCGTAAATAGGGTCCTAGCACAATATTCATCCCGCCCTGGAAGGTAGGCGGCCCTCCCGTCACCCCATATGGCAGCACCCTGAACTGAAAATGCCCTTGGTGAGTCTTAAATGCAGTCTTTGGCTCGTCCTCCTCTCGCAATCTTATCTGGTGATAGCCTTCCCGTAGGTCTAGCTTGGAAAATCAACGGGACCCTGCCAGCTCATCCAACAGTTCATCGATGATTGGCATCGGATAGGCACTTTTCACTGTGATCGCGTTCAAGTGCCGGTAGTCCACACACATTCTCCATGTCATATCTTTCTTTTTGACCAGCAACACCGGGGATGAATAGGGGCTCGTGCTTGGAACAATCAACCTAGCTTTGAGCAGCTCTTTCACTTGAGCCTCAATTTCTGTCTTCTGTTCAGGTGTGTACCTATAAGGTCGGACGTTGACCGGCTTCGCTCTCGGAATGATGGGAATGACATGATCCCACTCCCTGTGTGGTGGCAAAGTCGTTGGTTCCTCGAAAACCTCCTGGAAATCCTGCAATACTGCCTGTACTTCCATTGGGATATGCTCGATAACCACCTCCTCTCCTACTGCATACACACAAACGATGTGGGCTACAACATTGGTCTCCTCCAGCGCACACAGCTGGGCACAAGTGATTGGCTGAACTTGCTGAAGCTGATTTTGCACTCCTGTCAACTGAACTAGCTGTCCCTGATGCATGAATTTAAGTTGCTTTGTTGCCCAATCAATCCACATAGGTCCACAAGACTCCAGCCAATCAATTCCCACCACCATATCGTAGCAACCTAGCGCCAGTATCCTGAGATCAGTGGTAAACTCATACCCTTGCGTTCGCCATTTGCAGTTGGGCACCACTCCCGAACAAGATAAAGTCCCACCATTAGCTATCTTGACAGAAACTCTGTTCATCTGTTGCACTTGCAGGTTAAGCCTCTCTGCCACTGTCTCGCTGATAAAACTATGAGAGCTCCCTGAGTCGACCAAAATCAAGAGTTCTTGGCCATCAATTTGTCCCAGCAACCGCACAGTACGGGGCATTGTTTGCCCAGTAGTGGCCACCTTGGAAATGCACATCAACACCTCGTCATCCGAGTCCGGTTCTTGCACAGCCGGAGGATCCTGCTCAGCTTGCAGCATTTCCAACAACTCCTCCACTACGTGAAGTTGCACGGTAGGCCCGCACTGATGCCCTTGACCCCATCTTTCGCCACACTTGAAGCAGAGTCCCCTGGCTCGACGGTAGTTACGCAGGGCAGCCACCCGGTCATCTCCCCTGCCCGGGCGATCCGGAGGGTTGGCCGCGTCCAAAGCACGACGATCTTTGGCGGCCGCTGGTGGTCCTGGCAGCATCTGTCGCGCGGGTGGAGCACCAATCGCCAACAGGGGGCGTTGCGCCGGCGCCCTGTGCTGTGGCCCGTCCTGGCGCCGATATTCCCGGCGCGGCAATGCCTCCAGTAGCTCCTCCTGCAATGTAGCCAGAGAAAAGGCAGATTCCAAATCTTTCGGCTGATGTAGCATAACGACAGCTCTTATGTCCCCCTTAAGACCATCTAAAAACTGGGTAATGAAATAGATGGGATCGAAAGCAGGATTATGAGCTAAGATATGGTGCATCAGCTCCTCAAATTTTGTCATGTAATCCCCTACAGTGCCTACTTGACGCAAGGTGTTAAACTGCCTAAGATGAGCTTGATACTGCTCCCGACCAAACTTAGAACACAGAGCTGTACACAGAGACTCCCAAGTGAACGAGGCACTCTGCATCTCATGCAGTTGCAACCATCTGGTCGCGTTGCCTGTGAAATTGAGAGTGGCTACCCGAACCCACAGTTCTGGAGCGACCCCATAGACATCAAAATACTTTTCGCATCTAGTTTTCCAGTATTGTGGGTTCTCCCCGTCGAAAGAGGGAAAATCCATCTTGGGCAAAGCCCAGTGCGCATGCTGCGATAGATGAGTGAATGAAGTGTCCTGGTTACCCCTTTTTCCCCATCTAGACTCACTACTCCCTGAGAATCAACTGAATTGAGCGAGTGAGATTGCAACGCACCCTTGCCCGGAGGCGGCGCGAGGGTGGTAACCACCCCCGGTGCCTGGCCCCCGGAATCGATGAACTCGCCGTGGCCACCTGGCCCGTGGTGCCCCGGGCTGTCGGAGGTCGTCGGAACGCCGTGCACCACTCGATCCACGGGTGGGGATGGCAGATCGGTCAAGGCGTGGTGGAGCGCGATCCGCCCGACTTGCGAGCGAAGCTCGTCCAGTTGATGCTGCAGGTTGGTGACTGCAGGTCGCCACAACTCGAGAGAGGTCTTGATGGCGTCGAGTCTGGCGTCGTTGGCGACGCGACTATCGTTGACCGCCTTTGTCGGCGCGGCGATTTGCTCCTCCATCGCCGCCGCTTGAGTCGCCTGCTTGGTCGCGTAGCGAGGCTTGCGGTACGGGTCCTCCAGATCGCCTGACCTCTGATACCAATTGTAACAGGCTCGATCTACTGGTGGATTGGGGGGATCAGATCTGAGAGAGGAGAGGGAGAGGGTGAGCTAGGGTTTGGAGGAAGGGGAAAGGTAGACCCGAGGAAGGGCAGCTTCTCTCGGTCGATCTAGTTCTGTATTCGTCGATAACCTCCACTCTGGTAGCCCAGCTACTTAACCTCCTACGCCGGCACGCAGGCCGGGCTGGCCCAGTGGCCCAATTACACACACACACTACTCCAGCCCAATAGAGAAACACAGACTGGCTTCGCTCTTCAACTGCCTCTTGGTCCAGTCCTCTTCTCTTGGTCTTCTGCCGGTGGGGTCGCCCCTATAGGCGTGACAGGTCCGCGGTGTAGGTGTGTGTGTGTGTGCGTGCGTGTGGTGCACGGGGGTGTCCGTGTAGGTCTACACCGTAGGCGTGCGCGTGTGCAGTGGCGGAGCTTGACAAGAATCTATGGGGGGGCCAGGCCAGTGGCGAAGAGGCGAAGACGACGGTCCTAGGCGCGCCCTTGTTCCCCTGCGCTGCGCCGGGATGTTCGCAGGCCATGCACGCGGATCAAGGCGAGCTTCTAGTCGGTGTCGACGTCAAGGGAGTGCGACGGCATGGCGGCTAGTTGCCTGGTTCGTGGATAGTGGCGAGCAGAAGTGCGTGGGCGTGGCTAGAGAATAGAGGCGAAGCAGTCGAGCCTGAATTTGTGTGCGTGCGTGATGAACTCACGATGCAAAGATGTGCTTGGCTGTGCTGCATGCATGTGGATGGCATGATGGGTCTTTCCCAAAGCTACACGGAGCTAACCTACATGTGTTTTGTTTGCAGACTACTACCAGGTAAAAAATAAATCTCATATGGGCTGGGGGGGCCACGACCCCCTCAGCATTGTACATAGCTCCGCCGATGCGCGCGTGTGTGTTCTGTTGGCGAGCTGCACAGTGCAATCGGGCGCGCTCAGTTGGAGCTCACCACGAGTCGCGCGCGTCCGAGCGCGGCGCGGGCGCGGTCAGAGCGAGCAGAGCGCGGACATGATCGAGGGTGAGTGGAGGCGTGGGTGCGTGCCCGGTGTGCCGGCTCGGGGTATAAGACCGTGCGGTGACATTGTAACAGTGGGGTATGTTGAGTCGTTGCTCGAGGGAGTAAAAAGGCCATTTGTGCGCCGGAAAACTCCACCGTGTCCTCCTCCTTACTCCTTCTTCCTCTGACCATTCGTGAGAGAGAGAGAGATTGAGTGAGAGAGAGGGAGGGAGGGAGGGAGGGAGGGAGAGAGAGGAGAGGAGCAAGGGCTAGCTAGGGTTTAGGGTTTGGTTCCAACATTTGGCATAGCCACGTTGCGGGAGGCGATCACCGGCGATGTCGATCGTGCCGTACGTCGGCGGGTCCGGGAGCTCGCTGCCAATGTCGGTCTCGATGCTCACTGGTGATAATTACACCACTTGGGCAATCAAGTTCGAGGCCAACCTCGACGCGGCTGGGCTGTGGGAGGCGGTGGTGTTGCCAGAGGACGCGCCGGTGATCGCCAAGAAGGACAAGCCGGCGTGGGCGTACCTACTCGGGGCGCTCGCTGATGATCTCTTGCTGTAGGTGGCATCCAAGAAGACGACGGCGGAGGTCTGGGCCAGCCTGAAGGCGCGGTTCGCTAGCGCGGACTGAGTCCGGACGGTGTGGTTGGGCACTCTCCGAGGAGAGTTCGAGCTGCTGCGCATGGCGGAGGACGACACGCTGGCACTAGTAGAAAAGGGGGCAACGGTCCAGGAGGGGTCAGCCCATTAGTCCCGGTTCAATCTAGAATCGGGACCAATGGGGGCATTGGACCCGGTTTGTGAGCCCAGGGGGCCGGCCGGGCCACGTGGGCCATTGGTCCCGGTTCGTCTGGACCTTTTGGTCCCAGTTGGTGGGAAGAACCGGGACCAATGTGCCTGGCTCCTGGCTCACCACCATTGGTCCCGGTTCGTGGCATGAACCGGGACCAAAGGCTCCCATTTAGTCCCGGTTCATGCCACGAACCGGGACCAGTGGTGCCACCTATATATACCCCTCGCGCCGGAGCAGAGCACTGAGTGCTCTGTTTTTCTGGGCCGGCGAGAGGAGGGGCTTGTGGTGCTGTAGCTCACCTCCTATGCACATGAGGTGTTCGATGAAATGCCCGAGCCACACTAGTTAAGCTTTCTCCTCTCGAAGCTCGACCTCAAAGCTCCATTTTCCTCGAGATTTGTCTAGATTTAGCGGTCCATCACGCCCCACCCCTGTCTTCACCGCCGTCGATCACCCGCGCCGATCTCATCACCGACACCACCGTGGTGAGCCTCTTGCTCTTATCTTCTTTCTGAAAGGAAAAATATTCTTACTTGTATGTTTAGATAGATACTTGTATCATTTTCTTACTTTTATCATTGCATCTTATATAGTGCGATGGTTTTGGTATCCGCGCCCGTCGGCCCTCGTCCTGTCTATGATTCGGATGTGATATATATATTAATCTTTATAACTATTGGTTCATTTATTGTTTATGAAAATTATGCGGACCAATGTGACATAGATTTTATTTATCTAGGATGTATGTGAACCGGAAATTCCAACTGACCCTATTGTCGAGAGGTTAAATTTAGTTGAAGAAGAAAACAATTTCTTGAAGGAAAAACTAAAAAAAATTGAGGAGGAGAAGATGATATTGGAGTTGCATGTTGCGGATGTCGTCGATGATCACAAGATCAAGATGGATGCAATGCGCTTGAAGATTAGAAAGATTAGAAAATATGCCATTCATACCGAGGCTTGGTATCATTATGCCGTTGGATCAATTGTTACCTTGGTTGCGATTATGATCGCCTTTGTTTTAATTAATGTATGGTTTAATTAATTAGATGCTCTGGAGAGCTATATGTTGTTAGATGAGAACTATGTATGTACTTTGGTTTTAATGTGATGATGAACTTCTATTAATTTGGACACTTAATTATATATAATGCACGCAGATGAACCGGCAATGGATGTACGGTGACAGACACACCTCCGAGTACATTAAGAGCGTGCATGAGTTTCTCGATGCGGCTGAGGCAAACAAGCAGAATGGTTTTATGTGTTGTCCATGCACTAAATGTGGGAATACGATGTCTTACTCTAACCGGAAAATCCTTCACACCCACCTACTTTACAAGGGTTTCATGCCACACTATAATGTTTGGACGAGGCACGGAGAAATAGGGGTTATGATGGAAGACGGCGAAGAAGAAGAGTACGATGACAACTACGTTCCCCCTGAATACCGTGATGCTGCAACGGGGGCAGCTGGTGAAGATCAAGAGGAACCAGACGATGTGCCCAATGATGCTGCAACGGGTGAAGCTGCTGAAGATGAAGAGGAACCAGACGATGTGCCCGATGATGATGATCTCCGCCGGGTAATTGTCGATGCAAGGACGCAATGCGAAAGTCAAAAGGAGAAGCTGAAGTTCGATCGCATGTTAGAGGATCACAAAAAAGGGTTGTACCCCAATTGCGAAGATGGCAACACAAAGCTCGGCACCGTACTGGAATTGCTGCAGTGGAAGGCAGAGAATGCTGTGCCTGACAAAGGGTTTGAGAAACTACTGAAAATATTGAAGAAGAAGCTTCCAAAGGATAACGAATTGCCCGATAGTACATACGCAGCAAAGAAGGTCGTATGCCCTCTAGGATTGGAGGTGGAGAAGATACATGCATGCCCTAATGACTGCATCCTATACCGCGGTGCATACAAGGATCTGAACGCATGCCCGGTATGCGGTGCATTGCGGTATAAGATCAGACGAGATGACCCTGGTGATGTTCACGGCGATCCCCGCAGGAAGAGGGTTCCTGCGAAGGTGATGTGGTATGCTCCTATAATACCACGGTTGAAACGTCTGTTCAGAAACGGAGAGCATGCCAAGTCGATGCGATGGCACAGTGAGGACTGTAAGAAAGACGGGAAGTTGAGAGCACCCGCTGACGGGTCGGAGTGGAGAAAAATCATGAGAAAGTACTGGGATGAGTTTGCAAAGGACCCAAGGAACGTATGGTTTGCTTTAAGCGCGGATGGCATTAATCCTTTCGGGGAGCAGAGCAGCAATCACAACACCTGGCCTGTGACTCTATGTATGTATAACCTTCCTCCTTGGATGTGCATGAAGCGGAAGTTCATTATGATGCCAGTTCTCATCCAAGGCCCTAAGCAACCCAGCAACGACATTGATGTGTACCTAAGGCCATTAGTTGAAGAACTTTTACAGTTGTGGAATGGAAACGGTGTACGTACGTGGGATGAGCACAATAAAGAGGAATTTAACCTAAAGGCGTTGTTGTTCGTGACCATCAACGATTGGCCCTCTCTCAGTAACCTTTCAGGACAGACAAACAAAGGATACCACGCATGCACACACTGTTTAGATGACACTGAAAGTATATACCTGAACAAATGCAGGAAGAATGTGTACCTGGGCCATCATCGATTTCTTCCGACCAACCATCAATGTCGAAAGAAAGGCAAGCATTTTAAAGGCGAGGCAGATCACCAGAGGAAGCCCGCCATGCGTACCGGTGATCACGTACTTGCTATGGTCAATGATTTACACGTAATCTTTGGAAAGGGTCCCGGCGCACTAGCTGTTCCGAATGACGCTGAGGGACACGCACCCATGTGGAAGAATAAATCTATATTTTGGGACCTACCCTACTGGAAAGACCTAGAGGTCCGCTCTTCAATCGACGTGATGCACGTGACGAAGAACCTTTGCGTGAACCTGCTAGGCTTCTTGGGCGTGTATGGAAAGACAAAAGATACACCCGAGGCATGGGAGGACCTGCAACGTTTGCACAAAAAAGACGGCATGCCTCCGAAGCAGTATGAAGGTCCTGCCAGCTACGCTCTTACGAAAGAAGAGAAAGAAATCTTCTTTGAATGCCTGCTCAGTATGAAGGTCCCGACTGGCTTCTCGTCGAATATAAAGGGAATAATAAATATCCCAGAGAAAAAGTTCCAGAACCTAAAGTCTCATTACTGCCACATGATTATGACGCAACTACTTCCGGTTGCATTGAGGGGGCTTCTACCGGAAAACATCCGATTAGCCATTGTGAAGCTATGTGCATTCCTCAATGCAATCTCTCAGAAGGTGATCGATCCAGAAATCGTACCAAGGCTAAGGAGTGATGTGGCGTAATGTCTTGTCAGTTTCGAGCTGGTGTTCCCACCATCCTTCTTCAATATCATGACGCATGTCCTAGTTCATCTAGCCGACGAGATTGTCATTCTTGGGCCCGTATTTCTACACAATATGTTCCCCTTTGAGAGGTTCATGGGAGTCCTAAAGAAATATGTCCGTAATCACGCAAGGCCAGAAGGAAGCATCTCCATAGGCCATCAAACAGAGGATGTCATCGGGTTTTGTGTTGACTTCATTCCTGGCCTTAAGAAGATAGGTCTCCCTAAATCGTGGTATGAGGGGAGACTGACTGGAAAAGGCACGCTAGGAGCGGACTCAATAATATGTAGGGACGGGCATTCTTGGTCTCAAGCACACTACACAGTTCTACAGACTCTACCTTGGTGACCCCGTATGTCGATGAACACAAGAACAGTCTGCGCTCCAAACACCCGGAGCAGTGCGACGACTGGATTACATGTGAACACATCAGGACTTTCAGCAGTTGGTTGGAAGCACGTATCAGAGGTGACAACACTGTTTGTGATGAGTTGTACTTGTTGTCCAGGGGACCATCTTTGACTGTATTAATTTGGAAAGGATACGAGATAAATGGGAATACATTTTACACGATTGACCAAGATCAGAAGAGCACCAACCAAAACAGCGGTGTCCGCTTTGATGCAACAACCGAGAAGGGAAAGGACACATATTATGGTTACATAGTGGACATATGGGAACTTGACTACGGACAAGATTTTAAGGTCCCTTTGTTTAAGTGCAAATGGGTCAATCTGTCAGGAGGCGGGGTACATGTAGACCCACAGTACGGAATGACAACAGTCGATCTGAAAAATCTTGGGTACACTGATGAACCGTTCGTCCTAGCCAATGATGTGGCACAGGTTATCTATGTGAAGGACATGTCTACCAGATCGAGAAAAAGAAAAGATAAGGAAACGAATACATCATACGATGAGCCAAAGCGCCACATAGTTCTTTCAGGAAAAAGGGACATCCTGGGAGTGGAGGGCAAGACAGACACATCTGAAGATTATGAAAGGTTTCATGAAATTCCTCCCTTCAATGTCAAGGCTGACCCAAGCATCATGATAAACGATGAAGATTGTCCATGGTTACGGCGCAATAAGCAAATGACACAAGCGAAGAAAAACTGAAGACTTTCTCCCGCAACTATTATGATGATACCATGCCAAATTTGTAACACACGAGTATGTTATGCCAAGTTTTTTAGAGTCCATTTGAAAACAGACTAGTAGGTGCATCTATGTTAATTTTTTTATTAAAGTTAATCACTAACTTGTGATTCACACAAATTTCAAAGAATTCAAATTTTAACTATTGAAATTTGAAAACTAATGGCACTAACAGAAAGTTCATAATTTTGCTGACCTAAAAGCAAAAAGAATTAAAAAATATAGCAAAAACAAAATAAAGCAACAAAGAAAACAAAAAAACTAAAAAAGTGTTTTCAAATTTGAAAACTAATGGCACTAAAAGAAAGTTTATAATTTTTCTAAAACTATAAAGCAAGAAAGTTTAAAACTTTATAATTTTTCTAAAACTAAAAAAGTTTAAAAGCTAAAAGAATTTAAAAATAAAGCAAGACGAATAATGGTAAAACACAGTAATATTAAATAGCAGGAATTTTTTATAGTAAAGTTATTCATAAACTAGTGATTCACACAAATTTTAAAAAATTCAAAGTTAAACTATTCAAATTTTAAAACTAATGGCACTAACAGAAAGTTTATAATTTTTGTGACCTAAAATAAAAAAGAAATCACTACAAAACTATAAGTATTTAGTTCTAAGTAGAAACAAAAAAACAAAAAAAGTGCCACCTACTGGGCCCCCACGGCCTGAATACGACTAGAAACCCTACCATGGGCCAGGATTCAGGCCCGCGGGAGGCCCAGTAGGCCCACAGGCATAGATTGCAGTGTTAGGCCCGAAAGCCTGCTTTAGAGAGGAGCTCGAGAGGGATGGCGCACCGCACCTTATTAACAGGTGCGCCTCCCTCTCAACTAGCGAGGTGGGACTAAATATTTGGGTTTGGGGCAGCACAGGCCTTTGGTCCCGGTTCGTGGCAGCAACCGGGACCAATGCCCACTTTTAGTCCCTGTTGGTGCCACCAACCGGGACCAAAGGCCGCCGCTTCCCGCCCTTTGGGCTGCTGAAAAGAGGCCTTTGGTCCCGGTTGGTGGCACCAACCGGGACTAAAGGGGGTCATTGGTCCCGGTTCGTAGCACCAACCGGGACCAATGCTCCGTCTATATATACAACACTTGTGAAAATTTTCGTTCAGTTCTTCGATCCCGCCCCGACGACGCCGCCACGCTGCCCCCCTGCGCCTCGCCGTCGCCGTCATCGCCCTGCCTCCGACATCGTCCCGCGCCGCCCAGACGCCGTCGCCACCCCGCGCCGCCCCGACGCCGTCGCCGCGCGCCACCCCGCGCCGTCGCGGTCTCCCCGCGCCGCCCCGACACCGTCGCCGCCCCGTGTTGTGCCCCGACGCCGTCGCCGCCCCGCCTCTGCCTCGCCGTCGCCTCTGCCTCGCCGTCTCCTCTGCCTCGCCGCGCCCCAGCTGCCCCGCGCCGCCGTCGCCTCTTCCTTGCTTTGGTCAGGGCGCCGGCACCGCCCCCTCTTCCCCTTTTTTTTGCAAATATATGTTTTTTGCAAATGTATATGTATGAGTATATGTATGTGTGTATATCTGTTTATATCTGATTTTTTTAGATTTTTTGTTTTTTGCATTTTTATAAAAATGTATATATGTATGTATATATATGTTCTCTGTGTATATATATGTTGATGTATATATGCAAAAGATAGATTTTTAGAAAAAATACTATTTTTTCTGTTCATAGATTTTTTTGGTGATATTGATTATTGTAAATATGCAAATGTTTGTATATTCATATGAACAATGAATTAGGCAAAACCTAATGTATTTTTAAGAAGGAAGAACAAGAAAAAGAATGAGAGGAAAAAGGAAAATATGAAGAAAAAGAATGAGAGGAAAAAGAAGAAGAAATATAATGTTTTTTTGTTCATAGAACATGATGTTTTTAAATTCACATCTTCTCCTCTTTTTTTCTTCTTTTTTTGTTCATAGAATGAGAGGAGAAAGAAGAAGAAAGAAGAAGAGGAGAGGAAAAGAAGAGGAGAAATAAATAAGAAGAAGAAAAAGAAGAGGAGAAGAAGAAACGAATAGTGGATTCTATTTTCTCTTCCTCTCCACTATTCCTTCTTCTCCTCTTTTTTTTCTTCTTTTTTTTCTTTGATCGTCTCCTCTTTTTTTTTCTTTTTTTTCTTCGACCCCTCGGCGATCCTCTCGAACATGAAAGGACGATACGTGTGTGTGTGTGGGGGGGGGGTCGATATTACCCCCTCGTTGAAGCGTTTTCGAGGCCATCCCAAACCCTTGAAGCGTTGTCGAGGCCACCCCAAACCCTTGAAGCGTTGTCGAGGCCACCCAAACCCTAGAGAAGCAGCGTCGAGGCCACTAATTAATAAATATGATTCCTTACTATGATTAGCTAGCTAGTTCTACGCTTGCCACTAATATATCCATTTGTCATGTTTGAATAATAATTGCCATGTTGTAAATATTTGTAGAAACTATGGACACTACCGCCCGAGATGAAGCAAGAGAAGCGTTGTTGAGGGACATAATCGCAGAAGGAAGTGATGCCGTCTCGTTGTATCTCAACGACTTCGATGGTCTGCAAGAAGAAGAAGCTGGCTCCGGTGACCTAATCGCAGAAGGAGAGGGTGAAGAAGCTGGCTCCGGTGACCTAATGACGGTGCAAGAAGAAGAACGTGATGACGGGTCCGGTGACCGAACCGAGTCCGGCCAGGTATATATATTAGTTAAGCCTGTGCTGACTAGCTAATTGTTGCATTCATTGTTTTGGTATGTACACATATTAATTAAGTCTTTGTTCTTTTTTCTAGCCCTCCGGATCGAGCACAACTGAGGTAAAGAGACGAGGCCCGAAGAGAAAGTTGAGCTCGGATGAAAGGTTTGAGATCATAGCAATCGCGCCCGACGGCCAACCTATTGAACCCATCCGAACAAAGAAGGCATTTGTTGCTCAGTGCGGGGTTCTGGTTAGGGACAAGATCCCGATCAGCATCCAGCAATGGTGTAAGCCGGCTAAAGACCCTGAGGTGTCTTACATCAATGATATGCAGAAAAATGATCTTTGGACTGAGTTGAAGACAAATTTCACCCTACCGCCAGAGGATGATCCGGAGAAGCCAGTTAAAGAGCAATTAATCAAGTCTTTTGCTCTTAAGAGGATGGCAGACCTATTCAGGAGGTGGAAGAAAGACCTGAATAGGTTTGTCGAGAAAAAAGAGACACCAGAATTCAATGGCATATATGAGAAGATCAGAGATGACTGGCCTGCATTTGTGGCCCACAAGACATCGGAAAAGAGTAAGAAGATGTCGGAGACAAACAAGAAAAATGCTGCGAAGAAGAAGCTTCACCATCGCACGGGGTCAGGTGGCTACCTGGTAGCCCGGCCTAAGTGGGCCAAGGCTGAGAATGATCTGGTTGAAAAAGGGATCGAACCAGAGACAATGAGCTGGCCAGACCGATACCGGACTTGGTTCTTCGGGGCTGGCGGAACCTTGGACCCTATAACAGGGAAGTGCATTTGGATGGACGAGCAACTTGACATTCCCTTGAAGAAGCTTCGGTACTATATCAAAGCAGCGCAACAAGGGACGTTCCTTCTAGACAGAGAGAACGACGAGCTCACAAATGCCCACGGGAATCCTGAGCACCCTGGACGGACACGAGGCACACCAGGCTCCATTCCGTGGAAGGCTGGGTTTCCGGACGCAGGCGGTTACAAAAGCCAGGAAAGGAGGAAGAAAGTGCAGCAGTCCGAACTGCAGGCGCTTAAAGCAAGGGTATTCGGGATAGAGGAACGAGAAGCGAACCGGGACAAACGAACTGTCGAAGCTTCCCCTGAAGCTACCCCGCCATCTCAGCAGAGAAGCAGCGTGGCTTCCACCGAGCTGCTTCAGCCAGAGCTTGTCTTGACGGCTCCTGCCAGCTATCCCGTGGATGCTATCACGGAGGCTCAAAATTGCCACCTTATGACGTAGTGGATGAATATGAAGGTCAAGGCGGCTGTTGGCTCTGTTTATCCTAATGAACCCGGCACAACTTTTCACTGCCGGCCTATTCCAGAAGGATATGCTAAGGTGATGGTGGATGAAATAACGGAGGGATTTGAGGACCTCCCGCTTCACCACCCTACCGGAGAAGGGGAGACTCGGCTGGGTTCTGCTCTGAAGACTCCATGCCTATGGCGGAAGGAGCTCATCAACCTTCCAAACTGGACGCCTCCGCTGCCTCCTCCTCCTCCGGCGAGTCAGGGGACTCCGCCTCCTCCACCGCCTCCTCCTCCGGCGAGTGACGATCAGGGCCCTCGGCCGGCTCCTTCTCCGGCGTGTGGCGGCACTCCGCCTCCTTCTCCGCCTGCGCCGGCGCGCCCGAGCAGCCAACCTACTCCTTCTCCTCCTCGTCAGCAAGGGCGGAAGAGACCCGCCGCCGCTCCGGCAGCTCCTCCTGCGCGTCGTAGTCCTTCTCCTCCGCCTCGCAAAAAGCAAGCAGTAAAGAAGACTGCCGCTCCGTCTGCTCTGCCGGCGTCTAGCAGTACAGCCAGAGGCGGGAGGACATACAGATTCGGTCCTTCTCTGAAGACTCCAGAGAAGTTACCATACGAGATGAGCCCGGAGGAGAACGTGAAGATCGCGCGAGCCGAAGTGAAGGACTGGTTTCAAGGGTTGAAAGCACAGAGACATCCACCTCCGGAGGAGAAGGTAGATCCGGTGAAAGCGAAGCGCACTCTGGCTGCCCTGGCAAAACCATCCAAGTCTCCGCCGAAAGGCAACTATGAGCGCATTATTGCAAAGACATGGGCCGAAGCGGAGCGGTCGAGAAATGCAGTCAGTGATCAAAGGCTGAAAGAACGACGAGCAGCTGGGAAATAAATTGCCCAGCTCGGCGAACAAGCAAAGCAATCGTGCCCCCCGCTCAAGGTGACTAGCGTCGATCCGAGGATGGTGCCCGGTTATAACAATCTTGACGATTACCTACCCGACGATGTACATTATGATTTCCTGGATGTGCAGATACACAGATACGAGTACGGGAAGCCTCTCGTCAAAGATGAAAGATCTCTATCAACGATGATGCGAAGATTGCATGATTGGTACATGAAAACCTGCAGAGAGTCTGGGGGAGGAATACTCTGTATATGAGAGTTAAACCGGAGCATGACCTCGTTGGAATTGAACTGTTGCATGTTCCATTTGAGGAGTTCTATCAGTTTTTCAATCAATTGGCCCTCGATAAAGTAACGGTCACCTGCTACTGTCTGTAAGTACTACTACTTCTGTCATTAAGTCTCTCTATATAGCTCAGCTCTTTGATTGCATGTATTTATAAGTATCCTCACTATATTATGCAGATTGAAGATCGCCGAATTGAAGAAAAGACAAATCGGTGATATTGGGTTCGTTAACACATATCTCATAGATGCAACAGAGGTTGATAAAAGGCCCGAAGCTACTGAGGCCAACTTGCTACGATCATTCAAAAGAAATGAACACAAAGATATAATACTCTTTCCTTACAACTTCGAGTGAGTGTTACTGTCTTGTGCATATTCGGTTTCCCTTATATATTAGTCCAGGTTATAGTAATGTAATTGATGAGTTATGCATGCGTGCATAGTTTCCACTATATTCTCCTGGAGATTAGGCTTGAGTAGGGAGTAGTAACTGTCTTGGACTCGAGACAAAAAGATCCCCAGGAGTATGCGGACATGACTGAAATCCTCAAGAAGTAAGTTAAATCGATCATTATCCACCATATCAGCAAATTTGTTCATTTCCTGATACCAAGTAATAGTTTTCTTTTGTCTGGCAGGGTTTGGAGAAAATTTAGCACAAAATCCCCGGGACTGCCGAAGGAGCTGGAATTTAGATACCCGAAAGTAAGTACTATAGTAGCATGTTCCGCGCGTCTCCTAGCTATTGATTCAAGCGCTAGTTTCATCAATACCATTTGGCATTCTTGCTTATCTGTTTGATTGACCTCTATTTCTTGTAAAGTGGTTGTGGCAGGAACAAGGGAATGATTTCTGTGGATACTACGTTTGCGAGTCCATCCGCCACACGACTTGTGAGCGGGGCGGGTACTCTGACGAACAATATGAAGTGCGTAAGAAATAATATTCACAATTTTAGTTTATTACCATCATTTGTGTTGAGTTTCATTCATATATATATATATATATATATATATATATATATATATATATATATATATATATATATATATATGTATGTATGTATGTATGTATTGACCCCCTTCTTCAAATTAGATGTTTCGGCAGCGGGATGAACTCCTAGGACCAGATCGCATGGGAGCAATTCAAGAGGAATTGGCGGCATTCTTTCTTGACCACGTGATCGCTGAAGACGGAGAATACTATGTGGACCATGAGTCCGTAATTTAGGAGATCATATTTGTAAGAGATAATTATTGTATATATGTAGCCGGTAGTGTCGGATAGATATACGAGAACTTGTTGTTCGACCAATCTCTCGGAGAAGGAGAGGTGGTCGATATCATTTCTCTCTGTATGCATATATGTTCATGACGATCTTCTGTTTCCTTCGTTTGCATAGCTAGCTAGCATATGCCTAGTCTTCTCTATACGTATGTTTAGTACGTAACGTCGACCAAGCACGGACATAAGAGAGGACACTTCTCTCTATTAATTAGCTATCTAGCTAACACAATATATGAAATACCTAAATTAACCCCCCAAAACCCCCAAACCCCCTCCCCCCTTTAAAAAAAACCAAAAACCCCAGCCACAGAAATGCTGACGCGTGGATGCCTATTGGTCCTGGTTGGTGCTACCAACCGGGACCAAAGGCCCTCCTGCCTGGGCTCGGCGCACAGGCCATGTGGAGGCCCATCTATCCCGGTTCTGGTTTGAACCGGGACTAAAGGGTGAGGGTATTAGTAACGACCTTTTAGTCCCGGTTCACGAACCGGGACTAAAGGCCCTTACGAACCGGGACAGTAGGCCGGTTTTCTACTAGTGTGGACTCGTTCGCTGGCAAGCTTGGTGGCATGGGGGTGCTCTTCGCGGGGCTCAGATCGACGCTGGAAGACGCCGCGTTGGTGAAGAAACTACTCGACTCCGTGCCGGACTACCTGTACGCGGTGGTGGCCGGAATCGAGCAGTTCTGTGATGTCTCCACCATGGCGTTCAAGGAGACGCTGGGTCGCTTGAAGGCTTTCGACGAGTGGCTACGACGACGCGGGCAAGCGGGGCGCGAGCGAGCTGACGGCCAGCTCATGTACACGGTGGCGCAGTGGCAGGTGCGGGAGCGGCAGCGGGGTGGCGCTCGGGACAACGACAACGGGAGGAGCGTGGCGTCGGGCAATGGCGATGGCAGGCGCGATCGCTGCTACAAGTGCGGCGAGCGCGGCCACTTCAAGAGAGAATGCCCCCAGCCGCGGAAGGTGCCGGCGGTGGAGCAAGCACTGTTTGCGGACGTCGGCGTCGATGATAATGGCCTGCTCTGAGCCGTGGCTTAGGGGGTGAGCGTTGGGCAGAATAAGCCGCGGCGACGAGCCTAGCATGTCGGGCGTGTGTATGGGCACGCGCTAGGCGTGTCGGGCGCGTCAGGTCCGCGGTGTAGGTGTGCATGTGTGCGTGCTTGTGGTGCACGCGGGTGTTTGTGTAGGTCTACACCATAGGCGTGTGTGTGTGTGTGTGTGTGTGTGTGTGTTTTGTTGGCGAGCCGCACGGTGCGATCGGGCGCGTTCCGTTGGAGCTCACCGCGAGTCGCGCGCGTCCGAGCGCGGCACGGGCGCGGTCAGAGCGAGCAGAGCGCGGGCACGATCGAGGGCGAGTGGAGGCGTGGTGTTAGTGCATCTAGTGCCCCTTAGTGATTTTGGTGTATCGAAGACTTATAGGTTAAGGGACTAGTGAGTTTGTGAGTGTACACATGTCTATAAGTCTATGAGGAGTTTGATATTTACGATGAAAGTCGACCCCTAAAAATGAATGTCTTCGACTGAAGACTTTGGTTTTCTTGAAGACTTTGAAAGTGAAGAAATTGGTGTGACCATGAAGACTTGATATTCATGCGAGCATTATGAAGCGTGAAGACTTGTGTTTTCGTAGTTTCTTTTTCTCTTTCTTGAGTTATAGGAAACACCGTACTGTTAAAGGGGGTCGAGGTAAAACTAAGGAAAAGTTTCCAAGTGATGCTCATATCAAAATCCTACACCTACCCAATCCTTTCGAGTGAAGCCATTGGAAATCTCATACAGTTCAGTCAATTTCTTCAGTGACAGAGACGAAGTTCTTCTGGTCTCTGAGAAATTTGTTCTGACTGAGGAGTTAGGAATTCGCCAGTGCGGATTGCCTACAAGTGAGGAACATGATAGCCCTGAGGAATTTGATACTCAGATATCTGAAGGAAATATGCCCTAGAGGCAATAATAAAGTTGTTATTTATATTTCCTTATATCATGATAAATATATATTATTCATGTTAGAATTGTATTAATCAGAAACTTGATACATATGTGAATACATAGACAAAACACCAAGTCCCTAGTAAGCCTCTACTAGACTAGCTCGTTAATTAAAGATGGTTAAGTTTCCTAACCATAGACATGTGTTGTCATTTGATGAACGAGATCACATTATTAGGAGAATGATGTGATAGACAAGACCCATCCATTAGCTTAGCATAATGATCATTAAGTTTTATTGCTATTGCTTTCTTCATGACTTATACATATTCCTTTGACTATGACATTATGCAACTCCCGAATACTGGAGGAACACCTTGTGTGATATCAAACGTCACAACGTAACTGGGTGATTATAAAGATGCTCTACAGGTGTCTCCGAAGGTGTTTATTGGGTTGGCATAGATCGAGATTAGGATTTGTCACTCTGAGTATCGGAGAGGTATCTCTGGGCCCTCTCGGTAATGCACATTACTATAAGCCTTGCAATCAATGTGACTAATGAAGTTAGTTGCGGGATGATGAACTACAGAATGAGTAAAGAGACTTGCCGGTAACGAGATTGAACTAGGTATGAAGATACCGACGATCGAATCTCGGGCAAGTAACATACCGAAGGGAATGACGTATGTTGTCATGCGGTTTGACCGATAAAGATCTTCGTAGAATATGTAGGAACCAATATGAGCATCAAGGTTCCGCTATTGGTTATTGAACGGAGATATGTCTCGGTCATGTCTACATAGTTCTCGAACCCGTAGGATCCGCACGCTTAACGTTCGATGACGATTTACATTATGAGTTATGTGTTTTGGTGACCGAAGATTGTTCGAAGTCCCGGATGAGATCACGTACATGACAAGGAGTCTCGAAATGTTCGAGAGGTAAAGATTGATATATTGGAAGGTTATATACGGACACCGGAATGGTTCCGAATAGGTTCGGGGATTTTCTGGAGTACCAGGAGGTTACTGGAACCCCCCGGTAAAGTTAATGGGCCTCATGGGCCATAGTGGAGAAGAGGTGGCACGCCATAGGAGGTGGCGCCCGCCCCCAGGCCAATCCAAATTGCACAAGGGGTGGGGGCACGACCCTCCTTTCCTTCTCCCTCTCCTACTCTTTCCCCTTTCCCCTCTCCGTTGGAAGGAAGGGGGGGGGGCGAATCCTACTAGGAGTGGAGTCCTAGTAGGACCCCCCATGGCGCGCCACCCCTAGGGCCGGCCACCTCCTCCTCCCCTCCTTTATACACGGGGGCGGGAGGGGGGGGCACCCCAAAGGCACAACAATTGTTCTCTTAGCCGTGTGCGGTGCCCCCCTCCACAGTTTACTGCTTCGGTCATAGCGTCGTAGTGCTTAGGCGAAGCCGTGCGCGGATCACATCACCATCACCGTCATCCCACCGTCGTGCTGACGGAACTCTCCCTCGACCCTCTGCTGGATTAAGAGTTCGAGGGGCGTCATCGAGCTGAATGTGTGCTGAACTCGGAGGTGCCGTACGTTCGGTACTAGATCAGTTGGATCGTGAAGACGTTCGACTACATTAACCGCGTTAACCTAACGCTTCCGCTTTCGGTCTACGAGGGTACATGGACACACTCTCTCGCTCTCGTTGCTATGCATCTCCTAGATAGATCTTGCGTGATCGTAGGATTTTTTTGAAATTGCATGCTACGTTCCCCAACAGTGGCATCCGAGCCAGGTCTATGCATAGATGATATGCACGAGTAGAACACAAAGAGTTGTGGACGATAATAGTCATATTGCTTACCACCAACGTCTTACTTTGATTCGGCGGTATTGTTGGATGAAGCGGTCCGGGCCAACGTTACATGACCACGTTCATGAGACTGGTTCTACCGACGTGCTTTGCACACAGGTGGCTGGTGCTACCTCTTGAGCATGCCTTGGTTTTCCCTTGAAGAGGAAAGGGTGATGCAGCAAAGTAGCATAAGTATTTCCCTTAGTTTTTGAGAACCAAGGTATCAATCCAGTAGGAGATAACACGCAAGTCACCTAGTACCTGCACAAACAATCAAGAACCTTGCAACCAACGCGATAAAGGGGTTGTCAATCCCTTCACGGCCACTCGCAAAAGTGAGATCTGATAAAGATAATAAAGTAAATATTTTTGGTATTTTTGTTGTATAGATTGGAAAGTAAAGATTGCAAAATAAAATAAATAGGAAACTAGACTTGTAGATCGGAAACTTGTATGATGGAAAATAGAAAAATATATGATGGAAAATAGACCCAGGGGCCATAGGTTTCAGTAGTGGCTTCTCTCGATATAGCATGTATTACGGTGGGTGAACAAATTACTGCCGAGCAATTCATAGAAAAGCGCATAGTTATGAGAATATCTAGGCAATGATCGTGAACATAGGCATCACGTCCGTGTCAAGTAGACCAAAACGATTCCGCATCTATGATAACCCACAAGTATAGGGGATCAATTGTAGCCTCTTTCAATAAGTAAGAGTGGTGAACCCAACGAGGAGCTAAAGGTAGAACAAATATTCCCTCAAGTTTTATCGAGCACCGATACAACTCTACGCACGCTTGACGTTCGCTTTACCTAGAACAAGTATAAAACTAGAAGTACTTTGTAGGTGTTGTTGGATAGGTTTGCAAGAATAAAGAGCACGTAAATAAAAACTAGGGGCTGTTTAGGTAAAGAAGCAATAAGGTTAGTATAGCGAGTGCGGAAAGTGGTGGTAGGAGTTGCGAAATTGTCCCTAAGAAATTGACTACTTTACTAGACCGATAACAAGTTTTATGTGGGAGAGGCCACTGCTAGCATGTCATCCCTGACTTGGAATTCTATGCACTTATGATTGGAACTATTAGCAAGCATCCACAACTACTAACGTTCATTATGGTAAAACGCAACCATAGCATTAAGATATATTGGTCCCCCTTCAGTCCCGTATGCATCAATTTCTATGCTAGGTTGAAGCTTCTGTCACTCTTGCCCTTCAATACATAGTCCTATCAACATACAACTAACCCTATGGTGTGATCCACGCACGAGCTCATATGATGGGCACCAAAGGACAGCAACATAACCACAAGCAAATTAAACCAATCATAGCAATTCACCAATTACCGATAGGACAACGAAAATCTACTCAGACATCATAGGATGGCAACACATCATTGGATAATAATATGAAGCATAAAGCACCATGCTCAGGTAGAGGGTACAACGGGTTGCGGGAGAGTGGACCACTATAGATAGATGTGGGAAGGTGATGAAGATGTTGGTGCAGATGACGAAGGTGTTGGTGTAGATCGCCGTCGCACGATGATGGCCCCGGTGATGTTCCGGCGCCACCGGGAGAGAGGGGGAGAGAGCCCCCCTTCTTCTTCTTCCTTAACCTTCTCCCTAGATGGGAGAAGGGTTTCCCCTCTGGTCCTTGGCTTCCATAGCATGGGAGGGGCGAGAGCCCCTCCGAGATTGGATCTGTCTCTCTGTCTCTCTCTGTTTCTGCGTTTCAGATTCTGGCCTTTCACCGTTTCTTATATTCCCGGAGATCCGTAACTCCGATTGGGCTGAAATTTGAACACGATTTCTATCCGGATATTAGCTTTCTTGCGGCGAAAGAAGGGCACCAACCACCTTACGGGGTGGCCACGAGGGTCAGGGGCGCACCCCCTGCCTCGTGGCCCCCTCGGGCATCGTCTCGCGTTGATTCTTCTTCCCAAAAATCACATATATTCCAAAAAAAATCTCCGTAAGTTTTTATCCTGTTTGGACTCCGTTTGATATGGATTTTCTGTGAAAAAAAACATGCAACAAACAGGAACTGGCACTGGGCACTGGATCAATATGTTAGTCCCAAAAATAGTATAAAAAGTTGCCAAAAGTATGTAAAAGTTGTAGAATATTGGCATGGAACAATCAAAAATTATAGATACGACGGAGACGTATCAATCTAGTACTATTACTCCACATATCGACCGCTATCCAGCATGCATCTAGAGTATTAAGTTCATAAGAACAGAGTAACACATTAAGCAAGATGACATGATGTAGAGGGATAAACTCAAGCAATATGATATAAACCCCATCTTCTTATCCTCGATGGCAACAATACAATACGTGCCTTGCTGCCCCTAATGTCATTGGGAAAGGACACCGCAAGATTGAACCCAAAGCTAAGCACTTCTCCTATTGCAAGAAAGATCAATCTAGTAGGCCAAACTAAACCGATAATTCAAAGAGACTTGCAAAGATATCAAATCATGCATATAAGAATTCAGAGAAGAACCAAATATTATTCATAGATAGACTTGATCATAAATCCACAATTCATCGGATCTCGGCAAACACACCGCAAAAAGTATTACATCGAATAGATCTCCAAGAACATCGAGGAGAACTTTGTATTGAGAATCAAAGGGAGAGAAGAAGCCATCTAGCTAATAACTATGGACCCGAAGGTCTGTGGTAAACTACTCACACATCATCGGAGAGGCTATGGTGTTGATGTAGAAGCCCTCCGTGATTGATTCCCACTCCGGCGGAACGCCGGAAAAGGCCCCAAGATGGGATCTCACGGGTACAGAAGGTTGCGGCAGTGGAAAAGTGGTTTTGTGGCTCCCATGATGTTTTTAGGGTATACGAGTATATATAGGCGGAAGAAATAGGTCGGTGGAGCCCCGTGGGGCCCACGAGGGTGGGGGGCGCGCCCTCCTGCCTCGTGACCACCTCGCAGAGTTCCAGACTTCAACTCCAAGTCTTCTGGACTGCATTTGTTCCAAGAAAGATCATCGCGAAGGTTTCATTCCGTTTGGATTCCGTTTGGTATTCCTTTTCTGCAAAACACTGAAATAGGCAAAAAAAAAGAAACTGGCACTGGGCCTTCGGTTTATAGGTTAGTCCCAAAAATAATATAAAAGAGCATATTAAAGCCCATTAAACATCCAAAATAGATAATATAATAGCATGGAACAGTAAAAAATTATAGATACGTTGGAGACGTATCAGGCATCCCCAAGCTTAATTCCCGCTCGTCCTTGAGTAGGTAAATGATAAAAATAGAATTTTTGATGTGGAATACTACCTAGCATAATTATCAATGCAATTTTCTTTATTGTGGCATGAATGTTCAGATCTGAAAGATTCAAGACAAAAGTTTAATATTGACATAAGAATAATAATACTTCAAGCATACTAACAAAGTAATCATGTCTTCTCAAAATATCGTGGACAAAGAAAGTTCATCCCTACAAAATCATATAGTTTGGCTATGCTCCATCTTCGTCACACAAAATACTCAAATCATGCACAACCTCGGTTTCAGCCAAGCAATTGTTTCATACTTTAGTGTTTTCAAACTTTTTGAACTTTCACGCAATACATGAGCGTGAGCCATGGACATAGCACTATAGGTGGAATAGAATGGTGGTTGTGGAGAAGACAAAAAAGAGGAAGATGGTGTCACATCAACTAGGCATATTAATGGGCTATGGAGATGCCCATCAATAGATATCAATGTGAGTGAGTAGGGATTGCCATGCAACGGATGCACTAGAGCTATAAATGTATGAAAACTCAACAAAAGGAACTAAGTGGGTGTGCATCCAACTTGCTTGCTCACGAAGACCTATGGCATTTGAGGAAGCCCATTGTCGGAATATACAAGCCAAGTTCTATAATGAAGATTCCCACTAGTATAGGAAAGTGACAAAATAAGTGACTCTCTATAATGAAGATCATGGTGCTACTTTGAAGCACAAGTGTGGAAAAAGGATAGTAGCATTGTCCCTTCTCTCTTTTTCTCTCATTTTTTTAGAGACTCCCCTTTTTTGGAGACTCTTTCTCTTTTTTTCTCCTCACACGGGACAATGCTCTAATAATGAAGATCATCACACTTCTATTTATGAACAACTCAAGAATTACAAGTCAATACCTAGAACAAAATTTGACTCTATATGATGCCTCCGGTGGTGTACCGGGATGTGCAATGAACCAAGAGTGACATGTATGAAAAATTATGAATGGTGGCTTTGCCACAAATACGATGTCAACTACATGATCATGCAAAGCAATATGACAATGATGAAACGTGTCATAATAAACGGAACGGTGGAAAGTTGCATGGCAATATATCTCGGAATGGCTATGGAAATGCCATAATAGGTAGGTATGGTGGCTGTTTTGAGGAATATATAAGGAGGCTTATGTGTGATAGAGCGTATCGTATCACGGGGTTTGGATGCACCGACAAAGTTTGCACCAACTTCTCGAGGTGAGAAAGGGCAATGCAAGGTACCGAAGAGGCTAGCAATGATGGAAGGGTGAGAGTGTTTATAATCCATGGACTCAACATTAGTCATAAAGAACTCACATACTTATTGCAAAAATCTACAAGTCATCAAAACAAAGTACTACACGCATGCCCCTAGGGGAAGGGTTGGTAGGAGTTAACCATCGCACGATCCTGACCTCCACAGAAAGGAAGACAATCAAATAAATACCTCATGCTTCAAATTTGTCACACAACAGTTACCATATGTGCATGCTACGGGAATTGGAAACCTCAACACAAGTATTTCTCAAATTCACAATTACTCTACTAGCATGACTCTAATATCACCATCCTCATATCTCAAAACGATCATCAAGCATCAAACTTCTCATAGTATTCAATGCACTTTATATGAAAGTTTTTATTATACCCATCTTGGATGCCCATCATATTAGGACTAGTTTTATAACCAAAGCAAATTACCATGCTGTTCTAAAAGACTCTCAAAATGATATAAGTGAAGCATGAGAGATCAATAATTTCTATAACATAAAACCACCACCGTGCTCTACAAAGGTATAAGTGAAGTACTAGAGCAAAATTATCTAGCTCAAAGATATAAGTGAAGCACATAGAGTATTCTCATAAATTCCGATTCATGTGTGTCTCTCCCAAAAGGTGTGTACAGCAAGGATGATTGTGGCAAACTAAAAAACAAAGACTCAAATCATACAAGACGCTCCAAGCAAAACACATATCATGTGGTGAATAAAAATATAGCCTCAAGTAAATTTACCGATAGACGAAGACGAAAGAGGGGATGCCTTCCGGGGCATCCCCAAGCTTAGGCTCTTTCTAGTCCTTATTCCAAAATCCATCAAATCTTTACCCAAAAACTTGAAAACTTCACAACACAAAACTTAACAGAAAATCTCGTGAGCTCTGTTAGTATAAGAAAACAAACCACCACTTTAAGGTACTGTAATGAACTCATTCTTTATTTATATTGGTGTTAAACCTAATGTATTCCAACTTATCTATGATTCATACCCCCCGATACTACTCATAGATTCATCAAAATAAGCAAACAACACACGAAAAACAGAATCTGTCAAAAACAGAACAGTCTGTAGCAATCTGTAACTTTCTAATACTTTCTGTCACTCCAAAAATCCTGAGAAATTAGGAAGTCCTAAGAAATTTGTTTATTAATCTTATTCAGAAAGAATCAACTCAAAATCACGTTCCTGTGATTTATGAAAATTATTCTTGTGTGTGCAAAAGTTTCTGTTTTTCAGCAAGATCAAATTAACTATCACCGTAGGTTATCCTAAAGGTTCTAGTTGGCACAAACACTAATTAAAACACAAAACCACATCTAACCAGATGCTAGATTAATTATTTATTACTAAACAGGAACAAAAAGCAAAGAACAAAAATAAAATTGGGCTGCCTCCCAACAAGCGCTATCGTTTAACGCCCCTAGCTAGGCATTGATAATTTTGATGATGCTCACATGAAAGACAAGAATTGAAGCGCAAAGAGAGCATCATGAAACACATGATAAACACATCTAAGTATTACATACTTCCTATGCATAGGCATCTTGTAGGCAAACAAATTATCATAGCAAGCAAAAACTAGCATATGCAAGAAAGCGGAAAGAAACAATAGCAATCTCAACACAACGAGAGGTAATTTAGTAACATGAAAATTTCTACAACCATATTTTCCTCTATCATAATAGTTACATGTGGGATCATAAGCAAATTCAACAAAATAGCTATCAATAAAATATTTTCAACACGATCCACATGCATGCAAAGTTGACACTCTTCCAAAATAGTGGGATTAACATTAACTAAAGTCATGACCTCTCCAAACCCACTTTTATAAAAAATTCCATAAGATTGAACATTATCCAAATATGTGGGATCTAAAGTTGACACTCTTCCAAACCCACTTTCAATATTATTGCAAACACTATTATCAATATCATATTCATCATGGGGCTTAAATAAATTTTCAAGATTATAAGAAGAATCACCCCAATCATGATCATTGCAACAAATAGTAGTCATAGCAAAACTAGCATCCCCAAGCTTGAGGTTTTGCATATCATTAACACAATTGACATTAAGAGAATTTATAGTAACATCATTGCAATCATGCTTTTCATTGAAGAACTATCAAGTATGGGTGCAATAGCAATGATCTCATGTTTAACATAGGGAGCTATAGCAAATTCATATTCATAAATGTTGGCATCATGGCCACAAGAATAACAAGCATCATGTTCATCAAGGGATATTTCAATCAAATCATCGGAATCATAATTATCTATAGATTCATGCATATCATTATTTTGTTCCAAAGCAACAGTCATTCTTTCAATAAATTCTTTGACATAGACATTATGAGCATAGTTTTCATAGCAATATTTAAGTATGTCAAAAATTTCAGATTTGTAGAGAGTAATATCATACTTTTCAATCAAAGAAGCAACTTCATAAGCACCCTTAAAAGCAACAAATTCTTCAATTTGTTTGATATCGCAGTAACTATAAACACCCTTTGCATAAGAAGATAAGATTTCATTTTCATTAAACTCACATAGGCAGGGAAGGTGTTTTTTAGGGTTCTTAGAGCAACAAGTAAAATCATAAATTTCACAAAGATTCCAAGCACAACACAACAATCTGTTTATTTGATCCCATAAGAGTCTCCCTTTTTCATACAAACGGTGACGCACAAAATGAGCATGCTCATCTAAAGATTTCTCATCAACTAGGTAGTTGGTATTTCAGCATGAGCGCATAAGGGCCGAAGATGATCCAAGTAGAACACGTTAAGTGGATCCATATCAATAGATTTTTAGCAAGCAAAGATGCAAGCAAATAGAAGGCACGTGGAAACAAAAACAAAAAGACATACGGGAAGAAGGCGAAGAAAAGGCAAAGGCAAAGGTTTTCGAAAATTGTTTTAGAAGTGGGGGAGAGGAAAACGAGAGGCGAATGGCAAATAATGTAATGCTTGGGAGAAGAGTTTGTGATGGGTACTTGGTATGTCTTGACTTGAGAATAGATCTCCCCGACAACGGCGCCAGAAATCCTTCTTGCTACCTCTTGAGCATGCGTTGGTTTCCCCTGAAGAGGAAAGGGTGATGCAGCAAAGTAGCGTAAGTATTCCCCTCAGTTTTTGAGAACAAAGGTATCAATCCAGTAGGAGATAACACGCAAGTCACCTAGTACCTGCACAAACAATCAAGAACCTTGCAACCAACGCGATAAAGGGGTTGCCAATCCCTTCACGGTCACTCGCAAAAGTGAGATCTGATAAAGATAATAAAGTAAATATTTTTGGTATTTTTGTTGTATAGATTGGAAAGTAAAGATTGCAAAATAAAATAAATAGGAAACTAGACTTGTAGATCGGAAACTTATATGATGAAAAATAGAAGATTATATGATGGAAAATAGACCCGGGGGCCATAGGTTTCTCTAGTGGCTTCTCTCAAGATAGCATGTATTATGGTGGGTGAACAAATATTACTGCTGAGCAATTGATAGAAAAGCGCATAGTTATGAGAATATCTAGTCAATGATCAGGAACATAGGCATCACGTCCGTGTCAAGTAGACCGAAACGATTCTGCATCTACTACTATTACTCCACACATCGACCGCTATCCAGCATGCATCTAGAGTATTAAGTTCATAAGAACAGGGTAACGCATTAAGCAAGATGACATGATGTCGAGGGATAAACTCAAGCAATATGATATAAACCCCATCTTTTTCTCCTCGATGGTAACAATACAATACGTGCCCTGCTGCCCCTGTTGTCCCTGGGAAAGGACACCGCAAGATTGAACCCAAAGCTAAGAACTTCTCCTATTGCAAGAAAGATCAATCTAGTAGGCCAAACTAAACCGATAATTCAAAGAGACTTGCAAATATATCAAATCATGCATATAAGAATTCAGAGAAGAACCAAATATTATTCATAGATAGACTTGATCATAAATCCACAGTTCATCGGATCTCGGCAAACACACCGCAAAAAGTATTACATCGAATAGATCTCCAAGAACATCGAGGAGAACTTTGTATTGAGAATCAAAGAGAGAGAAGAAGCCATCTAGCTAATAACTATGGACTTGAAGGTTTGTGGTAAACTACTCACACATCATCGAAGAGGCTATGGTGTTGATGTAGAAGCCCTCCGTGATCGATTCCCCCTTCGGCGGAGCGCCGGAAAAGGCCCCAAGATGGGATCTCATGGTACAGAAGGTTGCGGCGGTGGAAAAGTGGTTTCGTGGCTCCACCTGATGTTTTTAGGGTATACGAGTATATATACGCGGAAGAAATAGGTCGGTGGAGCTCCATGGGGCCCACGAGGGTGGGGGCGTGCCTACCCCCTGGGCGCGCCCTCCTGCCTCGTGACCGCCTCGCAGAGTTCCAGACTTCAACTTCAAGTCTTCTGGATTGCGTTTGTTCCAAGAAAGATCATTGCGAAGGTTTCATTCCATTTGGATACCGTTTGGTATTCCTTTTTTGTAAAACACTGAAATAGGCAAAAAACAGAAACTGGCATTGGGCCTTCAGTTAATAGGTTAGTCCCAAAAATAATATAAAAGAGCATATTAAAGCCCATTAAACATCCAAAACAGATAATATAACAGCATGGAACAATAAAAAATTATAGATACGTTGGAGACGTATCAGCTGGCGGGTGTGTGTTTCTCCAACTTTAGTTGAATCGAGTTTGACTACAGCCGGTCCTTGTTGAAGGTTAAAACAACACACTTGACGAAAATCATTGTGGTTTTGATGCGTAGGTAAGAACGGTTCTTGCTAGAAGCCCGTAGCAGCTGACGATGACATGTACCTAGGGTAGGGTAATAGGCCTGACCTAGACACCCTTCCCAAGGACACTGCCCTACAGTCAAAGGCATTCAAAGCACAACAGCACCTACCGACTGAAATCCACTCGGATAACCCAATTCCATTCGACCAGGATATACTCACTCGACCACATCAGAAGTCACTCGGAGTACAGAAGATCTAAAGTCACTTAGTATGGCAACGGTCAGGCGTTCACTCCATAGTCTTAATGATCATTTATATAGCTTTATTGTTGGCGTTACCAGTAACTCCCCACCTTTATGTACATTGAACCTCCTTGTAACGTGGGCTGGCTGGGGTCCTGGCGCACTCTATATAAGCCACCCCCTCCACTAGGACAAGGGTTCGCACCCCCTGTAACTTCACGCATAATCCAATCGACCAAGCCTCCGGGCACCGAGACGTAGGGCTGTTACTTCCTCCGCGAAGGGCCTGAACTCGTAAACCTTGCGTGCACAACCTCATCGTAGGTAGGATCTTGCCTCTCCATTCATACCTCCTATTCTATTGTCATACTTACTCCCACGACAGTTGGCGCCCACCATGGGGCAGGTGTCTTAGCGACTTTCCAGTGATGTTGTGCTTTTTTTCGATTCTCATCATCATGGTTTTCGGCGGTGGATTGGCTGAGGTCCGCGAGATCCGTCTCGGCGCGCTCGTTTTCATCGCCGACGACTCCGCCTGGCTCCAGGAGGCCCCCCTCGACGTCGAGACGCTCCCTGTCGGCGGTGCTACTCACTTTCGCGCGTGCATCCGCAGCGTCCTTCTGCGGCAGCCGTCGACCCAGTATCGGTCGGCTCCCGTGGCATCTTCACTCCTCACTGTTCGTCGCTGCAAGCGGTTCGGTCGATCGCGACTCTAGTGGTGGGTGAAGCACGCAGTGGCCCGTCAGCCGGTCACCCCTCAAGTCGCGGCAATCGAGCCCGACGAATCGCTCTACGGGTTGTTCGACCTGTCGAATGGCTCCATCGAGACCTTGTCCGAGTGTGACAATAGTGACCCTGCAGCAGAAGTCTTGGTGGTCAACACACCGCACAGCCCGCCCGGTTTCTGTCGTGGCGACGATGGCGATGGCGGTGGTGATCCATCGTGTGTTCATGAGGAATATCATCCTGAAGCCGTCACTTCGCAGCAGAGGGAGGAGTTGCATCATCGCAACATGGAGGCGCTCCACACTCCCATCGTCGGAGAGACCACCGAGGCCTGGGTCTTGGAGGCTGCGCGCCTGGCCACTTTGGCTGAGCGCACACGGCTGGAGAACCTTCAGCATTCACTCGACGAGCACGCTCGGCTGCAGATTCCCGAATCCAGTCGACAGCGACAGTTGTTTCCGCCTGAACCTTAGGTATATCGCACCCCGATTTAGAATCTTACAACTGCGGCCCGAATAGCAGAGTCGATCTAGCCGTCTCAATCAGAGGCTGGAAGAGGTTTGATGCAGATCAGGGCGCTGCTCCGGGTAGCAGGAGAGCAAAATACAACTGTTTCTTAGTCTGGCAACAGGATCCATAGCAGATCTGTGGTGGCTGACACAGTTCAGTCGGCTCATAGCCCAAGATCGCCCCTGCGGCATGAGGGACGTGGGCATCGCCAAGACCAGTATTTGGGTCGGAATCATGAGCAGTATGATCACCGACTCGACCGTGATGATCGCCGTCGAGTGCCTACGCCTCCTCCGAGGAGCGGATCATATGTGCCCTGGCAATATGATGACAGGCACCCTCGCAGCGGTGAGCGGAGGGTCCCAGTCGACCCAAGAGAGCCAGGGTTTGATGCGAGGTCAATCCTTGTTCAAGTTATGGTCGATAGGAACGGAGCACACAGAGAAGGACTCGACAGAGATCGTCCGACTGACAGTAGAGTTCATGTCTCCGAGCCAGAGTGTTTCAGCGGAGCCATCAGAGCTGCTGAGTTTCCCCCAACTTCAGGTTGGCAACATGAGTGAGCAAGTTTACTGGTGAATCGAAGCCTGACAGTTGGCTGGAGGATTACCGAGTCGCTGTACAGATCGGTGGTGGTAATGATGAGGTGGCAATTAAGCATCTTCCTTTAATGTTAGAGGGTTCGGCCATAGCATGGCTGAATCAGTTGACTCCAGGAAGTATATTCAGTTTGGAAGAGTTGGCACGAGTGTTTGTCAGGACATTTGAGGGCACATGCAAACGACCTGCGGGGTTGACAGAACTACAACATTGCGTACAAAAACCGAATGAAACTTTGAGGGATTACATCCAGAGGTGGACCACTTTGCATCACATAGTGGAAAATGTGTCTCAGCATCAAGCAGTCTGCGCCTTCAAGGAGGGCGTTCAGTACAGAGAGCTTAACCTGAAATTCGGTCAGACAGGAGACATGACTCTGACCCGAATGATGGAAATAGCCACTCGGTACACTACCGGCGAAGAAGAAGACCGACTCTGTAGTGGCAAGAGCAAACCAGTCGGCCAGGAAACCGGAGGAGGGAATTCCAGTCGGAAGCAGAAACACAAAGCTGAACCCGCAGGACCTGGCGAGACTACGGCCGTGATCCAAGGAAAATTCAAGGGAAAACCTAAGGGGCCCTGGACCCCCAAGAAGGTAAAGGATCAAGCAGGAAATGATGTGCTAGATTTGCCCTGTCATATTCACACCAAGGATGAAGAGGGAAACCTGATTTACCCCAAGCATACCACTCGATAATGTCGACTCCTTATCCAACAGTTCCGAGAAAAACAACCCAGTGAGAAAGAGAAAGAATCTGATAAGAATGAAGACAAGGAGGAGGATGATGGTTTCCCCAATGTCAATTCCACCTTAGTGATTTTTGCTGACATCGAGAGCAAAATTTGACTCAAAGTCATAAACAAAGAAGTGAAAATGGTTGCCCCGGCAACAACGACCTATTTGAAGTGGTCACTGCTACCTCTTGAGCACAACGTTGGTTTTCCCTTGAAGAGGAAAGGGTGATGCAGCAAATTAGCGTAAGTATTTCCCTCAGTTTTTGAGAACCAAGGTATCAATCCAGTAGGAGACCACGCTCAAGTCCCACGCACCTACACAAACAAATAAGAACCTTGCAACCAACGCGATAAAGGGCTTGTCAATCCCTTCATGGCCTCTTGCAAAAGTGAAATCTGATAGAGATGATAAGATAATATTTTTGGTATTTTTATGATAAAGACTAAAAAGTAAAGAAAGCAAAATAAACGGTAATAGAAATAACGAGAGATTAATATGATAGAGAATAGACCCGGGGGCCATAGGTTTCACTAGTGGCTTCTCTCAAGAGCATAAGTATTACGGTGGGTGAAGGAATTACTGTCGAGCAATTGATAGAATTGAGCATAGTTATGAGAATATCTAGGTATGATAATGTATATAGGCATCACGTTCGTGACAGGTAGACCGACTCCTGCATGCATCTACTACTATTACTCCACACATCGACCGCTATCCAACATGCATCTAGAGTATTAAGTTCATAAGAACGGAGTAACGCCTTAAGCAAGATGACATGATGTAGAGGGATAAACTCAAGCAATATGATATAAACCCCATGTTTTTATACTCGATGGCAACAATACAATACGTGTCGTTTCCCCTACCGTCACTGGGATCGAGCACCGCAAGATTGAACCCAAAGCTAAGCACTTCTCCCATTGCAAGAAAGATCAATCTAGTAGGCCAAACCAAACTGATAATTCGAAGAGACTTGCAAAGATAACCAATCATACATAAAAGAATTCAGAGCAGATTCAAATATTGTTCATAGATAATCTTGATCATAAACCCACAATTCATCGGATCTCGACAAACACACCGCAAAAGAAGATTACATCGAATAGATCTCCAAGAGAAACGAGGAGAACTTTGTATTGAGATCCAAAGAGAGAGAAGAAGCCATCTAGCTAATAACTATGGACCCAAAGGTCTGAGGTAAACTACTCACACATCATCGGAGAGGCTATGGTGTTGATGTAGAAGCCCTCCGTGATCAATGCCCCCTCCAGCGGAGCGCCAGAAAAGGCCCCAAGATGGGATCTCACGGGTACAGAAGGTTTCGGCGGTGGAAATAGGGTTTTGGCTCCTGTTCTATTGGTTCCAGGGTATATGAGTATATATAGGCGAAAGAGGTCGGTCAGCAGAGCTACGAGGGGCCCACGAGGGTGGGGGGCGTGCCTCCCTGCCTCGTGGCCTCCTCGTTGATTGCTTGACGTCCACTCCAAGTCCTCTGGATCATGTTTGTTCCAAAAATTACGTTCCCGAAGGTTTTACTCCGTTTGGACTCCGTTTGATATTCCTTTCCTTCGAAACACTGAAATAGGCAAAAAAAAGCAATTTGGGCTGGGCCTCCGGTTAATAGGTTAGTCCCAAAAATATAATAAAATGTATAGTAAAGCCCATTAAACATCCAAAACAGATAATATAATAGCATGGAACAATCAAAAATTATAGATACGTTGGAGACGTATCAGTCACAAACTGCAATCACGTTCGACCAGTCCGATCACCTAGCACGCGTTGCCATCCAGGGCGGCAAGCGTTGGTAGTCAACCCAGTTGTTGGAGGCACTCGATTGACCAAAGTATTGATGGATGGTGGTAGTGGTCTGAATATTCTCTACGCTGAGACCCTGAGAGGGATGGGCATTCCGATGTCCAAGCTTAGTGAGAGCAACATGAGGTTCCACGGAGTCATCCCTGGAAAGAAAGCTGATTCACTCGGCCAGATCACTCTTGACGTGGTTTTCGGTGATTCAAAGAATTACCGTAAGGAAAAGTTGACATTTGAAGTTGTGGATTTTCAAAGTGCCTATCATGCTATTTTGGGCAGACCTGCATATGCTCTTTTCATGGCTCGACCGTGTTACGTGTACCTTAAGCTGAAGATTCCTGGGCCCAGAGGCGTGATCACAGTTACTCGTAATCGGCAGAGAGCAGAAGAGTGCCTCCAAAAGGGCTCGAAAATTGCCGATGAACAAATGGCAGCAGTTGAAATGCAAGAATACCAGAAGAATGCAGATCCGAGTGATTTGTTGCGAGCCAACACTACAAGAAATACACTTCCGTGATGATACGTGTTTGTCACAGTAGGTTGCGTTTTCTGTCATGCATGTACATCCATGACGATTTTATGACAGAATCAAGATAGTCATACCCGTGCTGTCGTAGAAGTGTTCCATGACATTACCAAAATTATCATCACGTAAGTGTCCACTTCCATGACGATAAATCGTGCGTCACAGAAGTGCTTTGGTCAAGGGTGACCGACACGTGGCATCCACCGTAATGGAACGCCGTTAAGCTATCGGGTCCGGTTTTGAATCCGATAACCCGTTAACAGCCTGGACCAATGGGGATTTTCCACGTGTAAAATCATCATTGGTTGGAGGAAACACATGTCAGCTCCGCGTTGGCACAGGTGTCACTCATCCAATGAGCGAGATGCGCCTATGATATGTTGACACGTGGACCGGCCCATAAAGTTTAAATGGGCCGGCCCAACTAAAGGCCCACAAGATTTTGCGGACCATAATGGGCCGGCCCAGCTAAAGGCCCACGCGATTTTGCGGACCATAATGGTGTCGCCCAGCTAAAGGCCCACAAGATTTTGCGGGCCATAATGGGTCGGCCCAGGTAAAGGCCCACAAGATTTTTGCGGGCCATAATGGGCCGGCCCAGGTGAAGGCCCACAAGATTTTTATGGACCATAATGGGCCGGCCCAGCTAAAGGCCCACGAGATTTCGCCGACATTAATGGGCCGGCCCAGCTGTAGGCCCACAAGATTTTGAGGACCCTAGTAGGCCGGCCCATTAACTGGCTGCCATGTTTTGGGCCAAATGCCGGCCCATATTTGATCCGGTCCATTAATGGCCTGCCATGTTCCAGGCCTAATAATGGCCCATATGAGATCCGGCCCGTTAAAAGCCTACCACATTCTGGGCCAAATTACGGCCCAGATCAGGTCCGACCCTTTAAGAGGCTTTGGGCTAAATTATGGCCCATATCAGATTCGGCCTGTCAACTGGACGCTATGCTTTTGGGCCCACTTGCTAAAGGCCCATTCAGTAATTCGGCCTGATATTAGTTTCAACCTGTTAAGGGCCCGTTTAACATTTCGGCCCTATATTAATTTCGGCCTATTAAAAGCCTGTCATATAGTTGGGCCTCACTACGGCCCGGTTTGCATCTGGCCTGCTCGCAGCCGATAATCTGATTGGGCCAAACAAGGACCGAGACAATTTTGGCCTGTTAAAAGCCCGTGATTTGATTGGCACAATAATGGGCTGGGGTCCATTTCGGGCTGCTGCCGGCCCGTTAGCTGTTCGGCACGTTTCAGGCCCAACCTACTTCTCAGCCTCCTAAAAGCCCATTGAGTTTTCTTGCGAAAAGAGGGCCGGTGGTTTACTCGGCCTATTAAAGGCCTGAATCTACTAGTGGGCCAGTTTACATTTAGGCCTTTTAACAGACCAAGATGACGGGGCCCATGATGCGGATCATACATCGTGATTGCACGACGACCCGATTATATACCGTAATTTTACGGTTTGGCCGGTTTACTGCGAAGACATGATATATATACAGCAAAATAACTGCAGCATCGTGAATAAGAAAAAACCTAGACTATACAATAAAGAGATTACGGCATATTACATCCACTGGGCATCAAAGTTCGCCACTATGATAATAAAGCACAAGCAGACAGTAGATTACATACACTGGGCATCAAAGATCGTCGCCAGTGCAAATAAACATGCCGACAAAATAATATACAAAACCGACAACACTTCAATAGAGTTCAAGAAAGGTTAGCCCTGCTGGGGAGCTGCAGCGCAAGCAGCTGAGCAAGCTGATGCGACTGCGCTTGTTTAACACTTATATCCTCCTCACTCTGAAAGATAAACAAGCAGACAGATGACAAGTTTTGCACATAAAAGTGTCAGTGCTGACAATTCATCACATTTCTTACTGATGAATAAAGTGACACAATTTAAAATTGCATTAACACAATATGGTATTGTTCAGGTCAAGACATGGCAGGAAATGACATTGTGAAGGAGTTGGCAGCTTCACGACACAACTGGATTACAGATCAAGAACTCATAAGTATCAATGGTTAGTGTGCTGTCAATTTATCCCATTTCAGATTGGCAAATAAAGAGACGGTTTAAATAATAGTAGAATGATATGACATTGTTCATAGTTAAGACATTGCAGAATATGACATTGTGCTGTAGTGGGTAGGTTCACCACACCACTGGATTACGAATCAAGAACAGAAGCATACATAGAGTGCAAAAGAAGATCACTTGCTCTGTATAGTTTAATTTACATGATATGAAGAAGGAACTTGGTTGTACAACTGAAAACTTAAATTGAGAAGGACAAACTTTTGTTTATGAACTACATAATAAACTTTAAACATGCAATTTGATGCAAACACCAAAAATAAACAGCTGTCGCAGTCATGCCTAACCAAATATACACAACAAAGTTTGAAGGCTTGAGAAGGACAAACTTACATTATTGGTGAAGACAGGCTCTATAAAGCCCTTGTCCGTGCTGATGGGGGGGGGGGCAATTCAAGAAGTTTACCACATAATCTTGTTCATAAGAATTGCCTTTATTCTACATTTTGTTAAGAGTAAATATAGATGTGACAATATATGAAAAAATGGAGAATATTTAAGATAAGATGAAGAGTGATGCTACATAACCAAGTAGCTATAAATGTAAGTACATCGGTACAGGCAAAAGGTACAGCCAAGAGCAATGCACAGTTAAACTTCTTCAGTACCATCGGTGTTATCCAACCTTATGGTAAGAGTAAATATAGATCTGATGTGTAGAAAATGGAGGGTAAAGGAAAATAAGCTGCAGAGTGATGGTACATGAACAACTACCTGTCAATATAAGTACACTGATAAAGGACATCAAGTACTTACAAGAACAATGCAGAGCTAAAAAATTTCATTGGCATTGGACATATTCTACACTAATGTAACCATTTATACAGATCAGATAATTTGGAGCAAATAATAGATAAGCAAGCTATCATGCATACTGCTGTCACATAATGAACCAGGTATGTATGCAAGTACAGTGATATAGGACAACAGGTACTAACAAGAGCAAAGCAGCGGGCGGCATATTTACGATATCATGTCGTTCTTGTCAAACCGGAATTCTTCTTCGAGCAGATTTCCTGCAAAAAAGATCCGTAAGGCACATGTGGAAAAGTAGAAGTTCAAATTATCATGTGATTTTATAGACAGTACCTCATCCTGGGAACGTGACCAGTGCATAACAAGGTTTTTCCATTCAATGTCTTCTAAATTTAGCACAGGAGACTTCACCGGAAATTCGTTTATAGACTTGCCATCAAAGTGTGATTTCCTCAGGTAACACCGATACTGCTGCAATGCTTCCTTGAAAAGCACAAGCAAGCTTTGCTCGTCATGACTATCCAGATTGACCCTCGCCTAGTTACAACAATGTAATGTAAATCATTGATGTGTTCAATCAGCAGAAAACAGGAAAATAATAACCATGAATAATAGCACTTACACGTAAGTTGGACAGGAAGATGTGAAAATGGTGTTTGTCTTCACAATAATATTCCCATGATGGGAATATATGCACGTAGTCCTTAACAACATTGAAAGCATTGTCTTCTAAACTGGGAATAAATGAAATGGGGTTCCAATCTGCAGGAATTGGCCGCCTCTGCAGTTGGGATAGGTCTTCGGCCGGTGGACTTGTTGTACTTTTTGCTGGAGTGGGATTTTTCTGTGGTACAGCTGGTGCTTAAATGAAATCGGTATACCTTTTGCTGGAGTGCAGGTCCTGTGTGGTGGGGCTAGTGGTGTGGCCAGTGAAGTATGGGTACAGTTTGCTGGAGTCGGTCCTACGTTTTGTGTCACTGGTTGTACAACCAATATAAGTGGGGTGCTGTCTGATTTCTCCGGCACCACCACGTTATTCAAGGACTTTGCTGGTCCTCCTTCAGGTTCGGCAATCACCCTCTTCCGTTTTGATGTCTGATGCACAAGAACAACATTTGAGTGAAAAAACATGGTATGATGATAGATGGAACATGTATTGATAATGGATGACATGGCATCTCAACATATATGATTAGTAAACTAAGCAGATGGCGGTGCAACAAAGTAGAAGAAATGCAAGACAACATATGCAAGATACCCGCAATCAATAAAACATTGCCAAATTAGAACATGCACCTTGATGGGTGAACAGGACAGGCCATCTGCCTTTGACTCCTCGAGGTTAGAATAGTCATTAGGATCATATTCTGAACAAGAATCAACAGTTGGGGAGCGTATGAGTTTCATTACATCCAGAATGGCACTCAATGCCTTGGTGACAATTTTGTAAGTCATTGCAGTGTTCCACAATATTCTTCTGATGCGCGGATTCTAATATTCATTGTAATTATGTATAATATCTGAGAACCATGAAAACATAAATAGTTGTGAGATTATCTTTGTGCCAATTTTGTAAGTCATTGCAGTGTTTAGCTTCAAGAGTGGACTGCTGCTAGTGCGACACAAAGCAGCTACACAGATCATAGTGTAGATATAACGGGAAAACCTTAAGCATCAGAGTAAAATCAGCAAAGTGGAACTTGCTGGAATATATGTGCTAGTATTGCCGGTACGGCTAGAAAGGCTTTGGATACTAGCTCTCTTCAAGTGAAGGTGCGGTACTGTTAATATCAGTGTAACTCTCAAAGGCGACACAGCTCCCCGCATTTCCTTGCTATTCTTATAGGATTCAAGTGGGCAGGCCACTACAAATCCTATTCCTATGTTTATAAGATCCTACGAATCAAAGAGGCTCAAAGTGTCCATCACAACCGACCGTATAGACCTCTACACTGCAAATGTCCGTGCTCATCTTCAGTACAAGGAGCATACTGTACTACTATCATACTCCCTCCATTCCAAAATATAAGTCTTGGTAGAGATTTCCACTATGGATCACATACAAATGTATCCAGATACATTTTAGAGTGTAGATTCACTCATTTTGCTCCATATGTAGTCCATGGTGGAATCTATACAAAGACTTGTATTTAGGAATGGAGAGAGTACATATTAAAGAAGAACGGAAGAGGAACATGGTAAAGAAGAGCAAGCAGATTTTGGATAATGGAATGTTGGTTGCGTAGTGCCCACACATGATGAACCAGAGCACATTAAGAATGCAACTCCCAGCTGTCTCTCGACCATTTCAGGCTGTTGGATGAAGATCCTACGTCTCATAACCCTTCTTCTTCCTCGTCTCTGATTCTTCCCATACAGAACACCGCACGGGCCGCCGGCCGGACCACCGGCCCCCACCGCCTGTGTTCCTCCACCACCCCTACCCCACCCCCGCCCCAACCCCCACCCGCGTCGAGTTTTCTTCATTCGGCGAGGCCCCACAACCACCCGAGCCCCTTCGATCGCATCGGCGAACTCCGGCGAGCTCTGAAAAATCAACTGACCCAATTTTGAAATTTAGCCTACTGTGATTTAACTAGTGTGGAATATAAAAGGGGAAAACCATAAGCATTGGGAGTATAGTGTTGAGCGTGCCATGGCGGATCTGAAGGTGCAAACTGGACAAAGGCAACTTCGCAACCAAGACAAGAAATCAAACTAAAGCAGTGGCGATCTATTTTCTTGCTGCGATAAATAAGTTGAGCAGATACTAAAGAGTACCGCCTCTGGTGCGGCGCCGTGTACGCATCTGTTGAGAATTTGACGGTGCCGCGGTAGCGATGGCTGTCGGCGACGTGGAAGCAGATCTAGGAGGGTAGACGGTGGCGGCAGGGCGCGGTGGACGAGATGGTCGTAGGAGCGGCGCCAACAAGGTGGACTACGGCGGGGATGAAGCGAGAGGACGGGATGCAAGGATCCCGGTCCGAAGCCGTGGATGAGAGAGGTCGATCTCTTGTAATGGACGGCGGCGTCGGGGTATCAGCTCCGGCATGGTGGAGGAGGACGGCGGTGGATGGGGTGGCGGACGGCGGCGGGCGGAGGAGGGTGGGGTGGAGAGGGTGTTTTGGCGCCCGCGGAGTATGAATGGGGAAAATGGAGGTAGAGAGGAAGAGGGAACCATGTATTCAGGGCGCGCTTGTCTCAAATGCGAGGAAATTTACAAACTTAGCCCCCGTTTCAAATTTCTACTACATCACAGCAACATCAGTCGGTTGGGGAGAGGACGGTAATCTCACATACACCGAATATTTGTCGACAAGAGTTTGTTTTAGGCGCCCACCGTGTATGAATATGAATGGGGGAGGGAGTCGATTTCGGCCGTGGACACACTGTGTTTTGGCGCCCACCGTGTATGAATCCGGGTGAGAGGCGGTTACGTCATGTTTGGGTGAAATTACAAACCTACCCCTATCGAAACCTATAGAAATCCAGCAGATAGGCTTTACGTGGCAGGGATGGGCAGTAGTGATTTCCATCTCGCAGATTTTGGTTTCGGGCGGTTACTGCGACTTTCCCCGCTTCGTTCAAATTTTGCAGAGTGCACGTTTACTGTGCCAACTCAATTCGAATCCCATTTGTATTCTAGTTTTTTCGAGCGGGATCCATTTTAAATTGGAATTACATTCTATATACATCATTTTTTATATATACTTTCAAAAGCACAACACCATTTATACATAAATATGGTTTACAAATGGCATGATCTCAGATTCATAAGGTTGTATCCATCAGTTTGGATTTTCAAATATTTGAAACCACTTTATGTTGAAATCCAATGTATGCATTCCTCGCTAACTGTCTCCAATTAATGTGTGTTTCATGTGGTTTTTTTTACTTCTCAAACATGTATAATGTGTTTCACAAACGCAACATATAGTGTAATCCCGTTTAGACATTAATTGCATATAAACCATGCATTGTTTGTAATTGAAGAATCTATGGATCAGCAATATTGATAAACTATATAACATTACACGTGTGCCCAAATTCAAATGAATATGCATGTTTGATACACCAATTTGCATTATGATATTATCGATGTCGTGATCTCTAGTTTAAATATTTGAATCCCCTTTAATCCAGATATTCGTCTCATATAGCTATCACTCATGCTTATATAGGACTATCTCTCTGGACCTATACACGTTCATCGTCTCTCAGGTATCTCTTGTGCTACCTGTATGTCGACAATGATCTTTTATCTTCGTAACACACTGACGGTACTCTCTCCCTCGACTTTCATCACTCTATCTCTCTCTAAGTATATCTCGCTCCCTGCTATGTGTCTCTAACTATGATTCTCCATGTGGAATCTCTTTCTCTCACACAAACACAAAACTTTGTCTCCCGGGGTCTCATTTCTCTCTACTATTCCCATGTGTGCCACTCGCACACCCCTCATACAGAGATGTCTTTCGCTCCTTAGATATGAAAACCTACGACTCTTCCTCTTCAATATCTCTTTCTCACACACAAACACAAACTCTGTCTCCCAGGGTCTCATATTTATCCATTGTTCTCTTGTATGTCGCTCACACACACCCTCTCTCCCTAGAGATACCTTGCGTTCCCTCGTATTTCTCTCTAGCTATCACTCTCGTTGTGAAATATCTTTCTCTCTCGCAGACACAAAACTCCGTCTCTCTAGATCTCATTTCTCTCTGATATCTGTTTGTATGTGACTCACATGCACCCTCTCTCTATCTCTCTCACACCCACACACATAACCCAACCTTATGATCTACTCGTCTCCTATCTCTAACGCACACTAGCTAGCATCTTTATCTTTCTATTTATCTGTTTCTCCATCAACCTTCTTTCTCGCCCTCACTCTTGATTCCTATCACGCACACTACATATGTTTCTCTCTACATGCAGTCAAGTGCCCTCTCACACACATATTTAACTTCACCCTTTGAACCACCCGACGGTCATCTCCAACACCCAAACTAGCGGATGTCCCTCTAGCTAGCATCTCCATCTCTGTATCTATCTGTAGTTTCTCCGTCAACATTTCTTTCTCGCACGGTGTCTTGCTTCCTATCACCCACACTATATATGTCTCTCCATACATATGCATTTATAGGTTGGTGTCTTTTGCACAATCGTTGCGCCTCACTCCCTCTGCTCGCCATAGATGCATGCTCCAGCCCACGCCACTATCTCTTAAAGACAAAAACACATGCTCAATTGTCGGGCCTTCTTCCCTACATTCTCACATGCATGCATATTGTCATACCGATCCGTCTCTCCCATGTCGTTGATCTTATGACTTATTTCTTCTTTCTTTTATCTCGATCATGCGTGCGCGCACACACACACATCCCACATATACATGTATACCTCTCACACATGCACGTTCAAGGTCTCTATGTCTCCATACGTAGTTAATTACCCTCAATCCTAACACCACATCGAATCGTTATCCTCTTTTGTGCACATAACTTCCGCCTGGATGGGTAAAACACACACTCACACTTAACAATCTCCTTCTAGCTACCCCCCGCCTCTCGCTCTTCCCCTATATCCTCGAAACCAATAAGACCATCCCTTTGTTTAATTCCCGCCTACATGCACCATCGATATATAGTAGTCTTCCTCGGTGTCTCTCGAACAAACATGTTCTCTCGATGTCGACTCCTCTCACGCGCACACACCTTCTCTTCCCTCTCTACGGGCATTTTCTCTCTCGCACCCCATCGTTGGTGGCCTCTGCCATACACATCACCTCTCTATGATGAAGCCATGCACACTTAAATTACATCCGCCACAGAGGACCCCGCGACACACACACACACACCCGCACACACACACACACGCACGCACCCCCCACACACACTAAGACTCCATCTCTCTCTCTCTCTCTCTCTCTCTCTCACACACACACACACACACACACACGCACGCACGCACCCCCCACACACACTAAGACTCCATCTATCTCTCTCTCTCTCACACACACACACAAACTAAGACTCCATCTCTCTCTCTCTCTCTCTCACACACACACACACACCCCACACACCCCACACACCCCACACACACACTAAGACTCCATCTCACACACACATGCTCTAGGCGGAGCATTTGTTCCTACCACCCTTCATCCAACCTTACCCGTATGATAAACAATCACCTTTATTTACTTGCATAACATGGACAAATTCCACTTTACTTTAGTAGTCAGCAAACTTATCATCTATACCCTTATAAAAAAACGAGTTGGCGGTGATGGTGTGCCTGCCATCTTGTAATACAGACCGTATGATCTATATCTGAGGATAGAAAGCAAACTACGATAATTTTACAAAAGATACCAACACCTCTCTCCACATCATTATCTCCCGCAACCTCATTGCTCGGCAATTAAAAAAGGAATAAGTCTCTGGAACAATCTAGGATGCATGGTGGCCGCTGCCGCCTGCCGGCGCCGTCCATCCCCATGCCTCCGCCCATTCCGACCACCAGTCACCACCATGCTCCACTCCTCCTCGCCTTATCTCTCATCTTTCATTTTTTCGATGAAATTCTTGAGATACCAGTTTTCCGACAAAATTCTCGAGATATCATTAGTTTTTACACATGGGATTACTCCTGCATGGGTTAATCACAACAGGTGTTCTGTAAAAAAATGCATATTGATGTTCCATGCAATGCACGAGAATCTTGCTTGTAATTATATAACGCAAATCACAAGTAGGAAGTGACATTTTTTTGACACAACCACGTTAACATGGCCACGTAAATCACTAGCTAAAGTAAATACCAGTATACTTATATCCCGATGCAAAAGGTTGAGTACATGTCTGAAGAGTAGAGTCGCACACACACACTCTGTCTATCAAAATCTCTCTCACACACACACCAGTTACGTGACGCCCACTTAAGCAGACACGTATGTTACAATTTGTGCACCCGCGGGTACACGTGATGCTGCGCATTTATTTAAGCCGGAAGGCGAACCCAAACAGTAGCTGCATTCATTCCCCTCCCGCCGCCTCTTCTCTAGTCGCCATCGCCCAGTTGCCATGGGCCGGCCGAAGGTAACAACATACGCCATACTCCCGTTGGAGCGGCGCTTTAATATGGAAATTTTAGTGGTCATGCATGCATCTTTTTGTGCTAGCACTCCTATATAAGGGTTGACCGGTCGCTTCCCGTGGACGTGCGCGGGCGGTGGAAGAGGAAGGAGAAGGGAAGCGGGATATGGAGTAACGTTTTTTTACCACAATTTCTTAGGAAACTGTGTGCAATAATTGAGTAGTTTTGCAAACTACCAGTACTACACCTGAAACGGTTCAAAACCTATACTCCCTTGCTAGCGCGCGCTTCCCGCGTGAAACGGTCAGCGTCGCCCTGGAGCGTCAGTGCCTCATTAATGCCCGGCCAGAGCGGAGGCGACCTCTCACTGGTGCCGGCTTTGAAGTGGTGCGACGGCCGAGAGAGTGCCGCTTCCCGGTGCACGTGACTGCTCCGCATCGAGACTGGCCATAAGCCCTGTTTGAATCCATGGGTTAGAGTTAGTTTGAGCTAGTTGGGGCTCAAATAGCCCTAAAGTATCCAAGCATGAGGGTTTAAATTGGAGCAAGTTGCACCGAACCCACCAAAAAAAACTATCCCACCCAAGAGGTGCTAACTAGAGATAGTTCTCATTGGGACCACTGAAAAATCACTTTTCTCTCTCCATGAAGTGCATTTATTGTCAATCTAACCCTGTCACCCAATCACCTCTTTGGCTACAGTTAGTTCAGGGTTAGTCATGAGTTAGTCTACCTCTAGCTAAGTTAGAGTATCAAACAGGAGCAGTATAGGACATGCAATTTGCTCAAAGCATACAGGAAAATTCGTACGTGAAAGGATTTTTTTCTTTTTGAAAATGGAACGTGAAAGTAATTTTTTTTAGAATGCTCTTGGCATGTCGCTAACATGTGATAGTTAACCGACCTCAATAGACGGCAGAAACGCCAGCCCGCCGCACTTTGATAGAGACGAGGAGGGAGAAGCAATACAGGCTGCTTGATTACTAGAGATAGGTGTCGCACGGAAGCTAAGAAATATGGTGATAGCATGGGTTAGCCATGTACTAGTATGATGTAACTACACTGGGCTGCCGTGTTTTGTACTCTTCCAGTCCACTTTGGAGATGATTGGTTAATTTTATATCGCTGAATAATATTAAATATTATGAGTGCAGACGCCCCACCACAAGGTTCCTTGCTCCATCTCGGTCGTCCGGAATCTATGTTCTTCCACTCTATTTTTTTTACGTGAGCTTTGTTCATCCTTTTGCCAACATGCGAGACATCTAGCATCAAGGTGCACGTGTTATGCAAGGATCGTTCCATCTATATGAATAACACGTGGGAATGGAACTACGAGACGGACATGTACCCAGGAGTGGACGTACGAACCTGAGTAATGTAGCGCAGTAAGTGAAGTAGAAAGGCACAAATGGTATGAACATGCGTGGCATATAGGGTGTGTTTGGTTGCGTTCTCGTCTCAGCATAGTTGTTCCCTCTTCATGCATGCTCAACTCAACACCCTCTTCATGCATGCTCTCTTCATGCATGCTTCTAGTGTATTTGTGCTAAACTAGTGTGGACTCATGCACCCTCCGTACACTCTACCAAACACCCAAAAGTAGGTCGAGAAGGGAACTCTTGGGCGGCATTTGTCTCTTACGGTGTAATGCACGGTGATGTTATGGAGTACGTGCCTAAGTACTCTACTACTACTATATTAGTTGGAGGCACATATTAACTTTTATATTTGTTTACGTGTATGCCCCGAGACCTTCCAACTAGACGTGTCTTTCTCTCCAGGTCGCACTTTGTATCATTCATACCACTAAGTACTACTACATGTGGTCTCCGACCCAGAAGTGGAAGAAGTGGAGATGCTCTACCACGCTATATTATTTTACGCTGGGCTCTACCACGCTGTTCATGTCCCACTCCTTTCGCTGACGTGTGGGACATCCATCACGTGCCGTGTTTGGCACCCTTCGTCGTAAGAGTTGAAACACTAGCATTCATTAGAAATAAAAAACAATTATAAATCGGCAGTGATACTATTTTTTGCGAACCAATCAGCAGTGATACTATACCACGCGGTTTCCTTGCTCCTCGATATCGGAAAGAATACTTCCGTTCGCCAACATGTGGGACGTCGACCATCCTGGTCCACTTGCCATGCATGCAGAACTCCAAGGGAGGGTCACCCAGGTCGTCGCGCCGCAGTAACAATGACTAATGAGCCGTCAAATCACAGGCCCACTTCCCACTCTGAAGTTGCTCGGACGAAGGAACCACCATGACTTCGTTGAATTCCGCTTCTTGAAGAAAACTACTGTACCAGCAGTACTGCTAGCTACAGTAGTTACTCCAACAGAGGCCTCCTTTCGTTCATAGGATAGGAATATGAAAATCATAGGAAGTGAGATGACATGCATCTCAATTCCTATAGAGAAAGAGATGCCATTGGATGCTTAGGATAGGAATTTTTCCATTTAGTCTAGGCTAATGTACTGGTAATTTGGTCTAAAAACTACAGTAGTAACTAGTAGTATTGGTACATGCTCGTACTCAAACACAGACACACACACTAACTACTAGTACTACGACTTCTCACATGCTGGCCAGACGCCGTCGTTCTCCTTCCCGGCTTTGTCGGCGACACCCCACCATGCTTGGATCTCCGCCGACCTCTCCGTAGCAGCGCGTGCGTCCTTTTCTTTCTTGCGATGGCGGGCCTCTCTTTTCTTGAGTGCTTTCTAACTTTTCCGCTCCCTCTGTGCGGCTTTGGCCGCCTCTTACTCTACCGCCCATTCGGCCTTGGCATCTTCACATTCCTCCCACATAGTTGTAAGGTCGCGAGCGGCGATGAACTCAGCACAGCGGGATGCCATCGCTTCCCTACCATTTTGTGTGCGGTCATGGGCGGCGAGGAACTCGGTGCGGCAGGATGCCATTGCTGCCTTACTGGTTAGTGTGCGGCGCGGTGGCATGAACGACGCTTGGTGAGAGCTCTGGGGTGGAGTGGCCGGACAACCGTATAGTGCATTGGTTTGTCAAGAGCTCAAGGACAGAAGACGAAGCAAATTTGGATTCCCCTTCAATCCTGGTCATTTATTACCGAGTAAAATGCATTGGCGGTCATCGAACTTGTCTTGATAGCTCACTTTGATCATTGTATACGAGATATGGTGATTATACGATCACTGGCTTAGCGTATAGCTCCATATTTGTCTGGTTGACCAGTCAAACAGTCCGCATGCGCCTCATCAGCTCGTGTTCTTTATCTATCTACGCAGGCCTACCTGTCAATGGAGAAAGAAATACTGTAAAAACCAAAATTATGCGTATGTGGGGAATCAAACCACGGACTCGTTGCTGCAACGCACCCTCGTCAGCCAAATGACAATGAAATACTTCGCGTCAGACACTCACGCTCACGCTGTCAAAGCATGATAATGCATGCACGTCGCCCTCTAAATCAAAGTCCTGCTCATGGCGCAACGCAAACGGCGAGCCCATCACCTGCGCGCCCCGGCGGTGCCTGATATTACTGTTTAGACGTTTGATCGAGGCCTACGCGAACGCCGAGCATGTATTCACCTGGCTCAACACCAACGGACATACTCGGACCGCCTTGCTCATGTATATCATCCATCACAACGACAATCTATAAAACAGCCTAAGCTAGAGAGGGTACTATGGTAGTATGGTACGGAGTATGTACTATCGTGAGCGACCGATCTTAGTGCCACTGCACACCGAAACCCCTTCCATCGCTAGCGCACGCTTCCCGCCTGAAACGGTCACTGTCTCTCCAGAATGTCAATGCCGCATTCACCGGACTTAACTGCAGGTGCAATTGGTGTGTCACTGACATGCGGGCCAGATGCCCGTTGGGCCCACATGTCAGTAACCCAAATGCATCTGCAGTTAAGTCACTGACAGCATCCGCATTCACGCCCGATGAACCTACTCCGGCGCTAGTTGTCCATCCGTCTGCCGCGGCTCATTGCCATTCACCCGCTATATTAACTTGAGCCCCAGCTCCCAGCCATAGCCAAAGACCCACACTTATTCTCCTCCGGTCCCTTCCTTTTGTCGGCACCACTTCAACCATGGCCTCCTGGCACTCCGAAGCTCTCTTGGACGTACTGTCGAAGGAGCAGACGACGGACATCGGCCGCTCCGCTCCCGGCGCGCTCCAAAGCTCTCTTCGACGTACTGTCGCAGGAGAAAATGAAGGAGATCGCTGGCACCCCCGGCCGCCCTCTGCTGCCATGACCACGAAGCCGGCGCGCGTGCGCGGGCGCAACCGGCAGCGAGGAAGAGTAGTACACGATAGGTCGCCGCTGCTCTGGTCCCGGGAAGGCCACCGCTACTCCACTCAGTCGACGCCAAGCTTGGTGGGGTAAACATCGGCGACCAATTAGCTGCTTGACGGCGACGTGGAGGCGGAAATCTTCAGAACCTTGTGCTCCGGAGGAGGAGGTTATCGAGGCGGATGAGGAGGAGGCAAAGGCAATGGCCGACTTTCTCACGTTCTTGGCCGGACATGGTGGTCGGGCACCGACGATCGTTTAGATTAGGTTTACAGTAGGTTTTAGTACGGTTTGTGCGAAATATGTAATGAATTTCGTCCAGTTTGTAGGAAAAGTTTTCGAAATGTAATGAATTTCATCCGGTTAATCTGAAATTTGCTTTGTTTGCACGAATTTCGTCCGGTTAGTTCATATAGTTGTCGAAAGGTATGCGGGCAGCATCGGATGGCATCCATCAGTGTCCTCGGACAGATGCCGGTGTAAATTTGTGGGCCAGCGCTGGAGATGCCCTAACTATCATGCTATAATCGCTAACTATCCTCCATTATTTGGCAAGGAACTGTTATCCCTCGATCAAAATCAGATCCGAGGTGTTTCGCACTCCTCCCGCGTAAGAGTTTAAACTCTTGCTTACATAACAATGGAGCAAGTGGACGGCACTATAGCACGTCATATCACTCGAACTAGCCCGCCTAACAAGCGGGAAAGCACCGCCCTCGTCATTTTGTTCTGGATTTCTATCGATCGATCGCGCAAAAATGTTACGCTTCGCAAGTTCTAAAGGAAAAGCCGGCACACTTACGACTCGTACGCGTCGCAACCCCGACAGTCCAGCTCGCACGCCGCTCACCAGAGGGGACACGCGTTGTCTTGCAATTTCACTGACATGTGGGACCGTAATTGAATAAACCATCGATAGCCAAAGTCTAATTGCTCGGCGGGAGTTGGCTGAGAAGAGAGAAACGGGGGAGGGAGAAGAGATCGCCCGCCCACCGCGCACGGACTCCAAGAAATATATGGTGATAATGTGAGGTGGGCCATGCTGGAGTCCGGACCGCTTCCGGAGCCCGCTCTCACCGCCCTGGCCCCTCAAGACGCCAGCTGCCCGCCGCATGCATGCATAGCAAGTAGTACTCCTTATGTGGAGGAGAGAGGGGCATTGACAAAGTCGAGGAGTGGGCTCTGCAAGAGCCTGTCTGTACACGTGCTCCTAGGTATAAAAAAATAATTCTAAAAAAGGCATAAAAAACAATTGTGTCTTAAAAAAAGAAAGGTAAAAAACATTTGAGAGGAAATAGATAGAGAGAAAGTGAGAAAAAACTGTAACCTGGGCATTACATGAGGAAGGAGGGAGTGGTGCACATGCCAAGTTCACTGGGCTGCCGTGTTTCACACTCCTCCATCGTAACAGTGGAGACAATAGCTTTCATAAAAAATAAACAATGAATACTCGTTGCTCATCCTCTATATCGGAAAGAATACTTTCATTCGCCGACATGTGGGACGTCGACCATCCTGGTCCACCTGCCATGCACAAAATTATCCTGGTCTACCCCGGTCGTATCGCAGGCCCAACCTTTCCCACAGTAAGTTGTTCGAACGAAGGAACCATCATGACTTCGTTGAATTCCGCTTCTTCAAGAAAACTTACTGTACCCGCAATACTGCTACCACACGCGAAGACTTGACGGCACTGTACCATGTCATATCACTGAAACCCACTAGGCCAAACTAGCCCACCTAGGTCATCTATTTTGGAATGGAGGGAGTACATCTCTGCACTGCTATGATTTTGTGTTGCACGTTCTCTGTACCTTTGCTATGATTTTCCTACCCTATGAACCAAATGAGGCCTGAATGTATGTCGACTATTGTCTGATCAATCGCTAAGCCTACAATTTTAGGAGCTAGGGCTATTGGTTGATCGACGAGGGATAAGTATAAGCGTACCACAAGCTCATCAGCCCCAACGTTTCTCTTTGGTGAGTGTTTTGCAATTACTATAGCTCGCACAGTAGCTAGCCTACTAACACCAAGAATCATCAAACAAGCCCTGCTGATATGATAAAAAGTTCAAAATTACATCTAAGCATGCCATATATTACATCAAAAGCTGGTGAGGATACATCTGTTTCCATAACTCAGAGAGGGTTCGCATGATTCATCGCATGATTCACTATCAAACAAAAGTAGCAAGATCCGCCCACACAAGACAGTGCACTAGCCCTAAGATGGTTTGATAACACACATCGTTCTGGTAATTAAACACAGGGTAATGCAAACTACCCTGAAGGATTAGCGCGACCAACTATTTCTTGTCATCGATCTCTCGGGCAATGACCACAGCACGGACAGCGGTATGCGAAACGATTTCTGGGGCGATGTCCACAGGACTTACGGCGACATCGGAATCGATCTCTGGGGCGATGTCCACAGGATGGACAGCGGCATCGGAATCGATCTCCGGGGCGATGCCAACAGGACGGTCCACGACATCGGAATCATCAAGGACGTCCACCGGCACCTGCACAACCCTAACATATTAGCAAGCACATTGCAAATAATCAAAAACCACAACTATGGTAATAAGCCATTATTTTTTACCTTGTGCAGCTCACCGGGGGATCTCATCCCTCCGGGGGCCATCTCCTCGTCCTCGATGGGGGCCATCACCTTGCTAGGGGGATACTGCTTCTCAATGGCGACTATCTCCTCAAACTCGGTCTTGAGCCTCACATACGTGGCAATCAGAGTTCCTGGGTAGGCATGGTGGGGCACTTGCTATTCTTCCAACTTTCTTTGAGGAGTTCGTCCGCCAACGTCCTCAACTCTTTGGCCAGTGCTTGTTTCTTGGAGTTCTTCGTCCCCATGGGTTGGCCCGCCAACATGGTCAACTCGTTGGTTGGTGCTCGCTTCCTGGAGATCGCTGTCTCCAGTGGGTTGTCCGCCGGCAACACGTTGCCTAGTGCTCCAGGATCCATCAATGAACTGACAAACAAAAAGCAATCGAAAGGAAACAACAATCGCAATGAAAACGGGAAAAGAATAGGATGTGAGAATCGGTCGGTGCTTCGCAAAAAGAAGATTCTTGGAATGAAAATATAGCAGCATAACTGATTCGCCCACCTTTCCTTCGTCGGTACAGAAGAAAAATGGCCGAAGTGAGTAGCGTGGAGTGAGGTTTTCTTCAAGAAAGGGAAGAAAGGGCTTGAATGAGCGTTCCAGTGAAATGATGGTTGCTTCGTCCAGTCCAACTTGGAGGCCACCTTACCACTGCTGGTAAAGGTGTGGGTTTTGTGATATGACGGGTCATGACGGCCACACCGGGGTGACAGGTGAGTCTCGACTATAGCACCTCGCTGTGATTTGGTGGATGGCATGCGGGCCCGGATGCTTTGAAATGTCCTGCATGTAGATAGAGCGGCTAGTCATATAGGAGTGCTCAATATTGTGCACCGCGACCAAGGCAGAGAGGAAAATGAGAGAACTACGTAATTAATGCATGAGTTTAATTAGGGTAGTTTTGTAAAGTACGAGATACATTCCTCCAATCGCAAAAATGCCTTGGTTCATGAGATTTGAGATTTGAGCCCTATAAACCAGAAGGGAGGGAGTACTGCACACGGTGTAGTCTAGTCACTTGTTGAAATCTCTAGAAAGGCAAATACTCCTTTCCGGTTTACAGGGCTATACTACTCCCTCCGTCTAGGTGTGTAAGTCATCTTACGAAAACCAAATAGTCCCAAAACACTTAGGCGCGGCGCATTAGCTTCTACCTTGTTTCTTGTTTCTTGACATATCAACCAATAAGAGATGAGAGGTGTGCATGCTTTTAATGACTTGCAATGGCTAGTTCATTGCATGCAATGCTATTAATTAGCAAATAAACATTGGTGACCCCAGGAGGAAACGGTGCTAAGCGTGTGGACCTATGCAGAATGAGTATCAACCAATGGATAATGGAGTTTAATTGTTAAACAATAGCAATTTTGTCTCATGCAAGAGCCTGGCTAGTACTCCAAGGAACCGCACCACGCGAGCGTTCGCAACTGCCACGTTCGGGTTGCGCTTGGCTCTTCGCCTCTTCGAGAAGATGAACAATGATGTTACTCCTACTTCTACAGTATCGAATCCACTGTTGCATGTCCGTCCACCTCGTGCGGGAGGGATAGCGTGTAGCAAAAGCTTCTACTTACTTCTCCTGCCTTTGCGTCTATGACAGGTGGGCCCAACAGGTAGTTGGCCCTCCTGTCATGCAGCCAAAGGCAGGTGCAGTTAAGGCACCGGAGCTCAGTCCGCGAGGGAGAGGGCGTTGTAGTAATCAAATTTCTCGGTCTTGTATGAGTTGACGCGAGACATCAAAGCACTGCACTCGATATAAGTCTTTTTACACATTTCAAATGGGCCACTTCGTATGTAGGAGTAGACATATTCTGCTTCGTAGTCACTTGTTGCAATCTCGAAAAAGACTTATATTTGGAAACAGAGGGAGTACAACACATACATGCATGCCGTGACTTTCCTTTTGATACTTGCATGTGTTGATTTGATGCACCTTGCCAAATTTTGACTATAAATTTAACTAACCAAATTTTCATGCATGTCACAAAAAATTACGGGGCTGTTTGGATTGTGACTATGTTTGTCTTATGTTGCCACATTATTTTTCCCACACTTGCCACACTTGCCTAACCTGAGTTGCTCAAATTGTTAGACACGCTTTGGCTTGCCTAAGGGAATCTTGCCACAATTTTTGTGTCTATGACATGTGGGGTTCACTGCTAATAAAAAAATTCTTGTCTTAGGTGTGGCTAATAAAAAAGACTTATATTTAGGAACGGAGGGAGTAGAAAATATAAATAATAATGCATGTTGGAGCAACCCACGTTTCCGCTAATTTTAGCCATGGGCTTGTTCACAATTTTTACGAGGGGGTGGTTGTTCATTTAATGGAGGGACTTGTAGTACCAGACTTGAACGATACAAAGTGCGATCTGGCACACCATAACACCACTTGGAACAAGCGGGTAGCTATCTCAAAAAAAATCAACAACTAAAAAAACCGCGACCTGGCATGTAGTAGTACATAATTTTAAACGATTGTTTTGATGGAGTGAAAAAGGAAAACTACCCCACTACGTATATATAGGCCGGAGCCTCCGCGCTTGCTTGCTAGGGTAGCTCTATTCACACACTCTCATCCACTCTAGATCTAAACAAGATAGGGGTAGTAACACTGTCTTTCTCCCTTCAAAAAACACTGGCTTTCTATCCTCACCGCCGGTTAAAGATCCGGATGTATCCCCCTCCGCCGGTGAAGGGGAGGAGGGGCAGCGTTTAGGCCATCGTCAACAGCGAGGGAGGAGACCCACTGCCGGCCGCATTGTTATCTCTGGCCGAGCGCTGGCGCGGGAGGTCCTCCGGTCCCTTCGTCGTTGCCTGTGGGCCGATCCGGCCTCCCGCCGCCCACCTATCCACATCCCAACGACCTTTAGGTATATCTTCGTTCGAAACCGCCTTAGCTCTAGTTCCCCAGCTCGCTACATTGATGCATGTGCATCATTTTCTACCTCTCAGCCCCTCTCGATCAGATGGTCCAACGTCACATATTTTTCTTCTTCTATTGTTAGAGGTAAAGCTACTTCATGGAGTCAAATCTTGTACTCCCTCCATCCGAAAATACTTGTCATTGAAATGGATGTATCTAGATGTATTTTAGTTCTAGACACATCCATTTTGATGACAAGTAATTCTGGACAGAGGGAGTACTTGGTTCAAACAAGAAATAAAGTGGGGGTGGGGGAATTTAGTATGTACATCGGACTTAGTACAAACAGGAAGGAAAGGGGGTGAAAGTAGTACAGACTGGTCATCCAACTGGTCTCTTGGTCGAAAAGGGAAATATAGGGGTAACGCTATACACAGTGGTATGACCAGGACTAGATTTGCTATCCACACATAGGAGTAGGTGGCTAGAGTGAACAAAAATGGGACCAACCCAGATATGTTTCTTGGATGTTTGTTTCTCGGGGCAACAAACTATGAATCACCACTTTATGCCCCTGTTTGCGTACATGGTGCTGGACTGCTGGTGCACCCACTGTCCCATGCCCTTATACCAAATATTTAGGCTCCTGTCGGTGAACAAAAAGAGGGGTACACTTTTTGTACCCCTATAACTGTGCACGGGCAGTGAGAGCCGCGCCCACGACCACACCAAGCAAGGCAAGGGAGGTGAGCCAGGGTAAGACCGAAGCTCAAGGAAACTGGAGCAACGCCAAGGCCAGGACCACGAAGAGCCAAGGGACGAGGCAGGCTCCCCCGGCAAGATCCTTGCCGGGACCGGCTTTAGCAGCCCCGGCAAGACCCTTCCCGCGGCAACTCACCCCACGCCTACGGAGCAAATCACCCTTGAGTCCACTGCCCCCATGGGGCAAGGATTCGGGAGATGTCTCCATGGTGGCATGCAGATCTTTGTGAAGAAACACTCAAGGTTAGATATGCACTAAGAAGACGACAACCCTTGGTAAGATACCAGCCAAGGAAGACCACGAGACCCCCAGCAAGCGCCTTGTCGGGGACGACGGTAGGCTCCACGACAAGACCCTTGCCGGGGCCCCGCAAGGCCCTTACCGAGGACGTCTACAGGCCACCATCAGGCCGACGCCAACCAAGTCTCCACCACCGTTCGCATACAGCTGCCGACCCAACCAACTGGGCAGGCACCTGCGTGGCGGCATGTAGATCTTCGTGAAGACACCACCACCTCGCCACCTCAGCTACCTGACTGCCTGCATGGCACCACGGGCATCACTTGCCAGGGCGCGTGTCGACGCGAGGAGGAGCGGCGATGGACGGGACGGGACGGTCTTCGCCCCCTCCCCCGATAAAGCAAGGACACCTAAGAAGACGCATTAAATGCGCCTTTCATGTAATGCGAAGGATAACCTCGCATCACTGTACCCTTACCACCTCTTGTGTGCCACTATGGCAACCCCTTTTTCCTATAAAAGGAGGCCCGAGGCGACTAGGACAAGGATTCGCCTTTTTGGAGCTCTTCACGCCCCATAGCTAGTTGAAGAACATAGATATACATCCACCAAAGCAGGAGTAGGGTTTTAGGCATCCTTGCGGCCCGAACCTGGATAAACGAATCATGTGCTATCTGTTTGAGCCGCTCTTCTTTCAACCCCGCGCCCCGCTAACCGTAGTAGGGATTCTTGTGATCCCATAGGTGTCGTTCTCACCGACATCTTTGGCGCGCCAGGTAGGTGGGAGCGCCGTTGTGAGAATCGGCTCTAGCAGTTAGTCCAGCACTCCTTCATCTTCGTGGCTCTTGGATTGGCACTCGAGCGACTGCAAACAGAAGCTAAGTTGCGCTAAACCCTGATTTGTTTTATCTTTCTTATATGTAGTTATTCCCCCCGGAGATGTCACACCTTTGTATGGGAAACCTGCACGCCAGGGGGCTCTCCCACGATCGGCAACGCCCTTGCCCTGTTTCGAGTCCGCTCAACAGCTCAAGCGGCTGCGTCGAGAATGGCAGAGTAGCCTTCCGCGATCAACAACGCTCTCGATTCTGACTCGAGTCAAGCTCGACAGATCGAGCGGCCACGTTCAGAACGGTAAGGTGGCTCGCCCGGCAGCACGCATACCCGGCAGGCCCATGGGGATCCATCCCCAAAATGCCGCTTGGGGCTTCCGCACCGACGAACCTACCCAATCGACGTAGGGCGCACATACAAAGAGAAATTGAACGGGGAAATAACATGCACGAAAATTAGGAGTACTGCAAAAGTTATGTTACACCACATCATTGCTGTGGTTCTAACTAAAGATAAAATTTGTCTTGGTCGTGAACCTGCAGCGGCAATGAAGAACGGGATGCCTAATCCCGGTGCTGGCCTTCCACCCTCTTGATTTAGTCGATGCTGCTGATGATGGGCTTGATGCACTCCTTGAGCACCATGAGGTCAGTACCATCCGGCAAGCTATCCATCGCGGCTTCGAAGTCGAGGTCGGGATTCCAGTACGCCATCTTGGTGAGGACCTTGGTCATGGCCCCCCCGGCAAAGTCGCCAGGCCTCCTCGGCCAACGTGGCCGCTTTGCTAGAGTGAAGATAAACCAAGGCTCCAAGGACGCCCTCGAAGAACCGGGTCAGCTTGGTGTTGACGGTCCCGCTGCGCTCAGGGGCATACCTCACGTTTGGCATCCCCATGGTGGCCAACTGCGAGGTGACCCTGCCGGTGACGTCCTCCAGACGGCCGATCCATCTGTTCTCACCCGCCACATATTCCTGGTGGGAGGCGGCCTCGTTCGCCCGTAGCTGCTTCTCCTCCTCCAGGCTCCTGGTCAAGGTCTCCTCCCGAGCCCTGCTCTCCGACAACATCTTCTCGAGATTCTCCAGCTTCAGCTTGAGATCTCTGACGGAGTTTTGCGCTTCGGAGAGCTCCCCAGTCCTGCTGATGACCGCTCCTTGCGCCTCTACCAAGGCGCTGTTGAGCGTGCTCTTCTCGTTGGACAGCTTGAGGGCCTGCTCCTTCAGCTTGTCCCGCTCTACCTCCAACTCCTTTACCTTGCCGGCGTGGGCCAAAGCCTGGGCATCGAGTGCCTCTTTGTGCCTCTGCTCCAGCTCGCGAGTCCATCGCACGACAAGGGCCTCGAGCTCCTCATCCTTGCCGCGGAGCGTTGCGGCAAGCTTCGCCTCACGCGCGGTGAGGTCCTCTTCCCGGGAATCCAATGCGGCTTGATGCTGGTTCCGGGCGGCCTCGGTCGTGGCAGCCAAGTTCACCGCCTTTTCCTGGGCCCTCTCGATGTCAGCCATCTTCATGGTGAGCTCTACATTGCACTTGGCCAATTCCTCCTGAAAGGCCCTCTGCTCCTCGCGAGTCTGGTGGAACCAGGTCTACGTCTCAGCAACGCGCGCCTTGAAGTCCACCTCCGCCTTGTCCACCGTTGCCATCCGGGACTTAACCTTGTCCAGACGGGCACGGTAGAGCACCTGGAGTTTTCGGAAATTGGCCCCCATGGCGCGGAAAAGCTGCTCTTCTAGAGAACCATCACCGCCAACGCTCGGTTCATCGACCACCTCGAGCCCGGTGGCGGCGAGCACCTCGCCGTCGAAGGCCTCCCCTTCGGCGGCCGCTCGGGAACTTGACACCCCTGGAAGATGGACAAAAAGATCGTCGCCCACCTTTAGATATCTGCCAGGGCTCGAGGTTGTGGAGGAAGGAGGCTGATCATCAACCACCTCTTCCTCGGCTGTGGCCTTGCCGGCCGCCCCGGCAGGCCTACCGCTGGCATCCACGGCAGAAGCCTCACCGGTCGCGTCGGCGGCCCCCGCAGTGGCGTCCCCAGCAGCATCCTTGGCGGCCTCGTCGGCGGCGACCTCGTCAGCATCTCTGGCGGCCTCCTCGGCGACAATCCTATCGGCCTCTACCGCGGCCTCCTCAGCAATGTTCCCAACAACAGTATCCACGTCCTCCATATCTACCGAAGGAGGGCCTAGGTAGTAATGGGAGAAATGAAGCCAAGAAAAAGAATAAGGGAAAAATGGAGACGGAGAACAGGCGACTCACCAGTGCCAAGCGGTGAAGCAGAAGTCTCCTCCCCGCCAGTGTTTGGCGTCGTGGCAGAGTCACCAGCGCCCAAGTTCCCCTCTTCCTCCATGAGTGTGGGCCCGGTGCTTGGCGCCCTTGCCGGGGACGCCCCTCGCCACGGCGTAGTCGATGGGGGTGGTGTGTTGGGGGTAGCCCTCTGCGGCTCCTCCTGCTGCCGCTCCCCTCCTACAAACCTGACAAGGTCAACACCATAGCATCAAACTCTTACCACATATCGATAAGAGGAGGGTGACGAACTTACGTTGGGGGCTGTGCTGGGGGCTGCTGTCCGGGCTACTCAACACCACCAGTGGCGTCTTTGAAGCACTAGCCGGGGGCTGGCCGCCTGCCAAGGCCTTGGCCCTCTTTACCCTCTGGGCCAACGTCTCTGCGTCCCTGCAAAAGAGAAAATGGATCAAGATAGGTGGCATAATTCAGGAACGGAGATGGCAGTGAGAAACATAGTACTTACTCTCCATCTCTTCCTCTTCCGCTGCTTTCCTTTTCCTCCTCGGGCTAAGAGGCCTGAGATCAAAAGTGACCCCCACGTCGACATCTGGGTCGACGTCCGCCGGAGGAGGCGAAGAAGGCGGGGTTGGCGCACGCCTGGATGAGGAAGGGGCAGTTGTCTTCCTCCTCTCCGCGGCCTTCATCAGCCTCTTCGCTGCCGTGGCCCTCGTGTGGCGCCCGGACCCCTCCAGGGTTAATTGAGGCCGCGCAGTCCTGCCGGGACGGACCGGCTCGCTGGAGCCAGCTCGCCGCAGGACTCACCCTCTTCCCGTGGCTGGCATCGGGACGGCGTCCTCGGCTTCCTCCTCCGACGACTCGTTGACCGTGTCTTCGACAAGCGGGGCCCTGGTGTCGGCACTGCTGACCTCCCCGGCGGCCGCCGCCCATCGAGCGAGCTCCTCTTACTCCGCGGCCGCCGCGACCCTGTCCTCCACGCCACCAGCACTGCCGGCCTCCGCGGCAAGCTGTGCCTCCCTTGCCCTGGCGGCAATGTAGTATAGTTCCACCTGGCTGGTGTCCTGGACGAGCAGCCGCTCAACATCAACATTGACATACCCCTCATGCAGAGTATCAAAGAATTCTTGCACTTGGGCATCATCTGGCACGACCCAGCTCTGGACGGGGCCGTGCGCGTTGCAGTCTGGCATCAATGCAATGCTGTCGGTCCGACGTGAGTTATTGCACAACGGGACCACTTCCGCTGGCAACTTGAACAAGGGCCCCCTGACGGTCTTGCCAGCATTTGCGGCGGCCCTCCCAGCATTACCGGTCCGCTCAATCTCGCCATCATGACCCACGTCGAGCTGGAAGAGTCATTGGCAGAAGTGAGCATGCTGCATCACCGTGAGGTTGTGGTCGAGGCCGGGGCGAAGCCGCATGATATCTGCGGGGTTCGTGAAAAGCCAGGCCGACCTCCCCTTGTTGTGCAGCGGAGCGATTCGGCGGCGGATAAAGTCCGCCTGTAACGCCCTTGATGCGGCTATATCTCCCACGTGTCGAAGCACGACTTAGAGGCATAACCGCATTGAAAGCATTGTCGCAAGTGAGGTAATCTTCACACAGCCCATGTAATAAATAAGGGAAAGAGATACATAGTTGGCTTACAGTCGCCACTTCACACAATACATAAATAAACATCCACCATTCAAGTTACACTCAAGGTCCGACTAAGGAACCAAAATAAAAGAAGAATACCCCAAACACTACACAGATCCCCGAATCAACCCGACTGGGCTCCACTACTGATCATCCAGAAAAGACACATAGTAACGGCCACGTTCCTCGTCGAACTCCCACGTGAGCTCGGTTGCATCATCTGAACTGGCATCATTGGCACCTGAAACTGTTGTGATAGAATCTGTGAGTCACGGGGACTCACCAATCTCACACCCGCGAGATCAAGACTATTTAAGCTTATAGGAAGGATGGTGTAATGAGGTGGAGCTGCAGCAAGCGACTAGCATATATGGTGGCTAACAACGCAAAAGAGAGCGAGAAGAGAAGCAAAGCACGGTCGTGAAACTAGTAGTGATCAAGAAGTGATCCTGAACTACTTACGTCATGCATAACTCCAACACCGTGTTCACTTCCCGGACTCCGCCGAGAAGAGACCATCACGGTTACACACGTGGTTGATGTGTTTTAAATAAGATCAACTTCGGGTTTTCTACAATCGGACATTAACGAATTCCCATCTGCCTCATAACCGCGGGCACGACTTTCGAAAGATAATACCCTGCAGGGGTGTCCCAACTTAGCCCATTATAAGCTCTCATGGTCAATGAAGGATATCCCTTCTACCGGGAAGACCCGATCAATCTCGGAATCCCGGACTACAAGACATTTCGACAGCAATAAAACAAGAGCAGCAAAGCCGCCCGATTGTGCCGAAAATCCTGATAGGAGCTGCACATATCTCGGTCTCAGGGCACATCCGGATGAGACTAGCTACGAGTAGAACCAAGCCTCGAGTTGCCCCGTGGTGGCCCCGCAGGCAGCTCAGTACGGGCCAGCACTCGAAGGAGCACTGGTCCGGGGGGGCTAAAATAAAGATGACCCTTGGGCTCGCGAAAACCCAAGGGAAAAGGTGGTAGGTGGTAGGCGAATGGTAAAACAAATGTTGGGCCTTGCTGGAGGAGTCTTATTCACAGCGAACTGTCAAGGGGGTCCCATAAATCACCCAACCGTGTAAGGAACGCAAAATCAAGGAGCATTACACCGGTATGACGGAAACTAGGGTGGCAAGAGTGGAACAAAACACCAGGCATAAGGCTGAGTCTTCCACCCTTTACCAAGTATATAGATGCATTAATTAAATAGGAGATATTGTGATATCCCAACAAAATATTCATGTTCCAACAAGGAACAAACTTCAATCTTCACCTGCAACTAGCAACGCTATAAGAGGGGCTGAGCAAAGCGGTAACATAGCCAAACAACGGTTTGCTAGGACATGGATGGTTAGAGGCTGACATGGCAATATGGGTGGCATGATATATCAAGTGGTAGGTATCGCAGCATAGGCATAGCAAAAGAGCGAGCATCTAGCAAGCAAAGATAGAATTGATTTTGAGGGTATGGTCATCTTGCCTGCAAGGTTCTCAGAGTTGTCGAAAGCTTGATCCTCGTAAGCGTTCTCAACAGGTTCCTCGTTCACGTACTCGTCTCCCGGCTCTACCCAAGACAAGAATACAAGCAAAGGGGACAACCATCAATCACGATGCAATGCGCAAGCAACATGATGCAAAACATGGCATGATATGCGAGATGTGATATGCAAAGCATATGCGTGCTCCGGAAGGACAAGGATGAACAAGGCATAATCTTGGAAAACCAAGTATGCCACTGGAAAGGTGAGATGATTTCGGTTGAAATCGATATAAAGATCACCGGAATCGGATGCACGGTTTGCAAATGGCAAGCAAAACAAGAATGACAAGATTCTGCCATTAACAGCATGATGCTACTTGGCAAGCAACAAGAAATTAAGCTACTACACCCAAACATAGCAACAAAGCATATGACAGTGAACTAATCAAGATGCTTGAAAAAAGATGAACACTGAGCTACGGCTAAATCACACCATGACAGGTTCAAACAAGCATGGCAAAAGTGCATAATATAACAGGTTCACAGACTTGGTGAAAATACTAACATGCCAGAAACTAACATCAGGAAGCCATGTTCAGAGCAATCGAACTACATGCTACAGGAACAGAACATAGCAAATTATGGCTTGGCATGAATCTACTCAAGGCATTTAACAAAAGTACCTTACTGACCATAAGCCAGAAGAGATCACAAAATACATTAACACCCATGTCAATTAAGCAAGTTTCGTTACAGATTTCAGACTTAGCAGAAAACTGGACATGGCCAAAACAGATAACAAGTAGGCATGTTCGTGAGCTCGATGCACTGACTACATAGCATTGCATGATAAACTAAGCATACATACATCAAGAAGACATGGCATAGAAGCTATACATGGCAAGAATAGCATCATAGCATGCAAGGATCAACTACAACAAGCTTGGCAAAATCGAATAACATGTAAACAATCTGCCAGGAAACATTTTATAGCAAAAGTAGAGCTCGATTGACTCAAGCTATGGCACTCCATAATTACAAACAAAGGCATGGATGGATAGAGAACATCCATATGCCCAAAACATCCTTACTGACCATGATAAAATATGCATAGATCTCTCCGAAACAACATGAACATATGGCATAAAAATAACATCAGGGAAAAACTTGGTGAAATTACTAAGTCCCTGGAATCAGCAACATTAAGTACCCTAGTTTGCATGCTTGTGCTAGTCACCACATAGATCACACAAATACATGGCATAAACCTCTGGAAATATAGCATGGCATATTACAAAACACATGTAGAGCTCAACTTCATAGGGTGCACACATCAATCATGGCAAAAATTACAAAAGTACATGTTCTGATAACAAACTGGATCTAACATCACATAGCCCTCTTCCAACAGCATTTCGGGCACCAAGATGAACTCAAATGAAAATGATGCAATGAGATGAAATGATGTACTCATCGAGTCGAATAATTTGACATATTATACGCACGAAACGGAGCAGTACACAACAAGTTATGATGCGATGAAGATGCAACAGTTATGCAAAAATTCCAGGACTTGGGCGATTTCGAGGGGGGAAGAAGTCAACCGTAGGGTTCCAGATCTGGATCCGGCTCGGCGCACGGATCGAAGATGACCGGAGCCTCGCCGGAGTTGGTGCCGGAGGGGAGGAGGATGGCCGGAGGAAGGAGAGGCCCGACCGGAGCGGCGAGATCCGGTGGGGACGCGGCGGGGCGACGGCGGCGACGTCCGGCGGGGTCGGGCGCGGGGTGCGGGAGGCGACCGGGGCGGCGGCCGGCCGGGACGGCGACCGACGGCGGCGAGCGGAGATCCGCGGCGGGGACGCGGCAGCCCGGGCGGAGGGCGAGCGCGCGGGGAGGCGGCGGCGGCTGGGCCCGCGGGGGCCGACCGCGGGCTCGGCGGGCCAGGGCGGCGCGCGGTCGCCGGGGGCCATGTGGCAGCCTCCGGTTGGCTGCGGGCGCGGCGGCGGACGCGTCCGGCGCCGTCCGGACGTGTCCGGCGCGGGGAGAGGAGCGGGGAGCTAGGGTTAGGGTGGATTTGACCCGAAATTTCGGGGGAGAGGGTATATTTATAGGTAGGAGGAGCTAGGAGGCTCCAAATTGAGCACGGTTCGCGGCCACACGATCGTGATCGAACGGCGATGGACATGGGAGTGTCTTAGATGGGTTATTGGGCTGTTTGGAGGGGTTTTTGGGCTGCAACCCAAAAGAGGCCTTCGCGGTTACCCGGTTAACCGTTGGAGTACCAAACGACCTCCGAATGACCCGAAACTTGACAGGCGGTCTACCGGTGGTATACCAAGGCCGCTTGACAAACCTCGGTCCATTCCAAGAAGGTTTAAAACCCGCACACGGAAAAAGGTAAAAGGGGACGCCGGGGGACATAGGAGCGCCGGATTGCAAAACGGACAACGGGGAAAATGCTCGGATGCATGAGACGAACACGTATGCGAATGCAATGCACATGATGACATGATAAATAATGCATGATATGAACAGAATGCAAACCGAAGGAAAACCCAACCACGGAGGGAATATCATATCACAATGCCGAAAATGGCAAGAGTTGGAGTTACAAATATGGCAAGTTACATCCGGGGTGTTACAACACTCCACCACTACGAGAGGATCTCGTCCCGAGATCTAGGACTGAAAGAACTCCGGATATTCGGAACGGAGGTTGTCCTTGCGTTCCCAGGTGGCTTCTCGGTCTGAATGGTGCGACCACTTCACTTTCAGGAATTTGATAGACTTGTTGCGAGTCTTGCACTCGGTTTCTTCGAGAATAGCAACAGGATGCTCATGATAAGACAAATCTTCTTGAAGATCAATCTCTTCGAAGTTAATGGTGCGCTCAGGCGTCTTGAAGCACTTGCGAAGCTGTGACACGTGGAACACATCGTGCACATTTGCAAAGTTGGGGGGAAGCTCAAGTTGATAGGCGAGATCGCCTCTTTTGCCGATGATCTTGAAAGGACCGACGTATCTAGGGGCAAGTTTCCCTTTGATACCGAAGCGACGAGTGCCTTTCATTGGAGAGACGCGGAGGTAGACATGATCTCCGATCTCGAATGCCAAATCACGGTGTTTGCTATCATAATAGCTCTTCTGGTGCGATTGCGCGGCTTTGAGATTGTCGCGAATGACCTTGCACATCTCCTCAGCCTCTGAGATCAAATCGTTGCCAAGCAGTTGGCGTTCACCGGTTTCTGACCAATTGAGAGGAGTACGACACTTTCTGCCATAGAGAATCTCGAATGGGGCTTTGCCCGAGCTGGCTTGAAAGCTGTTGTTGTAAGAGAACTCAGCATAAGGAAGACAATCCTCCCACTTCATACCGAAAGAGATAACACAAGCCCTGAGCATATCTTCAATAATTTGGTTGACACGCTCGACTTGTCCACTAGTTTGAGGATGGAAAGCTGTGCTGAAGCGAATATTTGTGCCCATGGCCTTCTGAAAAGAATCCCAAAACTTGGAGGTAAAGATGCTGCCACGGTCTGAAGAAATCAATTGTGGAATGCCGTGCAAGGAGACAATTCTAGAGGTGTAGAGTTCTGCCAACTGCGCTGCTGTGATAGACTCTTTGATAGGAAGAAAATGAGCCTCTTTAGTGAGCTTATCGATGACGACGAAGATAGCATCATTTCCACGCTTGGACTTAGGAAATCCAGTCACGAAGTCCATTTCAATATGATCAAACTTCCATTCTGGAATAGCAAGAGGTTGGAGCAGACCAGCTGGTCGTTGGTGTTCTGCCTTCACCCTTCTGCAGACATCACATTCATTCACGAATTGAGCAATTTCTCGCTTCATTCGAGTCCACCAATAAGACTGCTTGAGGTCATGGTACATCTTCGTACTTCCAGGATGAATGGATAGAAGAGAGTTGTGTGCCTCATTCATAATGACTTTACGTAGATCATCCTTAGGAACCACAATCCGGTCCTCGAAGAAAAGAGTATCTCTGTCATCAACTCGATAGCACTTGTATTTGGAAATGCCCTTATCAATACCACGTTTCACTTTCTTCACCATGGTATCCAGGAGCTGAGCCTCACGAATTTGGTCTTCCAAAGTAGGAGAGACTACGAGGTTTGCAAGAAAGCCTTGAGGAACAACTTGAAGATTCAACTTGTGGAAAGCTTCACAAAGGTCTGGTTGGCAGGGCTTGAGTATTAAACTGTTGCAATAAGCCTTCCTGCTCAATGCATCTGCAATCACATTGGCCTTGCCTGGAGTATATTCAATACTCGGATTATACTCTTGAATCATTTCGACCCATTGAGTCTGCCTGAGGTTGAGGTTGGGTTGAGTGAAAATGTACTTGAGACTCTTGTGATCGGTGAATATGTCCACTTTCCTTCCCAACAAGAGATGTCTCCATGTTATTAATGCATGGACAACTGCCGCCAACTCAAGATCGTGAGTGGGGTAGTTCTTTTCGTTGGGATTCAACTGCCGAGAGGTATACGCCACAACTTTCTTCTCTTGTATTAACACAGCACCGAGGCCTTGAAGAGAAGCATCACAGAAAACTTCATAAGGCTTGGATTCGTCGGGAGGAGTCAAAACTGGAGCAGTGATGAGTTTCTCTTTGATAGTGTTGAAAGCAATGTCACATTCAGGAGACCAGACATACTTCACATGCTTCTGGAGGAGGTTGGAAAGAGGCTTAGCAATCTTTGAGAAATTCTCAACGAATCTTCGGCAATAGCTTGCAAGTCCAAGAAAACTGCGAAGCTGCTTGACATTCTGAGGAGGTTCCCAATTCACAACTGCAGACACCCTCTCAGGGTTAACAGCGATGCCCTTGGCAGAGATGATATGACCAAGATAAAGAACTTCATCAAGCCAAAATTCACATTTGGAGAACTTCGCATAGAATTGATACTCTCTGAGCTTGTCGAGCACCAATCGCAAATGTTTGGCATGAACCTCTTTATTCTTGGAGAAAACCAAAATATCATCGAGATAGACCAAGACGAATTCATTGGTGTAGGGGTTGAAGATGAAATTCATCATGCGAGAGAATGTTGGAGGAGCATTGACGAGGCCGAATGACATGACAGTATATTCATAAGAACCAAAACTTGTTCTGAATGCTGTCTTGGGAATATCTTCTTCACGAATGCGGATTTGATGATAACCCATACGAAGATCAAGCTTGGAGAACACTTTAGCACCTTTGAGTTGCTCGAATAGCTCATTGATGTTGGGAAGTGGGTACTTGTTCTTGATTGTCTTCTTGTTCAATGGACGGTAATCGACGCAAAGTCGGTCCGTGCCATCCTTCTTCTGGACAAAAAGAACTCCACAACCCCAAGGAGAAGAACTCGGTCTGATCAGACCCAGACGCTCTTGTTCATCGAGTTGTTTCTTCAATTCTTTCAACTCTTTTGGTCCAAGCTTGTATGGACGCTTGCAAACGGGTTCCGTGCCAGGCTCAAGATCGATAACGAATTCAACTGGCCGGTGGGGAGGCATTCCCGGAAGCTCTTCTGGAAAGACATATTGGTACTCACAAACGACTGGAATTTGAGAGATAGCATCCAATTCACCCTTCTCATTGAGAGAAAACAACCGAATGGTTTCATCATGAGCGGCATAGATGATCACATCGTCAGAAGAGTGAGTCAATTGAATTTCCCTGGCCACACAATCAAGCTGAGCTTTGTGCTTAGAAAGCCAGTCCATCCCAAGAATAAGATCAATATCAGAATCACCCAGAACAATTGGTTTAGCCAAGAATTTATAGTCGCCCATCTTGATACCGACATTCGGAACCATCATGCTACAACTCAAACGCTTAGCCGGAGAAATAACTTGCATAGCTTTAGGTAATTCCTCTGTGTCAAAATTGTGCTTCGATGCAAAAGGATATGACATGAAAGAATGCGATGCACCGGTATCAAATAAGACTTTTGCAGGAATATCATTAACAGGAAGGTTACCCATGATCACTTCAGCAGAATCCTCCGCTTGAGCTGCATTCATCATGTTCACCTTGGCATGCTTGGAATTATGCTTGACCACTGCATTACTGGAAGATCTCACAGGACAAGGAGGCGGAAGGCGCCTTTGATTGAAGCACTTGTTCGCATAGTGACCCTTTTGCTGACATTTGTTACAAGTCACCTCTGAGAGCGGATGATGATAAGGAGCACTTGGCCTTGGAGCTTGATTCCGAGACTTGTTATGATAGCCAGGGTTGGGTGGGTGGGAAGATCCATTGCCACTTTTGTTCTTCTGCTGGTAAGGCTGACGGAACGGAGGAGGAGGAGGCAACCAAAACTTTTGTTGCTTATATGCCACTAGTGAGGAAGAAGAAGACTGAACTGCGTCTCTGACTCTCTTCTTAGAAGCCTCACACTTGAGCTGAGCAGCCTCTTGTTTCAGTGCCATGTTATAGAATTCATCATACTTTGTTGGCTCAAAAAGCACGAGAGCTAGTTGCAAATCTTCTCTGAGACCATGCCTGAATTGGTAGATCATACTCTTCTCATCAGGGATGTCCTACTTAGCAAAGCGAGAGAGCTTCTGTAACTGAGTGTTGTATTGATACACAGACATGTTGCCTTGCTTGAGATTGCGGAACTCTTCACGCTTACTCTCAACAACACTTTCTGGAATGTGATGAGCTTTGAAGTCACGGCGGAAATCATCCCAGGTAATCACACGACCTCCTCTGGTATATTTGTATTGCTGGAACCATTCAGCAGCTTGGTCCTTGAGTTGAAAAGAGGCAAACTTGACAAAGTCCTCAGGTTTGACATTACTGCACTCGAAATGCTTGCTGATGTCCACGAGCCAATCATCGGCATCTGTGGCCTCGACACAGTAGCTGAAGGTCTTTGGCTGATTAGCAAGGAACTGATTGAGGGTAGCGAATTGCGGCTGATTGTTGCCTTGGCCTTGATTTCCTTGATTACCTTGCCCTTGGTTGCGATCTTGCAAGAGCAGAATCAGAATCTGAGCGTTGGCATTTGTGGCAGCCATCAGGGCTTGCCATGCCTCCGGAGGCGGAGGTGGTGGCGGAGGGTTAGCCTGACTTCCTTCATTGTGTTGCGGATTCTGACGCGTTGGCGGAGCCATCCTGAAGAGAGGGTGACATCCGTTAGCATCTTGAAAGAGATATATTCAAGCTGAATCAAAGGATCGAAATTGCAACATATAGTCTTCACAATAAACATTCGAATGAGAACGAACGAATGAATTCCAAAGTAACTCATCACACTTCCATAAGTTGAGAAGCCACTTAGAAAAAGGTATGAAATAAAACAACAAGGTACGGATGTGAGCAAATACTTGGTAAGGATTACCCGATCACGAACCAAATATCTGCGGGAAGAAATACTAGAGCTACATGAATTCCCACTTATAAACTCCCGAAACTTTCTGGTTATGCAATCTGGTGTTGGGGATACAGGGGACACAAAATATATCACCCAGAGCGATGAGGAGACTGGGAAGTAAAAAGAATTCCTAAACTCTCCGATATATAATTCCTAAATGACTCAAAACATTTTTTCTAGACACAACTCGGCCACTAAAAACGATCAATCAGTGGGGGCTCCTAAGGTCGGGGAAGGCTCTGATACCAACTTGTAACGCCCTCGATGCGGCTATATCTCCCACGTGTCGAAGCACGACTTAGAGGCATAACCGCATTGAAAGCAATGTCGCAAGTGAGGTAATCTTCACACAACCCATGTAATAAATAAGGGAAAGAGATACATAGTTGGCTTACAGTCGCCACTTCACACAATACATAAATAAACATCCACCATTCAAGTTACACTCAAGGTCCGACTACGGAACCAAAATAAAAGAAGAATACCCCAAATGCTACACAGATCCCCGAATCAACCCGACTGGGCTCCACTACTGATCATCCGGAAAAGACACATAGTAACGGCCACGTTCCTCGTCGAACTCCCACGTGAGCTCGGTTGCATCATCTGAACTGGCATCATTGGCACCTGAAACTGTTGTGATATAATCTGTGAGTCACGGGGACTCAGCAATCTCACACCCGCGAGATCAAGACTATTTAAGCTTATAGGAAGGATGGTGTAATGAGGTGGAGCTGCAGCAAGCGACTAGCATATATGGTGGCTAACAACGCAAAAGAGAGCGAGAAGAGAAGCAAAGCACGGTCGTGAAACTAGTAGTGATCAAGAAGTGATCCTGAACTACTTACGTCATGCATAACTCCAACACCGTCTTCACTTCCCAGACTCCGCCGAGAAGAGACCATCACGGTTACACACGCGGTTGATGTGTTTTAAATAAGATCAACTTCGGGTTTTCTACAACCGGACATTAACAAATTCCCATCTGCCTCATAACCGCGGGCACGACTTTCGAAAGATAATACCCTGCAGGGGTGTCCCAACTTAGCCCATTATAAGCTCTCACGGTCAACGAAGGATATTCCTTCTACCGGGAAGACCCGATCAATCTCGGAATCCCGGACTACAAGACATTTCGACAGCAATAAAACAAGACCAGCAAAGCCGCCCGATTGTGCCGACAAATCCTGATAGGAGCTGCACATATCTCGGTCTCAGGGTACATCCGGATGAGACTAGCTACGAGTAAAACCAAGCCTCGAGTTGCCCCGTGGTGGCCCCGCAGGCAGCTCAGTTCGGGCCAGCACTCGAAGGAGCACTGGTCCGGGGGGGCTAAAATAAAGATGACCCTTGGGCTCGCGAAAACCCAAGGGAAAAGGTGGTAGGTGGTAGGCGAATGGTAAAACCAATGTTGGGCCTTGCTGGAGGAGTCTTATTCACCGCGAACTGTCAAGGGGGTCCCATAAATCACCCAACCGTGTAAGGAACGCAAAATCAAGGAACATAACACCGGTATGACGGAAACTAGGGTGGCAAGAGTGGAACAAAACACCAGGCATAAGGCCGAGTCTTCTACCCTTTACCAAGTATATAGATGCATTAATTAAATAGGAGATATTGTGATATCCCAACAAAATATTCATGTTCCAACAAGTAACAAACTTCAATCTTCACCTGCAACTAGCAACGCTATAAGAGGGGCTGAGCAAAGCGGTAACATAGCCAAACAACGGTTTGCTAGGACATGGATGGTTAGAGGCTGACATGGCAATATGGGTGGCATGACATAGCAAGTGGTAGGTATCGCAACATAGGCATAGCAAAAGAGCGAGCATCTAGCAAGCAAAGATAGAAGTGATTTCGAGGGTATGGTCATCTTGCCTGCAAGGTTCTCAGAGTTGTCGAAAGCTTGATCCTCGTAAGCGTTCTCAACAGGTTCCTTGTTCACGTACTCGTCTCCCGGCTCTACCCAAGACAAGAATACAAGAAAAGGGGACAACCATCAATCACGATGCAATGCGCAAGCAACATGATGCAAAACATGGCATGATATGCGAGATGTGATATGCAAAGCATATGCGTGCTCCGGAAGGACAAGGATGAACAAGGCATAATCTTGGCAAACCAAGTATGCTACTGTAAAGGTGAGATGATTTCGGTTGAAATCGATATAAAAATCACCGGAATCGGATGCACGGTTTGCAAATGGCAAGCAAAACAAGAATGACAAGATTCTGCCATTAACAGCATGATGCTAATTGGTAAGCAACAAGAAATTAAGCTACTGCACACAAACATAGCAACAAAGCATATGACAGTGAACTACTCAAGATGCTTGACAAAAGATGAACACTGAGCTACGGCTAAATCACACCACGACAGGTTCAAACAAGCATGGCAACAGTGCATAATATAACAGGTTCACAGACTTAGTGAAAATACTAACAAGCCAGAAATTAACATCAGGAAGCCATGTTCAGAGCAATAGAACTACATGCTACAAGAACAGAACATAGCAAATTATGGCATGGCATGAATCTACTCAAGGCATTTAACAAAAGTCCCTTACTGACCATAAGCCAGAAAGGATCAGAAAATACATTAACACCCATGTCAATTAAGCAAGTTTCGTTACAGATTTCAGACTTAGCAGAAAACTGGACATGGCCAAAACAGATAACAAGTAGGCATGTTCGTGAGCTCGATGCACTCACTACATAGCATTGCATGATAAACTAAGCATACATCCATCAAGAAGACATGGCATAGAAGCTATACATGGCAAGAATAACATCATAGCATGCAAGGATCAACTACAACAAGCTTGGCAAAATCGAATAACATGTAAACAATCTGCCAGGAAACATTTTATAGCAAAAGTAGAGCTCGATTGACTCAAGCTATGTCACTCCATAATTAAAAACAAAGTAATGGATGGATAGATAACATCCATATGCCCAAACATCCTTACTGAACATGCTCAAAATATGCATAGATCTCTCCGAAACAACATGAACATATGGCATAAAAATAACATCAGGGAAAAACTTGGTGAAATTACTAAGTCCCTGGAATCAGCAACATTAAGTATCCTAGTTTGCATGATTGTGCTAGTCACCACATAAATCACGCCAATCACTTCTGCGGATCGGCGGCGCTCGACGAACTTCGCAGAACGCCGGTGGGTCTTCTTCTTCAATCCAGCACCACCGACCCCGCCATTCTTCCCACCTCTCCTTCATTGCCCCCTCCGCGTATGCTCCCTTGGATTTCGGAATCCAGGCGATGCAACCAGAGATGGCGCCCCCTGTTTGGATCCGAGGGAAGAAGTAATGGCAGAAAAGCGTCGTGTTGGGATACACCCTGACAAAGCCCTCACAAAGGTGCGCGAAAAGAGCCATGCATGCCATTGCATTTGGAGTATAATCCAAGAGATGGAAGCTGTAGGTATGCATGACGTCGCTGAAGAAATCAGAAAATGGGGGACAGAGGCCACATGAGAAGTAATCGACAAAGAAGGGGTACCGATTTGGGCCGGCCTCAGCACAGTTGGCGGGGACGACGCGCGTGGCCGGGTGCCCCGAATTCTCTCCCCCCCCGTCTTCAACCCCCACAGGGGCTTGAAGGAGGCCCGGAGCTCGTGTACGTCGACCGTCAAGGGGGAAAAGAAGGTAGATCACGTCCGCTGCACTGCCAACGCACTCTCCCGCACCTCCACCGCTTCGACGTCTTTGGCCCCTCCCTTGCCATTGGTGGATTTAGGCGCCATGACGGCCAAGAGGAGCGAAGAACAAGGGGCGCCGGGAACGTGGCGACGGCAGACGGTGGCGAAAGCTTAGAGAGGAAGGAAAGAGGAGCGGCGATTCCGAGATTGGGAAAGGCGCAAGAGGGGAAGGCAAAGTGAGCAGCGCGCCCGCGGTTATTCCCTTTTACGGGGAAGGTGCAGGCCAACTCCTTTTCCTCTCATTAACTGCGACGTGACGCATGCGTGCAGAGCCTAACCCCACGCATGCCTCCCACGTCACGCCCACCTCCCCATGCTGCGCCACGCGCGCGAGTCGTGGAAAGCGCAGCGCGCGAAAAATCTTACCGCGGTAAAAACTGCCTCGCCTGCCCGCGCACCGTTTTTGGGCCTAGCCCAACAACGCGTTGCGCTTATGTGTGGACCAGGCCCGGGGGCTCCTGTCGGTGAACAAAAAGAGGGGTACACTTTTTGTACCCCTGTAACTGAGCACGGGCAGTCAGAGCTCAAGGGAGGTGAGCCAGGGTAAGACCGATGCTCAAGGGAACTGGAGCAACGCCAAGGCCAGGACCACGAAGAGCCAAGGGACGAGGCAGGCTCCCCCGGCAAGATCCTTGCCGGAACCGGCTTTAGCAGCCCCAGCAAGACCCTTGCCGCGGCAACTCGCCCCATGCCTACGGAGCAAATCACCCCTGAGTCCACTGCCCCCATGGGGCAAGGATTCGGGAGAGGTCTCCGTGATGGCATGCAGATCTTTGTGAAGAAACACTCAAGATCAGATATGCACTAAGAAGACGATGACCCTTGGCAAGATACCAGCCAAGGAAGACCACGAGACCCCCGGCAAGCGCCTTGCCGGGGACGATGGCAGGCGCAGCGACAAGACCCTTGCCGGGGCCCCGGCAAGGCCCTTGCCGATGATGTCTACAGGCCACCATCAGGCCCATGCCAACCAAGTCTCCACCGCCATTCGCATACAGCTGTCGACCCAACCAACTGGGCAGGTACCTGCGTGGCGGCATGCAGATCTTCGTGAAGACACCACCACCGCGCCACCTCAGCTGCTTGCCTGCCTACATGGCACCACAGGCATCACTAGCCAGGGCGCGCGTCGACGCAAGGAGGAGCGGCGACGGACGGGACGGGCTTCGCCCCCGCCCCCGATAAAGCAAGGACACCTAAGCAGACGCATTAAATGCGCCTTGTCATGTAATGCGAAGGATAACCTCGCATCACTGTACCCTTTCCACCTCCTGTGTGCCACTGTGGCAACCCCTTTTTCCTATAAAAGGAGGCCCGAGGCGACCAGGAGAAGGATTCGGCTTTTTGGAGCTCTTCACGCCCCATAGCTAGTTGAAGAACACAGATATACATCCACCAAAGCAGGAGTAGGGTTTTACGCATCCTTGCGGCCCGAACCTGGATAAACGAATCGTGTGCTATCTGTTTGATCCGCTCTTCTTTCAACCCCGCGCCCCGCTAACCGTAGTAGGGATTCTTGTGATCCCATAGGTGTCGTTCTCACCGACAGCTCCGTTCGAAATAAAGGGGCAGAAAACATAGGTCTTGATGAAAATAGAGGAATAGGAAAGGAATGTAGGTATAAAACTATGGAACAGCGAACCAGAGGAAACTCTCAAGAGAATGTGTTCGGATGGACTATGAAATGTACAGATTTGTTTTTTTAGAGTAGCATGCTTGGTAGTATGAGATGCTATTTGTTTATTCAGCTGCACAGTGAATACTCTTGTCCTCACCTCACGTTCCACACATAGGTTGATTTTTTTATTCCGGCAACACAGCACAACAACCTGTCTAACGCATGGCAGCGAGCGCCTGCCTCGGGCTTCCGCCGAAAAAATGAGCAGCGCGTGGATGTTTCTAATCCTATGGAATCAGTACTACCAGACCAGCTTTCCTATGAAACACTATTCACCTTTCCTGTGTTCCGAACGGTTGGAAGGGAAAGAATACTGTAGGAATTGTGTTCCTACAAAAATCCTGCATCAAACCTGTGAACCGAACGCAACCTTAGCTGTTCTTAATCTAATGTCCCTGGTAAAAATGAAGCCATGCCACGGTTATAAGCCATGACAAGTTTAGCCAAATGTTTTTGCCTGTAATTGTTTGAGACTCTGACTGTTTCCTCTGTGCCTTTTTGTGCAAACAGGGATATCCAATTCACCTGGTTGCCGTTGTGACCTTTTGGTGCACTGCACAAAACTCTTCTTAAAAGAAGTGACTTCTGTGTTGTTTAACTGGAATGTTAGAATGGAACAGTTGGTTCATTTTGGTGGAACTGCACAAAGGGAGATCTGTGTTCCAATCCTCATCATCCATATTGGCGCCATAACCTTCCTTTACGTAAGAATGATATTTAATGCATGTGTTCATCTCTATTTTCCGACTGCCATGAGAAAATAATGCTGTTTTTTACTAGTACACTTGTACTCCCTCACTGACAAAACCAATTCTGAATTAGAAGGCCAATCATGTACTTGGTTTCACCAACTGGCGAGGAGAAAGAGAAACAGAGCATGAAGAGGAGGAAGAAGAAGAATAAACAGTGCCAAGGCAATCTTGCTGAAGCCAGAGGCCTCAGTCGAGGCCATTCAAGGGCTCCGGCAGCGACTACCTTACATGTGAGACGATCCTCCAGGGAGCCCTTCCACTTCTGCTGTCTCACTTAATTAATTAGGAGTACTTAAGTACCACTAATTTATTACTGCCTAATTTTCCTGTTGGAGTTAAACAAATCTTTAGTAGGACCCTATTCTGAACCATGTACGTGTGTACGTTTGTCTATGGAGGTGAATCATGTGGTGGAGCAGGAAGGGAATATTATTAGAGTCATGACATAATAGTGCTATTGTTTTGCATGCCAATTTATTGCCATTGGTTCAATGATGCAATGTTTTGCGTATTGTCCATCATGAATTTGATGCTACTGTTTGAGTAATATGCTAATGTCTTCCTATCCTTTCTCACTAAGATAATGAAGGTTTCACCTTGTTACTACTTGTGCAAACATGGATCATGTTGTGCCAATCAAACATTTTAGTGGAACTACACAAGACAATACAATGAACTGTATCCCAACCAGTGCTTTAACTCTGCTGGAAGTTCTTGATAATCTTTCGATATAATCTCAGCACTAGTAAACAAGAGTGATTTCAACCATACATTTGAAGTGCACAAAAATACATACTATTGTGTGATTCCAGTGAGTGCTTTATTATCTATTATGGGAGTACATGAATAAGCTTTTTTTCTCAGGTTGGTACGGGCCTAAGTTCTTCATCCATATTAGTTTGCTGTCATCTCTATGTGTATCGTGCTACTGTCATGAGAAACTCCTTTATCTTTGCACGTTAAAGTTTTGCAACCTATGATAAATGGCAATGCTTTGAGTGTTGAGTTGAGCTAATTGGCACTGATTAAATAAACTAATACCTCTCTTTAAGCAAGACTACTATGTTGCTAACTTTACCCATTAAGATAATGAGGGTGCTTCTATTTGTTAGTGTATGTTTCATCAACTAGACCCACTATTACAGTAAACTCACTCTCTCAATATATGTGCCAATAGGGATGCTCAATTTTGGTGGAACTGCACAAAAAGTTTGGGTGCTTCATTGCCTCGACAGCTTCCGTCCTTTCTTGTCAGTCGCTAATCTCCGCTTGCTTTCTTCCTTTGCTGTCAGTCGCTTGGCTTATCTCGACTTCCAGTCAAAGGAAATAGTAATTGATATGCTACCTCACACAGGTTGGTACTAGTCTTTATCCTGATTATTGTGCCTGTCATATGTATTGGTAATTTGGTATTGTGCTACTGTTTGCCGATTTCACAAAGGAGTAATTTGGAGTCTGAACTCGCAGGCAAATCATTACATCGGGTGATTTCAGTAGAACTGCACAAAATGATCAGATGGATAGGTACTTATGCTGCTGCTATGTACTCCAAAGTTCACTCAGACAAGCATCGATGTTGACAAGAAGTGCCTATATTCATTCGAGTATCAACCGGCGTCAACCAATTGTCAAAATCCAAGTATTAGGAGAGTGAACGCCAAAAATATTGCTTGGTTCATAGCCCAGAAAAACGCAGTCTAGTCTTTGCTCCCAACTTGTGCCTTTTGGTTATCGGAACATATGGTAGTGAACTATATGGCATGGAGTCTAATGATTCCAGACAAGTTGGTTGACGCGTATATTCATCTGGCACTTAATTAGTCTGCACGCCAAGGATGCTCCATTTCAGTTGAACTGCACAAAAAATTTGGGTGGTCCATTTTCTCAACCGCCTCCTTTCTTGTCTGCAATGTAGAATTTTGGCGAGATACAGGACCAAGATGAGCCAGTAAACTAGTTGGATGAAAGTATTGGCCAAGTTGCTCAAACCTCCCTCGGCACGAGGCCACTATTTGAGGATAAACCTACAAGCAAAGTTCAGATTGTCTGTGCTGCCTCTTATGTACTCGAAAGCTTACTCGTACAAGAACTAATTTTAGCAAGAAGTACCTCCAATTGAACACCATTTACCAGTCTGTACCCTAGGTAATTAAAGTTCGTCCATGGATCATATTGCTTGTGATCTCAATCATTTGGATGCATAAACATACTGAACATGTGTATATCTAAATCTTTTTGTGAATTATGTATGAATATTGTCGTGTGATCTATCAATCATTTGGATGCATAGATATGCCGAGCTTGTGTATATATGAATCTTTTGAGTTGTTGATAGTGAATGTTGGCTATGGATATGAACGTGTCCTGTGAACCTGAGTTTGATATGAATGTTTACCTTTTCTGTTGTATTTGTGTGTGAACTTGTTAGTATGCCTACTGTGGTGTATAAAACGCAGGTCTCTTATAAAAGTAATGCTGTGTCCAATTTATGTTTTCCCTTCTAACCACATTATATATATTTATATTATTACTATTATCATATATTTTATAGAGACTTATATATACATTATAAAAACATCCCACGTGTTATTAACTTATAAAAGTAAATGTTTAACGGAAGTTGGCAAGGAAAATCCTGGTTGTTTTTGACTCACAAGCAAAGAAAATCCTGGTGATTGCGTACAAAAGCTTACGAAGATTTTAAGGACCAATTTAATAATATCGCACTCATTTTTATTTTGAGCAATAACTCACTAATTTCTTAATTATATATATAAAAAATGTGCCTCTCCGGTTTATTCTTTGATATTAATTGCTCCTTCTAACATAACATTATATATATAACGAGCCCACCTAATATGTGTATTTCACGGACGTGCAAATGGGCTGGGATTTCTTAGAAAATATAAATGGGACTGATTGACGCGAAATTATTTGTTCACCTAGCACAGCAAAAGGACTGTACATTCTAGAAAACATGGGTTAAATATATACCACATTTTTGCAGGCTGACATGTGGACCAATAGGTCAAAGCCTACGAAGGGCATTGTCAACTTGGTCAACAAATGATTGTGTCATCCACATCCGTTGGATATATATCCAACGGCCGGCATGCACCTTCAATCTCTCGTCTTCTTCCTCCAGCGTCACCGGGACCGCCTGGTCCGGCCTCCGGCGGCTAGCGGCTCTGCTTAGCACGCATCGCTGCGAAGCGCTACCCCACCACCGGCTAGGCTATCCCTCCACCCCTCGACACCTCCTGTTATTATCCACATATTACAGCCCCACGCCACAACAGAACCAGTTATAACCCTTCTCCTCTCAATCTGCGACTCCACTGCCGCGTTTTCCCATCTCCGAGTCATTCCCGTCCGGGGTCTCGCCATCGTCCACCTCCTCGCTGCGTTCGGTGCGGCGTGGTCAACTAACGAGAGTCATCGGAAGAGGACTGTACGTGGAGAGACTGACGGCTGGGACCCACGAGGTCCATGGTCGCACGCAAGGAAAGTTCCTCCTTATTAAGCTAAAAAAATGTTTCCTCCACATGACAGCTGGGACCCACCGGCTGTATCTTCGCATGGAAGGAAGTGCCTCCTTGTTTTGCGAAAAAATTATTCATCCCGTTGACAGCTGGGACCCGTCAGATTTGGTGACTGACTTGTGGGCCTACTAAGCGGACGTTTACGCACGGCTTTGTCAACATAATCAACAAATGATTCTAGCAGCTGGACCGTTGGATGTTAATCCAACGGCCGTGCTCCTTCTTCAACCTCTGTTCTTCCTCCCGTCTCCCGTGGGAGGCACCGCGGCTGTGCTGCCGCGCACCCGAACTAGTGAAGTTTCCCACTCCTCTCAATCTGCGACTCCACTGCCCCGTCTTCCCCATCTCTGGGTCGTTCCAGTCTAGGTGCGCTTGGCACGGTGTGGTCAACATGGTCAACAACCGAGAGTCATCGGAAGATGACTGTACGTGAGAGGCTGACAGTGGGGACGCACCACACCCGTGGACGCATGCATGCAACGGAACGCGGCGAGGTCAACGTGGTCAAGGACCGACTTACATTGGAACTATACTGTACGTGGAGAGTCTCAGCTAGGTCCACGGCCGCAGCAAGTAAGTGCCTCCTTATTACGCGGAAAATAATGATTCCTCCAACTGACAGCCAGGACCCACTAGGCGGGCCACCGTATTTTGCGAAAAAAATGTTTGCCCCCTGACTGCTGGACCCACCTGACGGGCCACCGTATTTCGCGAAAAAAGTGTTCCCCCCGCTGTCAACTCGGACCCACCGGAAGTGCCTCCTTATTACGCACAAAAAAATGAATACTCCCCCGGCTAGCTGGGACCCACCTTGGTGGGAGGCTGACTTGTGGGCCTACTAAGTTGACGGGGACGAAGGGCTTTTTCAACTTAGTCAATATGAACGATTCTAGCTCCAGTGACCGTACGATGTCCATCCAATGGCCGTAGTGCTTCTTCAACCTCTGGTCTTCTTGCTCTAGCAGCCCAAAGCAGTGCCGGTCGTGCCGCATGCTCCTGCCTCCCGTGGCCAGCTGTGCTGCCGCGGAGGCCTCACCGCCCCCTACTATTCCCACCACTGGCCAGGCCCTGCAGCGACGGCAGCCTCACACCGCAGCCGAACCAGTGAACCCTCGTACTCCTCTCCACGCGGGCTTCCACTGCCGTGTCTTCCCCGGCTTCGCGTCGTCCCCTTCCTAGGCTTCGCCGTCGTCCACCGCCGTGGTGCTCTCCACGCGGCATGGTCAACATGGTCAAGGAACGACTTCCATTGGAAGAGTACTGTACATGGAGAGGCTGACAGCTGGGTCCATGGCCACAACCGAGTTTTTTTGTGATTTGCCAAGTAAGTCGCTTTGTCAGGCCTGTTGGGCTGCAAATCTTTCAAGACGAGGAGAGCTTTCATTTGACTGGCCGAGAAAATGGCCCATCAATAATGAGAAATGGGCTATACATTTTTAAAACACATCAAACCGACAATTAGTTTCAAATATCTTTTTCTCATTTCGAGAGTTTAAATTACATTAATTTTTATGCATGGAGAATTTGTTGGATTTTATATTGATATACATTTATTTTTAAAATTAGTTTGAATGTGAGTCGAAATTTCGGGATTAAAAACAGTTCGGACCGCACCGAAATATGCAAAATTTCGTATCATTTTTTAACCGTGGCCACAATATGGGCTGTAATGCTAACAAAAAGAATATGGGCTCCAAAAAAATGGGCTGTAAATTATTAGAAATAATGGCAGATGGGCTGTATGCCGTTTTCCACAGATTTGAGGGTTTCCTAAAAAAAGGTTGACGCACAAGCAGTGACTGTTGGATGGCCATCCAACGACCGTCGTGCTTCTTCAATCTCTGCTCTTCCTGCTCCAGCAGCTCAAACAAGTACCGGCGGGACTGCCTGCTCCCTCCTCCCCACGGCCGGCTCTGCTGCCGCGCAGGCCTCACCGCCCCACCGTACTCCCATCGCTGGCCTATTCATCCATCTACTCACCCACACCTGCTGTTATTCTCCGGCGACGGCAAATGAGCCAGTAAACCCTCGTACAGTCGTACTCCCCTCCGCGTCACTAGAAGAAAAAGGGGCTTTTGTCCCGGTTGGTAAGGCCCTTTAGTCCCGGTTTTCGAACCGGGACTAAAGGGTCGTTACTAATGCCTCTCCCCTTTAGTCCCGGTTCTTACACGAACCGGGACTAAAGGGCGCGGCCACGTGGAGCTCCACCTTTAGTCCCGGTTGGTAACACCAACCGGGACTAAAGGAAATTTTATGATTTTTTTGAATTTTTTTTGATTTTTTTGATTTTCAAATTTCTGAATTATTTTAACCTCTAGTCTGTAATCACCACCCCTCATCACTGCTCAATTTATCCTCTAACCACCCCTCATCATTCCAAATCATCTAACTTCCCGAATGGTCACCCATCCTCCCACTCCCCCAGCCTGAGCACGCTTAACTTCCGGGTTCTATTCTCCCTCGTTTCCAAGTCTGCACTTGTTGTTTTCCTAACAATAGTAAGATGTCAATCCTATTAACCTTCAGGAATTTTGCTTGAGCATGAAGTGACACATTTCACTGTTTGAGTTTGAAACTATTGTTTTTAAAAAATAATTATTTAGTAACACTTATATTTCTTGAATAATTAGTTTGACCATTGTTTGACCACAGTTTGACCATATTTGACCAAAATTCGAAACAATTGAAATAATTATTTAGTAACACTAATATTCTAGAATAATTAGTTTGACCATTGTTTGACCACAGTTTGACCAGATTTGACAACATTTTTTCCAAAAAAAATTGAAACTATATATTTTTTTTGTTACTAGTGGCGCACCAAGCAAATGGTGCGCCACTAGTAAGTTTTAATTTTTTTCGATTTTTTCCACTCTAGATCTTAAAAGCCCCGTAACTTTTTTCTGTTAGGTTTTTGAGGATTTTGAAAATGTTTAACGGGGTTCCCCCGGTTAAATTCTTATGTAACTTTTCGAGTAGATGATTTTTCATATAAAAAACTTTTTAATCCAAGTTCGTATGCAAAAGTTATGCCCATTTTACAAATTCCAGAGAGATTTTGCAAATAAAGTCGAAATTCATATTTGTAAATTTTCCCAACAACTAGACCACATATCACATGGGAAACTTATTTTATTTTACTTTTTGACATTTCCATCATTTTCTTTCGTTTTTTTCTAAAACTGAAAAGGCGGTCCACGGGGGGGGGGGGGGGGGGGAGAGTTTGAAAATGGGACCTTTAGTACCGGTTCATGCCATGAACCGGTACTAATGCCTCAAAGACCATTAGTACCGGTTGGTGGCACCAACCGGGACTAAAGGTTTTAGACCTTTAGTCCCGGTTGGTGCCACCAACCGGGTCTAATGGGCATCGCACCCTTTAGTCCCGGTTCGTGGCACGAACCGGGACTAAAGGGCCCAGGTGAACCGGGACTAATGCCTTAGCCGCACGAACCGGGATAAATGCTCACATTAGTATCGGTTCGTGACTGAACATGGACTAATGTGAAAACTGCCCTGTGAACAAAGCCCTGTTTTCTACTAGTGCGTGGAAAACAATTGCCGAGTCTTCCCTGCCTCCATGTCGTTCCCTTCCTAGGCCTCGCCGTCATCCACCGCCCTGGTGCTCTCGGCGCGGAGAGTCCGACAGCTGGGTCCACGGCCGCACGCAAGGAAATGCCTCCTTATTACGCACAAAATAATGATTCCTCCACCTGACATCAGGGACCCACCGAAAGGGCCTCTGTATTTTGCAAAAAAAGTTTTCCCCCCGCTGTCAACTCAGACCCACCAGCTATATCTTCGCATGCAAGGAAGTGCCTCCTTATTACGCACAAAAAAATGAATACTCCCCCTGTTAGCTGGGACCCAGTATAGTGGCAGGCTGACTTGTGGGCCTACTAAGTTGACAGGGATGGAGGGCTTTGTCAACTTAGTCAATATGCATGATTCTAGCTCCAGTGACCGTACGATGTCCATCCAGCGGCCGTAGTGCTTTTTCAACCTCTGGTCTTCTTGCTCCAGCCGCCCAAACCAGCGCCGGTCGTGCCTCGTGCTCTTGCCTCCCGTGGCCGGCTGCGATGCGGCGGAGGCCTCACTGACCCCTACTACTCCCACCGCTGGCCAGGCCATCCCTCTACTCACCCACACCCCCTGTTATTCTGCGGCGACGACAGCCTCACACCGCAGCGAACCAGTGAACCCTCGTACTCCTCTACGCGTGGGCATCCACTGCCGCGTCTTCCCCGGCTCTGCGTCATCCCCTTCCTAGGCCTCGCCGTCGTCCACCGCCCTTGTGCTCTCAGCGCGGCGTGGTCAACATGGTCAAGGAACGGCTTCCATCGGACGTGGACTGTACGCGGAGAGGCTGACAGCTGGGTCCATGGCCGCAGCAAGGAAGTGCCTCCTTATTACATGCAAAATAATTATTCCTCCACCTGACAGCGGGGACCCACCGGACAGGCCACCGTATTTCGTGAAAAAACGTTTGCCCCTGACTGGTGGGACCCACCAGCTACATCTTCGCACGCAAGGAAGTGCGTCCGGGCAAAAAAAACGATTCGCCCCCCTGACTGCTGGGACCCACCAGCTACATCTTCGCAGGCAAGGATGTGCCTGACAGTCGGGACCCACTTGGTCAAAGCGTACATAGCGTTGTCATTCTGGTCGCGAACGTGTACGTACATATATACTGGTGGATGTAGAGGCGCGCACGTGTCGTAGTAGAGGCGCGTACGTGTTGTAGTAGAGGCGCACACGTAGCATGTACACGTACGTACAGCGGCCAGGGTGCAAGAAAGAAAATATGGCCACGTATGTGTACATACGAGCGGGGTCTCGAAAGCCTACTCGCGCATACGTACGGCCAGGGCTCGTGTACATGGCTGGGTCGAAACGGAGGAACAACATCGTAGTCGTGTTCATGGGGAGGCAACGGAATGCGTCGTGTTCATGGGGAGGCAACGGAATGCGTCGTGTTCATCGGGAGGCAACAAAACGCGTGGGAGCCAACCGGCTGGGTCAGAACGGAATGCGTGGTCGTGTTCATCGGGAGGGCTTGGACGAAACAGGCGATGGAAACGAGGCCTGGCGTACCGCACAACGGAGGAAATGGACATCCTACGTTCGGAACAGGGTCCTGTTGATCGGGAGTGGTGTGGTGTACCGCAAAACGGAGGAAACGGACCTCCTACGGTCGAAACGGGGGTCCTGTTGATCGGGGGGGGGGTGTGGTGTACCGCAAAACGGACGAAACGGACCTCCTACGGTCGAAACGGGGGTCCTGTTGATCGGGAGGGGTGTGGCGTACCGCAAAACAGACGAAACGAACCTCCTACTGTCGAAATGGGGGTCCTGTTCTGTAACAGCCCCAAAATTGGGTTATCAATTTTTCTGTTGTTATTCTTTCCTGGCACTCATTTTCAAAATTTTCTCCTGAGTTTGCCAGATGACTCTGAGATTTTTTTTCATTTTCAACCCTTCACAACCTTGCTCATGTCTTTTTCAGTGGGCAAGACCTCATTTGCATCAGCTCAAATCCTCTCAAACCCTAATTCCAAAATTTTGGAATTTGAATATGCCATTTTGTGAATACAAAGGAGTTGTCATTTTCTTTAATCTGTTGATCCTCCCAATTGTTCCCAGAGATCATCCTATCTTTCTAAACCTTGGATATGCAAAAATATTGCTAAGTCCAATGCAATATTTTTGAATTGTGATTTATTCCTTTTCTTGCCTTTCTGAGGAATAAAATCGAAAGGCATAGCTAGCCATCTCCTAAATTCATGATAATTGGTGGAGTTGATACTTATGCCTAATCCAAGCTCTGGCAAGTATATTGGCATAATTAAATAAGGAAAATTGCCTTTTCCTATTTAATGCCAATATTGCATTTCTGCCATTTTCCATAGGAACTACTATTTTATAGCGGAGAAAATTTCCACATAAATTGTGGAGCTTATCCTTGATACATAATCACTAGTTCCATCCTAATCTCATGTTCCTCAGTTCAAAAATTTAGCACATGATCCAATGCAAGTTTCTGCCTTCTCTCAAATTTTGCAAAGGAAGTGATTTATTCCTAAGTCCAAATTGAGCTGACATTTGGCAGGGTGTTTAACATTGTTAAATAACCCATGGATACCAAAGATGAGCTCAATCCATTCATCCTAGCTCCCTGTGCATGTTTTTCAAAGTTTCTGACCAGAATGCAACTTTGTGAAGGAAGTACCTTCATAGAGCTTCCAAATGGGATGAAACTTTGCCATCCTCTCCTATATCTCAAATCATTAGCCTCCACCTAAATTCAGTTCATTTCACTGAACTATGTGAGCACAGGAGCAATTCTTATTTTCTGTCCAAATTTTCAGTTTGTGAAGCAAGTGTATTTTATCTTACTCCATAATGGCTTGTATTTTTTCCACGCCTTATCCTATCTATATGATCCATCTCCACAAGATTGTGGCTCATTTCATCAAGCCAATTGCCCTGAGGATTTTTCCTGAAGTTTTTGGACAGAAATGATAGCTGTGAAGGAAGTACCATTTTGGTGAATCCATTTTGTATGAACTTCTTATAGCATCATGTTATGTTCAAATCATCAGGCTTTGCCAAGTTATAGCTAAATCCATCACTCCTAGTGAGTGCTTCATCGTGATTTAGTTTCTGGGTCAGTTTTGGTGGTTGTACAACAACTATGGTAAATAGTTGTCCATTTTACCTCAAAACTCCCAGGACCGTAGTCCTTTCTACCCCAAGCCTCCCAGACATCAGGTTGACCTTTTACCCTCTCTGGTTTACTCTCTCGGATGTGGTCAAGTTTGCAACAGCAAACTTGTGGAGCTTGATTTACTCAGCTCACTTTGTCTCTACCCCTCTCTTTACCACGGTAATACTCCACACTGGAAGGACTATACGATAGACATGAACTTACAGCAGTAAAAACCCCAGAGCGTGCCATGCCAGTGGTGACTATGAGGGCAGCCAGCCAAAACGGTGGTCTAGCCACTGTTGTCGTCGGCATCGCTGCTCCGACCGTCTCTGGCCTCGCCATTAATGCCCAATAGTCCCCCCTCGACGTCGTCTTCCCTCTGGACCTCTGGCCCCCTTCGTTTTCTTCTCCGGCGAGCCGTGCCAACGACCAGAATAGTGCGCTCCTGTGCATCGTCGTCTTCCTCCCCGATGTCTTCTTCCTCCGTTCGTCCGCACACTTTGCTCGTCTCCATGACTCCTTGGCGCTCATCCGCACCCTCCTTGTCGCCTTCCCGTGCGCCCCCGTGACTGCTGAGCATAGCAGAGCCATGGCCGGACTCGTTCGGCGGAGCCCAGCTCGGTGCTCCTTGCCCTAGCTATAAATAGCCCGCCCGCGCCCCGTCCGAGCCCATCAACAGCTCCCCCGCCCTCTTCTACGCCTCCCCATGCGCTCATTCTTCCTGGAGCCCCTCTCTGGCCCCCTCCCCATAGCCATGGCCACCGCCCCGACCTTCTCTGATTCCGGTGACCAAAGCCTCCCCTCGCCATTCCTCCACCACCACTGCAACCCTCAGGCTCCGACAAACCTCCGCATGGCCTCATCCCTCCCGTTCCCCCATCACAGCCCCATCTTCTCCGGTGGCCGAAGCCCCTTTCCGCAGCGTGCCCCGCTGCTTCTTCTCCCGCGATCCTCGCCGGAAAAGGAGACTACCCCGATATGCGCCTCTCCGTCCTGCGCGTTTTGGTAGGTCGCACGACCCGCGAGGTGGCCGGAGTCGCTGGCGATCCTCGTCGGGGCGATGTCCTCCCTCGGCCTTGCTCGCTCCTGAGCCGGAGGTTGAAGACGCCTGGGCCAGGCGGGCCCCTCCTCGCGCGGCCCCACCTGTCGGCGACCGAAGGGCCTGGCCCAGTGCCAGCGTGGATAAGTGGCGGCGCCCCCGCCGCGACGCCGCTTTCCCCGCACGAAAGTGCATTTCTGGAAAGTGTGTTTTCAATCTCAGAAAGCGCATTTTTCCGCTCCTTCGGCCGGGAATACATTTCCCTCTCTGGAAGACGTATTTTCAGAAAAGACACGTTCTGTTTAAGCTACCAGGGACCTGTTTGTAGAAGTATTTTTACAGACTAGTCCCTGAGCTTTAAACGTCCATATCTTTTTACCGTAACTCCGAATCAGGTGAATCCAAAGCCCACGTCTTCATTTCGTCAAGCCTGTTCTGTTGATGTCATTTTCATAATATTTTCACATAGTGAAAATGACCATTTTGCCCTTGCCCGTAAACAGCCCCCTCCGAGAGAGAATTGTTTCCGGCAAATCTTTTCGTGATCGTTTCTCACTTCTTCCCGGAGTATTTGTCGACCCCAGGCAAGCCAACCTCTTATCATGAGCCCCGAACTTGCATGTTGAATTTGCTTGCACCTTGTGTGTGTGTAGTTGCAGTTGTTTCATATCATTTTCGTCTGCAGTTATTCCGTTATGCTGTCATGCATGCTTGTGTTTTCATGATATCTTTGCCATGCTAATTAGAATGCTGTTATTAATAATGCCATGTCACTACTCTAGTTTATTTGCATGTCATCGTTAGAAAATGTTATGAGGATTTTTAATGCACCGTTGATATGCTATTACTTGGTATTGTCATGTTCTTCATGCTATGGTTGTGCACTTGAGAAGTTCGATATTTTGTTCATGCATTTGTATGTTTCATGCTCATTGTTGCATTCATGTCAAATATGCTCATGATGATGGAGAAGTTATTAAAATGACTTAATAATAACAAACCTCCTCCGTCATTGATGGGATCGAGTCATAGTGCCGCCAAATCGAACTTTTTCAGTGCAGCCACATTTGCCTTATGGGAAGGCCTTAATGCGAGATATTGTCGTGCCTCTCGCCGGTGCCTCCCACTAGGGAAGGTTATGGGCATGCTTACCCTGATCAGGTAAGCGGGCATAACCTTGTGTGCCCGGTTTTTGAGATTTTTGGCACCGGTCCTCGAGTGGGACTGTTTTGACCACGACGGTGGTCGGGGTGTCTTTGGTAGACACGGGGCCACCCAGGACTAGCCTAGTTGGGAGTGGGTCGGAGTGGCCGGGAGAGCGTCATGGCAGTAGGTCGGTTTCGTCGGAATGCCGTTGGTCCACCCGAATGGGATGATGAGGCCATGGGTTCCGTGGTGTGGGTACAGTGTGCTACCTTTGCAAAGTGTATAAAGTCTATCGATAGCAACAATTCGTAGTAGGTCCCACTATCAGGTCTTGGTCGAAATGGAGGATAAACCTGAATTAATTAAGTTGGTAAATAAATATGTGATAACGAGAATATGGTGACTTGAACTATGAGATAGTCATGAGAAGTCACGACGATGTTTTGATATGATCACGAGATGAGGTCTCGGTGAGTGTTGGAGACCAAGTGTTGGTCGTGGTTGTGATCGCCGTAAAGATCACCGTTTGATTGCAAGGCAACCCATTGGTAAGAGAGTCCGAGGGACTCGGTGCACAAGTTTTGGTTGCATTGCATAAGTAATATGTTACATTTAAAAACCAAGGCAGAACGAAAGATGATTGCATAAAGTTAACATGCTATGTCTGCATTGGATATTATTGGTAGTTTATTTTCAGCATAATTTCATGATGCCGTTCCATGCTTTGATTGACATGTTAAATTATGCCATGATTGAGACGATGTGCTATGTTTTTCCTTTGCCATGTTAGAAGCATGATCTGACATGCCATGTTATTGCCATGTTAGTAGATGCTATGATATTGTTCATGCTTAGTTGATTTTTATCATGCCATGTTTAGTAATTGATATGAGATATGTTATTGCATGCGCCTGGTTCTTGCTTTGTCTTCTTCTTGTTTGGATGCTATGTATTTGGTTGTCTTGCAAGTACATTCAATGTACTGACCTGGCGTGTCATGCCAGTTTTGTAGGTCATACCCGAGTTGTTCGCTTGATCCGTCGTGCTAGGCCGTAACCTTGCCAGTCCTGTGAGTTGTGGAGCCCAACCAGAGTTGTTATGCTGCCAAAACAAGACTTCCGCCGCCATTTAAATAGACTTCCACTGTCAATTAAATAGCCTTAGGGCTATGCCAGATAATTGTATTCATCAATGATGTAATCTTATGCACATGTAATTGAAGAATATTATTGTACCTGGAATGTTGTATTATGGACCTGTCGTGCGTCAGGTGTTATCCTGGGCTGACGTGCGAAGGCCCCCTGCTCCATGCGGATCGGGGTTCCACATGTTCATCGGGAGGGGTGTGGCGTACCACAAAATGGGACTCCACGGGATACTGTTCATCTCCACCGTCGACCTCCTCCAGCCTCCACGGGCTCTTGTTCATCCAGCCTCCATCGCGCGCTACTCCACCGGCTACTGTTCAACAATCCCTCCACGGGCACCCCTCCATCGCCTACTGTTCATCCAGCCCTCCACACCACGGGGTCCTGTTCAACCACCCCTCCACGGGCACCCCTCCACCGTCTACTATTCATCCAGCCCTCCACCACACCATGGGGTCCTGTTCATCCAGAGGCAACGCCACCGCACACTGTTCATCCAAACCCCCTCGCAAAGCTCACTGTTCATTCCAGAGGCAACATCGATCGGCTTCAGTTAGCAGCAGTAGCGAAGGAATCGCTCGATCGGGTTCAGTTAACAGCCATCGATCGATCGCTCGGGTTCAGTAATGCGTAGCCTGCAGTGCAATCGCTCGGGTTCAGTTAGAGCCCAATGCCTTGCTCGGGTTCAGTTAGAGCCAACGCCTCACACACATGCGCATACGTGTACGAGAGAAACACACATTGCTCGGCCCCCGACCTCCCACCGTAACCAGGAACTCCCTGAAATTTTCCTCGCCCTCGCTTCTACCACGGTTTTTTCCGTCATGGACGGCCCAAAGAATGTCATGCAGCTACGTCTCCGGCCTGCCCAGGACGAAAAGCCCATTTTTTGTCATGATTTTTTGTCATAGAAGTAGGAGCCCACCACATCTATGATGATACCGGGTTTTGTCACAATTATCGTCATAGAAGTGTCATATGTATGACAGAAATTTTTTTCGTTCGTCCCAAAATGTCACGGATGTGTCTTTTTTTTGTAGTGAATGGATGGCCTCCTCCGTCAAGGAGAAGGACATCGCTGGGCTTCGGGCGGCCGGGTACCTAGCGAAGGGAATCGCCCACCGGCTTCCGGCCAAGGGGCAAGTCGTCCCTACACCGAAGCCCAACGAAAGGGTGGTGTTCCTCCCTCATTTCGTCCGTGGGTTAGGGTTTCCTCTCCACCCTTTCGTCTGTGGACTTATGTTCTATTATGGGCTAGATTTCCATGATCTAGCCCCGAACTCTTTCCTCAACATCTCTGCATTCATTGTCGTGTGTGAGTCTTTCCTCCGCACCCAGCCCCACTTTGGGCTGTGGCTCAAGATCTTCAACGTGAAGCCGAAGGTGGTGGATGGCCAACACGCGGAGTGCGGAGGAGCCATGGTGAGCAAGATGCCCAACGTCACATGGCCCAAGGGCACTTTTGTGGAGACTGTCAAGGAGTGGCAGAAGTTGTGGTTCTATATCACAAAGCGTCATGATGCCACCTGGGCCGCGGCTTCCGAATTCAAGTCCGGAGCTCCAATGCGGCTCACCTCCTGGCAAAAGAAAGGCCTGGACTGGTCGTCGTCAGACGAACGGACAACGCTGCAAACGCGCATCAAGAGCATGGTGGATAAAAGCATCAAGCTCGTCGTCGTGATTCAGGTGATGCTGGTTCGCTGAATCCTCCCCTGCCAAAGCCGAGCCTGCCCTTTATGGGAATTCAATCCGACGAAGCACCAAACCCTTGAAACGCTCTTCGGAACTACTCACGAGGATGCCTAGAAGTTCCTATTTAAGGGAAGCGAGAAGCTGCCGGTCATAGACTCGGACCCCGCTAATTCGGTAAGACTTTCACGTCTCAAGGCGCATCCTCCACTTTCTCGCTCAAGGAGGGTATCTAAAAAACTTTATTGTTTACTTTTCAGGTATGGGCAGAGAAAGCGGAGCGGATTCGATGTCCGGATCCGCTCCCCGAGGAACCAGTCATCCCACTTCTGGAGAAGATGCTGGTTCCAGCGCCCTACAAGGCGCTGGAGAAGAAGGCCAAGGGGACCAAAGGCAGCCCTCGCCGTAAGGGTACTTCAGACGTGAAGTCCGAAGATGACGAGGATCTCTCCTCCGCCGCCGAATACGACGACGAGGAGGAGGAGGAAAGCCACTCTCCCCCGGATGGGGGAAGAAAGAAAAGGGTGGCCTCCACCAATCTAGAGGCGGCGACGCTCTAGAGGGGGAAGGGCCCCCTTGCGGATAACTCCGCGTGGGACGTCGACAGTAGCCCAGACGACCCCCCCCCCCCCCCCCCCGAAGCAAGCCCCTGGCCGCATCATAAGTATTAACGTCCACGTACGTGTATGTATCCGGCATCTCCTCTTTATGGTATTAACATGTTTAGTTGTGCTATTGCAGTCCGGCCCACGACAGCCTCCAACGATCCTCATCAGGAGGTTCGTTGGATTCAAAGGCGATGGCCAGCGAGTCACCGCCGACTGCTCACTCCCCCACGACCAAGGGTGACACCAAGGCGCTGTCCTGAAGGATTTTCCCAGGCCGGGGCGAGGTCCAGGAGGCGCATGAAGGCGACGCCTCCGTCGCCGGACACCAGGGGGAGCAAATCCCCATGGAGACTTGTGATGAGGGCCGTATTCAGTTCGGCCCTCAGCCAAACTTGATTCCGGAGACTGACACGGCTCCGGAATCCGGCATGCAACCTCCTTCGAAAGAGGGGGGTACGCCCACTCTGCCGGTGACCCCTGTCCAGCCAGGGGCACCGGATAATCTGCTGGAAGCGCTGCGAGGCGCTTCCATTGTGGATGAGCACCGTGTTCTTATGGGCACAATAATTGAAAGGGTTTAGTCCGCCGAGAGCAGACTAACCGAGGCCTGCACCAGCCTACTGACAGGTTTTGAGCTAAGTGACGCAAAAGAGAAAAGTCCATATATAGATAGTAGCCCCTGAGACACTGTCTGGTGTTTGGAAAGAAAAGCCGGACAGAGGATCAATTAATTTCTGCAGGGGACAAACTAAATGTGTCTTTATGCTAATAAGCATGTGTCTTTGTTGGCCATGACCTTGCACACTACCGAAGTTTCTGAACTGAAGCGGAAGCTAGAGTGGGCCGAGGGAGAGCTCGGCCATGCGAGGAAACAGCTGGAACAACAGCAAGGTATGCAATGACTTGCTATATATTTCAGGAACAATAAGTGATGTGTATTGACTGTAATGTCATGATTTGCGTAGGATCGACGACCAAGGTCGAGGTCCTGCAAAAGGCCCTGGCCGAAGCCGAGGAGAAAGCTGTCAAGGAGCAGGCCGCTCGTAAGAATCTCAAGGCCAGACTTAACGAGGTGCAGCAGGAGTTCCAGGATGCTGTTAAAAATGTGAGACCTTGGAGGGTGATGTTTCGGCTCGAGACACCGAACTCACCAAGGCTCGCCAAATCACAGAAGAGGCCCGGGTTGAAGCCCAGGGCGCCCTCCAGGAGATCCAAGAGGCCAAGAAGATTGCAGCGGGTAAGGCATTTAGTATGCAAAGCAAGTATGTGAAGAAGAAGTATTTCTTAGTAACCTGGATTCAGAGTTCTCCAGGGGCTTTTGCGGATCTGCCACATAGTGCGTCCGACGCTGTGGAGTTCTTTCAGGCCGAAGAAGGGAGCTCCACGGAGAAGCTGTTTTGGTCGCAGTACCTTGCACCAGAACATCCAGTGCCCTTTAGCGATCAGCGGAAACAACTGGTCGAGCTGCATAGGATGGCCGAACTGGCCATGAAGGATTTGATAATCCGGCTGTGGCCTGCCGAAGCTATACCGAACATCTACTTCGGCCTCGTGAAGCAGCTGGTGAATGCATGTCCTCGGCTGGCCGTTGTGAAGCGGTTGGTCTGCATCAAGGACGCGCGCATGGCCTTCGCCCGCGTCAAGGTCTGGTGGGCGAAGATGGACGCCGTAAAGCTTGTGACCGAGGGGCCACCTGAGGGCAAGGAGCATCGCAAGCCCGAGCTGTATTTCGATAGTGTCCTGGAGGGATCCCGCATTGTTGCAGAGCAGTGTGCAAGACGTGATCTTTGAATGAATACATTCATATTTGTCTCGCCCTGTATGATGAAACAAAGACAATTTGTGTAATATAATGCCTTGTGTTAAATTTCTATCTCCTGTGCGGCCGTTTTTATTAAATCTGAGAGTTGGCCAGTCGTCGGCTTCAGCCCCCACGTAGGTAGTACGGGGGTGTTCGGGATGGAATCTAAACACTCTTGATCCAATTATTTGGTCCTTGAAGGAGGTTTTTAGCGCAACGAACAAGGCAATCGGACTATAATGCTTTATCACCTCACTTAGCTATGGGAGTTCGACAATAAAAATGTAGGTGCAACCCCTAGCATCCAAAGTAGGGTGTTGTAAACACCTGATCGGGTAATTACCGACCCTTTGCGTAATGCGGAAAAAACCTCTAGCGATTTGAAACCTCCGAACAGCTGACCATCTCTAGCCGCATCATGACAGTCAGTTTTCGGCTTTCTCTACTGAGGTGCTCATCCGGATAAACCGGGACACAATCGCAGTAGTTCTCCCTTTACTACCCTAGCCGATATAGCGGAACGTAAGTTAGTAAGCACAAGAGCCGGGCAACCCAACTATTGACCAAAGACATGATTCAGAGCCAATGCATATAATGCTAAATTCGGGGTGCCGAATTATACTATAAAAGTGTTCAGACTTTGTTGCCATAGTGCGGGGCACTATGAAGCTACTGGCAAGTATGAAACGTACCAAAGTGTACGGGTGCTATGTGATAAAATTATCAACAGAAAACAAAGGAGAACAGAAGGAGAGCAAAGGTAATAAGCTGGGGCGTTAAAAATTTGGGCCGCAAACTGTTTCCATTATAATTTTGATAAATACGTCAAGGCGTATTGATACAAATAGTGCGATAAGCA